>JADKLZ010084329.1:7203544-7330680 GCA_021533235.1 Biomphalaria straminea
ATACACAAGTTCAACATAATGTAAGACTCTACACTGTAGACAACAAATGCATAGAATAATAAAGCTTAATATGGTTAAAGGTAGCATTACCAGATACTTGCATGTCCAAAGAAGGACAGAAAGAAGGACAAAGTCTTACAAAGGAGGTTGAAAAAACTTTATAAAATAGGCTTACAATTGAATTGGTGAAACATTAGCAAATCAAGCTGTAAAACTACTATATTGAGTATATGTTCAGAGTGACAATTTCTTCAGATTGTTTTTATTTTCTGGGCGAAATCAATGGATGGTCTATTTCTCTATTTTGTTAAATGTGCTGCGACTATGCTTTGATCAACAAAAATGCTTTATTCAAAAGAAAAATTTACACATCTAAGTAACAGGTTTCACATGAACTTGATTATACAAACAGTACTTGTTCAAGAAGATTATCTTAACCTTTCTAACCTGCCAATGTTTTTAAGTTGCAAACTGGTCGTGCAGTTGAGCATCATTTGCATCTATTCCTTAAGATACCATGTGTATTACAATGCATTATTGCTAAATGTGTATTTAAACCAGAAGATATTGAATTTTGATTGTGGGATAATATGTAAGATTAAAAGCTGGACATTTTTACATTTTAGCCCAATGCTTGCTAGACGAAGAACATATCCTCCATCAAGACTTTATTTAGAACACTACCTGATTAGATAAGTGGTCAACGCACCTTAGTCTCAGCACTGCTCAGGACTGCAGACACAAGAGTGGAAGAGAAGGAGTAGAACTTCAAGATGTGAAACTCATTTCTATGGGCACTGGCTGGTGGGAAGTAACTCTTCTCAAGTTGGCTTTCAGAGATGTCTGACCTAGATGAGCTGGTTTCTATGTAAAGTGAAGGGAAGCGATCACATGTTGAGGTCTGGGGAGTGTCAGTGCTGTTCAGGCCTATCAGTTTTTTCTGCAAAATTAGATCAGAAAATTATTACATAATGTGAAGAATCAGGTTAAGATTACTTCTAATTTAGCCATCTTCATTTTGTAAGTCAAATTTCAACTATTCAGTTTGTCCACAGAATCTAAGTTGCCTTTTAGCCTATTTCAGATTTATTTATTAACCAGTTTGATATATAATCTTTTTTATTTATATCATTTTTTTCAAAAGCAAACATGTCTGTAGAAAAACTATTCATATTAAGACCAAGAATGTTTTGACTATAAAATGTCCAAATTAATTTCGGTCATTTAAAATTTTCCTTTGATGTGACATAGATTTAGCTTTCTTTCTCTATCACTATTGCTCTGTAGGTAGCAAAACAAATTAGTCTAATACTTTATAAAAAATAATAATTAGCAAAAAGCTCAACATCAAAATTATGGTGGTGGCACTGTGTTTTCAATTTAGCTCACAAGGAATGAGACAAAGTAATTGATCAATACTGATGAGTCACAATTTGACTTCTCCAACCACTTCACTGCACCAACATGCTGCGTACATTTTTAAAAAATGCATAACCAAATTTGTTACATAAGTTGGCTGACTTGTAACCATTTCAGATTTTGAAGATAAGGTAATTTAATTGGTCCAAACAAATTGAAATTTAGTATGACTACAATTGTTCATCTAAGAATTACAACTGGTACTATATAACTATAACAATCTTGTTACAAACACAAAAACATACACACAACAGAATAAAAAAGAAACACACAACCAGCACTTGATGAATAGGGGTCCAATATACTTCTGGGAGAACTCAATGACCATAAAACACCCACTAACCAACAGTGAAATAAAGGATTTCTTAAAACTTCTTGCCCTAATGAGGCGCTCTAATTTCTAACAATTATTTTATTTCCTTTTTCTCTTTTCAACTCTCAGACTCTGAATCCCCATCTAACAAAAACAAGAAAATGTGCCCATACACCCCACACTTGGAATAACAATGAATGATTACAAGCACTGGGGAACAAAAAATGTAAAAATCACATACCTGTATAATACATTCTTTGCCCCTCTGGTGTGAGCGGACAATTTTGCGTACAAAGTGCTCAACATCAGAGCTCTTCAACACCACATTCCAAACACGTATCAACTCAGAGTAGACACGCCCTTTACTCAAGGCTACATCCTCCTCAACTCCAGGCTCCATTGCTAGAAGGTTTTCTGCTGTTTCACTGAGCCGTGGGGAAAATGCAACAGCCAACTCCCACAAAAGGCATATACCAAGAGGTAACTTGATCTTGAAAAGCTGAAGAGTGTCAGGAATGCCTTTCACACGACGCTGAAAATTCATTTAAAAAATTAAATGCTATATAACAATTGACTTTTAAATGTTAAAATAAAATGTGAATCATATTTGTCAATAAAATATCTGGTAAACAGGCCCAAACTGGACAATATCATAAGATATTTTATTTAATTGTTAGATAATTAAGACAATATTTTTTTAACATTTTGAATGTTACTTTAAATAGATATAATAATCTCGAATCAATCAGGGGCATTTTATGGGTGTAAACTGTTCTTAATTTTAGTAAATGTTGATCTTTTTTTATATCTTATTTTTTTATCAAGTGACAATTTTATCGATGAATACAAAAGAGAGTTAAATAACCTAACAATATCATCTAACTATATTTACAAAATATTGTTCTTAAATTAAGCAATTTAAAAAGTCACTAAAGACAATTTTTAAGAATTGTCCTTTATATTTTTTTAGTCAAGTTTTGGTATATGAAGTGTTTTGTTATACAGTCCATCACAAGTAGACCAAAGTATGGTTATACCACAAAAAAGTAATTGATCTAATGAGTATATGACATTAAGGCACAAGCTGGTCTAAAATCAATGCTAATGAAAAACCTGCAGATGTGGTCTCCAATCCCCTTTAGCAAGCAGATAGATATATTTGACAATAAGCTTCTTGACAAAAATGGGTATCTTTTCTTTCTTTGTTATTTTCTGTGGATTTTCCTCAGTGGTTTCTTCATTAGGTGCACGCTTTTCTCTCCTGCTTCTTAGAATGTTCCATACATCCTCTTTTAAACAGAAGGTAAAGAAATTGTTGTCAGGAAATAATAAATGTTACATACTTCCTCTTTCAAACAGAAGGTAAAGAAATTGTTGTCAGGAAATAATAACTGTTACATTTTTTTAAAATCTATCATTCATTAGTTATTTAGAGCAAAATAATTTCTTTTACAAAGGTAGGTTAGCTGTATTAAGGAGGAATTGTCATTTAAAAAGAAAACCTTTTTTGTTACTTGTTTACCCAGTGTTTTAATAAAGCTTAGAACAATTCTACATTTCATTTGTCCTTTATTAGTTCACAAAATGACCCTAACATTATTAAAGCATAAGAAAAATGTTTTTTTTTCTCACTCTTGTATAATATAATTGAAAACTTACTATTAAAAGATTGAAAAACCCAAAAGTGGCTAAAAAAGATTGAAACAACAAAAAATTACTACAACATAAATAAAGCTCCCTGACCTAAAATGAAAACAAAAAAAGTAATCTCCCTGACCTGAAATTAAAAAAAAATAAATAAATCTCCCTGACCTAAAATTTAAAAAAAAAGAAATCTCACTGACCTGTACACTCCACATCCCAAGCCATGTTGTCGAAGGCTTTGACATCAAAATTCAATTCACTCTCCTCTTCACCGGAAACAAGATTTGTATTGTCTTCATCCATATTGTCATCTGATTAAAAAAGTTACATTTTAAAAAATTCATAAATTCATGAGCAAACTATTGTTTTTGTTACATTGTGTGACAGATCAAACAAAGATAATGTGAATAGTTGAATTCTATTATAAATAAAATATGAAAAGAAGGAAAATTGTTTAATTATCACATGACAAAAGTTCATGTAAAAGTGACAATTTGGAATCAGTCAACATATTATTAGAAGGCCCTAATTTTATACAAGTCAACGAAGCATTTCAAAAAGAATGACCAACCTAACATTTTTCACTTCAGAACCAGATACAACAGAATGAAACATGGTCTAGAAGATGAAAATCAATACTTAGTGAAATTCTACTGAGTGGAGCATCTCCAGAGAATGCCGGCCATGTCCTTCAAAGCTGCATGCATTCTCCATTGAAAGACCCTAACAAGCCACTCACCCCAAAACACATCTATAAAATTTATAAAAGCCTCCTGATCTGGACACTAGATATTTGATTCATTATCTTAACCCTCCAAAATAAGAATGAGAATGAAGAAGAAAAAAGAAGAGAAAGGTTGTATTGTATTTTGTACAAGTTCCTCCATACGTCTTCACAGGATCAACAACATTCCATAGACTTTGTTTCAAATGTATTATATATTTATAAATACTTTCACAAGTAAAAAAATATTCAAATATGCTGAGCTTAGAATACAAATGAATTATATGGAATTAAAACAAATTCAACAGGTTTTGAAATACAGTATGTTATACATGTTGACTTGTATAAAATTATGACTTGCTTCTCTGATTTTTAACTTGATGTGTTTATAGCTCACAAAACAATTTTCTTTCATGATTTAGTTCTAATACAATTCAATTATTTACTATGTCACTATTTCACCTGTGACATAGCGTCAAAGTGTATTACACAAAACTTGTAAAGTTCAGCTCACCTTCAAACTCTATTCTTGATTCATCAGCATAACTATCTGTGTCTTCCTCTTCTTCTTCCTCTTCTGACTCTTCCTCCTCAGACAGCTTATCTTCCTCTGGTTTCAGGTAATCAATGAAGACATCAGGGATTTCTTTCAGAATTTCAGCCACTTCCTCCCTGTACTTCTGATGAAATACAAAAGGCAACATATGGGCCAAATGTAGTCATTGTTTATCTCTCAACTTGTCAAATATAGAATAGTGTCACTTAAAAAAAAAAGAGTTTTCTAAAAAAAAAAAAAAAATAAACATTTTATAAAACTGCAAAGAGCTACCTAAGGACAAATCTTTTTGAAAAAAAAACATGCTAAACCTTAGGCTAATCCTACAAGGAACAAAGACCTGCAGGCTTAAAGATTCAAGTCTTAACAAAACCTTTTATTGAACAAATAATACCAGAATGTATCTCCCAATCAAATACTCTGCATCACTAAGCAGGATAACAGTCACCACTGTCAAATTGTCTAACTTCATGTTTTAAAGTTTACAGCATTTTCTACTTTAAACAAAATGGTGAAACCTTTTTGTTAGGGTTTTACTTTGAATGCATTTGAAAAAAAAATCCTAAATGAAAATAAAAGTTTCAGAAATGATCTAAGAGGGAAATATTTCTTAGAATAAGCAAGAAATAGTAAGTTTGATTTATCAAATTAGTTTTCTGTGCTCTGGACAGGCTGAACATGGAAAAGACATAAGATAAAACTTATATACACTCCCAGGTCCTTCTCAGCCACTCATAGGTTAGCCTTGAACTAATGACTAAAAGGTTCAAGGACAAACTTTGAACAGTTTAAAGTCATAGCTATCAAAGAAATCTACTTACATGATAGATATTTTTGGTTCCATCAGTCACTGGTTGGTCTGAGGAACAGAAACATTACAACAAAGAACATTATAGTATTAACAACAGTTCTAATCGAAGAGATACATTTTAATATTGGGATAGTGTTGGACTCAGATAATATATTCACAGTTCATATACATATTATATTGAAATACTGGACAAAGAAGGGAAAATGACTGTCACGGATGAATGTGTGTTTGAATGTATAATCTATTTTTTATATATGCGAGAATGACCGGAAGTGTGTTAGTTGTCAGAGAGAGTCCAGCTTGTTGTGAGATGCGTAATGGTTATTGAAGTTTCTATGTGTTATCAAGTGTTACTTGTTTATTTTGCAAATCACAGCTGAACCAGGGACACCTAGACATAAGGTAGTTTCAAACGAGTCGTAAATATAAATAAGAAGAGCGTGATATATTTAAAACAATAAAAAGAGAGTAGAATAAATGAGAAATGGACCTGCTGTCAACTTAAGTTCAAGGAAAAATGATGCCTACTACAAGCTGTCCAGACATGATCAAAATATAATATTTCATCTCAGAATCATACACGATAGAATGAGAAAGCATATTTTACAGAAGCTAAAAATAGGAACTAGTGAAATTTTACCTTTGTAAACAGGGGATGCCAGGCTCATCATTCAAAGCTCCATACTCTATCGACAGGCCCGAATAAGACAGAAGCACAAAAAAAAACTTCTATAGAACAAAAGCTATATGGAGAGCTGCCAGATTTGGAAATCACTGTGCAGTTCATCACAGATGTAGGAATACTCACTGAACATGAAAATAAGAATGAAGAAGAGGGAAAGTCTACTGGCCTGATTTTCTAATTCCAGAAGACAATCTTAGTTCTTATGAGAGAAGTTCATTGTAGAAAAAGACAAAGCCCTCAATTAAATTGTTATGAATTTAAAAAAAAAATATATATATTTGCTTTTCTTGGTAATCACTGTTCTAATTTTTGTATTGAATTATTTTACAGCAAAGGGACAGTACCATTGGCAAAAAACAGATAGTTTTGCTTTTCTTTGTAATCACTGTTTTTATTTTTTAATGAATTATTTTACAGCAAAGGACAGTACTATTGGCAAAATTATTCAAAATCTTAAGCTGAAATATGTTGTGTAACTTGTTTCCTACAAAGCATATAGCGATATGTTGTTATTCTTCTATCTTATGTAATACAGACGTTACTTCAAATAGAAGATGATTGCGTCCTACATTTAGTCATGCATATTAACCAATGACCTAAATTCTGTGAAGTCACTGGCTTTTCTAGCTAGCTCAGGCAACCCATTCCATGCTCTATAGCACTAGGGAAGAAGGAGCATTTGTACAACTTTGTCCTAGCATATTTATATTAAGAAACACTAATATATAATGCAGTCCAAACTTTGATTTGACTCATGAACAGTCAGCTTTTTTTGCAGAAATTTAGGCAGTAATGATTTAAAGCTTACTTTTGGTAGTAGATTTTTGTCTGGCAACATTGGAAGTTGTGCTACCCCTTTTGTCTGAGCTCATAGTGACCTTTATGTACTGAGCTCGTCTGTCTGTCCTGTTAGTCAGGTAATCTACTGGTAGCTTCCCAACATTGTTACAAACATCAGCTGGTACCTGCCACTCACACAAAAGCTCAACTGCTCTAAGAGAGTGGGGGCTAAACTTGGCCTGAGGTTTAGAAAAAAAAACACAAACTTTTAAATAAATTAGAGATCTTGCTTCTTATTGTTTTAGTATAAATAGGTTTAATGACAATTAGCAATGTTTTAAAAACAGAAAGAGAGAGAAAGGGAGAAAGAAACAGATATATAGAGAGAAGCAGCATTTCTCAAACTGGGACGTATGCCCTCCTTGCTATTCCACAAAGGGTAACTTTATGCCCTGAAAAACCAAGAGAGGGGGGGGGGGCAAAGCTGCTAAAATTACTTTCAAGGGATATTTTTGTTTTGTTTTGCAAAACTCATCAACATATTCTGACAAAAGAAGATTGAGAAGAATCTTTTTTTAACTTAAGCTGTCAATGACATGTAGCTCCAGGGCGCCACCCTGACCCTACAGGTGACCTTACACCTGAACCCCTAAGTTGTCTTTATCATTTAAATCTCTTATTGCCATGAACAACAAGATTAATTCACAGAGATATTTAGCCAGCAATAAAATATTTGTATGAAATTAATTTGTTTCTTTTAGAATGGAAACCACAGAAGGACTAAGATGAAGACTGAACCATGAGGTCAATGCACTAGATTAAAGTGAAGGTCACCTGGGCAGCCAAGTGTAAAAGTGTGTTGCCGTCACCATCTTTGCAGGATTCTGAAAGGTAGGCATATGCAGTTTTATCTTTCTCTCTCACATAAATGCTCCTCAGCTCTTCCAATATTGTAAAATTGCCTGGAACAAAAAGTCAAAGAAATAGCTTTAAAAAGTAAAATATAGAAAACTACAAATACAAAAAAAGCATACGACTTTTATAGTAAGGAGAGGTTACCACATCTTTTTCCTCACAGGTTATAGATGTCAAGTCAGTGCTGGATAGCTTGCTGGCATGGAATCAGACTTTCATTTTAAAAAAATGCATACTTTAAGTAGCCTGTCCCTAAATTTTACCTGGGATCTATCCTCTTCAAGAATTAAAACTGCCTACCTTTAAAATGTAATAATAATTCTAATTCTAATTCATAATTCTAGATAAAAATTAAATTGCAGACAATGACACATTACAGATACATATAAATATAACATGATTTATTACTAAGACATTAACAGGTGTTCTCTAATTACCTGGATCTAATGACAGTCCAACAAGGAGTGCTGCATGGTTTGGTGTGTCTTTAGGATTTAAACTTACACCTTTTGGGTTAGCCCCCATCCTTAACAATTTTACAACAAGCTGAAAAAGAAAATGAACACACATAAAACTAGTTAGAGCATCATTAATATCATCACTTTTTTGTATTGTGTTTGAAGTTATCAGTGGAAGAAACAGAAACAATGTACTTTTGCATACACAGAACTCTTATGGCTTTGAAAAAGACAAAAGTAAAAAAGAAATATTTCAAAATGAATGTCCAGAATGCAAGTTAAATGTGTACAGTTAAAAGAGTTAAAGGTTAAAAAAGGGTTTCTGTGGAGAATAAGGAAGAACTACAATGCTGCCCTTGAATAAGTATAGATTACAACATGATAGCATTATGCAAGCAGTAGAAGGGGCTGAGTGGATTCTAAAATGAGGGGTCTCGGGTTAGAATTTGTGTGTTGATTCTGAATTTCAATGATGCCACTGAATTCTAACCCTCTTAAGGTACCTTACATTTGTTGGTGAAAGTAAAGGTGATTGGTCATTGTGCTGACGAAATGAATGACCTTTTCATCAACTGCTCTATAGATCACAATTTCTCAAAGGGGTACTTTACTATGCATATTAAATAAAACAAGGCTTTTATTGAAATAATGAGCTAAAAAAAAATCCTTATGAGAAACTTACCATCCAATCATACTTAGCCATGCTATTATTCAAAGCAGTTATGGATGTAGTTTTATCCAACTTAGCCCCATAGCTGAGCAGCAGATCAATTATGATGATTTTAGAATCAGTCAATCCATCAAGGGAAGGTTCATCAATGACGTCCTGCAGGTTGATGGACTTGGCAAAATCAGTCAGAGCCTTGCCCCTGTCGTTGTCTTTAACATGTGCCACAAACTTGTCCAGCTGAATCCACTTTCTTGTCTGAGCCAGCTCATTGATGACATCCACTATGCCATCAGAACTTATGTTCTTTATAAGGGACTTTGGACTTTCTGTTTGTAAACAACAATACAGACATTAGCCTTGTGAACAAAAAGACAGAACTTAGTTTCAACAATAAATATGTCTAAGCTATTTTCATGAGAATATAACTAGATGTTTCAGGATTCTCTGCCAGAAAATATGGGAAGAAAAAAATCATGGCCATAAGAATGGACCCAATCTTTAATTATTCCACTCCCAAGAAAGAGATAATCCTATAACTATAGAATGATAAGTCTTATCAGTCATCCAAGTAAGATAGTGCTAACAAAAAATTATCAACGGACTGAAGAGAAAAGCTGAGAAGGTCCTTTCCAAAGAACAGACAGGCTTCAAAGAAAGCAGTCTTGAACAAATATTTAACATCAGACAGTTAAATTAAAACAAGTCTACAACACCAAAAGAAACTGGTACACAATGTCATTGCCTTCAAAAAAGCTTTTGGCTGGGCTTGTCATGATGGCATGTGGCAAGTGATGAAGGAGTTCAACATAGATAAAAACATTATTGATGTTATCAAAGCCCTGTACAAAAATGCAAATAGATCAGCACTTCCGAACAACCAAATTGGAGAAAGTTTTAGGACATCCACAAGAGTGCCACAATAATGCATTCTCTCTCCTCTTCTTAACATATTTCTGGATTATATCATAGAAACTCTAGAAGAATCTACTTCCTACAATGAAAACCAAAGGACAGAAAAGATTTTCATTAAAACCAAAAGAGAGGATAATTACTTGTTAAGGTATGCTTCCTTTTTAGCTGACAATTGATATTTACTCCTTTTCACATCTCCCCATTTCCCTAGACCACCTGAGTGATTTCCTCACTACAAAAGTTCTGAATTTCAGCCTTTAATTATTACAGATCTCAAGCAGCTTGTCAAGGTTATTAATAAACCTTGTCACAGTCAATGTTTCTGATCTACAGCTCTGGTGGTCAATTCAAATCTCTATATCACAAGTTCATGTTTCTTCAACATTTGCCTTGAATTTAGAAATGGCATTACAGACGTTACAATTTGTCTTATCCCCTTTTTAGTGTACATTCACATAGATAGTTCTATTGAAATGCAAGACACTCATTTCAAGAATGTGTATGTTGCCAGTACCAGAGCAAGGCAATGTGGGTGAGTCGCAAAGAGCATGGTTTCTGAACAGAAGGGTCTTGATTTCAACTTTTGTGGACACCCCCGAGTCCACCTAATTCTGGCAAAAGTTGCAAAAGCAAAAGTGATTGGTAATTTTACTGGCCACATGACATCCTAATTAAACCATAGTCCATGGAAACAGATAAGCTTTACATCAACAGGTCCAATTGGATTACATTTACTTTTTTTTCCTATCTAATCCTTTCTTTTAGAGAGAGAAGACTTTATGTGTCTGGGTTTTTTTTTTTAGCTTATGTAGAGGGATTAATTCTGGAATATTTAGGACAACACTTCATGATTGAGTTAACACTAAATGTATCTAGACCTATGGACACTAAAAATCTGTCATTCGAGACATAAATCTGAGTTGACATAACCTCTGACCACATGTAGCTGTCTTCACTCTTAGAGGAAAGAAAAGTAGTAGCTGGCAAACATTTAGCTACAGAAGCATCAACAGTGCCCAACATAGCAATATAGTCCCATATGAAGTGGGAATTAGAGCCACTGTCAACTACTGTGCTCTGATACTGATGTTGAACTCAAAGTACAGTCGTTGTTTTTGTTGTTAATTTGAATGAAAGAAAAAGAGAACTAACCATTTGTGTCAGCATAAGACAAAAGAGTTGCAATTCTGGTTAAGCTTTGTTGCTTCAAATTTTTATGTCTTGGATCTGTCCCATGTTTTTTAATGTTGATAACTTCCACAAGCTGCAGGTAGGCTAGATAATTTTTTTAAAAAACATAAAAATAATTCTTTATTAGGATTAAAATGATACAAAATAATTACTAATAAAAAAAAAGAAATAAGATCAATTCAGAACCAATAAATCTTAAGTGTCTCAGTTGTTAGCTAGTGATATTAGGACACTTACAAATTGATGCATTTATCTAATGCTAATACTTTTAGCACATTTTAAACCAAAACAAAGCTAAGATTGTACATCCTGACAAAAAAAAAACAACAACAGAAAATAAACATCCTAAATGAAACTGGTAACTATTCTTAAGGGCAAAAATATACATGCTGCATCACTAATGAAAACAAAAATATACATGCTGCATCACTAATGAAAACAAGTTTAATTATAATAATAATAATAAAAAAAAGATTATCTAAAGAGAAAAAACTCCACCCTTAAAATTATATCAATAATGTACAAGTTTTAACAAAATAATTAATTACCAATTATTAATTAAGTAACTGGGTATTTTTTTTTATTGATTTACAGAGCGAGTTGATATAAACTTTGTACAAATCTTTTCCATTTGCTTTTGCATCACAGATTCACTGCAATACCAGGACCAAACTTTCTCTCTACTTCTACATAGTGTTGTATACTAACAGTTTCAACACATGAAACTTACTTCTTTAATGAAGTGAAAAGATTTTTAAAAATTAACCTTTTTCATATTCTTCTTCCTTCTGATATTGCAAAGCATCTTCTAACTTTTTCTCACAGAAGTCACATAGCTTCTTGGAAGCAGCATTGACAAGAGTCTTCTCTTTCTTCAGTTTATCAGTCTCATCAGGCTTAGTGTTGTTCAGAGGCTTCTCTTGGGCTTTGGGTTTGACCTCGGAGGCTGATACTGTTGCTTTCTTGGTGCCTGTATCTCCCTTTGCAGTTTCTTTCTTTTGTTGTTTTTTATTTCGGCTTTCCTCCTCCTTTTGTTTCTCTGCCACTTTTATGATAGCTGCTTCTATAACGAACAAAAAAAACAACAATAAATGAATATTGTGATGCTATTTAAAAACTAATTCACCTTGTGACAAAAACTATTGTTTTAATTCATTTTTCAACCAAAATATTTTTAAACTGAGCAGTAGGTGAAAACATCAAAACAGATAATTGGGTCTCATGAAATCTCACTCCTGTTATCAAAAAATATAAATTGATTTACTTAGACTTAGACCTAGATTCTCCTGCGCCATTCTGCGCATTCCGCTGCAAGCCATCTCCACTAGATCTGTCACTGGCAATGTCTAAAGCCTCTTCTCACTTGATGTCCACTGCTATGAAATACTCCATGAAAGTGTGGTGCCAAGTTATACAAGGACATTCTTGTTTGCGCTTTCCTTGCATTAGCATTAGCCTCCATGCCATCACAACTCTTGGTATGCATAATTCATTTTGTTGCATAACATGTCATGGGGCGTATCACAACCTCATTAACTCTGCCATCTGCCAGTCCAGAGTCCAGGTGAGAAAGGAGGAGGTTTTGGCATAGGCCTAGCGACCCCAACCGATGCCCTGTAAAACTTAATAATCTTTAAATATAAATACAAATTGAGGTAGTGAAAAAGTTTCAAAAAGGAAGGCATGCAGAGGAAGAGGAAGGGAAGACAACAACAAAGAAATGGACCTGTCTTCTCTCTGGATGTGACACTTAGGATGACAGGAAACAAAGGAATGCAATGAGTTGGTTTACAAATTACTTCACATGCTCAATGGTCTATCAAACAAGTACCTGTAGTTGTTTTGAAAAGAGCCTTGTGCAAGCTTATCCAAAAGGAAATAGCAGGGACCTTTCTAAAAAAAATGTAGGAAGAGGTTTTGGCTAAACTTAGCTGATCTGACAATTTGGTTAGTCAGAGATAACATAATATTGGACATTCAAAAAAAAAAATTAAAATAAAATAGAGTTTGTTTTATATGTGTGAGAACTATGTAATAACTTACAGTCCAACTCAACTGATTGCAGATACATATATGAGATTTGTAAGACTGAGATTCAAAATTCAATTTTCTCCTTTTCAACTCTGCAATGTGAAATGTTATTTACCTTTATCCATATAACTTTGTAGAACATATCTTACAATATCATTGGATTTAGTTAAATCATAAGCCAGTGCATTGTCTTTGTTTCTAGCCATAATATTGACTCCTTTCTCAATCAGGTAATGAGCTAAGTACTGCCTCATTGGGTCAGACCCCTGTAACAAAACAATGGAAGAATTTTTTTTTAAGCTGTAAGTAAACTGAATAAATGACATAGCACATTGAGCATATAAATGTCAAAATGAAGTAGTTGTTTTTTTTTATTTCAGAAAGGATTCAAGGCAATCAAATAAACTAACAAAGATTTTGAAAACCAAATTGAGAATTTCTTCACCGCCCTTCAAGGGGTATTCTGGTATTTGATATTTTTTGTTTTTGACACATATGCACAATTTAGGCCATTCCCTGCCCATAATCCCTCAAGGGTCATTCCCCCTTTATAGCTCAAGGGTATTCTGGTATGCAGGCCAATGGATTTAGGGGTATAGAGCAGCACATTAACTCACATAAAAAATTAAACTAGCTGGGTGTCAGTCACTCTATGTGCAGAGGGAAGATCATTAAAATGTTGGTGGCTGAAGATAATACTGAAGACAGAAATTTACACTACATCTGTCAGCAAACACCAACCAATTCTAATGTAAGCACATTTTAGAATGTACCCAAAAACTTCTTCTCAGCTTGTGGTCTATAGGGTAGATAATGTAAAGGTCATCTGATTGTGTGGCCTATGGTTTACGAGGGTGTCATGTGACCAGCACAACGACCAACCGCCTTTACTTTTCCCCAACTAATGTCAGGTACCCATTAGAGCTGGGTGGACTAAGAGGTGCCCAAGGATCCCAAAATAAAAATCCCAGTCTTCACCAGGATTCGAACCCGGGACCTCCGGTTCATGAGCCGAGGGCTTTACCATTCAGCCACCGCGCCTCCAGCTTTCATTACTCACAGAGACAGCGGACAAAATTAAAAATAGAATGAATAAAGATAATGACTGAACTTACTTTTAGTATAGCCAGTGAGTGCAACACTGTGTTCCCTTTGCCATCTGTTAAATTTTGTAATTTCTGAGGTAAAATGATGTTGTCCATCACTTGAAACAGAAGCACAAGAGAATCATCCAAATATTTCCTTTCTATTGGGGGAATGGGATTCATCAATGAGATGGCAATGACAGCATGAAAGAATGTGTCCTCTGAGTGGAACTTCAGTGTTGTGTGATCCACATTGTACTTTAAGAAAAACATAAGCAGACGACAAATCCACCTGAAATAGAAATGAATCAAACATGTCAGTACTTCCACATTTAACCATTTACTGGTATGAAGATACAAAATCTGCACACTTGATGCCATCAAAAACTTTGGGGGGAAAAATGAGCACAATGCAAAGGTTAATGCCAGTGTGTGACATTTAGTTGATGATCTATCTAAATATATAAGTGTAAAGATACTTTCTTTTGTATGATTAAAATTGATATTATTCAGTGAACTTCATTAAAATACAAGTATATTTTTTATAGGCCTAAATCTGTATAACATTATTTCATCAAAATAAACTCAATAAGTAAAACAACCATTCTCAGTAAGCCATGCATAATTTTAAAATAACTCTTATTCTTATTTTATCTTATATATTACAGATGCTTCTTCAAAAAAGATGATAAGTACATCCTATGTATATGTGTTAATCTAGTGATGCATGTGAATGAATGCCAAGTTGTTGGTTTTCATGGCTGATTCAGGAAACACATTCAAATGTCTAATGGCACTAGGGAAGAAATAGCACTTGTATGAATTTATTCTAGCATATGGAATAAAAAAAAGTGCCCCCATCTTTGTGTCTTTCTGAATATTTCATTAGGTTTTGTTTTTCTATTTGTAAATTATTGTTAAGTGTTTATGTATTATAGCTACTCTACTTTTTATTCTTCTGTCCTGAAGTGTCTCTAAGTTTAGTGATTTTACTATGGTGTTACTCTAATCAAATTTGAATATTCATTTGTTATAAATCTCCCTGCTCTATTTCGGATTTGTTCTAGTTTCTTTATGTTTTCTTGAGTTGAGGGATCCCAAGAGGATACAGATTTTAATATTGACCTAACTAAAGTTAAATGGCCTTTTAGTTTTATGTTCTTGTTTGATTTGTAAAAACTTCTTTTAATAAACCTTAATGTTTTGATTTATTTTTTTAATAATTTCATCAATATTGAGTTTCCTTTATAACTTTTCATTTATTATTAAACCAAGATATTTTGAGTTTTAGTCTGCGTGACTGGTTTTCCATGAATAAGGTATATAGTTTTTATTTGTTTTTAAGTTTTTTTTGATACTCTTAATACCTGGCTATGGTGGTAAACTTTGTTGAATGCCTAAGAAAAATCTAATAAAAAATTGCATCTGTTTGCTCACTATTATCTAATTACTTTGAAAAATCATTAATTAATCCTATTGGTTGAGTCTCATATGACTTACATTTCCTAAAGCCATGTTGGTAACGAGTGAGGACATTATGTTTATCTAAATGATTTATGATGTTGCTACATATTATGTCTTCTAGTATTTAATATGTAATGCTGGTCTGTAATTCCCCAGTCCTTTTTTTAAATAGGGGAGTGACATAAGGTTCTTTTCAGTCCCTCAGTACCCTGCTCTGATTTAGTGATGCCTGAAAAAATATTTTGAACACTGGTGCTAGCTCGTGGCTTAATTCTTTGAGCAATCTATCTGGAATATCATCAGGTCCAGAAACTTTTCTTGGTTTAATGCTAGATAATAGCTTTTGGATCCCTTTTTCTTGTACATTTATATCTCCTTTGTTTTCTACTTGGTTTAAATTTATAAATATGTCTTTGTCTCCTGGGGCAGAGAATGCTGATGCAAAATATTTATTAAGAATGTTAGCTTTAATTTCATTATCCTTATGTGTTAAATTATCTTCTCCTTTTAATGGTGCTATGCTAGTTGTTTCCATTTTCTTAGACATAATGTATGATCATAGGTTTTTGTTGTTATCTTTAGATATTACATTGTTTATGTATTCACTCTGCAGCTGTATGCTAACTTTTTGGGTTAGGTGTTTAATTTTAAGGTACTTTTTATGGACTCTTTCAGTCTTAGTTTTTTTTAATTTTGTAAATACCATATTTTTTTATTTCTAGCTTAAGTAAAATTGATATGATACTATACCCCATACCTGTTTTTTCTTTTGTAATTCTGTTTGCAAAATACCATAACAACAAGTTATTTTCAAAGTGGTCACACCAAAGGATAAATAAAACACTTCTGCCATTACCGATTCTTTTTAAATTACTGAATCTTCGGTAATTTACATGTAGAAAGTGCATTTTAATATGCAATATCTCTTCAATATGGTATTTTTATACAGCTAAATGCTAGAAGCAAATCATTGGGAAGAATCAGCAATGGTTTTTTTCACAACATATGAAAACAATGCTCTAACTAAACAAAAGTACTTTTTAGAGAATAATGACTTTAGAAATTAATTTCACATTTTATACTTGTCAGTTTTTAGATTTTTTTTCACCAAATAATTAGGACATTCAAATCTAAGATGAAAGAGATAATTAAAAACTCCATTTATCTTCTTCAACAAATGACTTTCGTGTTACATAATTTTAGACAATCTTCAAAGGTGGAAGACTTAGTACCGGTACTATAAATTATATTAACTTCAAAATCCAAAGAAAATTTTATAATCCTGATAAGTTTAACTAGATAATTACTTACTTGTAATGCTGTTTCAATTTTTTTTCATCACAAAGATGTGCCAAGTTAATGTCTGTAGGGTTAAAAGGTTCATTTCTGAATTGCGAATTATAGGCCAGACTATCAGAGAACTCAGCTTTCAGCCAATCTTTCTTTTTCAAATAATCGTAGGCCAACTTGGCCCAAGCTGAATTAGATATCGGTACATTCTGAAAACTAGTGCTTGGATCCATTTCTGGAAAAAAAAATACATCAGTGAAGTAGGTCAAGCAAGCATTAAGTTATAACACATAGTTCCTTTAATAGTTATAACTTTACTATTACATGTACCAAGCCAAGTTCAGTTTCTTTAAAGAACACAATACTTATGACAACAAAACACTGAATGAATAATATTCAGACCAAGCATAACAGAGCAAAACAAGTACTGAAGACTCACAAAAAAATAGTCTTCTAACTTGATCTTTGACTGTATGTCATTCAAAAAAAAAATTTTAAGTTTCCACTTTCAGACCTTGCGATCTATGGGGCAGGTGATGTTAAGGTCATCCGTTTCTTTGGCAGATGGTTAACGAGCAGGGTGTTATGTGGCCAGCACAATGACTAGTGTCAGCAGTTAATTTAAAAGGATCCAAGTGCTTATGTCCAACAAAAATATAAGAAAAAAATATTAGTTCTGAGTTCAATCTGTGTGAGTAAGATTGTAAAAAAAAAGCTTACTCGATTCATAAGCACAATTCACTAAATCAGATTAGATAGCCTCTCTGCTTCTGATTGTAAAACCCTAATTCATAAGCACAATTCACTAGATCAGTTTAGATAGCCTGCCTGTTTCAGATTATTGTGTAAACCAGTAGTGTACTTCTCGCCTCCACCCTGGTCTGTGACGGTAGGTGCGGCCCTTGGTAAACCGGGCGATGGCCGAGCCATTATGGATTTATTTGTGGTCATTGTCTCAATTGGTGTAATGAGGGCTAGATACTTGCATGGCGGCGTCCATTGCTCTCCATGCTTGACCACAGCTGAGTACCTCTAATTAGGTGGTTCGCCTTGGTCCTGAACATGTGGCCATTGTAGTCCATCCTGGAACTCTTCCGTCCTGGCCGGTGACCTTAGTCTAGAAGGCCTTTTGCCCAGTGGTGACATGTTATCACCACCCCCTCACATGGTTTAGTCAACCAGCTGAAGCGGTTTTCCAGGGCATGGTGCGGCACTTGGAGCCACATGTGAGAGATTTAGGGGTTGAAAGGGGACCAGTGAGGCAGTCCACCTAAAGGTGCAGCATGCCGGACCATCAAAGGTACTACTCTTTCCAATACCCCCTATGCCTGTTTCAGATTTAAAACCATAATTCATAAGCACAATTCACTAAATTAGATAAGATTGTAAAAACTTACTCAATTCATAAGCACAGTCCACTAAATCAGATAAAATAGCCAGCCTGTTCTTTTCACCGTCTGATGGTTTCCACATTTTGTAAGCATTTATAAATGCTTTCACTGCGCTCTTCAGATTACCCTTTTCCTTG
This sequence comes from Biomphalaria straminea, assembly GCA_021533235.1. NCBI lineage: Eukaryota > Metazoa > Mollusca > Gastropoda > Planorbidae > Biomphalaria > Biomphalaria straminea. The sequence goes on from JADKLZ010084329.1 coordinate 7,222,021, forward strand.
AAAGCTCTTCCAACTCTCTGATGGCCCTAATAATAGTTAGAATGCTTAGCGATCAATACAATTTTCAAACCAGGTTAAAGTTATTAATAAACAGTTAATCTGGGCTAGTTAAACAGGCTGTTGGCACTAGTGGAAATGTGTCAGATGAGCTAAATACATTATGCAAACTGTAAAGAATATTTTACTACCTTGAACCAATTACCATCATAATCCACATTCTTCTTAGCATCCTCAAGAAACTGTATTTTGTCACCCATCTTGTACCAACATTCAGCTCTGTTGCCATACAGTATGGCCAGATTGTGGCCATCTTCTACATTTATTAGCACTTTGGATTTAGAGAAAAAAAAAAGATGATTTATCAAAGAGAAATAAAACTGAGTCAGCATATACAACAATTATATCCAACTGGGAATATGGCTTAAAAAGGATAAGCATAGTCAGTTCTAGCACAATAGTGTGATAAAATTAGAGTGAAATTGAAGTAGCCTGACAATGATCTTCACCCTAGTCATAACACACTAAAAAAAACAATTATCCCTAAAGAATTTATACAAAAAAAGTTAAAAAGTCTATATGTTAAACAAACCAAATAAAAAAAACAAGTTTATTTCATACTTAAATTTGGTACTTTTTTCTGTAATTCATTTTCAAAATATATAATTGCTTCGGTATACAACAGCTTGGCTTTTTCATAATCACTTTTGGCATAGGCATCAGTGCCTTCTTGTTTGAGAGCCTTCCAATCTTTTTCACCAATGCTGATGTTTGGTTCTGGGGAAGCTATTAAAAAAAAAGTCAATGATTCATTCTGGCAATAAAATAACTTTTTTTTTTCAGAATTTGTGTCAAAAAAAAAACGTACCTCTTTTGCTTTCTACTTTGACTTCTTTAGTTTTTCTTGTGCTGTTGCTGGTACTACTTGGTTCTGGAGGAGATCAACAAACAATTTCTTTTTCTTAGTTCAGATATTTTTAATACCATTGATTTACATCATAGACATTTGGAAGGTTAATATGACTTTTTGAGGTTCTGGAGGAGATCCACAAACAATTTCTTTTTCTTAGTTCAGATATTTTTAATACCATTGATTTACATCATAGACATTTGGAAGGTTAATATAACTTTTTGAGTATCCAGCAAACTTAATGCCATTTAAGCTCTGCTTCTATAGCAAACAATTAATGGTTTTGTTTTGGTGATTGTTGGTGCATTAAGACAACTTCACTTTTTTTTTTATTCCTGAATAATAGTCTGACATAATCATTCATCAAGATATATATATATATATATATATATTGCTTATTAAGTATCAAAATAATATATAAGAAATGGATCTTATTTCAAAACTATACAGATCAGATTTTTTAAAAATCTATACAATTAATGAGACTATGACTAAGACTTCTTTATTGATTCTTATAGGAAAATTTGTTATACATTACAAGTAGTGAGATTGTTTTTTAATGCTGATATCGGTATATGGAATTGAAAAAACAAAACAAAAAATGAAAGAACTTACATATAGACAAAATACTTATTCCAGGTCACAGCAAAAAAACAAAAAAAAAATAGAAAAGTTTTTTTTTGAAAATTTACAAGTACACTCATAAAAAAGAATGCATAAGTAATTGGCTTTAAAAATGCATAAGTAATTGGCTTTAAAATTAGTTCTGCTTACAAACTACGTTTTTGTAATGGATGAATTTATTGGACACAGTGATGATTGGTAGCATTAGATACAAGATGCAATGTGTACTTCCAAACTATATAAAACTATATCCCATTTAACCACAAACATTTGAATAAATCAGACCAATAGCACAGTTATTACATTATAAGATCTAAGAGCCACAAAAGGTCACAAACATTCATGCTATCTGGTTTCCTTCTCTAATGCAATACAACTTTTGCACCATATTAAACCATTTAATCCAAATGTTTATAATAAGAGTTTGCATTGCAGTCATGAAAACTCACCTGTTGCTTGTTTTGCATAGTTCCGAATGAATGTCTGCAAATTAGATCCCTTCAGAGCATACTCTTGAGCAGGCTGCCCCACTTTATCAGCAGCCTCCTTAGGCACACCATGTGTTAACAAAATTTCAGCAATCTTCATATAAATCATGTTGTTTTCTTTCCTCTTCTCCTGCTCTATGCACAGTGTGTGCAATGGAGTACGGTTATCCTTATCTTTAGCTGTTTGTATTTCTTTGGTGCTGCCTTTCTCTAAGATCCACTCTAGCACATCAGTATTTCCTAAAAAATAAGTAACATAGTTTTTTTACTTTAATGATTAAAAAACAAAACTACAAAAACAACATTTAAAAAATGTCTGGTTATTTAGACAAATCTGAACTTAGGGGAAAATAATGCTTATTACAGTAAAGTTCCCATCTCAGACCTTGCAATCTAAAGGGCAGGTGAGGTTATTGTCATCCATTTCTTTGGCCAACAGTTAACATGCAGGGTGACATATGGTCAACACAATCACCAACCACCTTTACTTTCCCCAAAAAAAATTAAGGTACCCATTAGGGTTGGATGGACTCAGGGGTCACCCAAAAATCCCGAAATTCAAAATCCCAGTCTTTATTGAGATTCACAGGACCCCAGGTTCGGAAGACAAAAGCTTAAAAGCTCAGTCACTACTTATTAATAATAATAATAATAATAATTTTTATTTATTAAGAGCCGTTAACAAACAAAAATGTAGGCTCAAGGCGCTATAAAACATTACAAACACAAACATATGACATAACAAACTAATCTAAAAAAGTTCTAAACAAATAGGTCTTAATGTTCTTAAAAGTGGTGAAGCATGTTGTCTGTCTGAGATCAATTGGGAGTGAGTTCCAAACCTTTGGTCCATGAACTGAAAAAGCCAGCAGACCGTAGCTTTACCTAACATTATAAAAACTCCGGACTACATGGACATAAGAAACCTGGCAGTTCATGATAAAAAGAGAATCTGTGCTCTCGACTTTTGAGATTACAAGCTATCCCAAAATGAAATAATTTTTCACCTAGGGCACAACAAAATGAGACAAAACATGTTCCAGGGGCTAAAAATGGAATTGTATACACTTACTTGCACTGATGCAAAACTTGACCAAACTGTGGTAGTGAGTCTCTTCTGGTAGTGAAAGCTTGTCTGGTGCTGCCCCTTGTTTTAAAAGCTTTAGGAGCAAAGCAGACATTCTGTCTGTGTCAGCAGAAGACTCAAAAAATGTTGGCAGAAAAGTAGACATCACAGCACTGCTGACATCACAATTGCCCATAATGCCTTGCTTGGCAGAGTCTGTAACAAGGAAGATTGTAAAGTATTAATTTATTAGTGCACAAAGCATTACTATAGTAGGATACTCAGGGTATGCTATTTGTCATCAAATATATATGGTTACATTTTTTTGTATGTCATAAACACATAAAAGCCTCTTTCTGAACAGTTTGCAAAAATACTCCACATGAAATCAATCCAGCCAGCAAGCAATAAAAGTGTACAGGATAGACATCATAGATCATTTATTCACTCACTCACTGCTCTTTGTCTCAACTGAAGCAATTCTGAACTGAAACTCAACAGAAGATAAACAACTTAATTTAATTTTGTTTTACACTTCAGGAGAATTCTCTTAGCACAGTAATTTCTAAATTATTCTTCACAGGCTTCTATACTTATTATGGGACTAAAAAACAAATACAAGCCAAATGAAGCTTCAAAAATCCTATAACATAGGGGGGGGGGAATATTTCCTTGCCAATAAGCATTTACTTACCAGGACTTTCAAAGGGAGGTCCTAACATCAATAGACTGAGCAGTTCCCATTTCTTATTCTGAGTGATGTATTCTAGGATTTTCAGCCATGAATCTGACAACAGCGACTTCCAACACAGCACAAGTTTGGCCCTAGCTTTACCTAACATTATAAAAATTGAAAAAACAAACTTAGTACTTAATATTTAGTGGGCTGCATGGCTAAGAGGCATTATGCGCTACTTAAAACAAAGGCTCAAGCACAAATTCAGATTTGAGCTGAAAAGTGTTTGCTAAGTCAGAAATCTTCTACCACATACCCTATACCCTCATCCCACATATACCCACAAAATATTACACCAAAGGGCTATAGCATGAAAAACACACAATACAAAACCAATGCTTAAAATTCAACTCTGGTGCATAAATAAAAAATGAAGTAAAAATAAAGTGGAATAAAGGGTAACCGAAGTCTATCTACTGGTAAAGTTTGTAAAGTTAAAAAGAGTGAGAAATACTCTTGTGTTGTTTGTTTGTTTTTTTCACTTTTTAATTTTTGTCCTCTTCATTCTTTTAAATGAAATTCTAGAAATATTGAAACTCTAATAGTAAATTGTATTTATGACATAAAAGAAGGTTTGAAGTCTCTCACCAGGTATTGTGTCCAGTACTTTAATAGCCTCTTCTGTAAAGGAACACTTAAATGCTGTGTCTGTGGCTTTTGTAAATCCTGTGATGTATGTTTCACAGGCTTTGACATTATCATTCAACTTTACGAGGGTCTGCCCTTTACGAAAATAGCCCTGAAAAAAGGAAGCAAGTGCTGCTATACTTAAAAGAGCTTGTTGTTGCAACCTCATTCTTTTGTGTTCATTTCAGATAACCTCTTTATTTTACAAATATAAATCCCAGTATTTGCACATAAACAATGCAACTTGTGTATATGGTTGAATTTTACTTCTTGTTGCTTTTTTATTTTAACTTAGCATACCCATATACTTCAGTTGTGCCTCTTTATATGTTTCTTTTTTTTATTTTAACATAAACATATTTGTGCTTCTTTATATGTTTCTCTTTTTATTTTAACTTAAGCAAATACTCAGTTGTGCTTCTTTATATGTTTCTTTTTTTTTTTATTTTAACTTAGCATATACTTTAGTTAAGCTTCTTTATATGTTTCTCTTATTCTAACTTAAGCATATACTTCAGTTTTGATTCTTTATATGTTTCTCTTATTCTAACTTAAGCATATACTTCAGTTGTGCTTCTTTATATGTTTCTTTTTATTTTAACATAAGCATATACTTCAGTTTTGATTCTTTATATGTTTCTATTTAATTTTAAACACAGTCCAAAACTATCAAATTCTCTAAGACTTTACTTTGAACAATTATAAAATTATTTTAAGTAAAAATTTTTTTTTTTAAATTAGTCACCTTAAAGAAAGAAGGATTTCTTTCTAAACATTTTTCAGCAGCCTCTAAAGCATTAGTAAAGTCATTGATGGCCAAATATGCTGCTGCCACATTGCTATACAGTACTGACAGTGAGTCTTGATTGTAAACCCTGGCTATGAGGATAGCAAAATTATAAAACTGTATAGCCTCCACACATCTGTTTTCCTTCCAGGCCTTGTTTCCTTCATCATGTAGCAGTTTAAGTCTTCTCAATCTCCCATCACCTGAAATAACAATTCAAGTTTTTCATTGAACAGGAAATAAAAAGTTGCCTTTCCCACAAAATTTAGTTCTATTTATTTTTAAAGTTTTTTTGAACAAGCAGAAATCCCTTATGACCAAAATAGAAGGAAAGCTGCAAAATGCCTACCGCAAGTGAAAAGAAAAAAGTATAACAGTGGAAAGATTTCTATACTAAGGAGCAATACTAAAAGCAGCCCATGCAACTTCTACAAGAGAAGTCCATGTAATGTGATTCCTTATAATTCCAGTTCACAGTAACTACATTGAAAACATGAAGAATACCTATGACATTCTTATATCATTTATAGTAAAGAGTTATTCTTCACAGTTATAAAATATCAACCAGTAATTCCACAGCCATATCTCTCTGACTTATTTATAAACAATCCTTAAACATTACTGTCAATGTTATCAGTTTATGTCCAGCATACTAAAATTTTGGTTCTGTATTATGGTCATAATCAATGTAACCTTATTAGTTTCATACCCATTTACAGCAATATTTATATAGTGATTAATAAGTGTTTTTCTAAAAGGAGCAGTAATAATCTTTAAAAAAAAAAAAAAAAAAGAAAAAGAAAGACATTAATTTATTACCTCAATCACTTCTAAAATGTTTTTGTTGCAATATTTAATGAATGGTAGAGACAAAGTTTAGGGTTGCAAATGGACCGAGTTCTATGCTTTCCACCCTTCAATACAACATGAGAAAGGCTGGAATAAGATTTACTTACGGCAAACAGCTTCTGCCTGTTCTAAGAAAAAGTAACAATTATCTTGCTTGGTAACATAATGTAATGGTATCTTCCCATGTCTATCTGGCAGGAAAGTTAAGCAACCTTTTTTACCCAACTCGTGAAATAGGACCTGAAATAAAAAGGAAAATCTGAACAGATAGAAAAAAAAAGAAAGAAATACAGAAAAAAGAAATCTGAATTAAATCTAGCAGACAAAAATCTGTGCAAAATAAATAAACTAAGTGAAGTTTTAAATTGATGGCTGACTGGTCATGTCGTTTGTGATTTTGGACTGTGGTCTTGAATAGTCCCTGGTTCAAAACCAGCCCACAGCTTTCCTACTTATCTTACCATCAAAAATACATTGGTTTAAAGTATTAATATTTAAATTTTATAATAAAAGTCTGAGAGAAAAGTTTTGATGTAGTTGAAATAGATTTTGAAAATATTTTATGAACATGAAAAAAAAAGCAACATGAATAAACATTTCTACATCAAAGAGTTTCACTCAAAGTATTTTCCATATTTTTTAAATTTTAATAAGTAATTGGTTTTTTTTTTTTTTAAGAAAATGCCAACTATTTAATATCAATAAATTACTAAAATAAATATGATAACAATTTTAAAAGGACTTACTATGGCTTGATTGGTTGAACGCTTTGGACTCTTTACATAAATGTGCATTGCAGTATTTCCATCACTGTCTGTGGCATCATACTCTGCTGAGGTTATTCTATCCCACACCAATGATAGCAAACTGGCCCATTCTAATTGGGTTTTTTAAATGAATGAATGAATTATTTTTTTTTTAAATATTTGTTACAAAAAAAGATATACATGTAAATATGTAAATGTTTTGAAAAGTAAAATACAAATTACATTACCAGGTTCATTTTTACATTTAAAAAGTATAATTTTTACAATACTTTTTGTTACAATACTATAAGATTTCAGAAGGAATTTAGAAGTGTGTGTGTGTGCCAATAATAAAACTTTCTACAAGGGTTTAGGGAGAGTTTTGTTATTATTATTTACCTATGACATCTGAGTCGATTTGGGAATGTCTAAATTTAGAAAAAGAAGAATTTACTTTTTTCCAGAGCACTATTTGGTTCAATATGTTGTAAGACTATATTTGTACATTAACTTATTCTTTTTTTATTGCCCTTAAGTAAGATAATTAGTCAGTCAGAGAGTGAGTCAACTCTTTAGATTTTATATTATATTAGATTATTTGAACATTTAAAGAAGATAGAACAAATTCAAACATGAGTGCAATACTTACCACCTGCAATGCAAAGTTCAGTTAAAGCAACTATTAAAGGTTTAGAAAAAGCTTCAGCGATGGTCCTAATATTAGCTCCCCTGATAATGGCAAACTCTGCTAATCTAAGATGCCAAGATTTAGTTCCCCCTGAAATATTGATTGCAGATAATATAGTAAAAAGAATGAACAAGTTAAAATTATTTAAAATATGCAAACATTATTTAACATTTCAGAATCCTGGACTATATTGAATGTCAAGCTAATGGAGTCATTTTGTCAAATTATAGTGATACTAGATCTAGTGATGCGTGTCAGTAAGAATAAATCGAAGGACACAATTCAAACATGAATAAACTTGATTTGTAGAATGAAGTAGCTCATCAATTCTTTGAATATTCTATACAACTCTGTGTAACTGATGAAAAAAATCTGCACTTACATTATTTTTAAAAAATTTTTTATACTATTTATACAGAACAATTTCTGTTTTTATTTGTAATAAGTGAAAAAGTGTCATGCCTGTCCGCTTGAAAATGATGCTTAGCCATACCAAACAACTGAACTGAACTCATTTCCTGACCTTTGCAAAGTGCAAGAAAAAACAACAGATGAACTGGTAAGATAACATACCAAATTAAGGTACATGGCTAATGTGGCTGTTGGATAATATTTATGCCAAGTAAAAAGGTCCCAACTAAGATGGGCAGGACACTTGGGCTTGATAGTTGACTGCCCAAGGATGTTTACAGAAAATTATGCAATGGATGAGCAACACAAAAAGTATAACAATAACACTCTAAATTAGTTCAAGATTAATTCTCTGAGCATTAAGTGAAGAAGTTTCTGACAAAGAAACTTTGATAAGTTCATTCAAGAATTAACCAACAAAGTTAAATGGATCATATATCTCACGAATGAGCCTAATTTATGGTAGTAGAAATCCTGTTTAATGACTGCAAATATTATTGTTATCTTTATTATTGTTATCTTTAGGCAACTGAAATAAATAAAAAGAAAACTATTTTTTTGGAAACCTTTTTTTTTTTTTGCAATAAATGATTTATGAATTTCTAACAAGCTAGAAAAAAATTAAACTAAAAACCATTGTACCATCTATCAATCTATACAGTAATGAAACAGCATGTAATAGATTATTGTTTTCCAAGTTGAATTTGATAAAGAATTAATTTGCTTATTTGGTTTATATTTACAATTGTGCAGAAGTGAAGAAAGGAGTACAAATAACTGAAAGGTTTATGCAACCAACTGTTGGATCAACTTTCAACACAGAATTAAATACAAATTGAATACATATGTTACCTTCTTTTGCAGCAAGAACTTTAAGGATTTGCCCAACATTCATAAATGACAGATCAAGCTTGGGGACAGCTGCCATCCTATGAATAAATGTTTCTGGAACTTGTGGATCACCAGAGGTACCAATGGTAAGTATTCCAATGGCTTTGTATTCAGCCTGATCACAGAGCATTTTTAAAATTTTGTTCCAGACAGACGGGGATTCTGTGGTGTATATATTTTCTGTTTCACAAATACCACAATCCTCTAAGCCTGTAAGAAAACACAAACAATATTGATATAATTCTATTTAGATCTATGTACTACTGATTCAGACTCAAAGTTTAGCTCTACTTTGAAAATTTCATTCCTCTATCTTTCTAAAGATGTACAAGCTAATGGGAATCCTGAGTGAATGCATTTTATATTTAGTTAAAAAAAAATATGTTTATATTTGATCTATATGCCCAGTTTACAGAACATAATAGGCAGAACATAACAGAACTGTGGTAAATTAATTACTTTTGAAAAATGTCACAAGTATAGCCACTTCTGACATGAAATTTTTAAAATCATCATCATTTGGTAGACCAAAAGCCAAATACTTGAGTAAGAAGAAAGCCGCCTCTGCATATTTCTTCAGTCCTCGTGAAGCTCGAGATGCCCGCCAATAGCCCTAAAAATATTTTTCTGTATTATAGTACAATACATGAAAATCAAAGAGGTCATTAATTAGATAATCAACTATACATCAAGACAAAAAAAAATACTTGGTGCTTATATAGCATGGTTCAGATTTACAATAGCTTGGGGTTAGGATGTGGAGATAAAAGACCCAGGAGAGATCTGAATGGAGGGATGTGTTGAAGCTGGCCAGAGCCCTCCATGGGCTGTAACGACGCTGGGATGGATGGATATATATAGTATGGCTACAAAAGAAAGTCTGTGCTGGCTTTGTCATGTTAGCCAGCTGGAGGACAATCGCATCCTGAAAGTGATTCTGTATGGGCAACTTGCGTCTGGCTCAAGAAAAACTGGTCCCCCACACCTCTATAAAGTGGATGTAATAAAATGAGATCTCAAAGCAGTGAATATTGATACTTAAAATTGGGAAGACTTAGCCCTGGATGGCACTACATGGCAAGAGAAGGTGACCAAGAAAGTTGTGAACAGTGAAACAACATAGTCCTCAGCTCTGGAAGAAAAGAGTGCCAAAAGAAAAATAGCTGGCTCCTCTACCACCAAAGTGAAAGCCCCATGTGATACATATGGACGTCTCTCCAAAATAGGGCTCAACAGGCACATGAAAGATTATTGTACGAGATGAACCATAGTTGTTATTACTGAAGGAGGCCAAAATTATCTAAAAAAAAAATATTTGGTGCTTATATAGTATGGTTACAAAAGAGGGTATAACAGTCTACTAAACAGCTATTATACTAGATGGAAGACAAAAGGAAGACAAGACATGATCAATGATATTAAATGTTATTTCCCTAAAAGAATAAAGTAAAAAAACAGGGGAGTATTATAAAAGAAAAGTTATGTGTTAGTTAAATAACAGCTAAAGCAGAGTAAATTTTTTTTTTTTAATATTCTAGTTTCTACCACATAATAATCTTCATTTGCTAATACAGAATATTAAACCATGATAACCCAACAATTATTACCTTGGAGTAAGTTCCATCCAGCTCAATACAACGAAGAGCATCTTCTAAAGCTTCTACATATTTTCTTTGCTTCTCTTTGACAAACGAGATGTTGCTCCAAAGCAAAGCTTCATCGTGAGGGGGAAGGACAAATTTACTAGTTTTGCGGAATAGATTTTCCTGTACAGTTATAGCAAATTTGTAGCAGCGTTCAGCAAATTCAAAACTTTGTGTCTTTATGTGATCTTCTGCATTCTTCTTCAAAGCTTGGATCAAGATAAAACAAAGGCCAGAATCTATAAAATAAGAAAAAGGGGGATTAAGCAATTTTAAACAAAATTACATGACTAGCAAATAAAATCCTAAACATAGTAAAAAAAAAAGTAAAGAAAATTTCCCCTTTCAGACCTTGTGGTCTATAGGGCAGATGATGTAAAGGTTATCTCTTTTGTGTACCTAAACATAAGAGATTGTACCTAAACATAAGAGATTTAATCATTTCTGAAGAGTTTGACCATAACTGACATGGTCCCAAGGAGTCAGCACTTTTAAATAAGAAGTCATAGACCCACAACCTTTTTATTTTGCTATTTACTTTGCATTTTTTGGATTCTGTAGAATATGCATTGATAATTGGGAGTCAATTACATTTCAAGCTTTAATGATATTTATTGGTAGGGGACCAGCTCAATCCCAGCTATTTCTTGCATATTAGTCTGTGTAACTGGTTTACCATGAATAAAGTAATTAGCTTTTATTTGTTTTAGTTTTTTTGTTTCTCTTAATAACTGACATTTTTCTGGGTGGAAAGACATGCTCCAATTTGATTCCCATTTCTGTAATTCATCTAATTCTCTTTGTAAAATTTCTGTATCTTGTGTTATTTATATTGTTCTATCTTGCAATCGTCTGCAATTAATCCGACTTTTGGGTCTAAACTAATGCAATTTGGTAAATCATTTATGTAAATTAGAAATAGTAGTGTTCCTTGAGGTACACTTGAGTTAAGTATTACTGGTTTTGATTTAGAGTCATTTATTATTAGTTAGTACTCTCAGTATCAGTAATCCTGAATCCATTGATGTAATGAGCCAGCAATACCAAAATACTTAAACTTTTTAAATAAGGCAAGCTTCATCTTCTTCTTTGTTCTTATTATTATATTGGAGCGTTCAGATGACTAGACCAATACATGAATGAACTATGAACTGTGCAGCGGTTTTCATACCCCCTCCAATGGTGGTGAATTTAATCAAACGCCTTTGAGAAATCCAATAAAATAGAATCTATATCCACAAGATCGACAACATTCTGTACGGTGATCTAACAGAATGCAGAAGAGATGGTGGTCATCCACTTCTAAGATATACTGATGTATGCAAATGCAATATGAAGCTCTTCAAAATCAATACTATTAACAGTTGGGAAAAAGTGGCACTGGATAGATCCACAGGGCGAGTGAGCATAAAGGAAGGGTCCAGGATCGTAGATGCCATACACAACAGTAGTAGAAAGAAGTGTGAAACTTCAACAGCTCGTGGTGATTACAGATACCCAAACTCAGGCGGCAGCTGTGTATCAAGGATTGGCCTCTTAAGTCACACAAGAAGTAGCAAAGGGAAAAGATCATCTCCCGCGATGTAAACTGCCACAAACTGATGCTTTCTACTTGTTTCAGAATTATAATACATCTTTGTCTCTAGAAGCTGAGAAAGCTGATGCAAAGTATTTGATTAGAATGATAGCTTTAGTTTCATTATCATTATGTGTTAAGCTATCAACTCCTATTAATGATTCTACTCCTGCTGTTTCCATTTTCTTAGATTTAATGTATGACCACAGGTTTTTATTGTTATCCTTGTTATTTGTTTAAAATTATTTTTTCATAATAACCATAATATAACTGTTATGGTACAAAAGCTTAACAATGTAAACATAATGTCAGTCCTGTTTGATTCTGACTATTATTATGTTTTTAAAAGGTAACTTGAGCTTGCATTATAGTATGTTTCTTAACAACATAATATAATACAAAATAAACTACTTTAAAAAATGCAATTTTACTACATTTGAATTTTAAGGATTTTAAAAAATGATCAGTGTGGATATATATACTTACCGGTTTCTGATGTTTGCCAAAATCTATAAATGAGATCTTTGGTATTTGGATTAAAATATTCACAATTAGCCAAATCCATGTTTACAGCTATCTCATACTATATGAAATCTTCGTTTTATTTCTGCATTTTCTGTACATCATAAAAAAAAAATTACTTTATTAATTTGGCTTAAAATTTTATTACAAGTAAAAATGTTACATCAGTGCAGTGATAGGGACAAAAAAAAAACCCCTGATGGTCAAAGAAAGTTAAAAGGAAAGACTAACCAATTATCATGTATTATATCAATGGCAGAGATTTATTATCATATATTTAATTTTTTTTTATCACATGCATTTTTACAATTAGTAATTAGTCTTTAGATCATGTATTGTCAGTAGACTCAAGTCAGTACTAGTAATCTGTGCTACAGACAATGAGACATTCTCAACATTTTAACTTTAAGACAGTCTAGCTGTGGTGATTGTGTTTGTATAGACTTTAGTATAGAGCATTGTAGAAACCACTTGATTGAACTTGGTTGTTAGATGTTAAGAATTCTAGGTGTATTTATTATTATTTATTAATTCCCATTGGTTGACTAGGAAAAGTGGAGTAATGGCCCTTGAGATTTGTTATTGTTACCAGAGGCTGAGTTATGGAGTGTTATAGCATGTTAGGAGTAATATAAGTAGGCAGTTTTGATAAACATGTGTATCAGTATAGTCATTTAGTTCACATTTGATGAGTACTCTTCAGTTATTGTTACCTGACTTTTATTAAAATTATATTTTTATTGTTATTCCATCGCTGGTGTCTCTTAAATTATTGAAAGAAGTCTTAGTATGTTTGTGTCAAAATATGATCCTAGTAAAGTCAGTAAAGAGTTCATAACAATCACAACACTAGCACTTAGATTCCTAGATGTAGAATTTAGATTTAGATGTACATGTATCATTCAGATCTAGATCTATATATAAAGAATAGATCTATAATTTGTATAATAATGTATTAAAAGTCCTAAGTCTAGGTAGTAGGACTAGAATCTAGACTAGATCTAAGTCACTAAACTGTCTTTAGAAACTGTCTAATAAATCATAAAGTATGACATGATTTATATATATATATATATATATATATATAAATGTAAGTTACATGGTAAAACTGTTGATTGTTAAATGAAGTCACTCCATGATGCAGCGACATGTGACGCAAGACATTTGTAATTCTCATTGATAATATGAAGTATAAATGATTTATAAATGCATTATGTTGTTTAACAGCTTATCTTTGTTCAACCAAGTGGAGAGAAAGCTAGCAAGGTGTTATTTTTACATTATATAAATATTTATTAAAATATTATAAAGCTGAAAAAGTTTCTACCAAGGGCATTCTAGAAAAAGGGTCGAAGTCAATTTTCAAACAATTGAATTAGTTGTGAATCAGTGTTAGCTGCATGTGAGGCAAAATAATCAAATTAAAAAACATATATTGGCGTAGATATGTTCCGAATTTCAAGCTTCTATCTATTATGATTATAAATATAGTGATGATGAGATAAAGAAGAAATTATTTCATTTTTTCGATCAGTTTTTTTGTACATTTTCTATTGTCCATTTTTCTGAAAACAACATAATTTTGCTAATATTAGCCTACATAACATAGAAACTAAGAAAGATAAATCTAGTCTAGTAAGTTTATTAATAGCTTTAATAACGTATAATTAAATATTAGATATAAGATTATGATAGATCTAGACATTCTAGATTAATGATTATTCTAGATCTAGATCATCTATCTACTGAATTCCTGAATTATAGAATCTGATCGGAGGAAATCATAAAATTAATACTAGAGATCGATCTAGTAGATTCTGTCTCTCATAATTATAAAAACAATCTAGATCTATGTCTATACTGTCTATACTCTATAGTCAGTCATAGTCGATAGAATTAGATATAACCATACATACTATCCATATCATAGACTAGTAAATTACTATAAAATCTAGACTATGATATTAGTATATAAGTCTGTAATAAGTAGATCTAGAAAAATCTAGATCTATATATATATACATCTAGTATAGATCTAGAGATTCTACATCTAACACTAAGAGTAAGACTGACTAAGACTAATGATCTAAATCTAGACATCTAGACCTAGTCACCTAAAAAGGCTGGCTGGCTAACTAAGCCGCCTAAGCCTAACTCACTCATTCTCAGAGAGTCACTTATCTTTTAATATTTTATGGCTTAGTCTAGATCTCTATAATAATAAAGTATAATAATAATCTAAATTTAAGTATAATTATAATCATAATAATCATTCATTATATTTTAAAATTATCTACTTTAAAAAATCTAGATTAAATACTAAAATAGGGGTACTCTAAATAAAAACTAACTAAAAACTAGATCTAAATATTCTAAGTCGTGATTCACAACTTTGTTTTACTTTCGGTGATGATGATGATGCTTCTGGAATCTACCTAGATTCTATTAAAAAATAATTCAGAATTCAGAACAAAAAACACATATGTTGGCCAACCCGTTTAAACTTAAACAGTTAGATCTAGATCTACTGAGTCTGATTACAATATAGATCTAGATCTACTTCTAACCACACTCTATGAATAATACTTATAAACTTGATAATCATGTTTCAGATAAGGAGCGTTACGTAATTAGATTATAATTTAATCATTCAGCTTAGGATTAGAATCTAGATTCTAATAATTGTTATCGTCATTTTCAATATTGTAGTAAATTTAGGTATGACTCTCATGCCAACTATTTTTACATTACAGAAGTTCTCCTATCACTAACCCGTATATACTCTAGATCTATATATAGATCTAAACATCAGATAAGTCGTTTCCAAGAAAGAATGCTATTTAGCCTAGAGTTAGAGGCCTAGAGATCTAGATCTAGTCTATATAGGATTATAGGCCTACTTATTAATATTAGTATTTTTAGTATAATTAGGTCATTAATAGTCGTAGATCTAGACTATAACTTATAAGTATAGCCTATAGCCCCCTATTATTAGCCCTATCATCTATGCCTATATATATCTATTATCTATTATTAATATTATTAGCCTATAACTATAAATTATATATAAATAAATCTAGATCTAGTATAGACTAGTATAGTGTATTGTATAGAATATACTGGTACTAGAATTTACTAGATGTCTTATATGTACCTGCAGTGATACTAAATAAAAAAAATAAGGCCAGAGCGGGATCTACTCCACTAGATTACTAGATCTTATCTGATTTAGATTCTATGTAAGATTATGGAATGGAGCAGGGGCCACCTTTCGAATTCTTTTTATCATAATATCATATTCATAGTCATTAGCACAGTTGAGTTATACATTTAATTTTTAATAAATAAGAATAATGATTTAACCTTAATGTCAGCATGAATATGGAACGACTGCAGTCTGTATTGATATTGAAGCATAGAATGATAGAATAGTTAGATCTATAGATTATAGATCTAGTTAAACATCACAAGACAATATCAGCAGATAATAAGCACAAAGGTTGATAAGTATTGATTTTAAAAACTCAAAAGATTTAAAAGATATGAATGGACTAGAAATAATAGACTTTTTCAAACCTTTGGAAGACAACAAAAATCTCTTCTTAAGAAATATTGTTTTACCATCAAATATACCTGATCAGGAACAAGTTATTACTGTAAGTTATCAGTGCCATATATATATATATATAGGCCTACTTGAGAAGCTATTTGAGATATTATATACAATAGGGCCCTGCTAAATACTTGTTGGCTTTAAGCTAACTGCTATAGCTTGCATTTCCTTTAGGTAGACCAGGCCCTCTGCCTATATAGGTTATAGGTATAACTAATATTAAATTTTTTGATAACAAATTTTAGGCCATGCTGCTCTGGTTAGTACCAGTTGTTTATACTTTTCAGACATTTTTTAAAAACATATCATTATATAAAGTACATTAAGATAATTGAAGCAAGTAAATAATTGTTTTATTTTTGTGGGGGTCTATGTTTGAGATCAAAAAAGGATAGATGCAGTTGTCAAAAAAAAATCTTAATTGACCACTGGCGAACAATGCTTGCCCTGGTTGTGGCAAAATATGTAGGTCACAGCTGGGGCTGCATAGCCAAGGAAATACTGCATTTCTCATTAATCTGTGTACTCGAAGACAAGCCTTATTATTATTATTATGTTTTTTAAAAAAAAGGATATAATGGCAAGCATGGTGATCAAATAGTTTTATGTTTAGATAATTTTTAGAGGTCCAATCAAATGGAAATTCAGTTTGACTACAATCGACCACTGTTATGACTACTGTACAATAACAATATAGAGATGCAAATACGAACAACATTCACACATTTTACTCTAGACTGCTAAGACTATTGTGACTGAGTGGTTAAGCTGAATCTAAGGTTTCAAGTCCTGGTAAAGGATGGTATATTTTAAATTATTATTTTTTATATGTTTAAACAACTCTAATGAGAACTTGCCATTTCTGGGAAAAGAAAGTTGCTTATTGTGCTGCCCAAGTGACACCCTCAATAACTCCTGAAAAATCCCAAACATGCATTCATTAGGTTAAATAGCCTAATGTTGTGCCTCATGATAAAAGAAGTTGTAAAACTTTTATTTTATTTAAATCTTTAAAAAAAAAATTGTTTTGAAACTATTTAGAATCATACACATTGATTTACTACTTGAAGTATTTGATGCTTTCTACAGCACAGGCTGCACAAAACATTCTCCAGGTATGGATTATTGTATGAGGTTCAGGTTTTACCTTGTCAGACTTCAAAACTTCAAGAAAATACTTTAGATGAAAGTAAGTGGTTTTCTCCCTTTGTTTAAAAATATTTTTGGTATATTTCTATTTTAAGAAGGACAACTTGACATATATTGAAATGTTAGGGGGGGAAATTATAAAGGCTGCTACAAGGCAAAGCAAGATAAATGTAAGATTGGTACAATTTATTGAGATTGTTTTAATAGAGTGTTAAAAAGAAAATACTTAACTTTCACACTTGAAAAGTATACCAGAAAAATGAAATCTTGATGAAATAAATATAAATCTATATGTTACTGAAGACGAAACTGTTTAATGACATGAGGTCCTACTGACTACTATACAGCAACAAGACTTTTAAATCTTTTTAAAAAAATATTGTAGTATGTAAAAAGAGTTGCTTAATTAACAAAAAATAGGTAAAAGAGTTGCTTAATTAACAAAAAATAGGTTTAAGCATGATAGGGGTGATGGTGAAATCAATATTTTTAATAGTACATACTGTTTTTGAGATCTAGAAGTGATAGGTTGGTAAAGAGGCAATGCAAAACATGTAACAGCTTTTCTCTACTTGGGTCACAACATTATCAACAGTTTCTTTACTTAACTTAGCACACTCCACTTTTATTCACAGTTTTTCTTGTTGAATGCAAACAAATTGTTTTCTACTATCTAAGTATGAATGGATCCTTCTGTCTCAAAAGACAATGGATGTGTATGGTGAATTTTCTATTGGCTGCATTCATGGGTGGCCTATCCGTCATGGTCCTTTTCACTGCCGTCTTAATGTGCACCAACGGAATAATTTACATTACATTTGGCACCAACTCTGTTGCCGAATCTACTGTAGGAAATATCATTGATAGTATTAATGATAAATGGACTCCATTCCTGATCATTCCTGATTTTTCATCAAGGTCGTCTCTGAAGCCTCAGCATAGCAATGCAGCAGAGGTTTGTAATCAGAGTGATGCATTCCTAAATTTTTCATCTAGGTCATCTCTGAAGCCTCAGCATAGCAATGCAGCAGAGGTTTGTAATTAGAGTGATGCATTCTTAAATCATCATCATATTTCCTTCGCATTCCTCATGGAACATAGGGCCTCAGTAAAAACTAACATGCCACTCTCCATTGTCTCTTGCTAGTTTTTTAATGGCTTCCCTAGTATACTGCATCACCATGTTCTTTATGGTCTTCCTCTACTTCTTGTTCCCTAGGAGTTCCACTCTAAGGCTTGTCTAGCTCTGTTGTTGGTACCATTATCTTTTCTAGTCCATCTCCACTTCCTCTCTAAGATCGGCACCTCTATATTTTTCTGTCCACTCATCTCCCACAGTTTGGTGTTTTATATTTTGTTGTGTATTTGAAAGATATTCTTAGACATCTGTTGATGAATGTAATTTTTTGCTGTTGCTTCAGTTGTTCTCCATGTTTCAGAACCATACAGTAGGACCGCCTTGACATTAGAGTTAAAGATTCTTATTTTAGTCTTGTTAGAGATGTGGGGATATTTGGTTTTAGGTGTATAAATGTCTGACCCGCTAGATTTATACAATGTTTATTGTCTTCATCTGTTACACCTGACTACTCTCCTAAGGTATATAAAACTATCTACTTGGTCTATGGTCTGAGAATTCAGTTCTATGTCTCCAATTTGTTTGTTGTTTGCTTTAAATACTTTTGTTTTTTGATTGTTTACTTTGAGGCCTACTCTTTTTCCTGCTTCACTTAAAGCTGTGACCTCTTCTTCCATATCCTGTAGTCTGTGTGATAATAAGATTATGTCATCTGCATCCAGATCTTCCAGCTTTGTGTGAGATTCCATTGAATTCCTTTCTCTGAATTAGAGTAGGCTTTTTTTTTTCCTAAATAGGTTGCATTATTCTTACTATGCATATAACAGTACTTTAAAAAAATACTTAACTTATTTAGATAATTGAAAAAACATTTTTTTTCCTTTTTAGAGTCTCTACCTCAGACTGACATAGAGAGCCTCTGCTATTATGCTTTTGTCAAATTTTATTCCTCTGTTTCTGCTGAAAAGGCAAAAAGTGCACTAAATTTAACTCATTTTGTTGGAGCAAAGGCATGCAAGGTAAATTTAACATTCCATATGTTGCACTTTGCTATAATTTACCCTTATTTTAAAGTGAAAAAATTGTAAGAGCAATTTTTGTGAATGCTTTAAGATTGGTACGACAATTTTACTGTACTTTGACTTAAATCAGATACTAAATTGTTTTAATTTTTCATAGTTTTGTTTATATTTACATGAATAATGAAATAAATATTGTTATAATTTTTTTTTCCCATTTGTTTTTTTTTTTTTTGTATGTGTATTAGATTTTTTTTTATTTTAGTACTGCATACAACCTAGAGATATTGTACACAAAAAAAGGAATTTTCAAAAAAAGTATTTTTAATATTGCATTATTGTATTTTATGTAATATTTTTTTTTACAACAAAGGTTACATTTGCAAAAAGAAAGAGAACTGGATCTGAAAAACAAGTTCTGTTTATATCACAATGTTTTGACTTGGCTAATTTCTATTTGGGCTTTAATGGCTGGTCATCTTCTATAAAAGAGGTACAATTTTGAATCATAACAATATTTTTGTAAGTAATGTTTGTCTTCAATGATTACAAAGAGACTTTTACATGAGCATTGTTGTAGTTAATATTAAATACTATCACTTAGTTTTTTTCTTGCTAAGTTGTAAGTAAGAAACACAAGTTAGATCATTATTATGTTAAACTTAGCTCATAAAATGTTGAATTTACTCAGAGAAAATTATTGCATTTTTCATTATTGTTGTAGACCAGGGGTCTCAAACACGCAGCCTGCGGGGCACATGTGGCCCAGCGAAACTTTTGTGCGGCCCGCCCCCACGTCTGCGAATTTAAAAAAAAAATAGATAAAATTTACAATGACCACATATAAGCCGTGAAACGATTTACCACAGAAAGTTTGTGTCATTTCTAGCTGACTTAGAAACGGAATACGGAGAGTTGCTGTATCATAAGGAAGTCAGATAGTTGAGCAGTGGAAAAGATTTTTTTAACTGAGATGGGAAATAGCATTGTTTATGTTAATGAAAGACAGAGACATACCTCAGCTCAGGGACCCAATGTTTTTGTCGGATCTTGCTTTTCTTACTCACATCATGCAACATCGAAATGGACTCAATTCACAACTTCAGGGCACAAAGCAGCTGATTACCGTGATGTTTGACCGCATCAAATCATTCAGATGCAAGCTGACTTTGTGGGCCACTCAGCTGGCAGATGGAAACCTGGCTCATTTCTCTTTTCTGCAGAGAATAATTGTTAAACCACAGCGCCTGAAAGACTACGTACACATCCTCTCCAGTATACTGGAGGATTTTGAACACCCCTTTCAGCAATTCACTGCTCTCGAACCACGGTTTTTCCTTGTACCTTTTTCGCAGCTGACATGAAAAACGTTCCAGAGAAAGTCCAGATGGAACTACAGTTTCTGCTTTTTTTTAATTTGTGACAGAGATAATGTCAACTTATTTTAGTAAACTAAACTGCCTGTGCATGTCATAAACTACCTTAAATGTAATTAATAATTATAAAAACTTTATTTTAACATTTAACTGCAGTGGCATTAGTGTTTGTAAAATTTAATGAAAAAAAATTCTTTTTTCGTGGTGCGGCCCGCTGACTGGTTGTTACTTTCCACTGCGGCCCACATGCTGATATGAGTTTGAGACCCCTGTTGTAGACAATGTCTCATTAAATATTATAATTAATATTGAATCTAGAAGCTAATGACTAATAGTTACTTCATCAAGATAAAGGGATAAGTTTTGTTTTGTTTAGTTTTTTCTATAAAAAAAATAATCTGCTAAACCTTTTTGTTGTTCTTTTTTTACTTTGAATATAACAGGTACTCAAATAAGTAGTAGTTTATGTTTTCCTTTATGTAGTTTTATTGAAGCAGGTATTTTATACATATATTGTATTGGATGCATTTTCTTTCTTAGTTAAAAAGGGAATTAACTGATGTCTGTTTATCAAGCAAGGAAGACTACTGTTGTTTTGCATGCACCACTAATATTGTTATACACCATCATGGCTTAAGTGTGAATGGGAAAGGTTTCTCTTTGTTAAAATTTTCTTCTGAAGGTGCGTGATGTAGATAGATTAAAACTTATTTTATTTTCATACCATTATAGTTATGCTCTAGAAAAGACAGATGATTGTTCAGTGATTGTAGTTGGTACTTGTAAGTACCTAGTACCCGGTATATAGAGCAAAACTATTAAGAAATAAGCTTTTCTTTAGGCTGATAACAAATAACAAACATACATATCCACTTGGTACATATGACTAAATTTTACCTTTTTATTTAATTTTGTAAAAAAAAAAAAAAGTAATATTTGTTATCCCAACTGATATTTACTAGATCCAGCGTCTCGAATTAAAGCACATGGTCGATGTATGAAACAAGCATATCAGGATGGTATACAGAAAGCATTCTCAAAAGTTATTCTAGTTATCTTAGGTAATGGAAAGGTGTATACAGATATTAATTCCAGTGTGCCTGAAGATTTAGAAGAGTTTCAACCATCATACAAGAGTGTTGCAGTGAGAATCATATTTTTTTTTAAAGATTCAATTTGGATATTAATTGGACATGAGTTGTATGAATGTTACTAAGTGTGCATTTAACATATCGTTTTTTAGTGTTATTTACGTTGGCAAAAATTGTATCTTTAATATTGATGCAGATAATATACAGGAATCTCAATGAAAAAAAGGCCATGGTAGCCATGATTATTGAATAGTCACTAAATTAATCCGTTAATTACTTATAGCATTTTTACAACTCAATTTTATTTATTTACTTATTATTTTTCTTCATAAAAGGTGTAATAATAAAAAAATTTTGGGCAATTTTTTAATCAAATTCTCTTTTGCATCATTATTTGATAGACCTTTAGTTATTCAATTTCATTCTTCATTCTGGTTATTCAGAAAAAGCTGCATTTAACTCTTAAGCTAATAGCAACTCATTTTTCAACTCAATAAAAAATAATTTTTATAGATTTTCCATGACCGGTATATAAGACTGTATGCCATCTAAGACTGTTCTCAGCAGTATATTTCCTTTTTGTACTAAATGTGCATCATGCAGACGTTGTAATTAATCAACAACTGTCTCTTTCAGTGGTGGCATGCTGCTATCATCTATGTCAATAAAAGTGAGCTGGCCTTTAAAGTTTGGGGGGTGGGTACCTTGTTTTGACGACCACCTTTCAGTTCACCAAAAAGACTGCCTTTGGCGTATGGTTGTCCCACATACTGGATATGTTTCCTGCCCAATAGGGATGTTTGTGTTAAAAATACATTTTAAATATTTTATTGTTGTTTATCAGAAGAATTAATTAACATTTTCAGAAATTGAAAAATAAGATTTACATTTCGTATATAAATATAAAAAAAAGTAAATTTTTCTTTTGAAAATGATGTGTAAAGAGCAGGATACCGGTATTTGTGTTTCATTATTTAATAATTCAATCTAGCCTGTGCAGGCATGTCTAATTCAATTATATCAACATTTTAACAGGTCACTGAGCTAGAAGTTGAACCAGAGTTAGGGAGTGATGAAGACAGTTTGGATGAAGAAAATATCAATATTCTATCTGAGTTAGAAACTGTGTTAATGTAAATAGAAAAAAATTTGCTGTTTCACTTTGTAAAATGCCTTGAGATTTAAATGCATTTCTTCATTGTTTAAATTTGTTAAGTTTGAATGTAGTTTATGTCAGTAATGTTGAATGTTATCTGTAAGAAATGATTAAAGATCATTGCTTGCATTTCATGCAAACAAGGTTTAAAAACAAATACTTGTTTCTGGCCACATTTTGCTGATCACATAAAATAGCCTAACTGTTATGTGAACCTTGATATATTTGTTATCTTCTATTACCATACGGTATTTGAAATTGTAGTGTGTATAACAGCTCTTCAAAGTTACCTTCACAGAAAATATTAAAGTGTTTCCTGGATATGTAATATGATGACATCCTGTTTCAATTCATTTGTGTTCTTCTAATGTATAACTCTAAAACACATTGTTTAGCTAATAGTTTACATGTATAATATGTAATCAATGTAATAGTTCAAGTATTTCAAGACCTTAAGTTCAAGTATATGTTGCAGTGGTTGTCTGGCAAAGGAATATGAAGGAGACTTGGTTTTATACTTTTGAATTTCATAATGTTCTTAGTATAACTGAATAGTAAAATGTATAGAAATATGTAAAGGCAGTTGATCATTGTCATAGTCACTTGTTACCTTCTTCAGTACCGCAATAAAATGCAGAACTTAGAATAACTTGCAGAATAGAACTTTTTTACTTAGATCCTAAAACTTTAAAGAAAGTAAAGTTGTATTTTTCTATTACTTATTTGTTGATGTTAATAAAAGATTTTATACAACAATTTATATTTTTGTGTTCCTTTTTAATTTTCTTTAAATATTCATTTTCATTTTTTATGATTTCTTAAACAAAAATACATCTTATCTTCATCTTTGACATTTTATAAATCAATCTTTTGGATCTTATCTAATTAAATTTATTTACTTTTTTTTTTACCAAAATAAGTACACTATATTATGATAGGAACTGATCTTTTTAAAATAAGTTTTGCATTTATAGATTATTATCGTCACCTGACCTTTGGAACATAGGGCCTCTTGCTTATCTTTTATTAGCTTCCTTGGTCTTTCCTGTCCTGTATGCTTCCTCTAATTTACTGCATTGCCATGTTTCCTTTTGGTCTTCTTCTGGGAGTTCCAATCTAAGGCCTGTCTAGTTCTGTTGTTTGCATATTTTCTTAGGGTTTAACCAATCCATTTCATGATGATCTCCACCTTCTTTCTAAAATCTGCCCTCTATTTCTCTGTCCACCTATCTTTCTCTACTAATTTGTCAGTGAGAATTTCTAGTTAGTTTTAGGCACATCTGCACTGTCGCAGTTATTAAATTAACTTCATAGTCAAGTTTATCACATTTAAATAATGCCGCGTTCAACACTTTTGATGACGTCATTGCCTCTTATTTATAGTAGGTGGCTTCCCTTTGTGTGCTTGTCATCTTTTCTGGTGACGTAGTGCTCAAGCTCTACGATTGACGTCTGCTTGTCTCTCTCTCTTCTCCATCTTGCGATCTAGAGACAAGACGTGATTCTGGGAGCTCTTGAATTATTCTTTGAACATAATACTGGATAGCCTTATTGATGTTCCTTGATTGATTCTTGAATTGGATTATCTTGACCCCTGTTTAGGGTGAGTTTTAATTTCTAATTGAATAGTTATTTCTATTCGATTTGATAGTATTTCATAATTGTAATATTTTATTTGTAGATCAGAAGTTTTAGAAGACTGCGTTCTTTTATTTTTCTACAGGGTCTTTTCTTAGGTGTTGGATCTTAGATCTTACGTCTTAGGTTCTTGTTTTGGATCTTGGCTTTTAGATTTCGTCTAAGCCTAAGGTTCTTTGCATAGTGTCCGGTTGCAAGTCTTAGGGTACAGATTCCAGACTGTGGAGTTCTTTGTCAGACCTATTGAAGTTCTAAGAAGAGTGATGTTATGAACTGCTGAGCTGTTTGTTGTTATGAACTCTGATGCTGACTGTTGGTGGCATCGTAATTGAAGGACAGATCTATTTGTGTGTTGAGGAGTATTAGATCTATAAATTATTCAAGGTGATTACATTATATCACTTTATATTCTTATTATTGTATGTGTGTATAGCATATTATTTCCACTTATTTGATTATCATTATCATTGATTCAAACACCATTTCATTGTACATATTTCACTAGAATAAATTCTTTAATTTTATTTAAATCATCATACACATTGTTTATTATTTTATATATATAATTGAATGTGTATGGTGTGACTGTCGGGCTGAACTTGGGCCTAAAATTATTACAAGTTACCTAGACACGTTTGCACATACATAAACACAGTAATACTTGATAGTAATTCATTAAAGACCTGACATGCACAGTATAGGCCATGTCGAGAGAATTTCTAGATGATTTGTTAATATTAACTTTCAATGGTGATTGTACAATAAAAAAAATATATAAATAATTTAATTATTACTTGGTAGGTTCTGTCTCAATTGATGTGATATAAATATACAATCTATTCTAAATAAAATTAACCTGCCAATTAAAATTCTGAAGCTTCACTTGTAAATTTGATTATTTTTTTTATTCCTTTTACATAATATACCTATTTTTTTTTTCAAAAGAAATTTTTTTTTTGTCTCTGAAATAGTTGTTCAAATCTGTAACTTGAGTTCACTGACCAGTTTACCTCTCAGGCGACTCAGGCATCAAATATTTTAGTATTTTTCTTCAACAAACACATTTTGACAATAGAAACTACTTTACAAATATATACATTTCTTTGTGAAACTCGATGTTCAAATAGTAGCCTACTAAATCAGTGTAGGCTCCTAGTGATATATGCCTATTCTAGACTAATGCTTTATAAGCGCGACTCCACTCCAGTAATCTTCATCAGTTCTATTAGACTTAGTCATGTCATCCTCCTCGTGAAATTATCCTTTGAGAATGATGACCATGTTCTTAAACTTTCAAAGCTGCTATACTCTATCACAGTAAACTATCAAGAGGCCTTAACGGGACACGAGCCTCAATATTTTAATAGTCTTACATAGATTTCCCATCAGAGAATAGTAGGCCTACCATGAAAAAGAAGAGGCCTTGAGAAATAGCAATGGGAAGACAAGATAATGAGAATGGAGAGGCCTGTCATTGAAAGAGGTTCTGTCCAAATCAAAAGACACGGAGAAAGACAGTCGATGGACTAAGACAAGTCACTAAGTGAAAGTGAACATAGCTTCTTATCACATGAAGCAAAATATAGGCAAGTGTCCTGATAGCGAAAGTCGATTGAAACAATGGCGTATGTTATTATATCTTGATCTAGACTGGATCTAGTCTACTTCGAGTGGTGATTAGTGTGTATTTTTTTAATGACCATTAGATCTATTTAAAACACAAAAAAATCTGATCTAGATTCTATATCTAATCTAGATCTACATTTTAGACTTCTTTCAAAATAAGAATCTTTCTAATTTTCTAGATTATCTTGGGAATTTAGTCATGTTTTTGTTACAGATCAAGCAGAATTATTTCCCTTGTCTATACTAGATCTATTATTTATTATAGTTATAGAATATAGATCTACTACTATATATATCTAGATCTAGATTCTATCAAGATGATAGATCTACTAACTAGATTATTCTAGATCTAGTTCAGTATATGCTAACTAGATCTATAGGCCTTTCGGATAGTTAGTATAGGATAGGGCCTAATTATCTAATCTAGTAAAATCTATAATAAAAAAATAATGTCTAACAGTAATACTAGTAATAACATCAACGCTGTAGACCTGACAAAGCTTTTCTCACGAAATTTTGAGCTTCAGAACATTAACGACGACGGCACTATCACAGACATAACATTTGATCAATCAGCTGTTGGTGATGTTGGATGTGTGGTTTGGGATGCCGCACTTGTTTTGTGTAGTTACATTGATAAAATACGAAATGAGGTGCAGAATAAATCAGTTTTGGAATTAGGTTCAGGAACTGGTGCTGTGGGCATAGTTACAGCTGCTTTAGGGTAAATTTTTTTTTTTTTGTTGTTGTTGTTGTTGTTTTGCTTTTTATAATGATTGTTATTGGGTGATCACAGAAATAGTTTGGTAATTGAGTTTGTTTGTTTCTATATTATATTAAGCTTAGAGTACTTCTAAAGATTATATTTATATATATATAGATAGATAGATAGATTCTATATGTTTCAATTACCAATGATGAATAAATCATAATGAAAGAATGATTATGGCAAACTCTTTGCCATGTCACAACTAATTCCATTACAAATGGGTATACATTTAAATTCTGTGGCATTTTACGTCTCGAGAGACAATCTTTTCCCCTTGCAAGCTCTTGTGTGACTAAAGAGGCCGATCCTTGATACACAGCTGCGATCGCAGGTTGGGCATATGTAGTCACCAGGCGCCGTTGCATTTTCACTCGCTCACAAGACAAAGCCTAGTCCAAAATCTTTGAAGGCCTTCAAAAGCGCTAATAAAGAGTCGAAACAAATGGCTAGACAATGTGCAAATAACTTTTGGAGTGATACCTGTAACAAAATCCAAGAAAGTCTCTACTCAGGAAATAGTAAAGCTCTGTTTGATGGCATTAAAGCGGCTCTGGGTCCAAGAGTGTCAAAGCCTACCCCCCTTCTATCCAAATCTGGAGAAAAGATTACAGATCAAACTAAGCAGCTAGAACGATGGACAGAACACTACCTCGATGTCTATGCCACACAGAATACAGTAGACGATGTCACCCTGGCTTCTCTACCAGATCTTCCTGTATTGGAATGCCTAGATGAGCTTCCGAGCCTTAATGACCTCAAAAAAGCATGCCATACACAACAGAAGCAGAAAGAAGGGTGAAAATGCAACATTTATATTATGTGTATATTATTTATACATTATTTAATTTTGAAAAATGTCCAATCTCGGAGTGTTTTGATTTCACCCAAGATCTCATTTAGTGCTATATAATATGTGAATATGTAATACATTTTAATTTGTTTTAATATTTATAAAGTTTTCTACTAAGAATTCTTTTGATTGCTTTTGTTTTTAGTATAATAAATTATATTGCTCCAACATTATGGACATATTCAAGAAGATTCAGGAAGAATAGTTTCGATAGGCCATGAGTTCCAATATTTAAAATATTGAATATTAATGGCAACAGATGTTAGGTGTTACTGTATTATTCTCAATAACTTACAAGTGTAGCATTTTATTCAATTGCACATTCTGAATGGGTGGGCAAAACCTTTGTGGACAGCTTTTGAAAATGTCTCTAACCATTGTCCTAGAAATTTAAGTCTACTATATGCGTATCCTTGGCCACACTGACAAAACTCTTAGTTTGACCATTATAATTTTTTAATTTATAAAAAAAAATTCATTTAAATTTGGCTAGAGTGGACTATAAAAAAAAAAAGAAAAGAAAATGTTTTTTTCTGAACAGAATATACTTCTTCAGGTAATTTAGCATGTAGGTTCTATTCATTTTAGAGTTTAATGAATTAATGTACAGGACAAATTTTCCTAAGTCGTTTTTAAAACCCTATCATTAGAATATTATAAAGTCTGGTAGATTTGCATATATATATATATTTAACTACCTTTTTTTTTCTCTGGGTGGAGGTAAAGGGGCAGGGTAATCTGACATTCATCTGTTATTATGAGCTAAATAATGGCCCATAAGTTGTATATATAAGAAGGAATTAGAGTTTTATTTTCTTCTAGGTCAGAACATTATTGAATTTTAAAAAGCAATTAAATTGCCTCTTATTTAGTGGACCATAACTTTGATATAATTATAATTTTATTGATTTAAAAAAAATGTAGGGCAAAGGTAATAATCACAGATCTGCCCGAAATTGTTCCATTTATGCATCACAACCTTCAATTAAACCAGAAAGTACTAAAGAAGGGCAGTTGCTCCGCCCTGGAGCTGAGATGGGGAAACAGAGAACAAATGTCCAAAGTTAAACAGATCCATTTCTCTGAAGGTGTTGATTTTCTCTTAGTGGCAGACTGTGTATATTATGAGGTTGGTTTTCATTTTTTACTTTCTAATCATTTCTTACTCTGCTAAGTTTCTTCAATATATTTCTTGTGGTGTTGAGTATTATTTGAATATTTTATTCCTCATTTATAACTTGATTTAAAAAAAAAATGTTTCATTATTAAAAAAAAATATTTCATTATTTTAGGAGGCCCTTGAGGATCTGGTCGACACTATTGTTTACTTTGCATCCCCTGAAACAATTGTCTTGTGTAGTTATGAAGACAGGGAGCTAGGAAATAAATCTGAGTTGCAATGCAAATTTTTCAAGGTTCAATTTCTGCATATTTTTGCTTGCATAGTGTCCATAAGCTTTCAAAAATGCATATTTTGATAATTTGCTAAACATTTAAGTTTTTCAAAGCCCAATTTCAAAGCCGATTTGGGCATACAAATTATAAATTACAAGCCCTTCTTAATTATGAAAATTATTATTTTTTTTGCTTTCTTTTAACAGAAACTGTCTGAACATTTTACAATAACAGAAATACCAATAGAAAAGCAAGATCCACTTTACAGCAGTCCTGACATTCATATCATGGAAATGACATTAAGTCAACAAAATAATAAAACATAGTAGTCACATGTTAAAAGTTTGTTTCATAACACATTTTATTTATTATTTGTTTCATGTTTAAAAGACCCACGCCTATTCATATGTCAAATGATTGCTGAAACTATAGCATAAACATTTAGTAATTGTTATTGCTACAATTCTAACAAGTTTAGTTGTGTTTTAGGGATAGAAAAACAATTCACTATAGGAAATACATTCTCCTGAGCTAAATCATTAAACACATTTACACAGAATCTAGTATTAGATAATCTTGAATTATATAATTGTCACTGATAAATAATTTCAAGATAAGAATACTGTATATGTACAGGTCTTGGTCATAGTACAGGAAACATGAGTATTTAATAAATAACCATCTAACTTGTTACTCATGTTGCAAATTATGAACAAAACTTTTTTTTATTTGTTAAGATTTAAGAAATCATAGCTTAAAAAATAATTAAAGAATTATTGATATTGGCAACACATGTCTAGCATTTACTAAATAAAGATAATTCCATAGTATTTAATGAAAAATAAAAAGTCAATGAAAATCCTAAGCTGTTTTAAGGTATTCAGAATGAACTTTTAAAAAAAATGTCCATAGCAGAGATTGCTTTGTTGACTTTCACAAAAATGTGCAACTTTAAGGAACAAATTCATACTAACTATGGCAAAACATTTACTCTAGAATTGTATTTGATAAGAGAAAAATAAAAAAAGGCTTTAAAAAAACAACATTTCATTGCTACATTCATATTAACGAAGGTAATGCAACAAATCATGAGCCTAAAGATAATTTCTCAAATAACTAGTGTGCCATTCATTCCAAAAAAAAATGCATTTGATCAGGTCAAACAGTACAATATTTCAAAACATTCTTGTAGAAATAAACTACCTTGATATTAAATATATGTGTAATATGCATACAGCAAGCAGTTTGCCAGCAATACTTCACAAGTTCCTCAATTTAGTCTCGTCATAGAAATTCAGTATTTTTGTTTATATGGTACTACAGAAAAATCAAAGCAACATGGACTCAGGTTTCTCCATCAAGGTTTTAAATTCTGCTAACCACTTAGCACCAACAGCACCATCAACAACTCTGTGGTCACAACTCAAGGTTACTGTCATGACATGGGCTGTGCTGACACTGCAAAACAAACACAAATGTGATACTTTCACAAAGGCATTAAAATCAAATCATTAGAAAAGCTATTGTTGTAAGAAGCATTCAAATTGTTTCTGATACCAACACTGATTTTATACAATAATTCAAAGACTGGATGTATTAATTTAAATGGTAAACATCATTCTGTTATTTTTTAAGGAACAAGTTGTCTGTCAGTTCAAATGTCATCTTTAGTGCTAATAAAAAAGGTTTTGAAACAACAATTTTACAGTATTTAGTAGCCTGCTAAATTTTAGACAAAGGCTTTTTTTTCTTTTTCTCAAATGAATATGCAAAGTTTTTTCTAAATGCACCATTTTTTATAACAATGCAAAAAAAAAAAAAAAAAGACATAGTATGTAGCAATGGGGGGCAGTAGTAGTAGAAAAGAAACTTTTTTTTTGGAACATATTTATATCAAGCAACGTTACTTTTTTTTCTTATTAACAAAAACAAAAAAATAGAAAGGCAAGCAAAGATCTTGAGACCATTGACAGAAGGGAATGATTTTCTTTTCAAGTGAATGAGGTGTTAGCTAATCAAAACTAGATAATTTAATCTTATTAATTTTGGATGGTCACAGATCTTTGATCCATTTTTTTTTTTTTTTTGCTGTTTGTCCTTTCCCTTGTAGACACATTCACAAGGTACAGAGAGGAGGACAGGAAAAGATGACATAAACCTAATATATGATCATAAATAAAACAAAACTTCAGAAAGATTAAACAACATTTACTTCTATTGGATTGTAATATATAGTAACAAAAATGCAAAGGTGAACAAAAAATATTGATAAAATATTAAAGTGCTGAGCCTCGAACTTGCAAGAGGATTAATTAACCAGTATATCATCTTATATAGAACAGTGTGACTTTAATGAAATAATAAAACATAACATAGTTCTAGTATTTTATTTTGGAAGTTCAAAATTGCTTGCTTATAGCCTGCATATGTGTCTTTCAATAGAAGGAATAAGAACTAAAACAAATCTGATTAACATTTTCTTTGAGACAAAATAATTTATTCAGAGAAGGTTTTGCTTAAAATGATACCGGTATTTTAGGTTTTTGGTACATCGCGTTATGCATAAAAGTGATCAAAGGTATCAGCTTTTGGTGACACTACAAAATTCTACATTACCACAAATGAAAAATGCTAAACCTAGGAAAGTACATACAAAGATATTTGTATATCATATATTAACATATTGCATTGAAAAGAAACTGATTAAACAACTTTAAATATTGAAGAAAACAAAAATTCTAACAAAGCAGAAACAAAGAACATCCAGCTGACTGGAAACCAACTATGAGCATCTTACCGAGGACCATCTTCAGTGGTAGTGCCACATTTCCAGAACCAGAGCTTCTGACATTTTGGCTTACTATTAAGTATCAGCAGGAGAGAGCAATGTTTACACTTTGATTACCTTACTAACATAATGCCTAAATAAATGTATGGAATCTTAATTGAGAGTAATTTAAGTCGACTTGCCTAAAGACAAATACATACACAGATTTCCCCTCCCCCCCAAAATCCAAAAGTATATTTGTTTATGCAACTAAACAAAACACCCCAGACATTACCAGTATTAACACAGGTAATTTAGGTCAA
Organism: Biomphalaria straminea; assembly: GCA_021533235.1. Taxonomy (NCBI): domain Eukaryota; kingdom Metazoa; phylum Mollusca; class Gastropoda; family Planorbidae; genus Biomphalaria; species Biomphalaria straminea. The sequence goes on from JADKLZ010084329.1 coordinate 7,254,432, forward strand.
ATTGTCTAAAGCCAAATAGATGCACCTAAAAGATCATTTATCTGTGCTATAGGAAGACTTTTTCCAAACAAAAGAATATTTGTTTACAAATCAAAAGGAAAGATTTTTAAAAAGTAGCCTCTATACATGAATTTCAACATCGATTTTTCTTCAAACACAAATTACTTTATTGTCGACACCCTCAAGAAAATGTATTCTCATTTTCAAAAGAAGAGTAACAGTTGAGAGACACAAGTTTGATAAAGAAAGAGGTCAATTGTACTTGAAGTAAAGTTGGCATATAATGTATAGAAAAAAGAAACAATTGGAAAAGGCTGTATACTGATCAAAGTTATGAAGAAAGGAAGGTAAAAAAAAAAGGGTAAAGATGCTGGCCTAGAACTGTAATCCATAAAATCATGCCAGCAATATATTAAGTATACTTCTATTTTACTATCATGCATGTGTGATCATCTGAAATGTTTCACCTCCAAACTGGTACCAATAAGCTACAAACACTACTAAGGATTTTTTTTTCATAACCAGTTCAATGATAGACTTAATTACTGACAACAAAAGGCTTGTTTTGACATGGTCAGCACATGAACATTGTCAAAAAAAATGTTATCAGTAAAATTTCTGGCACAACTAAATGAAATACAACTACAAAATAAAAATGTATGAATGGAAACACTTGTATACTTTATCACTGGGAAGGGAAGATTCTTAAAAAGCTATAGTTTATATTTACATTGACTGTACACCTTTTACACTGACTTTACAAAATCATAAAAAGAAACATTTTTAGAATAATGAAGTTGATAATATCTTTTTTGGAAAAGTTTGTAAACCCATTCACCATTAGACTGGGCATCAAAACTGTACAACTTATATTACCTGGGTTTATAAAACCAATGAAATGGGTCACTTACCTAGTTTTGCCATCAGCACTCTCAATTGATATCACTTTCTTCTCTGCACCACCAACAGCAAGAATACAGGACTAGAAAACCAATGATAACTTGTATGAAAATGTACACATACAATAACAATTCAGAGAATTAATCAATAAATGGAAGGCAATACAGGATGACTTGGTCTATCATAACACATTTGTACAAATATTTTCCAGGCTAACATTTACACCACAAACATAGCAGCATATGCTTTTATTAAAGTAATCAATACATTATATATGTGATAGTGTACATTTAAATCAAATATTTTTTTCTTGATATTTACAGTTACTTAAGTAAAGTTTAAAGAAAAAGTGAAATTGTTATGAGGTTGTTATTACCTGAGGAGGGTTGATTACTGCAGCAAAATTTTTAATACCAAACATTCCTAGGTTAGAAATAGTAAATGTTCCACCCTGATAGAAACAAAACATGAACAATTATTTCTTAAACATAATACACCTTTACATTTTGAAGTATATTCTTACTAGAAACTTTAACAAAAAAAAATTATAATAACACATTATAAAGAGAAAATATCCCTCATACCGGTATTTTGTAGGATTTGTGCTTGAATTTTTTAAAAGTTGAATATTGTTTCAGTCTAAAATTGCTAAGTGATTGGGTAAACATAGTGCTTCAGTGAACAAAGAAGGGAGCCTGAGATACATTTCTGACATACAGGTTAAAACTTTGGCAAGAAATTAGATGCACTTTCACAGAAGTCAAATTTAAAACTCAAGTGATGAGATACAATTTAATTTTTTTTCCCCCACAAAACAAACTTCAATAATTATTTTTGTCTATATTAGAAATTCGATAAGAAATTTTTAGTGCATAATAATCCAAATATTGATAATGGTAAACACAAAATACAAACCTGGAACTCCTGGGGCTGCAGCTTGCCCTCACGAGCTTTAGCAGCTAATGAAGCTACATCTTGAGCAATTTGTGATAAGCCCTGTGGATAAAGTCATACTATATTGTTACATGCACTGAAAAATCAAAAGTTTTACTGCTGCATAGGAAACCCTACAGTTACTTTATTTTTTGTTTAATGTCTGTACTATTCCAATAAATATTGATGATGGCCAATAGATCCATGTCACACACATCTCAATGATAAAGAAGTTAATTCTTTTTCAACCTTTGGAATCCCCCTAAAATCTACCTAGCTACCTACATTTTAATAACATTAATCCTATACTCTTAAGCGAGCAATTCTTGTATATATATATCTTCTATTTCGAAAACGGCTCTAACGATTTTCTTTAAAATTTCAACGTATCTAAATGTTAGTGAGAAAAAAATTTTCAGCTCATTGGCCACATCGGGAAAACTCGAGTTCGACCGTTATTTCGATACATAAAATGTCTCGTTGTAAAATTAATATTGGCTTCAATATATTTATGAATGAAAGTTATGAATGAAAGTTCTCCATGACGTAAACGGGAAAAACGCTGCTTTCGTCACTAGGCTTACCGTAGAACTCTAAAAATATTTCTTTGCAAACATTTAGAGATATGAATGAAGGGATGTGTAAAACTAAAAGCAGACCATTAATTTTGGTTAGAATAATTTATGAATGAAAGTTTTCCATGACGTAAACGGAAAAAACGCTGCTTACGTCACTAGGCTTACCATAGAACACTAAAATATTTCTTTCCAAACAAGAACGCATTTAGAGATATGAATGAAGGGATGTGTAAAACTCAAAGCAGACCACGGGCTGCAGCACCACTGGGATGGAAGGATGGCAAGCCGGTATGAACTTCTTATTGTCCGACAGTCAGGCTGGGCAGGGCTTTTATTTAACCGAGCAAGGCTCGGCCAACTGATATTAAATTTAATCTACCTAAAAAAAAATAGCCATGTAATTATATTAAGCTATGGGTTAACAGTTACCTGACATTATTGTTCTAGTACACACAATTCTCAAATGTCAACAAATGTAAACAACATGTTTTGATAAGTTTTGTCTTATTCTTGGTAATGCCTTGCAACTTTTACAATAATGTTCAACAGTTTATAAGGCATCTTATTATGAGTTTATGCCAATAGATCAATAGTAAAAATTTTAACTTTCACGACAGGCTAAGAAAAAAGTTCATTAATTTGTAGTATTCTTTTAAGAGCGGAAATAAATTGATCATGAAATTATTATTAGTAACAAATGCCAAATCACTTTAAAAGTGCATGCAAAGTGGAATACTAATTTCTGTATTAATAACTTAATTCCAATTTTTTTTCTATGTCTATCGAAAAGCAAAGACAGTCGTATATAACCCACCTATGCATAGTTGCACAATATGATGATTTTTGTAATAGCTAGTAACAATTTATATTTGCAATGCAACTTGCTGGAAAAAGGATTTTTTAAAATGTATTCAAGTTTGCAATGCTGGGTGAAACTTGTATTTTACTTTTGTTTTGCCATAATACTATAAAAGCGCAAAATAAAATTTTGAAAAGTAACGTATGAAAAAATAATGTGAGGTGCACATTAAAATAATGGCTAAACAGAAAAAAAAAAGAATCTTGTTTTTTTACATTTTCCAGACTTAAAGTCAAGACAAGTAAACTATTGAAAAAACAATAGATATGGTAAAGTTATCTTGATAATTCCTAGACACCTGTCTAATTTAATTTTCTATTGGTTCTATAGGCTATCAGGATATCTTTTATTTGTTATCAATCTAGTATAAAGATCCCAAAATCTTTGTCTGTTTAAATTTAGAAAGAGAATAACTAGTGAATATAACGCCCACAAGTTGTCAGTATTTAATAGCAATATTAGTGACTGTTTTTCTGTTCTTTGTTTTGAGATTTTAACTAAAGATTACAGTCCCAATTCAAAATGTGGTATCAACTCTTAAACTTACTTTAGATTCAGCATTAAATACAATGGGAGTTATGAGACCATTGTCTGTCGCAACTGCAACATTTACATCTACTGTTTTATATCTGAAATTAAACAAGAAAATGTTTTTTTGAGTCAAAATGATCATACCTCCTGAACCCAATGACCAATATCCAAGAAATATGATACAGTGGACAGTTACTGTAAAAAAAAAAAAAAAAAAAAACATACTGGACACTGGTAAAAAAAGACACTAAGGATGACCACTTAAGAACTATACTTCACATATAGTAATACTGACAAAATAACCTAACATACATTATGAGCACAGTATAAACTTACTGTCTAATAAATTCACCCATCCAGGCAGAGTTTGCTTCTGGTACCCTCTTACAAGCTAGAGCTGCAGCTTTGATTATGAAATCGTTTACAGAAATTTTTTTCAACTTTTGTTTTTCCAATGATTCATTCAAGTCTTTTCTAACACTGGATCAGAAACAGAAAAAGACAAGACTACATCATAAGCAATGATTAATTACATTAAAATAATAAGTACATTATAATCTCATAATGTATGAGATAATGTATAAGATAATAAGTATAATTATGATCCAGAATACATGTAAAATGAAATAAAATATACAGATACTCCTACCTCAAAATCCTTTCTACATTAACATCTGTCACAAGATAATAATGTGGTATTGTCTGCTTGGATAGAGTTAATCGTTTGGCTATGACCTGTAAGGATGAAAACAAAGAAAAGTCTAATGTATAATATCTGCCACTTTCAAAACATGTGTTCTGAGGAAATATTTTAAAGTATGTTTACTGACCTGTCTCATATTTGTAAGCGGCATATCTACAAAACTTGTTGACGTTGAAGGTGAAGTGATTGGAATGGCAGCACCCACGGAGGGAGCACCAGGCTTTGCTGAAAGCACATCATGAGCTCTGATCTGACCATCAGGACCACTGCCAACTATAGTCTGGAAAAAAAAAATATATATATATAATCTTATTTATTTATGTCCTGTCTTGACAAGTCTGAAAAACCATGAATAAAGGTATGGTGACATAAATGCACCAAGCAAAACAGCAGGGCTTTGGTCCAGAACTTTAGCCAGAGAGGATTTCAGTTTCTTAAGCCTTCATTCAAATCGAGTTTGATTATTATGATTTATTTATATATACATATCCATTTACACAAAAAAAAAATTACTATCCAGCATGTATGTAGTTTTATTTTATGTTTGCAAAGTAAAGAAGCATAAAGGAGCGTAATTTAAAAGTGTTGTATGAGTAAAATATTAACATTTCTAAAACATTTGCTAAGATATTTAAAATTACAGAAATAAACATCCTGTTCACCAAGCAATGATTGTGGAAAGAAATAATCATAATATTAGAAAGAGAGACTTTGATTTCAGTGCAACACTTAGGACAAATACTTTAGCTTGTAATTTTTAGATAAATGTAAACAATTTACCCTTAGATCTATTCCTTTTTCTTCAGCTAAAGACCTAGCAAAAGGAGTAGCAAAGACTCGTCCTCCAGGTGCCTGTGAGGCAACTGGAGGAGAGGCAGGTTCCAGTTTAGGAACAGCCGCAGGTGCTTGTGGTGCAGCTGTGACTTCTGGTTGTGGTGGAGGTGGGGGCTGTGCAGCGGCTGGTTTCCCAGAGCCTTTGGGTATTTGATCATCACTTGCAGATGGCTTGTAATCTTTGAAAGCTGCTAAATCTTTCTCAGAGCTTACAATGATACACATTAGCTGGTATCAGAATAAAAAAAAATAAATAAATAGGTTAAATAGAAGAAAAAAAATCAGACAACATTATGACTGAAATGATTTTATATCACTGTGGATTAAATTTATAACAGCATTTTCTACAAAACCAATATATGTTAAAATCATATGGGACATGATTACTAAGGGAAATAGGAATTATTCAAGGTTATAGAATGTCACAGTTTCTTCCCAAATCTAATGGGCTCAAGAAACATTACATCATCTGAAAAGGGAACTTTACTTTTTATGGTTTTACATTGTGAAATGCTAAATATATTTTTTGATATTTTGGGTCTATGGCACATCAGCACAATTTAGGCCATATTGTGCCCATAATCCCTCAAGGGTAACTTCCCCTTTATAGTTCAAGAGCTAAATGTTAGACAGCTAAGTTATTAAAAATAAGGTCTATTCATAGCTCAAATAGTAAAAAATTATAATATTTAAATATATATATATATATATATATTTACAATTACTTTGCCCAATCTCAAAGTTTCGTGGTCGACCCTACCTCCCAAATAAATCCCAGTATTTTCCCAAGGCTGACATAACCAAACAGCGTTTTTAGTTGTCTGCTCCAAAATATTTCCCTCTAATAAATATCTTGGTATCTGGGGCAATCAAGGAAAGTATGTTTAAACTAGCCTTCTAGTGACTAATCCAGATATAGAAAACACACAAAACAATAACTTCATTTTAAATGTCTTTTGACATATGCACATTGAGAGTGTTGTAAAAACTTGTGTAACCACTCACCAGGTCACAAGTCATCTTTCTTAGCAGAGATGCAACTCTGACAAAAAATACTATTTATATTTACCTTTCCCAATGGAACATCCTTAGTGCCTTCTGGAATAAATATCCTTGCCAGGTAACCTTCCTCTGATGATTCAAAACCCATGGTAGCTTTGTCAGTCTCGATGTCTGCTAATAAATCACCTTCTGACACTTTATCTCCTTCTTTCTTCTGCCAGGAAACAATGGTCCCTGACTCCATGGTTGGAGACAGAGCAGGCAGTACAATTTTGACATGGGGAGGTAGATTATCTAAAAATAAGGAAAATACATTTTTCTTTTTGACTCTTTATGTTGGTGCTACTGAAGGATGAGTCCTTCAACCAAGGCTTTACCAAAAGGTTGTCACAATATGAACTTTAGAACTTAAAAAGAAGATCATACAATAAACAGTCTTTTTAGATAATTGTTAAACAACTGTGCTAATAACAAAATCCTATTTTTTTTATATTATATGTAAATCTGTTAATAATTGTCAACTCCTTTTTAGTACCTGAACTGTAAAATCGCCTGGTAATTTTTTGGCTGCATGCATTTCTTAACTGTAAGTGTCCATCTGAAGAATTAGACCTATAGTAAAATAAAAGATAGTAGCAAAAAAACATTATTTCTTTTTTTATAAGGTACAGGGGTTAAAAGGGACTAATAATCATTGCATGAGTCCATTGGATAGTGTTACTAAGTAATAATAATATAGATAACTACATCTACATTTACTCTACTGTCACTAAACACTAGCTATAATATCTAGATCTGGATCTACTATATCTACATTCATGTGTACGAGGTCAAAAAGGACACTTTGACAACAGTGCACTTGATCACCAAGTAGAAAAACGATCTTGCATAAGAATACAAAATTAAATATTATGTTAAACATGAGAAATATTCTATTGTTATAACTCTATTGCCCTATTGGCGGCGCGAAAGGGTTAACTGTGTGTTACCAGCTGACATTTGTGACAGAGTCTAGCAATACAGTTTAGTGTGCTATATAGAAGGGGAAAGAACAGTAATGGCATGATCTTTGTACGCATATGTGACCACTGTTATGGTCATCTGATCATAAGCCTGCGTGTAGGAGAGACCAGAGACAGAGTGTGTAGGTAGAGCAGTTCAAGACAGGACACGGAGGAGACAGGTCTGTGAGTCTGGCTATGAAGTCGGGCCCGGTCCGAGTCCTCAAGTGTTGTACAGAGTCCAAGAAGAGCTAGAGACTGTAGAGTTTATTAGTTTAGTACGGGGATGTACAGAGTGTAGCATTAGTATTTGTTGATGTGCTAATTGTCTAGTATTGGCTGTTATCTTTTCATTATTAAAGTACCAAATTATTTTGGAGCTCTTGTTGACAAGTTCTTTGATGTGTTGTGTGTTTAGCAGTGTTTACAGAAAGCCTGAGATAGGAAAGAGAGGAACGTAACACTATAATAACCATCAAAATAAAGTTGCATTGATAAAAATATTGTGAGGTGTTTGATATGGTATATACAAAAGGTTCGATATGGCGGCTTTACTCCTTAACTTGTATAATACAGACGTTACTTTAAAAAAACAAAGATGATTATATGTCCTATACAAGTTCCTAGGTTAGGTACTTTAACAAACCTTTCTCTACTGACCTATAAACTGCTAACTAGCAGTTAGTTTTGAAACAGAATGGCTAGACTTCCAAACCCATGGTGCTAGTTGATTGATTGCTGTTTTAACATTTGCTTCATTTTTTAAAAACCCTTGTGCTAATCTTAAAGGAGGATTCCTAAGCTTTTGAATGATACCACATTGTCAATAAATAAAAATTGTGTTTCTTTAGAAAATTTAAAGTAAAGTCATAAGTAAGAATGATTTTGCATTTAATATAATTTTGAAGCAAGCTTGTTAATTTTTTTATTGAATTTAGTCTTAGATCTATGCTTAAAGTTTTTTATTTCATCATTTTTTATTGAAATTTTGTCCCCCAAAATTAAAAATACCCTCCCCAACCTGTTATAAATGATGCCAAATTAGGCTATTTTTCGAAATGGTTAAGTAGAATAATTATAACTACCATAACAATCTATGACTATAGTATTAAAATAAATATTTCTATTAAAGAGTAGTGCTAGAAATATTTTTTTTTCTATACTTAGGTACACAAAATATAAAAGGAAATCAGATTATTAAGGTAAAATTGGGCCCATCTTTACGATGTTTAATGAAGTCACTCAATGATGCAGCGACGCGTGGCACCAGACATTAGTAATTCTCATTGATAATATAAAGTATAAATGATTTATGCATTGTTTAACAGCTTATCTTTGTTCAACCTAGTGGAGAGAATGCTATCAAGGTGTTATTTTACATTATATATAAAAATATTATGAAGCTGGGAAAGTGTCTACCAAACCGCATTCTAGAAAAAGGATTGAAGTCAATTTTCAAACAATTGAATTAGATCTAGATGTGAATCAATGTTAGCTGCATGTGAGATGAAATAATCAAATTAAAAACCATATAATGTCTTCCAAATTTCAAGCTTCTATCTATTACGATTATAAAGTTATGATGAGATAAAGACGAAAATTCATTTTTTCGATCACAGTTTTTTGGATATTTTCTATAGTTCATTTTTCAACACATAAAACCTCATAACTTTGCTCCTATCATAGAAAGATAAATTTGGTATCATTGTAATCCTATCAGCAAGCTCTACATAACTAGATAGTTTCTGTTGTTAGATTTTTTTTTTGAATTTCTTGTTAAAGTACCTACCTAGGTCAATCTAGAATCTAGATAATACTAATCACTAATCTATCTAGAATCTAGAGTAGAGATTCTAACAATAGTTTTTTTTAGATATTCACTACATTTAGTAGACAGTCAGACAGTGAGACACTTAGTTTGAGTTAACATTGATTCATTTTTTTTAAATTTGTGTTAGACTCTAGTAAGTGTAAACTTTAAAATAGTCTATCTCTTGATCTATATCTAGACTTAAGACAGACTATGCCAGTATGTGGCACTATGTCACTATGTGTATGAATCTATTAATGAGTGAACTATGTCTATCAAGTCTATGTCTATGAGACTCTATGTGAGTATGTCTATGACTATGAATACTATGATAATAAATTTAATAATGATATGTCTACTATGAATATGACTACTTTATTTTTAGCATAACTTGCCCATAACAGCACATACCGATGTGATAAGCAGTTATCAATAGCATTGTTGGCACTGCATATACATCTATTAGCTAAAGGCTGTAAGGAACTTCTTGGCTTTTGTCTAATTAAAGATCGTAATAATGTGTGAGAACGAAACATTGTTATTTTTTAATCCTTGGATATCTCACACAGGCAAGGTCAGCGGCCTTACACCAATGTTGCCAACTCTAAAGTAACTTTTAAAATGCTAGATTTTGTCAATTAAAGGGAGATAATATCAGGATGCGAAGCCATCATTTATCCCCCCTCCCCCAAGAGATCGAGTTTTGTTTGATTAAAAATACTTATATATAGGTATATGTCACACTCATTAGTTCTAGATGTCACAACTTGTATTCTTCTATGTTGAATAATGAGTGTGGTGCCGGGGAGTCTAACTTGAACTAGATACAATTATGAACACAGACGATCTAGGAATTAAATTGAATAACTTCCTCATAGAAATAAAACACTAGAAACTTTTATTCAAATACAACTTAAGTACAGCTTATGTACAAGATGCATATAAAAAATGAAAATATAATACTAAGGCTCTTTCTTCAATGCTATTATGGAACACACTAGAGACAGAACCTCTCGCTTAGAGAGCAAGCTTCAGACTGGCTTGTGGCGCGTCCTATGTCAGCTGACCTAATTCTTTTAAAAAAGAATATTTATTTTCAAATCAACCAATAGACTTGCGACATCATTGTGACGTCATTGAGTTAAACTTGCGGCTCTGTTAAGGGACTAGACCTTTTGTGTAATTCTTGAGGCTCAGTTAGGGTTTTCTAATACTAATTTACATACAAGCTTTTAAATATAAATAAATCTATAATAGCATCTGTGACATATTACCCCCTCCTTCATTTTAAGCATTTGTATGGTAATATAAATGCTCACATAGTAGTGAAAAAAAATGTTTAGAATTAATATAAAATTGTACATAGAAAATACCATACATAAAAATTTAGAGGATGGTACAATGCTCTGGAAAACTTGATATGAAAATGTGGTAACTTGTTGCCAATAAAATTCAAATATGGTGCCATAAACATGTGAACAAAATTATTGAAAACTTGTCAAAAAAAATTTCTAACTAAGTAGATGTATATGAAACTTAAAGTTGAATGCATAAGTAAAAAAATATTATAATATGAGACAGTGACGACCTGAAAAATTTACAAGGCATAACATGCATTGAAATGTGAATTAAATTTTGAATGAGTTACTTCTCTTTATGGTACTTGATAATAAAATATGACAATACAAAACTGATATATTACACCTGAGGAAAAGAAAAATATATACATAATTATGAAAATAATTAAATACATCTGGAAAGTGTGTCAGCGAAGACATTCTCACGTCCAGGAATTGTCTTGACCTCGAATTGGTAGTCAGTGAGTTGTAGACTCCAACGAGTTAACCGACTGTTCGCTAACTTCTTTGAGTTCAGAAATGCTAGTGGTGCGTGATCAGTTAGTAGTGTGAAATGAGCACCTAGTAGATATCTGGAAAACTTGGCTATGGCCCATACAATGGCTAGACATTCACGTTCGATGGTTGAATATCTGGTTTCAGCTGATGATAACTTCCTGCTGATGAAAAATACTGGGTGTAAAGTCTCTTGACATTTCTGTGAAGTGTCTTGGTATTTCTGCATTAGACATGCACCTATAGCTGAAGAAGAAGCATCTGTGGCGAGGTAAAATTGCTTCTTTGGATTCGGAAGTTTGAGAATAGTGTCTCTTGAAAATTCAACTTTAATGTTCTCAATTGTCTCATGTAGCTTTGTAGACCATGGGATCTTCGTTGGTTGTCCTTTCTTCGTGAGTTCAATCAGAGGAGCTATGAGTGCTGTATAACCTGGTATAAAATGTCTGTAGAAGTTACACAGACCCAAAATGCTTCTCACTTGCTTTTTACTGGTGGGGACTTTGATGTCTATTATGCGTTGAATAATGTTCTCGTGTGGTCTCAGCGAATTATAGCTGACTTTATAACCCAGGAAGGATATTTCTGACATGGCTAGTTCTACCTTACTAGGCTTTATGGTAAAACCATGTTGTTTCAGTATGCTGAAAACTTCTTGTAAACCTTTGATGTGTTCATTCCATGTCTTATGGAATATGCAAATGTCATCAATATATGACACTGTGTCAGAGCGATTTCCTAGTATGCTGTGGATAGCTCTATTAAAGGTGCTGCTGGCGTTGACTAGACCAAATGGCATGAAGTTAAAATGGAATAGTCCATAAGCTGTGGTGAATGCCGTAAATTGTTTGCATTCTTGTTTGACTGGTATTTGATAATAACCTCTGGACAGGTCTATTTTGGTGAAGAACTTTGCCTCTGAAAATTTGGTCATGAGATCTTCAGGATTTGGCATAGGATATGAGTCGAGTTGGGTTATTTTGTTCAATTGTCTGAAGTCGACACACATTCTTGGATTTGTCGTCTGGTTCCGTTTGACAAGAACTATTGGTGCAGCATAGGGAGAGTCGGAATGTTCAATTATTCCTTGCTCTAAAAGTAAGTCAATTTCTTGTTTAAGAAAGTCTCTGTAGTGTACTGGTAATGGATAAGGTCTTGCTTTTGTAGGCTTGGAATCAGTAAGTATTATATTGTGTTCAGCAATTGAAGTTTTGCCTGGAACATCTGTAAATATTTCTGAATGTTCTTTGAGAATGTTAGTCAGTTCTTTTTGTTTTTGCGGTGGCATTGAATTGAGTTTTATGTCTTGCCAAAACTCAGTTTGTTTGTTAGTTGTTTGTGGCATGTTGATGTCGTCGAATTCAGACGTGTCATTTTCATCTTCTTCTGGTATGACTGCAAGGCATGATATGGCTCTTTCATTGTGTTCTGGATTAGTGATATCTTCTGTTGTATTATATTTCTGTAGCATGTTGACATGATAGATTTTCTTTTTGTTGTGAATGTCTATCTCATAGTCAACATCTGTTATTTTTCTGAGTATAGAAAATGGACCTTGCCATTTTATAAATAGTCTGTTGCTTTTGTCTGGTAGTAACAGACATACTTGATCTCCTGGTTCAAATTGTTTAAGTGTTCTGTTTCTATTGACTCTCATTCTGGTATTGGAGTTTGCTATGGCTGTGGCTTCATTTGCTTTCTCACATGCTGATATGATTACGTTTCTGGTATCTTGCACGTGTTGAAATGCTGTTTTGGTTTCTGATGAAGTTGAGTTTTGGCGGATGATTGATTCTTTGAGGATTGCCATAGGTCCTCGTGGGTTGGCGCCATAAATCATCTCGAAAGGTGAGAATCCTGTGGTTTCTTGAGGACTTTCTCTGTAAGCAAACAGAGCCGCTGGTAGCAATAAGTCCCAATTCTGCGGATTTTCGTGTGCTATCTTGGAGATGCACCTCTTCAAGGTACCGTTGAATCGTTCGCAAAGCCCGTTGCTTTGTGGATGGTAGGGCGTTGTGAACTTCATCTTGATGTGGTACATGTTCATGAAGTCTCTGGTAATGTCAGCTGTGAACTGTGTGCCTCTGTCAGATAGGATAACTTCTGGGAAACCAATTCTGGAAAATATCTCTGACAAAGCTCTGGTGATGTCAAGTGCTGTAATGTTGACTAGAGGTACTGCTTCTGTCCATCTTGTACATGTGTCAATCAATGTCAGGACATAGCGATGGTTTCTTGCTGAAGCTACTGGCATGGGACCAATCAAATCAACTGAGACTTTTTGGAATGGCTTGTCTGTCAATTCCATGTCTTGAATTGGTGCCTGTGACTTGTTGTTCTTGGGTCCTTTGACTTGGCAAATATGACATGACTTCACGTATTTCTTTACGTCTTTGATGATACTTGGCCAATAAAATTCTTTGAGGATTCTGGCTTTAGTTTTGGCAACACCCATATGGCTGGCATGTGGAATGTTATGTCCTGTGTCCATTACTTGCTTTCTGTATTTCTGTGGCACTATTATTTGCTGAATGGTATTGCCTTTGTGCATGGCATTCTTCATCAGGAGACCATCTTGAAAATATGGTGTATTTGCTGAATTTAGCTGATTGTTTGCTTGAGCCTTCTTATAAAGTATTTGTAATGTTGGATCTCGTTTCTGTTCTTCTTTGAAGTCATCGTGTAGGAGATATGACTTGTCTTGATAGACTTCAGTGTTGACAGCTTGATTACTTATATCATTGTTAGAGATTCTGGGCATGTCGTCTTGTTCATCGAAATTCAACAATGGACATTCGGGAATTGGAGGTGGACGTACGACCGGTGGGGATGGGCTTGATGTAACTGGGGGTGTCCATGTTGAATGTTCTTGATTGTTGCTGGCCACTGAACTAGTAACTGGTTCTGTTACATTTTGTATGACTGGAGTAATTGTGGTAGCCATGTGATTATTTTGGCTAACTTGTTCAGGTGCCAAATGTTCTTGTTGTTTGGACATGGATCTTGTCGTTACTGCAAGACATCTTTGACCTTGCTCTATGGCGTTCGTCCATTCATCGAGTTCTTGAGGAGTGCATTCTTTAACTCCCTCTATGTTTCCAATGATTAGGTCTACTGGTAGATTGGGTGTTACTAATGCTTTTGTTTGACCACTGAAGAATGGTGTAGTAACATAAATGATGGCTTCAGGTAACTTGCTGACAGTTCCGTTGAAGGCAGTGGCTTGGACATGGTTGCCTGTGAAGCGGTTTGCGTGTACAAAGCGTTCATGTACTAATGTGGACGTGCTTCCGGTGTCGCGAAGAACTTCCACCTTCATGTCTCCTACGAAGCCTGGATAAAATTTGAGACCATTGGATTTCGCAATAACTGTCATAGTTGAATGTTCATTGTAATAGCTTCTGTTATATGAGCTTCTGTTTGGCGCATATTGTGGTCTGGAATCTTGTGATTGACTTCTATGGTGAGGTCTATTATCTGGTTTATTATTTCCAGATGCTTTGTTGAAATTGTATTGCTCTCTTTGAGTTGGCGATGTGGGTCTATCATAATTTTGATTTTTGGAACTTGCTTGTTTTTTCCAACATTCATGAATTTGATGACCTTTTTTATGGCAATATGAACATTCTATGGTTTTGTTGCGGCATTGAGAAGTAAAATGTCCTGGTTTGTGACATTTGTTGCATTTGATCTTGTCATCTTGCTTATATTTGGCATTTTTGTCTTGGGCAAAGCAAACAAAATTTTCTTCACTTGATGGTTTGACTGACTTGTTTGGATAGGCTGCCTTATATTGTCTTATGATCTTGGTTAATGTCTGGATATCAGTGGGATTTCTTTCTATAATGTAGGATTGAATATCTTCTGAGTGAGCATGGGTAATGTTGTCAATAATAATATGTTGACGAAGAGCTTGGTAACTTTCTTCTACTTTGGCCATGGATACCCATCTATCAAACCACATTGACATATTGGCTACAAATATTTGAGGATCATCATTTTGCTGTGGCCTTTCATTATAGAATTTCTTTCTATAGTTGGCTGAAGTTGCTCCGTATTGGCGCAGTAGAGCTTCCTTGATATCATGGTAAGTGCTGCGTTCATTGGTGGACAGTTGTGAGCAAATGTTGAGAGCTTTGCCAGTCAAGAGAGTGAGGAGTGAACTCGACCAAAGTGTTTCAGGTATACCGGATGTGGTTGCTATCTCTTCAAATCTGATGAGGTATGAGTCCATATTATCAATCTTCTCATTAAATGCCGATATTTTGTTCATCAATCTGTATTTATCGGTCATATTTGATTGGCCTTGATTCGGAATGTCTTCTTTGTTTCCTTTATTTTGTTTGTCATATTCCATTTTTTCTTTTTTTTATGTTGCCTTTGTTTTTCGGCGTCTTGTCTTTGTTTTTCAGCTTCTTGTCTTTGTTTTTCAGCTTCTTGCCTTTGTTTTTCGGCGTCTTGCAATTTCTTTTCTTCTATTTGCCTTTGTTTTTCAGCGTCTTGCAATTTCTTTTCTTCTATTTGCCTTTGTTTTTCAGCTTCTTGTTCTTGATATTCTTTCTCTTCCTGTCTCTCTGCCCATAAGTCTGGCTTGGGAATCTGCTTTTCTTTTGCTAGTTCCACCAATTCGAAGTATCGTTGTGTCCTATTACTGGAACTGGTAGCCATTTTATATTTTTATGTATTCTTCTTGTATTGGAGCAAAATGTTCAATATCTGGATTTTGCCTTATCTCAGATATCCTTATAGTATATTAATAGAGTTCTTGAAGCCTTAGTCTGTTAATAATTCTTGACAGTAAAATTGTACTTTACTGGAGTCTAGGTCTTGATCTACAAATCTATTGAGCCGAGTACTTTTATTCTGGTTTAACAGTTGGTTAAATCTGGTCTTCCGTTTACTTTGTGCCAGACAAATGATTATTTACTGGTCTTCCTTATAATGCCAGGTATTTATTTTACTGGTCTTTTGAATATTGCCAGTTATTTGCTGAACTGGTCTTTGTAATAATGCCAGTTATTTGCTTTACTGGTCTTTTTAATACTGCCAGTTATTTGCTTTACTGGTCTTTTGAATACTGCCAGTTATTTGCTTGACTGGTCTTTTAATAATAATGCCAGTAATTATGTATATTGGTCTTTTGCCAATTACATATAATAGATTTCGTGAGTTAAACGTAACTCGAACGAAAATCTTAGTAAAAATAATTATCGATAACCAACTGACCTTGTTAAACACAGAAATTCTGTCCTTCGTTAAATTAGAATAAAGTTCCTTTGAAGTGTTTGAAAATTGTTCCTAGATCTTGAATGATTCCGTTAGAAGTTGTCCACAAACTTTCTATTTGTCAAAGTTGTCATTGTAGCGAGCGAACTTAGCTCGACCTTTCGATAGTTCTAGACGCCAGGTCAGGTTAGTGCACTGTCCAGCGTAAACAAGTGCGTAAGCAAGTTAATTTTAGAATAGCCAATTGTAGAAAGGGGTTAAGGAAAAAATTATACACTTCAGCTTCCAGAAGGTCAAAGTTACAAAAATAGTGATCCGAGAAACTTCTAGGTTCTAGAAAATACGATCTAGAAAAGTATAAATAAGAGGGAAAAGAGTTAGTCGGGGTCCTCGCATAGTAACGGTATTTATAGAGCGAAAGTATTCGCATAGTAGAAGTTTTATATATAGCGATGGTCCATTGTTTAATCTTTATAAAGAAATAGTAGTAGAAGTTTGATGTTAAGAAGTTGTTTTACATAAGTGAAGTTTTATTTTATGTGGAAGTAAAGATTGAAGAATTGTTGTTCAAGAAAGTAGAAGGTGTATTAAAGTTGTTGTTGTAGAAATCACAGAGTTTCTTTTTCATTGAATTCAAGTTATCAAGTTCAAATATTATTGACAATCCTCGGCGTGTGACAAAGAGAAAAGAACGTCACAGTCATAAATGTCACAATATCGGAGAGTGCCAGACTTCACAATGTCGGAGGTGTCAGATGTCACACTCATTGATGAAGTGGATGACGGGCGAGTCTAACTTGAACTAGATACAATTATGAACACAGACGATCTAGGAATTAAATTGAATAACTTCCTCATAGAAATAAAACACTAGAAACTTTTATTCAAATACAACTTAAGTACAGCTTATGTACAAGATGCATATAAAAAATGAAAATATAATACTAAGGCTCTTTCTTCAATGCTATTATGGAACACACTAGAGACAGAACCTCTCGCTTAGAGAGCAAGCTTCAGACTGGCTTGTGGCGCGTCCTATGTCAGCTGACCTAATTCTTTTAAAAAAGAATATTTATTTTCAAATCAACCAATAGACGTGCGACATCATTGTGACGTCATTGAGTTAAACTTGCGGCTCTGTTAAGGGACTAGACCTTTTGTGTAATTCTTGAGGCTCAGTTAGGGTTTTCTAATACTAATTTACATACAAGCTTTTAAATATAAATAAATCTATAATAGCATCTGTGACAGTATAAATAGCACTCTTTAATATAATTCTAAACCAAACTACAGTCATCAATTTCTATGAGCGTTAAAAAGGGAGCTTTGAGTTTGTACAATAAAATTTAGCCCCCCCCCCCCAACAAATGGTTTTGACTGAAACTTCCCTTTTAGAATTAGATATAAAATATAAAGCAAACTACAGTCACAAAATTCAAAGAGCGTAGCCAAGAGATTTTAAAAATTTCTACCAGAGACAAAGATTTCTTATTCCATATGTAAGAACAATAGTGAACGTACAAATTGTATAAGTGCTAGCTCTTTCTTCTCTAGTGCTATATAGAGAAACAACCAGGTAAATCAACGACTTAGCAAGAGTTTAAGTAATTAATTAACATGCACGAATAGATTTATTCATGAAATGCGTAGGACATTTTTAAGAAATGTCTGTTAATTATCTATAAGATAAAATATGCAATTAGATTGACACAGGGTATTTTTTATAATCCTCAACATGGAGCCAGGATGAAAATGCTTAGAAAATGCATGTGCCTATTAAACCAATAGAGATCGAGCAAAACAGATAAACGCGTTGAGGGTGCCTAAAGACAAAAAAAAAAACAAATTAACAATTTAACCATGTCACTATTTACACACCATAATATTCCACAAGACGCCGTTTTATACGCCGGGAAGCCGTACCTCGAATCTGTTATGGTAAAGAAAAGAAATAATGCGTGAGTTTCCCTGAGTTTTAGTAGGGTAGGCCTATATGTAGGCTATCTATTGCAGTTTATAAATGCATTTAATAGAATAAAGTGGTAAAATATGACAAGTGTGGATCTTGTAATGTTTTAATTCCTTGAAAATTTATTATTACGATCTAATATGCTTTATAAGAGCCATTTGTTTGGATTTGATAGGCCTAAGTGGTGGAAGAAAAGTGCTCTATACATAGCCATAGATGGTGCTCATTTACGCTATATTAATTAATTATCTTGGTCGGACAAAGTTCTAGCTAGAAAATAACAGGATTGATAGCACGATAGTCTGTATACACTTTTACACAATATTGTTAGTCCATCGGCGTGACAATTTTTCAACTACTAAGTAATAGATTTATACTATTTTGTCTAATAGTTAAAATTCAAAGAGGGGGAAATCCAATTTCAGCTTTTTTTTTTTCGTTGTAAGCTATTGTAGATCTAGATCTATAGTCTAAATCTACTCAATGATCATGATGTGTTACGATTAAGTCATAATCGGTCTAAAAATAAATATGCATAGATTGAAGTTCAAGGTCACACGTAATGTATGTCCAGGGGAAAAAAATGTAGATCTAGATCTAGATTCAAGTAATTTAGATTCTAGCTCCACAAAAAAACAACCTCTAATGTGCTTATAAAAAATAATAATAATGTAAATTATATATCTTTTAGACTCTCTGGATCTAGACGTCTAGATTAGATACTAAATACTAAAAAAAATATTGATTATCTATGGGTCTAAGCAATATCAATCTAAATTTTTTGGCTGTCAGATGCTGCCTGTTTGGCTTTAAGGAGCAACTTTCCATTGCCATAGAGTTGTTTACAAATGGCGACAATAAGTGATTGATATAAACGTATTTTAATTTACGTTACTCTAAATATTAGATCTAGATCTACTTCAGAGAGAAAATTTAATAACTAAAAATGACAGGTTTAAAAAATGATAAATTTTATGAAACAATAAAATTAAATACTTTTGATAAAGTCTGTACTAGATCTATAGAGTCATTGTTGGTAAAGACTACAACTACATAAGTACATTGTGACTCTGACTGTCATTAGACGATTAGTCATTATAGTTTATACTACATAGCCTCATAGTAGACCAGATGTATAACTAGATGACTAGATCTAATCAATTCTAATCTATGTCAGAGTATGACTGAGTATGATTCATTCAGTATCATCTCAGTATGTGACTCATGTCTTATTAATTTAGTGTCTATCTATAATATATGTATATCAATATCATTATCAGACTCAGACATACTAGGCCTACATCATCATGATGATACTAATGATAGCATATATATGATTCTATATGTGCCTTAGCTCATCATCATATTATATTATTATTATAATATTATATTATTATTATATTATTATATCAATGTTAATCATACATATAGTATGATAGTAATCACACTCTTCATAGACTCCAATAAATTATTAAAATATTTAAAACCCTGATTTTTGACATGAATTGAACAAAAACTGAATGTATGATATATTATAGTTTTAGAATAATCTAGATTCGACCCTATACCACTGATGACATCAGACATCAGTGATGTGTTGTTGTTTTTTTATTGTTAAAATATAATCAAATAATGTTTAGAACTAATACAATTTACCTAAGAAAGCTAAACATGTATAAATAGATATGCTCTTCCTCTCTTTTTTATATTAACATAGACTCACAAATGTAAATGTAAAGTAAGATATTTTTTTAGCATAAAAGAGAAATCTACATAGAGGGGCTCACCTAGATGAATATATTATAATAATATAACAATGCTATTATTAAGGGGGAGTGACATAAAAATCCTATGAAGCATATATAGTTAAATTTATTAATAAGTATTTTTAATCAAACAAAAATAGAACAAAATGCTAAAATGCTAAATTAGTCCATAATATAATAATACCAAATGTGAGCACAGTTATTAGAACATGGAATGTGCAAAATCTCTTTTCTTGTGGCAAACTAAAGGAACTCACACATGAACTTAAAGATATCAATGGGATATTCTCTCAGAAGTCAGATGGACAGATTGTAGAGAAACTACAACAGAAGAAGGTCACATGATCTTGTACAGTGGTGATGAAAGGAACTATCAACAAGATGTTGGTTGTGGAGAAACTACAACAGGAGAAAGTGACAAGATCTGGTACAGTGGTGATGAAGAAACCACCAACATTAAGCTGGTTTAATGGTCCACAAGGAGAAAGTTAATTACTTAATAAGCTGCAAACCTGTTAACAGCAGGATACTTGCCTTTCGAGTCAGGGCTAGACCTCTCAATATTATTCAAGTATTTACCACAACCTCCTTTTATTATGGGAAACTGGAATGCCAGGATAGAAAAGAATGCATTTGAACAATGGGCAGAAGAAATTTACGACAGAGGAATTTATATGAGGCTTTTAGAGTTTTGCCAGCAATTATAAACTCACTGTAGCTAAAACCTTATTCCCACACAAACCATCCAGAGCAACCATGTGGCTCACACCAGATAGCAAAACACACAGCCAGATAAACTATATACAGTTTCCTTTAAGGTTTAAATCAAGGACCAACAAACCCAAAATTAGAATTTCCCTTGGAGCTGAAAAAGGCAGGGACCATGGCATGGTTTTGATGACTCTAAAATTGAAATTAAAAATGAGCCACAAGCCTACAAACCCATGCATTAAATACGACATTGACAAATTCAAAGACCCAAACATTGTTGAATTGCTTGAGGCCACCATGGGAGGAAAATGTTTAGCTCTCAACCTTGTACATTTGATGCTTCAGTGAGTGTTTATTTGCTAGATGCACCCAATATTATTTAGCAGCAGTTGATAAAAACTCCATAATGAAATGCTTATAATAATGAGATTCAAACTTAATATTCTCCTTCCCTGGACATGAGTTCTCAAGATCCTCACATATATCAGACCTGTATTACACAAGTTGGCCTCTGAATTCTAAGGGGAAAAGCAAAGAAAAATTAAACCATGGGTCACAGATGACTTCCTTGGTTTATTAAATGTGATGCAAGAAGAGAATGAAAAAAAGAAAAAGAAAGTTAATCCCTTGCTAGCAGAATGGATCAGTGACCAGTGCATTATAATTGAGGGCATAATATCCAACTGTTTTAGCTTAATTGTAGTAATTGTTGTTGGTTTTTTTTTTGGTAATTTAAAGATGTTTGTAGCCGTATGCAAAAAAACAATTGCTTTGCCTTGTGATATAATAATATGAATTCCCACAACCTCTTGTCCTCTTTAGTGTTTTTACAAACAACTTTTTAAATACTATTTGCAGAACTAGCTATTATTTTAGTAAATATTTCTTCTTAAAAATAAAATTTTTAGTACTTGATCTCTTTAAAAAAAAGTTTAAAAGTTAAGTTCCTTAAAAGATTTTCCTTGACAAACTCAAAATTGAGTAAGACAAAAGTTTTGTCTGCTCTGTATAGATCTAGATCTGTTTATAGCTTTTACTATAAATTTTGTATGTGCAAAAATTAGACTAGTCTCTTTCTTAAAATCTATTTGTAGGAGACAAGAAGGAAAAGAAAAAAGAAAAATTTTCTCCTGAGATTACTTCTGGCGTCTTTATTTTTCCCAACGGAGATAAATATGGTAATTTTTTAAAAGTTTTGTTTTCTTTTTATTTTATAGCCATTGTTCATGTGCCACTTTCAAATTTTTGTCCAATGAACTTAATTAAATTGTCACAGCCTTCTTTCTTAAGGCTATGTGGGACACTAAATTTGGGTAAAAAGGTCTAAAATTTGAATTTTCAGTTTTTACCTAATTTAAATAGCCCAACCATTTCTGGACATGAAAATATAATTTTCATGATTGGCAAAGAATTACTTATTTTTTTATAATTTTATTTTGTAAGGTATTTACATTAGTTTTATATAAATTTGTCTTCTTTTCTTTCGGTTTTCTCAAAATACTATTTTATTCACTTTTTTTTTTTTTTACTACTCCTTCACTAATTCTGCATAGAATTCAATCAAACTTGTCCAGCTTATTGTTTATACCATGTACAACAACTTCTATAGAACATTTTTTTAAGTTTGAATTAATATTTTGTCTTAATTGCAAGAAAATATTTGAAAAAATTGAAAAAAAAATTAGCAAGGTTAGAAAAAAAATTATAAAAAAAAGTTTTTACTATATTCAGAAACTATTCTATAGAAGATGTTCTGGAATCATTGGTCTACACATTGTATATTTTTGTTTAGCAATAGCTTAAATAGTTTTAAAGCCTTAGCGATTTAAAAACAATATTCAAAAATCCAATATGGCGGCCGTTGCCATGACAACCATTAATAAGAAAACATTTTTAACCATATTTTTTAAAATGGTTATTCATAGGGAGTATACATATAAAGTTTTGTGTAATTTGATTGATAAATAAAAAAAAAAGGTGTTTAGTGTCGCACATAGCCTTAATTCATTTCATCAAATTCCAATTTTCTCTACTAATATTTTTGGCTTTTTATAATGTTTTGACAATCGATATAATATTATGTAGTGTTTTGAGTTTTCTTTGTAGTCTTGATCACATTATAATGTATCATAGGATTTCAACATTTAAAATGGTATACATTATTTACATTTATGATATCCAATTATGACTGCTTCTTTTATTTGTCTTTTTATTGACATAGCCATATCTTATTTTTGACTATTCCTGCTTGTATGTTTAGAAATCAACTTTTAATTTAGTACTATTCCTGCCCCCCTCCATTTTGTAATATATTATATGGATAAGTGAAATATCAAATCTGCTCTGAAGGAATGTCTGTAATGTATAGATAAGATAATGTAATGTAATAAATAGTGCCCATTGTTGGATGTGTTCTATTTTTGTATTTGTTCCCCCCCCCCCCATGTAATTTGTATGTTTCCTTTCATACCTTTCCTATATCATTTTCTGTGATGTCAAATAACAAAAAAGACAAGCTTAAGTCTCTTTTGAGCTTTAAATGAATTATAGAACACTCTTCCATACTTTAAAAAAAAAAAATCTTTTTTTTTTTATGTTTAATATTTTGTACATATGTTTTAGTTAGTTTTTAAATCTAGCAGTTTCAATATAATATTGTTTTTATTAGAGCATGGAATGGGTTGCCTGAGATAGCCAGGATAACCAGTGACTTGGCAGAATTTAGGTGATTGGTTAATATGCATGACTCAATGCATAATGCGTAGGACATAATCATCTTCTTTTTTGAAGTAACGTCTTTATTATATAAGATATCATTTAGTGAACCACTAGATATAGGAGATGGTATAATATGGGAAGTTTTATTCAAAAAGAAATAAAAGTTATATCTCATTGATCATATTAATTGATTTTGTCAGAACTTTTCTTCTGTTTTTCACTGCTCTTTTTCTTTGTTAATGAACAAATACATTGAATGTCAAGTATATAGTCTAATACTTAGTCTATACTAACTATATTGTTATAGAAGCTAATTTATATCACTTTATGTTTCAGTATCTCATTTCTTTTCTTTTTTTTCTATTATTTTTATCAAGAAATTAAAAAAATAAAATATAATAATACCTTACATAACTTTCCTTTTTGTAAAAAAAAAAAAGCAATTAAATTTTCTATGGTTGTTTCAATTATTAGAAGGGGACTGCATCCAAACAGATCTTGGTTCACTGGAAAGAAATGGTCAAGGCACCCACACTAGTGTTTCTGGTATTGTTTATGAAGGTTCATGGGCCAATGACAATATGAATGGCAAAGGAAAGTTAACTCATCCTTCTAATGCAGTCTATGAGGGTGACTTTGTCAATAACCAGTTTCATGGACAAGGAAAATACACATGGCCAGATGGTTCCTACTATGTTGGGACATTTGTAGAAAACAGGTAGGTCTGTTGATGTATTTTTATTCATTTATTTCCTTGATGAACAAAAATGACATTCTCTTAGGACATGATGAATGGCCGAATGCCTGAACACCCAAATGATTCATTAAACTGATTACAGTATTTTCCAGCTGTATATAGATTTCACCTGCTGATTGGTGGGATGGAATTCTTATTTCTTCTTCAAAAAAGGAAGTTTTGTGTCCAATTTACTCAGAGAAGCAAGCAATAATGATTCAGGCCCATCCCACATGTGCAATTACTGCTAAATGTCAAAGAATGGTACCTATTTGAACTGTTTTGTCATCATCATAAAATTGGTGGCATCATAAACCTACAATTCTAAAAAAAAAATCTAGCCTCCACTCTAGATTAAGCATTCAAGTGTTTTCTACAACCTTTTCTTAACCTCATGTTTAGGTGCTGGATAGGAACAGAATGGTAACTCTAGAATCTTGATTCCTTTAGAGAATGGAATACAATTAGCATTTCATTGACATAATTGATCCTATATCCATATCATATTCAAGAATAACTTCTAGTCATCATTTAATATTCAGAAGCATTGATTTCAAATAATGTTTTTAAAAAAATCCTTAATAAACTGCTGTTTTAGTTTAATCCAGCTATTAACATTTTTACTACGAACTAGGAAAAGTTATGTAACTCTTCACTACTCTAAATGTCTGAAGGTAATATTACAGAGTAACATTAAACACTCAAAACAGATATGAGGCAATAGCAGGAAGGTTAAGTGGGTTGGATGGTTAGAGCCATTGTTACAAATCTATTACATGTAAAGGCACATGTCAGCATGTAGTAGTACTTTGCTCATGAGGAGGCCTTGAAAAAAAAAAGACTTGTTTCCAAATATCAACCAAAATATTTATGTTTAAATATTTTTTATAAATGTTTATTTGTTAAAAAAATTATTCATTTGCAAAACTTAATGTGATTTTCATTTTGTATTACAGGCTAGAAGGGGAAGGAGAATTTTATGATACAGAGGGTCAAACCTGGACTGGAGCTTTTCGTTTTAGAGCTGCACCAGGTCTTAAATTCAAATTGAACATGAACTAATTTTTTAAATGATATTCAATGTTCAAAATAAATCCTGTAAATAGTTCACTCTAAATCATTTATTTTGATGATGGATTTTGAAAATATTTTTATCATGCATTTGAATCTATTGCTTGTCAACTATTTCAAATCAAAATAGTTTCTTTAATGTTTATATCTTTCTTTTGAGACTAATTTTTTTTACATGTCACGATTCACATAGATTCATAGGCTATATGTTTGTTGTGAAATGTGAAGTAGCAGTCTTGATAGAGCAATCATTATAAATGCTCTGCCTCATCCAGAAATCCCAACCAGATCTCTTTATATACTCTTAACACTAAAGAAAGTTGATGCTTCAATTTACTAATTTCAACTTGTGTTGCTTGGAACAAATCATTAGACTTTCAAACACACCCTGTCACATCAATGTCTATCAGTTATACTAGATACAAGTTAAAGTTGATAAAAATATTAACTGGATATTGAAAAATAAAAATAAACCTCAAAACTTTCTTATAAATGAAAACAATTATCTCAAAGTGGTAAAAATGTTTAGATTGTTCTACATTGTTCTATTGTAATAAATGGAATAATTATTTATTTACTTCAAACTCAGATTAAGTGTGCTGATTTTGAACACATTGATGATGAAGTTTTATATAATGAGATTGACATACAATAAACTGTTATATTGATTACTTGTTTTGTTTTGAGCAAAAAAAATGCAATGCAACTTGTCATATTATTTCTATTTACACTAGAGTATAAAAGATTATAAAACTATGAAAAATTTGTGTTCCAAATTCAGAAATATAGAATATATTGTATCCAAAATAATTAATGCAAAACAAAATTTCACCTGCAGAGACTCCAACCATGATAAAGACAGTGCTTTCACCAGGCTTAAAATAAAGAAAACTTACACCTCACACTTTACCTTTAGTTTACCCTTACTTTATTTCTGATAACTCTAAACCCATTTCATTCTTTACCAGCAGTAAGGCACTGGAAAAGTAGACACTAAAACAACAAGTATCTTAACTGTGTAAGAGATAGTGATTGTCCAGAAATGTGATGCAGATTTGGGACAATTATTAACAAGTAAAATTTACAAAAAATTTAGTGTAATAACCACTAATAGTGACTAATTTCAAAGCATTGAAAATAAGTTCAGGTGGCCAAGATATAAAGGGCAGTACAACTCCATCTCTTTTTTATCTGTATTCATACCAGGCCTCTTTTATCTTTTGGTTGCCCTGTATTTTATTAAGTTTTCATACCAAAGAGTAAGACACTGCGAAGTAAACTTAAAAACAGGATAACTATGGTAACAAGAAAGAAAACAAAAGATGATAAAAGTTTGGTGCAACTTATAATTTTTAGTGATTTTTAGAGTCATTTAGAAAATAATATATAACAAACATAAATCACCATTAGTACATTAATATCCCTCATTTTTTTATGGTTAATCAATTCAATATTTTTTTTAAAGTGTAAATATTTTGCTTTGTAAAAAAAATATATTTTTAATACTAATAATATAAACATCAAACATAACTATCACACAATATAACATTTTATACAAAATGAAACAAGTTTCAACAACAAAAACTACAAAAATGCATTTGTCAGATTAAGGCAGCATGTATCAGATACATTTTTATTTTTAAATTTCTGTAGGTGTAAATTATAAGCTTTTTGATATAACATAACTTATTAACCATACCTGTTACAGTAATAAAGACATATTTTGTGGAGACATTTGCATTTGTCTAGAAGCTATAAGAGTTTGCTGGACAAGATCCCCACATATATCAATAGTCTGTAATGATCTTTCAATAAGAAATTTACACTTTGAACAAAACAAGCCATTTCGGTCTTAGATGTCATAGATCTTTTAATTTTAAGAAGTTTTTTAAATTTATTTTTATAACATTGTATTATTACCATTTTATCCACTGGAATTAGTCCACTGATTATGAACTAATTGTAGATCATTTACTTAACAAAAAAAAACCACTTTATTTCCAAAAAGTCATCAGTTGGATTATTTCAGATTTGATGTCAGGATTTTGGTCAAACTGATTACCTCTAAACCACCTAATTTTAAAGCCTTTTAAAAAATAAAATAAAAAAAAAAACTCCCATAAAAAATACCAATTAGATTTAGTGAATTAAAAAAAAGAATAATAATAATAAGGCTTGCCTTCGAGTCTGAAGATTAGTGAGGAATACAGTATTTCCTGTGGCTGTGCATCCCCAGCTGTGACCTACATATTTTGCCACATCCAGTGCTAGCTTAACCATTGTCTGCAGGTGGTCGATTTAGATTTTCTTTTCATCGTAAAAAGAAGAATACAAATACAAAAGTATCAATAAGTCGCAAACTTTCAAAAGTCTAAGAAAATGATAATATGAATATGTTGTCAAATGTTAATCCCTCTGGATCAAAGCCCTCAAATTGTTTCTCTAAAAATGTCAACAATTATAATGTTAAAATAAATATATATATATCATTGAAGTAATATCACAAATTGTAAGAAATTTTAACACAGAAAAACATTATATGTCAAATTTTAACAATAATGATTATAGTAATATACTATAATTATTTGTAAACAAAAATGAGTTCTATTTTATATGTTCCATAACTAATTTTACAGACTGCTTTCACTCTCACATTTATATCTTATGCAAAAAATGAATCTTTTATAGAAGATGCTTTGATTTGCTAAGTGAAACAAAAAAATCACTTGGAGCATTGGTTGAACACATTTCAATCTAAACTGTGAATAGTATATATCACTCTAAAACAATTTGAAACATTTTGTAGGAGATCACCTAAAACAAGATTTGTTTTCTTAAAAAAAGTATTGTGAGAAGAACTTGTGAGTACTACCTATTTTATGAATATCAATATCTATCATTTTATCTTAGTTACAAGCTTTCTTGGGGTTGTTTTGTCATAGTTTAATTTATATTTAGATTAATTTTACATAATTATTAACATCAAGTTATTGATAAACCAATTTTTTAGGATTGGATCAAAGTACTATATTTTGTTTATATTAAATGCACATTCAGAACACAAGAAATAGATTTCACACTCCAGGGATACGTTTAACATATCCTTGCAAAATACTCTCAGTATAAAAAAGCTTGAAACAGCATAAAAAATCACTGAGCTTAACTCTTTCTCTCCTAACTGACGATACCAACGTTGATTCCATCAGAATGTGGTAAATAATTAAGGAGAGAAAGAGTTAAAACAGGCAGGGTGTGATGGCTGAGTGGGTCTTGAAGATTAGGATTTTGAATTTCAGGATACCCAAGTCACCCAACTCTAATGGGTACCTCACATAAGTTGGGGAAAGTAAAGACGGTTGGTCATTGTGCTGGCTACATGGCATCTTCATTAACCATTGGCTATAGGAACATATAACCTTTACATCATGTCATATAGATTGCAAGGTGTAAAAGTGGTACCTATCTTACCTCAAAACAGGCACTGAAGAATAGTCTAATTATTAAATGTGAAAGTTACAACAACAAAAAACTTTTAAAAAAAATATAGCAAGTAACTTTCCCTTTTTTAAATGAAAAAGAAAATTTTCAAATGGAAAAAAGCAGTATTCTGGTATTTTCAAAGTTTGAGAGAGATATATATCATGAAGCATCAGAGGGCAAACAATGACCACATAATATCAGGCCCAGTAATGTTCCTGAAGAGGAAACTTTTTTTTTTTTGTTGCTCCATTGCCTCTCAGACGTAATGGGTTACAGACAATAATTTTTGTCCATAGAACTAATACAAAAGTTTCCCTAATTTCAATATTGTTTTTTAATGTGAATGTAATAGCAGGCTTCAATATTAACCACTAATTTCAATATTGTTTTTTAATGTGCATGTAATAGCAGGCTTCAATATTAACCACTTAGATCTATAAGGATAATAATCACAAGAAAAAAATCTGGTATATATTTTTCTTTACTTTTTACTATCCAACAGGGGAATGGTCGCTGAGTGGTCTCAGGTGCAAATCCTGGTTTAGACTGTGATTTTTAATTTGGGGATTTTTAGGACATAATTACCAAAAATTAGCTGGGGACATTAAAGGCAGATGGTTACTGTCTGGCCTCATGACACCCTCATTAATGTCAGCCATAGAAACAGATGACCTTAACATTATGTGCCCTATAGATTGCAAGGTCTGATAGGGTTACTTTTTTTATATTTTGTCCAACTTTTGAAATCATTTGTTCCTAAAAAGACATTGATTCTCTTGGGGATTCTTGTTACCCTATCATGCATGTCATCTCCCCATCTACCATGTCTTGAACAGCAGTAGGGAGCAGGTGGAAACATTTCTATCAATATTTAAAGATTGAAATGGGCAATAAACACAAAACAGTTCAGACATTGATGCAGACAATCAGCTAATACTTAATCACAGCAGCAGTTACTATAATAAACAATAATAACAAGAATGCCATGAGTCATTTCTATTTAGTTTGAGACATTATTGTGTGAATGGGGTGAAGGAGGGAAATAGAACACCCAATTCAGCTATTTACATCAAAAAAAAATAGCATCTTCTCAA
Source organism: Biomphalaria straminea (assembly GCA_021533235.1). Classification (NCBI taxonomy): domain Eukaryota; kingdom Metazoa; phylum Mollusca; class Gastropoda; family Planorbidae; genus Biomphalaria; species Biomphalaria straminea. The sequence continues at coordinate 7,284,207 of JADKLZ010084329.1, forward strand.
ATGTATTCCACACATCTTTGAAAAAAATACAAATTAATTAATTAACCTAGAAAGCAGAGGCGTCACTAGGGTCGGTGTCACCCAGTGCGGTAAAATCGGGGTGTCACCCCCCCCCCTCACCCCAGGAAAAATAATCTTCCCCTCGAAAACAAACAACTTTCTTTATTTTGAACGATAAAACTGTAAGGTAATTAAAAATTGTTTATATGCTACTTGAAAATGTTTTTCGATTCTATTTTAAAATGTGGTTGTTTTTCATATTTTATCAAACGTTACTGTATAAATTAGAAATGTACTATCGTATAATTGAGAAACCTTGAGTTGAACATAATTTATTTTTACTAGAGATTATTTCAGAGCTTCTTGCAGAAAAGATCTTCAATTATACTAGTGTTTCTCAGCTGCTTCCGAGAAGGCAAATCAAGCACTGAAGAGGTTTACGCCATGCGAAACTTCGTTTAAAAAAAACCTAAAATATCAACAAGGCAAAAAAAATCAGTTTTGTAGATTAAAAAAATAAAAAGTTTGATAGCAACCATCGGAATCACTCTGGAAAATAGAAATAAAACAAGACATCTTGCACAATTTGTCCAGATACAGCGACATGACTAAAGCAAATCAAGCTGTTGTCTGACAGACGTTGGAATTCTTCAACATCGATACAGATATGAGATTAGGGTGTATCTTATCCTAATTTCTCTTTCTTGTAGCCATCGACGATGTTATTAAACAGGCTGCATTCGGGTTCCCATGGCTAAACCAAACCGATTTGGATTTTGCAGGCAACATAGTATTACTTTAAAATACAATTAAATGTATACAAGAAATGGCGGATAAAGACGCCGTCAAAGTTATACATATAGGGTACAGGTTATCCAGTTCTCGATCAACATTGGTCATATAGATCTTGAACAAGTAGTAAAGTTAACCTATTTAGGCAAAGATATCTCAAGTGATGGAGATGCATATCATAGTGTTACTTGTCGGATTGGAAAACAAGAGCCGTCTTTCAATAAGTACGGCCTATCTGAACAAACACATCAATTAACCTGGAGAATAAAATCCACCTACTCAATACAATCATTGTCCCAATGGTCATCTAAGCTTCGAGACCTGGAAGGTTGAAAAGAAGCTGAGTACTGATGGCTGAGAAGGAACCTACAAATCCTCCCGAGATAATTTTACCAATAGAGAAATGTTTTCGTAAACAGGCAGGCATTCGCCAAGGGAAGTGGCGACTGAACGTCAATTGACATTTGTGAGACATATCATGAGACGAGACGAAACACGTTTACTAAAGTCAGCCTTAACATGAAAGCCTAAAACAGAAGTGCCTGTGAAAGTGGCCTTAGACTGATTTCCGTAAAGAAAGCTTGAAACCTTGTGCGTCGCATGAAGTGCGAGAGGCTTACGCATGTGTGTTTTTCAACACATTGCAACAACAAATGTTACGTTTACCAATCAACTGGTCATATAAGATGTTTGTGGGAGTGACATAAATTCATTCAAAGTTGCCTGGGGCGAAGCCCGGGCGCCATTTTTTTTTTACATTTCTGAGCTTTAGAAACTCTTTCTCCTGGCGTCAAAAACACATAATAAAGTCAAAAAGAATTAAATTACGAACCAGTGACATCTGCCCATGTGGAGTGTCACCAGAGAATGCCGACCACGTCCTCCAACACTGCGCTCTTTACCAAGAGGCCCGTTTCAGACACTGGCCCCAAAACACCCCAATAGAAAGAAAAGTATATGGAGAGCTCCCTGACTTGGAAACCACTGCGCAGTTCATCTCATATATTGGTGTAGTGATCTGAACCCTCCAACATAACAATGAGAACGAAGAAGAAGAAGAAGAACGAAGGGTTGGGATATGTTGTTACTAAATTGTGAGTGAAATTCGAGGCAGTAATTCTTTTTAAGTTGCATTTAAGAAAAGTGCATTTTTCCCACTTAGGTGTCACCCCCTTGTGGGTGTCACCCGGTGCGGCCCGCACCCCCCGCACCTGCTTAGTGACGCCTCTGCTAGAAAGTAACCTAAACAGGGGCATAGCTAGGAATTTTCCATCATTTGGGGGCTGGGAGTTTTGTATATTATTTAATTTCTAATGTAAAAAACACTCATTCAGGGGCATTTTCAAATTCTCCCCCCTACCCTAGCTACACCACTGAACCTACACGTGGATCTGCTAGTATGAAAAACCAAAAGCAATCAGAGCACTGGCACCAAAAAGGGCTGCCATGCACATTACATTCATGAGAAGTTTCTTGTGGTCTTTGGGCAGGAAGTAAGAGCTGCAGTCGTTGGTGATGGAAAACATGGTGTGTGACATGAACAAGTAGATGATTGTGGTCAGGGAGAAGTTCAGCAGCGGGTAGCCATGCAGGAAGACCAACAGAGTACGAGCATTGGACAGCAAATAGATGTGGATCTGTGACAAGTATGTTTCCAGAGTTATCTTCCCTGAAACAAAAAACATTTAAATTGATATAAAAGAAGTAGAAAGGCAGTGTATTTGTACATGGAGGAGGAGGCGGCAGAAATGGTGGAAAATGGGAGGTTGTAATTTTCAAAAATCAAATTAAGGAAAATAGTAATTGCCATAGATCTAGAAACTAAGTCTGTTGGCAAGTACTTCTTATTACATAAAACACAATCCAATATAGATAATAGTGTTGGTTTGTACTTCACTACTTCATTTTCTAATTATCTATTGTCGTAAAATCACTGTAATTTTTTTTTCGTTTGGTTCCTCAAATGTTATAAATAATTTTTGTTTAGTTTCCTACAGGATTCATATTTTCTTAAATATTTATTTTCAGAAAAAAAGCAATAGTACTAGTAGCCTTTAACCATAAATTAACCTAGAGGGGAAAATAAGATACTAAAAGTTTAAAATTACTCTATATTTTTATGTAATAAGAATTCAATAAGTAATGGCACAAATATTTTGATGTGTAGTAGAAATGCATTGTGATAGTTACTGAATCTCTTTTTTTTTTTTTAAATTAGCAGTGAGAATAAATTTATCAATTATTCTTTTTCCTCCCAAATTTTACTATTCAAAGTGTTAAAGTATAAGCATCTCACTTTCCCATAAATGTAGAGATTAAAAAAAAAAAGACTTACCAAGCCAAGCAAACAAACTGACATGGTATGATCTGAAAAAAGGATGAATGTTTCTCAGTACGATATAAACCAGAATAGGTATGATGGAAGTGTAAGGGTGGATGCCATTGTACTGATACTTGTCTTTAGTCATGAACACAAAGTACCACACGAAGCCTAAAACCAAGCAAAAGGCGCCCATCATAGCGCGCACGCACTGCTTTTTCAAGGCTTCATTTTTAGAGATAGATTTTGAGTCCAGGTAATGCATGAGCGTCTCAAAGTGGGGGTAGTTATATGCGCAGAGCATTCCAAAGAAGCAGGCCCAATGGTCCAAGCCGGCCCTGAAAATCCATTCATGCAGAACGTCCGGAGAGTTGTCGTGGAGTCCCAGGATGAATTTGAACGGCCAGAAAATGTAGTACCCCAAGCCCGGGATCTCGAAGATGACCGAGTTGAAAACGGCGTATGCCACAAACTTGAGCGCCATCAGTTTCCTGTTCCGGTTCCATGACTGCAGGACACGCATGAAGACATAGACAGAGATGAACCAGTAGGTATGCATGGCGCAGATGTAGTACAGCATGTACTCGTTGTTTGTTGCCATGGCGACGAAAATCACCATGAAGTTCAGGCGAAACATCATTTTTAAAAATCGCCACAAAGAGTAGTCGTTCCTAATCCAGAAAAACGAGAAGTTTCCTGAGGAGAAAAAAGCATGTAATTTATCTTTGTTAGGCTACATTAACCTAAAGACACATATACATCAAAATACAATGCTAAAACAATAAAGAGAAGTAAAAGTAACATTTTACACGTATTATATATTTGAATAATATAAATAATATGTCTTCTGGATTATTATTTTAAATGAGAAGTAGGCCTATAATTAAATATTTAAAAAAATACAACAGTTAGGCCTTTGTCTTCTAAACTCTTATTTTAAATAGTCTTTTGCCAGTCTTTTAATAGCGGTGAAACATTTAAACTATTTAATAGCGGTGAAACATTCTAACTATAAATAGCGGTGAAACATTCTAACTATTAATAGCGGTGAAACATTGAAACTATTTAATATCTGCGACATATGCAAAGGTTGTAAAGCGATGAAACATTTAAACTATTTAATGGCGGCAAAACATTCCAACTATTTATAGCGATGAAACATTCTAACAATTTAATAGAGGTGAAACATTTTAAGGATTTAATAGCAGTAAAATAGCGGTAAAGCATTAAAGCTGTTTAATAGCGGCGAAACATTTAATTTAGGCTATTTTAGAGCAGTGAAATATTTAAACTATATACTAGCGGTGAAACATTTTAACTATTTCGTAGCTGTGAAACATTCAACCCATTTAATAGCGGTGAAGCATATAAACTATTAAATCTCAAAACCATACATTTATTTATAGGACAGAAACTGATATTGCGATATTTTTTAATGAAAGAAACGTGATTATTTCGATTTAATCAAGGGAGGTGAATTTCGGCGATAAACATTTTCCCCTTTGTGAGAACACTTTTATTGTTTGCTAAGGAGAACTCTTACACAAGTGAATTTTAGAATAGGTAGTGTGTTGGTGTGTGTGTGTGTGTGTGGTAAGGAATTGCAGGATTCCTGCTTATAGTAATTACCGACCACCAGCCGCAGCTATTTATAAGCTAGAAAAGTGTATGTATTGTTGCTTTTTTTTGCTCACACATATATTCTATCATATAGATTAACTTCACACAAACACACACACACAGACACTCGAAGGCGGCCCCTGCGGGTCAGAAGCAATCACACAACATCTTTTTTTTTTGTTTCCTACACAGTATTTACACAGTATGTACTCTATTTGTACAGATCTTATCTGATCTACTCTTTTGTGTTTTGATCCTTACAGAATTGTCACCTGGCTCTGTATTTAACTTCAGTTAACATGGTAGGGGGTTGCGGACCGCACCAGCTGACACCCTTCTAGGAGTGTCCCCAAATTGGACGAAAACTTTAAAAAAAAATTAATTTACATTAGCTAGATATTATGACAGCAATTTGGTACGTTTTATAATTAAGTTTGCTTTTATTCATTTAAAAATATGATGGAAAAGAGTGATTTTCCGTTGACAGAATTAGCCAACCGCATCAGGTGACGTACACATCATTCCTGGAAAACGCCCCTGGTCTTGGATATGACTATAAGTGGACAAAGTTGATTCGCAATGTAGTTAAGCTCTTATTTCTTGTTATGCTAAATTCATATATGTTAACTGTGCAAGTGTACACACAACAATGTAGCGTTACGGCCTTAGTTAATCCAGATTCAAAGCCACCACGAACATAATAATTCATTACTTAGTACGGAGTGGAAAAGCGCTCGGCTTCCGAACCGGTGGTCTCGGGTTTGAATCCTGGTGATTATTGGTATTCTTAATTTCGGGATCATTAGGGCGCCTCTCCACCCAGCTCTAATGGGTACCCGAATTAACTTGGGGAAAAGTTAAGCTGGTTGGTCGTTGTGCTGGCGACATGACACCCCCATTATCAATAGGCCACAGAAACATGACCTTTACTTCACCTGCCCCATAGATAGCAAGGTCTGTAAGGTGGACCTTTACTTCTTAGAATACATTGGTAAAATTTAAACAATAAAGCATTTTGTAAGTAAAACATATCAAGATAATAATAGGGCTTCTATAACAGTCCCATAACATAACATATAATACAGAAAAACTGTTTAAATATAAATTTTCAATGATATCATGTTGTACTTTGTTGTCCACTAATTATATCATATGCAAATGACTTAAAACTATTTATAGCTTTTGCAAATCAAATCTCTTTATTTAACTTATACAGCCCACAGGTACATTTCATCTGGACAAATTATTTCATTTTATTACTTTTCCTTTGAGGCGCGGTAAAGCGCTTAGCTTTCGAACCGAGGACCGGGGTTCAAATGCTGGTGAAGACTGGGATTTTTAATTTAGGGATATTCGGGCGCCTCTGAGTTCACCCAGCTGTAATTGACATTACACCATAGTTAACCGTAGACCACAGAAGCAGGTAACCTTTACATCAACTGCGTTATAGAGCGCACGGGGATTTTTTTTTAATTCCTTTTCAACTGCACATTTTATTACACATTACATTCACAAATAGGATGAGATTAGGTCGGGGGCGTGGTTATTGAGCTTCGACTTCCGAAGCGAGGGGGATTATGAGTCTCTGATCTTCGGGATTCCTAAGATACCCCACTCAACTTTAAAAGATACCACCAGATATAAGGGAAACTAAATTCGGTTGGTCTTTGGACATATGACACTCTCCCTAACAGACGCCATAGAAACAGATGACATTTACATCATCTGCCTCAGGGAAAGCAGATCTAGTGGGGAAGAAACTAAATTTATGGCTACAAAATACAAGCTGGCCAGGACGACCAGTAGGTAATCGTTACAAATGTGATTTACTGTGTCTCTCAGTTCTTCTGTTTACAAAGCTGATATCAATTCACTGAACATGAGCGTTTAGTCTAGTGAAAAGTTTGAACACTATATTTCTCCCACACTCATTCTCGGACCAAGTTGAAACGTTGCACATTATTCATCGGCGAAGACATTACACAAGATTCTTATGATTCGCTGGCCAGACAGTATCTCGAATGAGGAACTGTGGCAAAGAAACTCTAACAGCAGCACATTGAAGTAGATATCATTCAGAGAAGATTGGTTACACCCAATCCAACATTACGAGGCGAGCCCTAACCTGGAACCCCCAAGGAAAGTGGAGGAGGGGACGGCCCAGGAATACATGGCGCCGCGATTTGGAAGCTAATGCCAAGCAGAGGGGCAAGACCTAACCTGGAACCCCTAAGGAAAGTGGAGGAGGGGACGGCCCAGGAATACATGGCGCCGCGATTTGGAAGCAGATACCAAGCAGAGGGGCAAGACGTGGAGACAGTTGGAGAGATTCGCCAAGGACCGAAACGCCTGGAGGAAGCTGGTTGTTGACCTATTGGTACTCATTTAGTGTTATATAGACATTCTATATTGACATGGTTTTCTACTCTAGATTCTGTATGAGTCACTTAAAGTAATATGTAATACAATTCATTTTTTCTTCAACAAAATCCTTGAAAGATACTAATACTCCAGGTAGTTGTCAACTCTAGGTCGCTGTTGGTGTGAGTTTGTATTCCCAAAGTGTGCTATACACACTCAATTCATCAATATGTTGTTGTTTTTTTCGTTAGTTTGTTGTCATACCAGTCTCTGCGCTATCAACGATCTATCAAGGCCGACAATTAAAGGCCCGTTATAGATTTCTGTCTGTTTTTTTTCTTCTCTTTATGTCTCGTCTGTGTGGGCAAACAATAAGCATGATATACATTTATGGAGTCTATTCATTGGATAGTTGATCTTCAGCGTACAGGCATTTATAGCCCTAATTGTTAAAAGGGTCACATGACATCGTGCTCGTTAACCGTTGGCCAAAGAAACAGGATGGCCATAACATCATCAGCCCTATAGATCACAAGGTCTGAAAGGGGAAGCAATTACACTCACACGGGAAGGGAGAAAATTCAGACTTTGTTGTCGAACACTCATGTAGCCTACTTTTCCCCTGCAGAAACTGGCACTAGTGCAAAAGATAACTTCATTTCATCTTCTCGTAGAGAAAGCTAAACGTAGTTTGTTACACTAATTTTTACGTTGTGAGCAAAACGTAAAGATGAGAGGTGTGATGAAATTATTTCTTCTACTCCATTTCTACATACTAAAACTTTTTTATACATTTACAAATTACGATAAGTTTTCATGGTAACATAATAGGAGGATCATTTACTACTCACAGGCTGCTGCGAACGATATTAATAAGTATTTATAGCCATGAACTAAAACTGGCATTGTTAATAACTCTTTGATGAAACCTTTTAAATCAGAGTAAAAAGATGTTCTTCCATAAGCTAATGCAATTCTTCGTTTCTACAATCTGAAACTGTCAAATTTAGTGCCAAAATGCTAACAATTATGGAGCTAAAAAATTATTTCATGAAATTCGATTCTGGCAGTGTCAGAGAATGACTACTTGCTAAGAAAAAAAGAATGGAGTTTCCAACATTCTCTTTTCAAGAACTTCTTTATTTAGAAATAATCATGAAAAAAAAACAAACACTTTTTTGCAGTGATGCCTTATATTTGTTTTATGCATAAGTAAAGATGATTTTTAGAGTGTGGAAATCTACCAAACTGGTTTTTTTTTCTAAATAGGCCTACACATATTTTTATTTAAATGTTTAACGATGAAGAGATAGAACATCGAGATATAGACTAGAACAACTTATTTGTTAAAGGCTGCATATCGTGACTGATTCTAAGCACAGCAGATTGTGCTTATCCGCCCAACGTTGTAATCCTCAGCAAAAATGTTGGAAACATAAAAGCAAAAAAAGTAAAGTTAATTGTTTTCATTGACATTTAAAGCCAAGTGAACACATATACACATTCTTTTTTTTTTAGGGATCTCTTTATTTTATACTGTATACGATTTATAATTATATGTGCTATCATATGATTGATGTTAAAAGTGATGCATCGATTCTGGCAAATCAATTATCGTTTGTTTCAAAAATGTTGGCAGACAAATTTATTTGAAAGTAGAATTATTCAAAACTTTCGCACAATTTCTGTCAACGCTACATTAATTCAACCATCTACGGCAGTGATATATTTAGACCTATATAGAGACCTGCTAACTACCGTGAAAAAACGCAAGCTGAAAATCTATGGCCATATTACAAGATCTTCGGGGCTCGCAAAGACCTTCCTACAGGGAACAGTACCAGGAAAAAGAAGAAGAGGCAGACAGAGAAAACGGTGGGAGGACAACATAAAAGAATGGACGGGCCTGCCACTGAAAGAGGTTCTAAACAGGGCAAAGGACAGAGAGGAATGGAAAAAGACGGTCCCTAAGTCTTGCTTGGTGCCCCAAACGGTCCACAGACTAAGGGATAGGTAACAGGTAACAGAGAATTATAGGAAAACGAGTAGTAAAAGTGTTGTTATTTTTCAGTACCCGCCCCCTCCAAATGTAGGCTATTAAGTTAACTATACTCACCAAACCCTGTCATCCAAACGTAGCATGCTATATACACGCGTATCCAGTTGTACCACTCTTTCGCTTTGAAATAGTGATACCATACAAACATGACCTGCATCCAACCTTTCCACTCTTCCGTTTGGTCTCTGGGAAATAATACAAGTTTTTATAATAATAATAATCAAAATAATTCTGAAGGCAGTAGAGCGATGTTAACTAACAGGATGTTGTCTCAATACGCTTTTAGAACATAAGAGGCTACGCATAGGGTGTGGTTATCTTAAAGTAACGTCTGTAATTTATAAGATAACATCTTAAAAATCCTAATCAAAATCAAATTTAAACAATTAGGGCTCAAAGTTCTTCTTGTATGTTGTGACACATGTTGTTTGTCTGAGTTCAGTAGGGAGCAAGTTCCAAACCTTTCGTCCGTGTGCTGAAAAGGTCCTTCAAATCTCAAGTTTTGAGGGGAAAACGCGACACAACCAGTAGAGTTTAGTCTATAAAGCTTTCGGTTCTGTGAGGGACACATGTAGTGATTTCTATTTTATTGTTACAAATTCACTGATGTCAAGGCATGGCCACCTTGTTATTGATTTTTTGCACTCATAGGAAACAGATGAAATTCATGCACGAAGCTGCAGTAGAATCTCGTCTTGTTTTGCTTTGAATACGCTGCAGCTTCATCATCTTCATCATTCCTTTGGGTTCCTCATAGAACAGGGCCTCAACAAAAACACGCCACTCTCCACGGTCTCTTGCTAGTTTTTTGATGGCTTTCCATCTCTTTCCGGTCCTCTAGGACTTAAGGACTTCTAATTGCAGTGGTCAAGGCAGGAGAGTTAATAAGTTTACAGGTCCTCGATTTATACTTCTATAGAAGTGTTAGCTAGATGTTAGAGCGTATGGCTGATAAGGAATGGTATAATGTAGGCTCTACATCTTTAACACACCTTCACCTATCCCTTTTAAGTCTGTTGGACCGTTGGGGCACCATACAAGAACTGTCCACCGTCTTTCTCCATTACTCTCTGTCCTTTGTCCTGGAATTTCATTTAATGACAGGCCTGTCCATTCTTTGACGTTGTTTTCCCTTCACTCCCCTGTCTTCCTCTTCTTCTTGCAGACCTACTGTTCCCCGAAGAAAGGTCTCTGAGAGCCATGAAGACCTTGTGATGTGGCCATTGAGTTTGAGGTTACATTTTTTTTGACCTGGTTAGCAGGTCATCGTGGGGTCCAATAGCTGTGTTAATCCTTATTCTTATCTCTTCATTCGTGATGCGGTCTTTGTAATTAACACCTAAGATCTTTCTGTAACATCTTAGTTCCATTGCTAGGATCCTCTTCTCGAGATCTGCTGTCAGCGTCCAAGATTCGTATGCATATAAGAATGTGGCGTGACCAGGGAGCGCATCTGCCTGATTTGAGTGTCGAGCGTTGTGCCTTTGTCGGTCCTGATTATTTTGAAAAAAAAAATCAGAACAGAGTTGGTATAAACTTTGTAAAAAGACTTTGCGATATTTTCAACCTTCCACTAGTAACCTATTCTGTCCAGCTTAGGTCAATTGACTAATAGACTACATATAATCTATTATATATATATATATATATATATATATATATATATATATATATATATGAAGTTTAAAACTGAAAGTTCAATTGTAAATAATTTCACTACCAAGGGAACAAAAAGAGTTGCTATGTCTGTGATCTGTGTCAATGATGTTAACATCGTGTCTGTGATCTGTGTCAATGATGTTAACATCGTGTCTCTGATCTGAGTCAATGATGTTAACATCGTGACCTAATGAGTCACGAGGTCAGTTGTCATAACCTCGGGAAGCGTGGGAAGCGTGGTCGAGAGGCTAAGTGCGGCTTGAGCTTGGCTACCTAGAAGGGGGCTCGAGGTTCGACACCCGACTCGGGCAGAGTTGTGTTTACTGAGCGCCCAAAGGCAGCACGGGAAACCAATTCCTAGATACCCCCTCCCCCCACTGGTCCACAAATGAGATTGGGCCAAAGCGCTCTGAGCATGCTATAAGCATGAAAGTAGCGCTATATAAAAGCTATAATAATAATAATAATAACCTTTTCCATTGATATCACAAATGGGATTATTATTACAGCGTATGGGCTTAACATCGGTAGTAGGGGGAGGGGGGTCTATAATAATACAGCTTACACTTTTCTCAAATCATTGCTAGCATTTTTTTTTATTCTTAAACAAAGCTTTTTAAAATTGTTAGGATGCAAGGGCCTTAACTCTCGTATCGATCGCAACCGCAATGTGTAACAGACAAAATCGATTATTGAATGTCGATGGTTATCGATTGTTTGGCTGTGATGTTTGACCTACCTGTTGAGTATTTTGTCCGAGTTTGGCTTGATCGTGAAACAGCAGCTGACCAGGAAGAAGAGGAACACAAGGAACAAGAAAAGATCCCTGGAATAGGTTCTCTCCCCTTGTTCAAATAGCTGGAAAAAAAAAGAAAGCAGTGAGCATTAATGAGTTATTTCACAAATACAATGTACACAGAAAACGCACTTATTTTCAACCATTTACTTTTGCACTATGCTTACATGCATGAAGGCAGTGACGTAGTTAGGGTGGGGGGGGGGGAGGGGGATAATTTTAAATCCCCCCGGGACCCCACTTAATGGTGGGCCCCAAATGAGTGTTTTCAATATTAAAAATTAAATATTACGCAAAATGCAGGGCCCCCAAATAGGTCAAGCCCCCCCCCTGGGCCCCCAAACGATGGAAAATTCCTAGCTACGCCTCTGCATGAAGGCCTGTTACAAACATTTCTATGGTATTTGAAAAATAGTATTCACTTTTACATAACAAAAACATGTAGCCCCTATTCATTTTGAACTAAAAGCTAATGTTATCCGTACATATTCTGCTAGTCCCGCAACTGTTTATGTATTGAACGAACTATATTAACTATACCTACCTACCTACTTATTAACGTATTTGTTTTGTTTGAATCACATATAGCAGTGTTTACCCAAACTTTTGACATGAGTGTACCCCTTTTATACTTTTTGTAACGCAGAGTACCCCTTGCTCCACCTCTCCAACCTCATGTACTGGACTCTGAGAAGAATCAAATTGTTAGCGCTGACATGACAGATCATAGAATCCGGTTCCCTGGTTGTTAATTTTAATCTGAGATGCGGGTCCACATCTGATCCTTTTTTTTTTCATATCTGTTTAAATTAAGGAAATATTTTTTAAGCCCAGTTGCAGACTCTTCAAATACTTTGGCATGCATTTCAGACTATCAGCATCAATTTTAAAAGTCGAACTTACTATAAACTCATGAGGAGAGGGAAACGAATCTACTTCTCCATTGCCAACTCTCTTTTGCCATAAATTTAGTTTAGCGATGACCGAGTAAACTTTATCGTGACCGTAAAACAATGAATTTATCATCGCCTTAAAACGAAAAGATTATGCAAATTAAAGCATCAGTATGGGAATGAAGCTGGACACGGCTACTTGCCATATCCCACGTATTTGTATAAACAACCGTTCATTCAAAGGAAAGTTTGTTTGCTTTTATTTTCACGCTTTCAACCATCTTAAAGAGTCATACTGGTGTTGTACTGCGTACTTGGAACACCAGGGCCAGCAAAAGCGAACAAAAGCTCCCTTTCACCAGCCTGAATTGGACTATTGTAGGTTCCCCGGACCTACCGTCCTGTTCGACGGGGGGTGAGACTGGGGGGGGGGTAAAACTTATTTTGCTGCGTTCACTGTCAATAGACACGGACACTCCGGCTCGTGGACTAGAGTCGCCCGCACCACTGACTTCCCCCGTCGTTTTCCTTTACTGTACCAAGCCGACCCGTGGGGGTTTCCACCATTTATGAAACGAACCTTTGTAGGGACGGCGCCTGGATGTGACAGGTCTTTGTAAGAGCTTTGTTACATCCCCTTGTTTCGCTACCCATTTGGCCTAGTCGTCCCCTCATACGACCGTTTTCACCCGGGCGACACGATAAGGCAGGGGAGCGTTACGCTTTCACCCAGAACTTTCTATAGGTCAGTGCACATCTTACAACATATGTTGCCAAAGTCTCTCTGTGTATGCAAAAGTGTGAGGATTGTGACGTTTAGGGCAACATTATGAATTCTTGCAACGAGTGTTTTATTAATTCCGACCATAATTTTTGCCCCATATGTGCTTTTTTCCAACACATATATTCCAATCAATGTTTCTCTCTTGCATAATTAGTTTTCATAACAATATAGTATAGATATATTCTCTTGTGTGAACTAATAAAGGCTGTCCAAAAAAAAATAATTCAAGTATTTCTTCTTGTTTCTTTTTTTTCGAACGTAACAAACGCCATTGCAACATTCGCAATATCAGTGGACTCATTCGCTTGAACCTTCTGTAATTTAGCCCTCCAACCCCAAAGCTCTGCAATACTATAGTTTTGAAATACGTAGCAATCGTCACCTGTTTTAAAACACATATACTGAGATAAAGCATATTTTAAAACGCGTAATGATTGTCAACATTGCAAAGTTTTAAAACTCTCTTATGAAACAATAAATCTAATTAAGTATGCAACTAGTGGGCTTATATTGTACGTATTGAGCTGTCTATTCATAATCCGAAATAAAAAAAGAAACATTGTTTAACGTTGGATAACATCCCTATGTGATTCATGATCTTTATAAATATGTATTTGGGAGATGTAAAATAACACCCATTTGCACAAATATAAAACGAAATAATATTAAAGAATGAGAATTTATTTTCATGTAATAAATGAATATTATAAAATGGGCATTTGAAAAAAAAAATGAGCATAGTTAATGAAGTGCAAACCGGATCCCCTTCAAACTATTCCCGTACCCCTGGGGATACGAGTACCCCATTTTGGCAAGCACTGAAATATAGCAACCAATGTAGGGAACAGGAACATGTATTTTTTAAATCGCTTTTTTCAAACATTAAGGGGACATTATCGAATACTTGTGATGCTTCTGCTTTTTGGTAGATAAAGCTGTTTTTTTTTTTATGCAAATAACATTTCATTTTTCTGGGATTTTTGTTTATCGTTAACCTAAAGAAAATGAAAAAAAAAAAAAGACTGGGTAGAGATGTTCAAATACATGGATGAAGTCAACAATGTTATCGACGCTACATTAACTCTTTATCTCCGTAATTATTGTCCACGTTCTGACAGAATTGTTAATGTTTCCATTCTACCATTTTTTGATTAAACTTCAATAAAAATTTTTGAATCAGATGACCTTTACATCACCTGCCCAATATACCACAAGGTTTGAAAGGGGAACTTTTTTCTTTACTCACTGTCATAGAGCGAATCTTTCTGCTAAATAAAGTGCACAAAAGTGAACATGTATTTTTTATAATGCAAAACTCATGCTGCTCATCAGTCTTCAAGTCTTCATTTATTCTGTACACTAATTGTAGTTAGCCGCCATGAATGAAAATAGCCAATGCTTTTAGATTTATTGGGATTTTACCAACACAATGTCATGGATGCTATTGAATTTCAATGTTGCCATTTTTTTTTAATGCGCTACAAACGGAAATATTTAGAAAATTGATTCTGCAGTGCCAAAATGGCTATAAAAAACGTATAATTGTTAAGGATATCTAACTTTCATTATTCTGCACACCTGACAAAACAAAACAAAAACTATATATAAATATTTTGTCTGCAACAGGTGAAAAACTCTAATATAGAACAACGTAGACATACCTTTCTGTAATCACACAAGTAGAAATAGATCATTACCGCACCAAATACCACCAATGCTGAAAGAAATTTATCCAGTGAGACGACTTCCGGTCCTGGTCTTGGGGGGTTGTCATGCGCAGGTTTACTTTCATGCGCTGCCTGCGCATTCACTGTCTCCTCCTTTATCTCCTCCGCCTTGTGAGGCTTGTGCTCCAGGGTCATAAATTCGTTGGAGACGATGACCCTGAAAGCGGCCTGGGAAGAGGCATCGCCGTTAGAGTGCTGGCTCTCTGCATCCACATTGTTGCCGTGATTGGCAAGGCCATGGTCAACAGACGGCCTCTTTCGGTAGCTATCGGTTGCGAAGGATAAGACTATGCGAAACAGCCACACAGTCAGCACTATGAAGTACGCTATCAACAGTGTCAGCTGAAGGAAAGTCTCCTCGTACTGCGGCACTGCGTGAGGGTCCTCCGCCTGCCTTTTGGTGATTGTGGAATTAGTAAGTAAGTACGCTGTTGATGACATTTTAGGCCGGATAAACAAAGCAGTAGGCCGCCCTATTTATGCTAATACTGCTACATGCGAAGCAACCAATAGAAACACTGAAGATGTCATCTAGATTTTTCTAGATTGATTCTTTATTTTTTTGGACACTAATGACTAAATCATTATCTTCATAGTAGGACGACACCAAACCAACCAACATTCTTTAACTTTGGTAATCTGAAATGCAAAATAGAAAAAAAAAAACTACAATCAATATCTTTCAATTTTTAATTTAAAAAAAAGACGTTAGCGAGCCCTAGTATGGCATTACTCGATAGTAACGTAACAGTGATGCACAAACTATGACCCACAGGCCATATCCGGTACTATCGATGTGCTATACGACCACTAAAAGCGTCTATTGACAGTGAGTGCACAATGAAACCTGCAGAGCCTCGGGTCACAGCCAAAGAGAAATATAAACAGGTCACGGAGATCACGCTCGGGTCCACGTGGACTCAGTTTTTATTTTTACTTGCGGTGATGAGGTCGGAGAAGCGAGGAGGATATCTGAGTGTCTCCCAGACCAAGAAAGTAACTGGAGCTGTCATTTTTGTGCAGTGGACACCATCACATTGCGGCGTGAGAGCAATGAGGCGGCAGACTTCCTTGCAAGAGATGGCGCTTTGGCAGCCACTCAACTCGAAGCACCACGCACGTTTTTACAAGCTACGGTAGAAATCCATGCACTCATCTATGAGAAGTGGTAGTGTCCGGGGAAGAATCCGACAGGGACCATGATGTCTGTTAACGTAAGGGTCTTCAACATCGCGATGACCCGTGGAGGCGGTAGAGGAGGCCAGATCAAGCAATCAGTGGTGTAGCTAAGGTGGGAGGAGAATTTGAAAATCCCCCGGGCCTCCAATTGAGGGGGGCCTAAAATGAAGGTTTTTTACATTAAAAATTAAATATGCACAAAATGCAGGGGCCCCAAAGAGGTCAAACCCCTCGGGGCCCCCAAACTATAGAAAATTCCTAGCTACGCCCCTGCAAGCAATCACTACACAGTATGGGACGGAACACTGTCCGAACTATGACTCCCGAAGCCGTCACCGTGGACTGAGCGAAACGAGTGTCCCCACCCCCCCGGGGGGGGGGGGGCGTGTCCGTGTAGTCACTCGACATGTATGGTAGCTACGAGGCATGACACTGTACGGCCCAGTTTCTTGCCAGAGCACTGCGGGAGGAGTAGTCCCCCTGCTCTGTTTCCAATCGGAGTTCCTGTCAAGTAACTGGGCAGTATGGGCGAATGAACATGGCAAAGTGCTAGGGTTAATGTTTTAGTGATGACCGGGATTTCGATGACGTTTTTTTTTTTTTTTTTTGAAAAAAAAAGGGGGGGGGGGGGGGGCTGGCCTTAAAAATAAACAATGTCAAAGACGCTCACCAGAACGTCACTTGCGTCCAAATCAATTAAAAAAAAAAAAGGATTGGGCCATATTTTCAAACATATCAACGAGTGGCAGTTGATCTTCGTTTTAAATAGTCTTTATTACATCTAGTCCGTTGTCCATTTTGTTTTTAAAGAAGCTTTGAAGACGTAGGACGAAAGTCTAATGTTTTCCTAGATTTTATACGCCGGATACACCAGAAAGCTAGCTATTTATAGTTTTTTTTCCGCCATGTATGAAATTCTCCTATATAGAAACGTATAGCCTCTGCTTTTATTTTTAAATTAGCCCAAAGTCCTAAGTTAACTGGCATCTAAAAGCAATGTTGTCTTGCCTTACCCATAAATCTTAGATTATTCTAGATCTTTATTACGAAATCGTACTTACAAATCTGCTTCTGGCTTTTTCTGTTAAAATCTAGTTCAGATCACTGCCAACTAAAATTCGTGCAATCAAGATAAAAAGTGTATCAACAAGTAAATCACACAATCTTTTAGTGATTCTTAAGCTCCGCGTTGTAAAGCCTGTCTGCATCAAATGATAGGGCTATGGTTTATTGCTATGATCTCTGTTAGATTATTGATACCAGGGGCGGCACTTTAATTGAAGATGTTATCTGAAAGTAAGTATCACAGGACTCTTTACCCAATAGTGGATTATCCTCCGAATACGAGAGATTCTGCAGTGGTTGGCTGAATTTTTACCGAGGTATCTCTGAGTATTGCAATATCGTGTATGTTATTTGATGTCGTTTAGACAGTATTAGAAGAAGTAATTAAAAACATAGCCTACACATGACATCAAAGGAAATTCTAAAAGAAACGTTTCAGAGAGAGACTGAAGGACCACAATTTACAACCTGAAGGCTTGGTGTGTATCTTTATTTCAATAGCACGTTGATGTTTTTTCAACAACACTATACCAGCCACCCAAACTTGGCGCTGGACGCCACTGAATATGAAAGTGCATACTTCCCCTACCTTCCATACCAATCGATTGCACGTGTCATGGTTACACCATCTGAGTCAGAGTCAGATGTATGACCTGGGCATTGTGGGGAGGGGGGGGCAGATTTATGCATTCATCAAGCTGTCTGAGGGATGTATCTGATTTATCATTAACTCATCGTCTCTACTACTTGTGTATTTATACAATGATTAAGGTAACTATAATTAGAAATATTGCGGATTAACAAGATTAATTTTTGACTCTAAATAAATGTCTGTAAATGATCATTAACCGAAACAGCTTAGAGCCTTAGACCTTTGGTTTTACAGAGCTAAAAAGTTTATTGTATACGATGTACGTTCTAAATTACAAGTTTCCCGTTCAGTACAAAGACCAACCGCCTTTACTTTCCCCAACTAAAGTCAGGTACTCATTAGAGCTGGTTGGACTCATGGGCGCCCTAAAATCCCGAAATTCAAAATCCCAGTCCGAAATCGAGGCCCCAGGTTCGGAAGCTAAGCGCTTAGCCATTCAGCCACAGCGCCCCTTCTAAATTACATAGCTAATCAACATTACATGTTTTCTGTACTCAGAGTACACAAAACGGAAGAGCATAGATTCTGCAGTGTTAAAAATGCACTAAATTATTATATACCTTTTAATAATTCATAGCTTACCAAAACTATCTTTAGTTTGTACACCGAATAAAACAAAAACCTAGCTATTTATAGTCTTTCAGCCATGTATGAAAATCTACACTAAAGGCTCTCTCAAAACATGCTATTTATCTTCTTATTTTATACATTACAGACGTTACTTCAACGCTGTCAAACCACGCTATTTATCTTCTTATTTTATACATTACAGACGTTACTTCAAAAGCGAAGAAGCAAACGATCACCAAACGATAGTCTCATAATGGCCGTCTATGAGTTTTATGTGAAATACGAATTTCCTTAGTAGGCCGCCACGATGCAGCTATTCTAGTTTTCACATTCTACAAATGAAAACTACATTATGGATTAGTTTGGGCGTTGGAATGTGTTGGCCGTCGCCCGTACATTAAACAAATAAAAAAATAGTAGGCATATTGTGAAGGCTTTTTTCTTAACCGCTAACATTAGAGTTGACCAATATTATTCATGCCCATACATTTCACAATGATATGACAGTCGAATAAGCCAACGGCATAAAAATTATCTTCACAATTGAAATATGTCAATGAAATATTGTCTAAGCTTTAAACTCATTTAGAATCTTTTCAACTCTTAAATTATATATTTGGGCATATAACAGTCACATTTTTTTTAATAAAAAAAAAAAGAGCTAATCAAATTTAACAGACTTACTTATTTAGACTTAGGTCCTCCCGCGCCGTTCGGTGCATTGGGCGGCAAGCTGTCTCCAGGGCCAGCCATGAGCATAGGCAAACTAGTCAGCCTTGCACAGGACAAAGAATTTTTATTAGAGAAAAAATTGCAAAGCATGGATCAAATCTGAAGCATAGCAGAACTCTATGACTCTTTAAGTCTTCTACTACAACTACCCTAGCTCTAATGTCTCTACTATGTTTCAAGATTTGTTCACGAATGCTAGACGTGTTAGATTACAAAAGTAAAGAGATCTTGTGATAATGACTCGTCCATGAAGCACAATATGAATTTTAACTTTTTTTTTTGTTGATTTAGATGTAAATACAGGACGGTTTCTAATTTATTACGTAACATTTTTTTTCCTATTTCATTTGGTGACACCCTATTCACCCGTGACCTCCGTTGGCTGTGATTCACCTAGCCTTGGGCCTCAAATTACCTAAGGCTGACCCTGCTGTCTCCATAAAAATCTATCATAAGGATTCACAGCGGCACGCGACGTTTCGGCCATGCCTTTAGACTTTAGGCGACATCGTGGTCGTTTTCGTTTTAGCGACAGAACGTTTTTGGTGCCAGGATTTAGATCTATGTCATCTTCATATTTTAGAAAAAAACATTCAACATTTTGAAATTTTTTTATTTTTTTATTTTTTTTATTTTTTTTTTTTTTTTGTAAATTAGGAAAGAAAAAGACGAATATTTAAGCCGAACAACACGTATCAGAAAACAAGTAGAATGGACGATGAATGCTACCACCCTTCCCACATTCCATTCATGTCAGGGCATTTTCAGGTAGAGAATAAAAGTACCTTCAAGCCAGCACGCCGGTATAATATTTCAGCATATGTCAGGTCCCGACCTGACCTACACCCTCTCATCCTTTATATTGACAGGTTAGAAGGGGAGATCAGTGGTCTTCAAAACGAAACACAAAAAAGTACGCTTTTAATAATTCCGTGTAACTATTAAACCTTTCATTTTATTGTCTTATTGACTCATTGTCTTATTATTTCTACGTGTCAACGAGTCTCATTCAACTTTGTCTGATTGCTTGTATCACTTTAGTACTTTTTTTTTGTTGTGAAAAAAAATAATAATGCTATAGATTTTTTTCTACAATTATTTTTATTAGGTTCTGCTTGAAAAATTCCATAAAAAAATAATATTTGGAAACAAATAACCATAATCCAATTATGTATCATTGTTTAAAAATTGACTAATTAGAGAAAATGAACAAAACACACACACACACAATGAAAAGCCTCTTAGTAAATTGTTAATTAATTATATTAAAATCTTCATAACATAAATAATTTTGACACGAAGTGACCATATAACGGCACAACAAACTACAAATCAAAATCTTACTGGGGAAAACGTTGACACATAAAAATATACACACCTGTAGCAGATATACACATACACAACATAAACATATATTAATCTTTTGAAAGACTGTTTAATTACATTTATTAGAGATGTCTACATATTTAATGCCTAAACGTCCCATCGCAAAAGCAACCACGTTGCCAAAAAAAAAAAAAAGGCGTTGCCAAAACTCCCTGCTTCGCTGCATAAAGAAATTAAATGACATGACTTTCAGTTGTAATGCTCTGTTATTATCGCCATGTTATATGTTTATCCTCACTGTGGAGCCTAAAGGAGGAGCTGACCAAGCAAAAATGATATGTACGTCTAAATGAAATACATTTTTTAAATTCAAAGTTTCGCAAAAGTTTTATTGTAAAACAATTTTATTACATGTTTATTAATTATCAATAGGGGCTAGGGGAGGACAACTCCTAGGCTGATCGATTACACTGCTGAAGCACTGTCTTGACCTAATCGAAGTAGTAAAACATTTAAACATGATGACTGAACAGGGGCATCCTTTGGAATTCCTACAATGCACACATTGTAAGACAAATTTCCATATGGATAATAAAGATTATTCTTATTATTTCAATTGTGAAGATTACATAGTTTAACTCTTCACAGTTAAGTCGGTACAGGAATGCAGAGTTATCTCTCGTAGGGCTCGGCCTACTGTCTCAATGGACAGCTTTAAAAAAATCGTTACCCCATAATAATGAAAAAAAAAACACGTTTCCTTTGAACCGCCTTGAAAATACGAACACCTGTTTAATAAGAAGCTTGTCATCCGTCTTTCAATGACGAGTTCTATAAGCTACTTTACATTTTGAAATATCGGTTTTTGGGTCCCTAATAAGGCTAATAATCATCAAAAAAAAAAAAGAAGAATCAAATAGTTCCTTTAAAAATACATATCTAGATATTGGCATACCTTACCTAAATGCACTATAATATCGCAAAATCCATTTGTGCAATTCTAGTATAGACCTGAATGCCTAGGTCTATATTTGAATACACATCAGGACACATGAAAGCACTGTAGCTGTCAAGGGTGTGTTCGTGTCTAGCCAGAGTTGTACGCAGAGTTTTACCTGAGCGCAGTACGACCCCAACTTGTCACACAAGTAGGCGCTAGTGCAGTGGTAAAACGTAAGGGAGACAAGCACTTGTTTAGAGTAGGATGTTTTTATCGATTCGCTGATAGATCTGGGGACATTTTAAATGTTAGAAATATGCTAGATACACGCCAGACGTAGCCAAAGTCTTTGCTTTGATAGATTCGGAGAATAACAACGAGCGAACATTCTTTTATTAATCCACATCATTAGAAATCGACTTCATTATAACTGCAAGTGACATAAAAATACACAAAAGTTAGCTAATAAAATGTTATTTCAGAGTGTAAAAAATAGTTTTTTCATCTACTGTTAACTTCTGGAAGTTACTGTTAGTGGTAGTAGACCTTTCAGTGCAGTGGCGTAGCAAGGTACATAAGGTATGTGGGGGACCGGGTTCAAGAATATGATGGTGGGCCCCTCTCCTTTACATTGAGTAAAATAGAAACATATCTAACAATCAAGTATGCATCAGTACATTTTTAAAAAGGCCTCCTATTATCAGTATTATATTTTATAATAATAATAATAATAATAATAATAATCTTTATTGTCCATAAGGAAATTTGTCTTACAATTTGTGCATTATACCAAACAAAACATTTTTATAACTATAAAGAGAAACAAAATGTTCATTCACACCAGACTCACTCACAATGTACATGTCAAAAGTTTACATCAGATTGTTTCTGTTTAATGATTTAATTGCCAGAGGAACAAAAGAGTTTTTGAGTCTGTTTGTCTTTGCTATCGGTGTCTTGTATCTCTTTTGTGATGGTATAATCACAAAATCCTGACCCAAAGGGTGATTTCTTATTTCTAGAACCTTTTTAGATTTTGTAAGGATATTTGTCTCAAACAGCTGCCCAAGCGGGGTTATTTTTTTGCCAATGACTTTACCAGCAGCATTTAGGATTCTCTGGAGTTTATTTTTATTCTTAGTGCTTAGATTGCCATACCAGGCAGTGATATTAAAATGTAAAATATTGCCGATTTTAGAAGTAATGATGTCAATACATTGATTCAATTATTAGATTTGCTTATTTAGACTTAAGTCCTCCCGCTCCGTTTCGGTACAGAAATCAGTGTCATCAGAAACTATTGCTTTTCAAAATCTCTATGTTAGTTCTATAGTAACACTAAGTAAATTATATAAGAATTTGATAGATTTGAAGTGCTATGGTGGGCCCCCTTTTGTTTATGAGCCCGGATTTTTTAAACCCCTTCGCGCCATGGATGCTACGCCACTGCTTCAATGTAGGAATACGAAGAAATCTTTCTTGGGGCTCGGGCTCCGGCCTCGCATGCACAAGGAGTCTTGACCCCCGCAATAATGATTAAATGGTCGTGATATTATGATCATGTAGTTGATAGAAGACACCCAAACAGAGAGGTCGGTGAAGAAACCTTTTCTGGCTTTTTGATAAAATCCTTACGTTTTGGTCAAGAGTCATAGAAGAGCCTAGGCTCTATTTTTTTCACACTTTACAAAGGAAGTATGGCCACTGGAAGTTCGAGGAATTTTCAGGGCCTAGTAAAGTAAACGATTGTAAAATTATTTCTTACCCTTACAGAGAGGAGAGTGTAAATTATGTAATCTTTATTGGCTTACACTTTGCATAGAGCGCATCTGAGTCCACACTTATCTTATATGTTACAGACGTTACTTCAAAAAAAAAAAAAAAAGAGAAAGAAAATGATTACGTCCTATGCGTCATGCATTTAGTCATTCATATTAACCAATCACCTAAACTCCGCCAAGTCACCGGTTTTCCTGGATAGCTCAGGCAACCCAGCCTGTCATTGGTTGGGGGAAAGTACAGGCGGTTGGTCGTTGTGCTGGCCACAACACACCTTTTATTAAACCGTGGGCCACATAATCAGATGACTATTACGTGAGCTGCCCTATAGACCAGGCATGTCAAACTAGGTGTTCGGGGGCCGCATGCGGCCCGCGACAACCTTGCATGCGGCCCGCTTGGCCAGTTTAAAAAATTATAAAAATAATGTCAAACTATTACACTGGAAAACAATAGATGACAAGCTACTTGAATGGAAACATAGTATTTGTTTAACTGAACAACGAGGGTGAGTCTGCAGTGAAAGCAAGCTACATTTATTCAAACTTCATTGTAAGCCATGTCAAATCATTTAATTAATGTGATTTTATGAAGGAGTGATTCGTCATTTATTTAGTCATTTATTCAGAAAAAAGGAGAACGCATTCAAAGAAATAGCGTTAACTAGTGACACTATTGCAGATAGTCAGCTTGCTTGAACAATTAAAGAACAACAGAGCTGATTTTGAATTATTTTCATTGGGTCTCTGAGTCAACTGACGTAACGGGTGTAGCACAGTTGGCTATATTCATAAGGGCCTTAAACAGGAATTTTGACATATAAGAGGAACTACTTGAGTTCTGTTCTATGCATAACAAGCGAGGATGATTTTTGAGAAACGTCAGGAGGTGAAAATGCAGTACAATTTATCTTTGGTAAAGCTAGCTAGTCTAACAAAGCTATGGCGCACCAACCATGAAATGAAATGGTTTTGATGCAAAGTTACTTGCAAAAAAAAAAAAGAGAGACTGATGCTAATTTTAAATTTGCTCATTTTCAGTGCATCATTATTATTATAGATTTTATATAGCGCTACTTTCATGCTTATAGCATGCTCGGAGCACTTTGGTCCAATCTCATTTGTGGGCCAGTGGGGGGAGGGGGCATCTAGGAGTTGGTTTTCCCGTGCTGCCTTTAGGCGCTCTGCCCGAGTCGGGTGTTGAACCTCGAACCGCCTTCTAGGTACCCTATAGCCAAGTTCAAACCCACTTAGCCTTTGATCACGCGATCTGATTTGATTTTGAAAATGCTGCTGGAAATGTGCAATTAGAGCTGATAGAATAGAAGTCAGGTTCTTAGTTGAAATCGAAGAATATTGAAATGGCTGTGCCAAAATTTTACAGTCATTTACCCTGAATGGTTCGTTAAATTGCGGAAATTTGCAGCTAGAATTCTAGCTATTTTTGCATGCACTGGTCTCCGTGAGCAGTTCTTTTCCATAATAAAAGCTATTACAACACCTCAACGTTCGAGATTATCTGAACAAAATTTGTCATCTGTGATGAAAGCGTCAGTGGCAAACAAACTTCAACCTGGCTTTAATAAAATGGTATCCCAGAAAAGATGTCAAGCATAAAGACAAAGAAAATAATGCGTAATCATAGTAATTTTTAATTGGCCAATAGTAGTACTACAAATTTAGCTAAGAGACAGGTATGCCATTAATTATTGTATTATATTGTATTATTTCTAATTTACATAAAACTATCAGGCTGTTTTAAAACTAATTTTTGCTGCGGCCCCTCAGGTCATAGTAAGTTGTTTATGCGGCCCATATACCTTAATGAGTTTGACATGCCTGCTATAGACTATAGCTACTACAGTACATAGATAGTAAAGACTGAAATGTGAATTACTACTTTTTAGTTTACATTTACATATATCATTATATGTCTAACATAGTTTATTGTGTCGTTTCGATTCTCTTTCAAAATCTTAATATATTTTAACTAAAGATATTTTGTTTTCAACTATACTGTCATTTTTAGATAGCAATATCAGTGTAAATACAATCGTCTAACAAAAAGATCTAGTTTTTACCTTATTCAAATTGTAATCATTGTTGACCTCTCTCATTAAAATGAAGAAATCATTTCCGTTTGTTTGATCTCTGTTCCATCAAAGTCCGACAACTGGTTATTGAGTGGTGTGTAAATGTATGTGTGCGCGTGTTTGGAGGTTGCAGACTTATGAATAGTAAACCCAATACATCAAGCATGATCTAAATAAAAGTGTTTTTTTTTTCCCTTGCTATGACAAATAAGAAATTTAGGCTAAGAAACGTTTCAATATTAATAACGGGCGCTAAAGTCTTCGTAGTCAATGTAGGTCTGCTCTGACACACTATAAAATGTAGGTCATAGTTTCTTCGTAACAATAGATATACAGGACTCCGGCTTATTGAAACGGTTTCTTATTTCATTAAGTACACATGCCTGTTTATTTTACTTGTGAAAGTGCACTGAAAGCAGCAAACATGTAGGCATTATTTATATCAAGTCAAGAGTGCTGTTATGAAGAAGGGACGAGTCAGAGCTGTTAATTTTTTTTTATGCAACGATTACATTTTTACATGATTTACCTATCCCCTAGTCTGTTGGACCGTTGGCGCACCAAGCAAGATTCGTCGACCGTTCTTCTCCATTCCTCTCTGTCCTTAGAACCTCTTTCAATGGCATGATCGTCCATTCTTTTAGGTTGTCCTCCCATCGCGTTCTCTGTCTGCCTCTTCTTCTTTTTTCCTGGTACTGTTCCCTGAAGGAAGGTCTTAGCGATCCACCGAAGATCTTGTGATATGGCCATATATTTTTAGACTTATAGAAACAATAGATCCACATAAATGCCAACAGAACACAACATGACTGAAATCAATTATAATCTGCAGGCCTATTTCTTTGTGTGTCGCCGCCAGAATTGCACAGTCTACAGCAGACAATTTGAAAAGACAAAGACATAGCCCCTGGCACAAACAAATTAGACTGATGCGAGCATTGCGAAATTCTTGTATTCTTGCGAATCTGGGGCCATACTTGCAGAACTAGAGACGAAGATCCTAGCCATGGAATTGAGATGTTATAGAAGGATTCTAGACAGGGGCAGAATGTGATGTCAAAATCGGCCCGGGCATTACCATACGATTTTGCCATTTTGACTGCACATGGTATGCAAAAGAACGCAAAAGAAACAATTTGATTAGAAACTTACATTAGTGATTATACCTTGGAAGTTGTTTTTTTTACGCGTCTGAAAATGGCTTTATTTCTCTACTTAAAATGTGAGCAACATTTTAGCTAGTCTTACCACCAACTGATTTTCTTTTCACTTTTTCGTAAATTTTCCCATCAATCTTCCCATTTTATGAAGGGTGGATTTTGTACAATTTGTGCTGACGTTTCGGCGAGCCGGATAGAACCACGTTGCGGGCCAGATTTAGCCCACGGACCGTACTTTGGGCATCACTGGTGTACTATATTCATGAAACGGTACTACAGTTCACGTGATAATATGAAATACTAGCCTACTTAATAATTGTTTTAAATTAGACCGATGTCTAACTTATATGCATACTAAACAGATTTTTTTCTTTAAAAAAAAAAGCGTTTTTTTCGTGTTAGTGCCAGAATTTACATAATTTAGAAATACAAATGCAATAAAAAAAATTTTTAACAAAACCATTTGTATATATATTGTTACGACCTCATCATGCGCATCGCAAGTCTAGCTAGCGCACCTCTAGTGAACGGACTATAACAAGATGTTTACAAGAGAGTAATGATTTCCGCCCAAGGCTAGAAGTGGAAATAGAGACACTGTAGTATAATGAAGATTTTATTTGTGTACTTGTGATGTCTTATAAATAAATATATGTCTCGTTGAGTTGGCCTTGTCACTTATATTATTACAATATTGTAATAACTTAAGGGAAGGCAACTCAACGAGGAAAACGATGTTTATTTACATGACATCACAGATACATAAAACAACATCTTTATTTAGCACTGTCTCTCCATCTTGGCTCTCAACGTGGGCGGAAATCGTTATTCTCTTATGTCAATATCCTGTTCTAGTCCGTTCACTAGAACTGCGCATCTGTGCACTAGCCTGAATGATGGTGCGCAAGTCAGAGTCATTACAATATGTAAAAAAAAAATATTGCTATCGTTAGATTCCCCTTCTAAAGAGCCTTCCGTGTTTTTTACTTTTAATAGTGAATAGTTGTAGAAGTGGTGTATTTTGTGAAAAAAACTGCTTGCATAAGTGATTTAAAAAATTAGATTTTTCGCTTTCAGAAAAGAAAAAAGTAGCCGTTGCATCAGAACTTTGAATGGTCTAAAATAGTAGGCCCTATTGAGTAGATGTTCACTACCTTTTCTAGTTTACGAGATCTAATCGGGACGTAACGACATTCATCACAAATATAATAGCGTCTTTTCCCCTTTCGATGGCCTCTAAATAACAAAAATAAAATAAAAAAACTTCGAATGGATGGTTTTGAGGTCATCCGATGAGAATGAGTGGGCATTGGCATCGTACTGGTTTCAAAATCAAACACCGCTGGAATCCGATGTTGAAATAGTTTAAATCGGCACTCGCTGAGCCTTCAAGAAAACATTAAACATCTATATTTCATTTGTCCTTGACAAAAATTGTTCAGTATGGGGATCGAACTCAGGACTTGTATCATTAGCGAGACGCTCAAAAACCAGTAATTCAAATATGTGCAGCAATTTGATTCGAAATAAATGATTCAGTCTTTAGTCTTTTACAATACTTAGATCTGCATGTGTCTAAAATGTGGTTTCATAAAACTCTCTTATTGGCCAGGACTTACTGTTTGTTTTATAGATTCGGATTCGAACACAATAGGCTCATATCCGAAAATGATCCTCCTTTATTTATTAAGCACTCAAGCAAACGCTTTAGTGCGTAACTCGACAATGCAGACACAACCTGATATTTCCTTCCTTCAACTCCTAAAAAAAGCTGCTTAAATACGCCTGTCTCAGTGTATGTATGTAGGACTTTTTATTTATGTATTTTTTGTGCTGCATGGGGCACAAATATGTGTGGGGTAGCGTCACATTACAAGATCTACGGGGCTTGCAAAGACCTTCCTTCAGGGAACAGTAGGCCTACCGGGAAAAAGAAGAAGAAGCAGACAGAGAAAGCGATGGGAGGACAACATAAAAGAATGGACAGGCCTACCATTGAAAGATGTTTTAAACAAGGCAAAAGATAGGGAGGAATGGAGAAAGAGGGTCGACAACAAGTCTTGCTTGGTGCCCCAATGGTCAAACAGACTAAGGGATAGGTAGGTAGGTAGATAGCATCACTATGCGCAGAATGTTGGCGTCTTGGGTCAAACTTTTTTTTTTTTTGCTTCACTATTTGGCAGGGCATGAGAAAGATGGGTTCATATTCGAAATCATAAAAGTTTTGGTTTTGGAATTTTCAAACAAAATTATTGTGATAAATCAGATATAAATAAAAAATCGAATCAAAGGACATAATCATTGCGTAAAGTTAGTATATTATAAAGTTATTATATTTTAAAGTGCGAATCTTTAGAAATCTGAATGTGACGTCACAACATGGCGCTGTTAATATCATAATAGTATTAATAGTTCGATTTCATCATGTTATTAGCTAGTTCTAGATCTAGAATCTAGATCTTCTGTACTTGGTCTTAAAAACTTTTAGATCTAGATCTATAATAACATAAAAATAGAGCACCATTAAAAATATTTTGGAACACCCGTCCCTCATTGAAAAGTTTAGAAATTTAGATTTAACTTCTAAGTTCTATAATATAAAATAATAATTTTAGTCTAAGTCTTGTATATCATATATGATATATCATATATCATTATATGGAACACCTCATCTGATTCTCATTCAGTAATCAGCTCGCTTTTTTTTTTATAACTCATTTGTTTTTATGTTTGGAGCTAAAAAGGACGTATCAGGACTGCAAATGTCCAATTTTAAATAAGTTCCTTTATAGTTGTTCCACTTTTCCAAAGCACAGGGCAGTTTTTGAGATTCTCAGAAACCATGTGGCATGTGTATGAAAATCTATGTTTTAACCTCCCCAGGCAATGAGGTAGTTCTGGATTCCCCCCGAGTCACATGATAGTTGTGTTTACATCGCGCAGCGTGTTAAGTTTCAGTTAGTTTATAGTGGGAATCTGAAGCGTTTAAAGTCAATATTTAGTAGTTTCAATTTACTCATTAGCTCTAAACTATAATTTGTTAATGACAGGAGAATCTATAGATACATTTTTAAAATAGTTTCAACTAAAAAAAAAGTTAATCCTTTGATAGGAAGTACCGAAGCGTTGGCCTGTAATCTGCCATACTGAGATCAAGATTTCTTGATCTTCAATGACTAATATACACACACTTACAGATCTTATCACTCGGGTAACAAATCCTAGAAAAAAAAGTAACACTTTCATCCCCCCTTCCTCTCTGCCTTAATGTAATCACGCTTGAGCTTGAGTCGAACACTAAAAGTTGAACAGCAGACCAGTGTGTATTGGTCAGATAGCTCTAGGCCTAGTCTAGTGTGTAGTCAATATGTCGACTAGTTGTTATAAAAGATGAAAAGACTTCCATGTGTTTTTCCTTGTGCGTAATAGGCTTGAGTTGTTTAGCGTACAAATAACACATATCTGATAGTCAAGGATAAATCTAGATCTACTCTTACAGTTACACTGGCCAAATGTGTCTTACCCCGCCCTTTCAATGTTAAATTTGGTTTCTAAGTAATAAAATGGATCTAGATCTATTTCGTTGACGCATTTTTGTAAACTTTAATGTAATATTTTGTATTTTTATATAGTATCTCAGTAAATTTCTTAAAAATGATAGAACTTTTAATAAAAATAATAATACATCATGATCCAACCCAAATATAATTCTTAATATTATCGATGTGTATATAATGTATCAAGAATTAGAGGAATATGAAATACATAACGTACGTTACAAAATAGCTGAAGTTTATGAAAATAACATTGTTTTAACTGACTTACATATTATCCCATATATATATATATGCCTATAAATATATATATAATATATATATATATATATATATGCCTAAATATATATGTGTATGTATGTGTGTTTGTGTAGTTTACACCAAACTTTTTTTTTTTTTAAATCTTGCAGAAACCTTTGTAAAAACATCTTTTTCTGTATGTGAATGTATCATCGGCAATGTGTTGACGCTTATCATTACTATAAAGGAAATATCATTGATAATTTAAACCCATCCATAAACAGTTCTTGGCCCTTTTGAAAACATTCGTCTAGTTATTTGAACATTCAGGAACTTCATTGATGTACTCTGCAAATTTAAAAATGTTTGTGAATGTAAAAGTTTGTAAAAATAGAGGAGCAACAGCATTGGAAATATAGGAATACAAGGGGATTCTCCTCTTGTTTGCCAGCCATCACATGACTTTGGTTAAAGTAGGTCAGAAATCCAGAACTACCTCATTCTCCTACCCATAATGCCATATAAGGGATGAATAAATATTTTTTAGATATAATTTATTAGCAATTACATAGTGGTGTTTTTTTACTGTGTTCACCGTGCGCTGAAGGGGAAAGCACAAAAACTACGTTCCGTATAAGAGCATGAAGTGACCTACTGTATTTTAAAATAAAATCTTAACTATGAGTGGTAATTCAAAGAAACACTACTATTTTTATAGTCCTTTAGTTGCAGAATAAGAATCTGCTTTCAGTTTTTTTTTATCTTAAACCTTGACCTAATAAAAAAAAAATTGACCTAGTTCCCAAAGTCGGTGTTCCATATACAAGACTCTACTATAGATCTACTCTAGATCTAGAATTTTCAATCTAAAGTCTAAATAAATAGACTAATTATTTAATTAGATTAGAATCTATTTAACTTTCTTACTTTCAGAATGAACTTTGACTTTGCCTTTGGTGTTTTAAATTGTTTAATAATAAAAATTAATTTTAATTTCACTAATTTAAGTAATTTGAAGTACTCAATATGAATATAACTCAAGGAGAGGTCCAAGGCTAAGTTTAGTTAGATTTAAATCAATTTACTTACTATCTGTAGGTAGTCTTTAATTTGAAACTTTGAAGTTTCCTTTTCAAGCTTTTATTTTTTGTCAATGTGTGAGTATTGCCAGCTATTGTCATTGTCAATTGTTACTCATTGTAGTATCATGAATATGATTGTACTCACAGTTCACAGTACAGTACTCGAGCACATTCAGAGAGTCTGCTGTAGTCACTGTACTGTAAACTAATTGTCAGTGTGAGCATAGTAAAAATACAGATCACACTACTCTACTATACTCAGTATACTGACTATACAACTAGTACTACACTAACAGTACTTATTACTATTAATTCTATTTTATATTATAATTATTATAATTTATAATAATTATGATCATTATATTTATATAGATCTACTTGTCATATAGGTCTACTCATACAGATTTTTCTAATCTATAGTCACATAGTCCATTACTAGTTAGATCTAGTATTATGTGGGAAGCGTGGTCGAGAGGCTAAGTGCGGCTTGAGCTTGGCTTGCTTGGCTACCTAGAAGGGGGCTCGAGGTTCGACACCCGACTCGGGCAGAGTTGTGTTTACTGAGCGCCCAAAGGCAGCACGGGAAACCAACTCCTAGATACCCCCTCCCCCCCACTGGTCCACAAATGAGATTGGACCAAAGCGCTCTGAGCATGCTATAAGCATGAAAGTAGCGCTATATAAAAGCTATAATAATAAAAAAAAATAATGTCAAAACCTGCCATGGTATTGGTGAATATGGTATAGTTGTATAGTAAACAACAGTGTATACTAAGTATATTCAATATAGCTTGGGCTTGTGCAACCTTCTGAAGAACACTTGGGGAACTAGGGAAATAAGCACTACTAATATCAGGATGGGTATTCATCAATACCTGCCTCAGGAAGATTTGTATGCTTTGCTGGCCAGCTAAGATTTCAGATATGAAGAACTGTGACAAAGAACAAACCAGCAGCCCATTGAAGTATATATCATATAGATCTAGATATCCTTTAGAGACGCAAGCCTGCATCCAACATTACAAGGTTATCTCTCTCCTGGAAAGAGGAAGAGGGGATGCCCAGGAATACATGCCGCCATGATGGGCAAGACATGGGGGCAGTTTGAGATAAATTGGAGCCAGAGGCTTCTTCCAAAAACAAATAAAGACCACTAATAATTCTAAACACAGTCACATACTATCTAGAGACTATTCTAGACAGATGATAAATCTATATAATATATCACTCATGTTAGTCAAGTTGATGTTCTACCCTTAAAACTATTAACTTCTCAAGAGTACTCTTTCCAAATCAAACACATATATTTTAATTTTTTAAATTTAAGTTATAGTCTATAGTAAAATCTAGATCTAAAATCTTAGTTCTTGTTCATTTTGTAAGATGAAAAGCTTTAAAACTTAAAAAACAAAAACATTAGCTTCCTAGTTAGTAAAAACTTTTAACACTGCATCTTGGTTATTAAATATTAATCTTTAACCTATTTAAATTGTTGTATAAGTTTACAAATTTTGTTTACTAAACTTGAGAAAAAAATTATAATTTTAGTGCAAGTCTAAGACTGCAACTCCAAGCATCATTGCATTAGTCATAAAAAGAAAAGAAAATGGCCCAGTCTGGCAAAGCAAATATGAAGCAGATGGCGTCCAAGAAATCTCCAGAAGGTGGAGGTGGTGGCGGAAAGAAAAAGAATAAACAAAAGAAATCTTCATCAGAGCACTTAGGTGATGGTGCACCTTCCTCAGCCTTGGCATCATCTAACAAAGTACCTGAAGCAGCCACGCCTGTTAAGCTGAATGAGGGAGCCAAAGCCAGTGTGGGTTAGTAACTAATTACTTTGTATATATATTGCTAGGAATTTTGGCGCATAAAAGTTAAGACTCATTTTCTTTTGTGTATTTCAGGTTAGGTTTTATATATCTACCTTATTGTCATAATAAAAACAAAGACTAGAATAAGATATGAAACAAAAAACAGTTTATATGTTCCAAGTGTTTTTAATGGCAGTCAAGTTTGTTTAATTGAGAAGCTTTTTGATTAGCAACAGTCATGACATAGATGGATTCCCTTCATTACCAGATTAAATTTTGAATTGTCATCACTCTTGATTGACTCATTTCATTGTTGGCCTGTAACCTGTTTTCGGTTGGTCAGTCTTAAGCTGAACATAGTCAACACTCTATTCAGGACACAGAAAAGAGTTTACAAGCAATATAATTATAATTATATTAACCATTAGAATTAAAAATTATGTCATAAAAGACATGAATGTAGTTTCTTTAAATTCTATAGATAGAACCATTAACATGTAGAATAATTCATCAACAGAATATGACATTGTCTTGGTATTCTAAGAATATTATCTCTATTGAATTTCATGAACTGAGACAGCCTTTTAATTTTAATTAATATACATTCAGTATTATAAATACTAAATATGGTATATTAGAAAAGGAAATGGTGTTACTACTTGTAAAGATTGTTTAATCTTACTCTTAATTATGTCTGCATTGTTTATTGAACCTTTGTTCTTCTTTCATTAATTCGTAAATAAAAGCAGACCACAATAAATGTTGATTTCAAGTAAAATTATTTATAATCTTGAAAAATAAGCATTATTATTGTTTCAATGTAAATTTTAAAATGTATAAGTTATAATGTACCGGTATAACACATTTGGTGTTACATGTAAATGACAGAAATGTCTTTTTTGATAGCTACTATTTGTATTGACATTATATGTAACCTATTTTTTTTGTTCTTCATTTTTAAGATTTAGCCTTTGTAAAAAAAAAAAATATAATGGAACAGGAATTTCTTGCAGAGGATCACTGATGTGATGTTATGATTAAAACTCAAATTATATTTTATTAAGGCTTATGCATTGCTTTTTTTTTCTTGCTATTCTCAGACAAAAAGACAACACAGAATGCTGTGAATGAAACAAAAGACAAAAGTAAACAGCAATCTGCAGAGGTCAGTGACATAGTCAGTGGCATAGAGAAACTGAATGTACTGCCAAAGAATGCTAGTGACATACCAGCATCAGAAGCCAAGGTGAAGGAAGATGCTCAAAATAAGGCGGAAACTGACAAGCCTGACAAAGCAAAAAAAGAAACTAAAGAGGACAACACCAAATTGCCTGATGTAGCTGGGAAAAAGAAAGAGAATAAAAAGGAAGTGGGTGGTGGTGAGTCAGCAGTGGCACCAAGTGGGGAGACAAAATCAAAGTCACAGTTGAGAGCTGAGAGAAGAGCCGTTCAGGTATGGGTATCAACCATAAGTTCAAGCTGAAAAAAACTGAAACTTTGAAAATAAAAACTGAAGACAAAATATTATGCTTTTAATAATTTAATAAAATCATCTATGAAAAGAAAAATCTTCAGAACTTGTCATTCTTCTACAGGAAGCACAGCGGGCAGCAAAAGAAGCCAAAAAGTCAGAAGGCGGACCATCTGCTACTGTCAACTCATCTGCATCAGGTATGTTATAGCTTTATAAAAAGAAAAATTTGATCTTAAAGGCTTCAGGACCATAAACATTATGAACCTGTTGCATACTGCATCTGAGAATGGATGAGTCAAAGTCTAGAATTAATCTTGCTTGGTTTTTTTTTTTTTTTCTTTTTTTTTTTACTTTTTTTCCCCCCCTAATTTCAAATATGTAAATATAGCTACAGGCACTCATATTTTTTCAGCTACTAAAGCAGTGGCTGCTCCAGCGGCTAAAAGTTTGGCCACTACAAAAGTTGTAGTGGCCAGCTCTGAGAAACCAAAAGCAGGTGCAGTACAGTCCAGCAGTGACAAACAAAAATTAGAGGACACATCAAAAAAGGTTGTTGCAAAGAAGGTGACAGACACTGAGACAGAGGAGCAAATGTGGTCTAGGATGGAAAAAGAAATTATGTAAGTCAGTAGACAATGTAACAAAAATGTCGCTGTTGTCCTTTGTTGTCAAAAAAAATAGTTAAAAGTTGCTGTGAATGACCAGCGGAAAAAAAATACTATCTTAAAGGATAACATTTGCTTTCGCTCCTCATATTTTCCATTAGGCTTGAGCTGTAGCTTCTTAATTATATTACTTAAAGGGTTACCATGCATTTGAAAGAAACAAAATGTAAAATAAACTAAACATTGTGCTTGCAACATCATTCTTTTGCTTGCAATTGACCTAAGGAAATGGTTTATTACATTTTACTTACCTCTGGACCATTCGATCTGAAATGGGGAGTCTTAATTTCATTTTGACTAGATTACTAACCAATTTGTTTACTTATTAAATCTTTTATTCATTATGTATCAAAATATTTTTTACTTTTTTTTTTTCTTCATTCCCAGGGGCAAATCCTTAAAGATAGACAACAGGGTACTGAATCTAGGTTTTCAATATTTTTATCACAAGATTGTTGGTGCAAATGCCAGATGTCTTGCCATGTTAATCACATTCAGGGAGGTTGGTAAAATAATAATCCATTTTTCAAAAAAAACTATTTTAGCATTATTATTTGACCAAATTGCAGTTTAAGTACCTGGCCACTAGCTGGAGCAGACATCCCATTTCCATGGTAGGATGTTAAAAGAAAATAGTCTTTCAGTGTTACATGGCCTAGGCCTCTCTCTTTCTCTCTCTCTCTCTAGACCCAGCTGCTTTAAGTTAGGACCAAAACAAAAGTGAAATTTTCATCAACTAGGAACCATCTTGGGGAAAAAAGCTTGCAACCAGGCCCACAAAGGGATGCTTTTCATTGGACTAGAATCCCAGGGAAAGACGTCTTGTCTTTTATGGTAATAAAAACCTGGTGGAGATTTGGATTTTTTTAACTTGAGATTTTTAGGTCATGTGTGAGTTTACTTGGTTCAAATGAATGCTTGAACTATATTGGGAGAAGTCAAAGCATTATTACATAGTTTGTTTCATACACATGTAAATCTTGATGGTACCTTTAATTTCTGGCATTATGGTCCCAGGCCTTCATTGTCTTTAATTCATGTATTGTATATTATTCGAATTAGCCAGATTTAGAATAAATCAATTCATCATGCTAATTTGTCATACAGTTATAATACTCAACTTTTAATTAAAATATATTACAATGAATTTTTCCCCAAGAGCTCAATTTTAGACAAGCTAACTTGTTTCCTCAGGTGATAGGGGGATATAGAACGCCAGAAGAAAAAGATCTTTCAAGAGACTTGGAGAAAAGTTTGTTGAACCCATGTATAAAGTAAGTTTTCTAAAGTTAATAACTTTTTTTTTTTGGGGTGTACATCATTTGATTAGCTTCTTTGTGGTCATTTTTTTTTTCTTTACTCTAGGTATCTCAATTACTGCAGGCCTATTAGCATCAGTATGGGGAATGCCATCAAATACTTAAAGTATCACATCAGCAAGATACCATCTAATATGGAGGATGAGGCAGTAAGAATTTCTAAACCCTTTTGATTGTACTTTATATCTATTTTAATTTCAATGCTATTAATATGAGACTTGAATTCTTCTGCTGCTATATCTTAAACTTGATATATGCATCATAAAAGGATCTGAATGGCCTGTCCATGAATGGTAGCTGAAGTTTTAATTTCAAGGGAAATAAATTTCATATTTTAATTAGAAATAGGAAGTGGGAAAAGAATACAATTATATATTTTTAAAATAAATGAAGACTTCTAGGGAAAATGCAATTTTGAAGTCACAAAACAAGGAAAGAGATTTGTCTGAACATCCATTTCTTAACTTTATAGTTTCTGAATGCTTATATATTTAAAGAAATTTTTAATTCCAAATTTTGTTAATGCTTGTCAAGATAATTGACCATTATAGCTTTAAAAGTAATGCTCATTTTATAACTCGTAAATATTGTTCTAATTCTTACCCTGTTTAATAACTTATTGTATTTTTAATACATCACAAGATTAGGGGTATATTTTGAGGTTCTTAGATAACTCTTTCTGTTGTAAAGTATTTGAACTAAATTAACATATATCAACCACTCCAGAAGAGAAAAAGTATTTTCTGAACATTAATAAAAAGGAAAAGAAATATTCTGGTTTATTCATTAAAAAGTAATCATTCTTCCAAAGTATGAACATTTTTGAGGTCAGTTTTTAATTAGACTAAACTTTTTTTTTTACTATTGATGGTAAAAAAAAAAATAATTATATTGTAGGCTACAATTTGGGGGCTGTTATTTTTTTCACTAAATTTGATTTTCTTTGTCCACCAGGCCATCAGTAAACTTCAGAAATTGATAGATGAATTTATCACAGAGAAAATTATCGGCGCCTCAAAAACAATAGCAGAATACAGCAAAGCCAAGATTAACAACAACGATGTCATTTTGATCTATGCTGGGTAAGATTATGATGCTATTTTTTAAGGCTATTTGCGACACTAAACACCTTTTTTTTTATTTATCAATCAAATTACTCCAAACTTTATGTGTATACTCCCTATGAATAACCATTTTAAAAAATGTGGTTAAAAATGTTTTCTTATTTATGGTTGTCATGGCAACAGCCGCCATATTGGATTTTTGTATATTGTTTTTAAATCGCTAAGGCTTTAAAACTATTTAAGCTATTGCTAAACAAAAATATACAATGTGTAGACCAATGATTCCAGAACATTTTCTATAGAATAGGTTCTGAATATAGTAAAAAACTTTTTTATAATTTTTTTTCTAACCTTGCTAATTTTTTTTTTCAATTTTTTCAAATATTTTCTTGCAATTAAGACAAAATATTAATTCAGACTTAAAAAAATGTTCTATAGAAGTTGTTGTACATGGTATAAACAATAAGCTGGACAAGTTTGATTGAATTCTATGCAGAATTAGTGAAGGAGTAGTAAAAAAAGTGAATAAAAATAGTATTTTGAGAAAATCGAAAGAAAAGAAGACAAATTTATATAAAACTAATGTAAATACCTTACAAAAAAAAAATGATAAAAAAATAAGTAATTATTTGCCAATCGTGAAAATTATATTTTGATGTCCAGAAATGGTTGGGCTATTTAAATTAGGTAAAAACTGAAAATCCAAATTTTAGACCTTTTTACCCAAATTTAGTGTCCCACATAGCCTTAAAGTAATATGTTGTTGCTATATGAAACATAGGATAAAATAAAAAGATTATCTTTTTTTATACTAGAAAATCTCCACTGACCACTTACTTTAGAGGAATAATTTCTTACAGTGGATCTTAGTGCATTCAATGCTGTATTTTTCAACCAGTCTTCAGATTGATATTATACTTTGGCTGTTTTCTTAAGTAGCTAAGCAGTTAATCTTTCCATTTTGTGTCAGTTAAATGAACAAGTAGTCTCTATCACCTTACTAACTATTTGTAAAGGCATGAACTCTAGGTGCTCCTTATTAGAGTAAAGACTGGCATTTAACTTTTGTTTATCTGAACAAGTTTAGTTAATTCAATGCTTTATTTGAGTAATTTCTTGTTAATTTAAAGTCTAAATAACATTTTGATTTTGTTGTAGAATGCTCATTCATTCATTCATCAAACTCCATTTGAGTGAGTGCTTGAGAATGTAGAATGCTAAAGATAACAACATTCTTAATTGTCTTTTCAGATCGTCTTTGATAGCCAGAGTGTTGAAAGATGCACACAAAGCTGGCAAGAAGTTTCGGGTGATTGTTGTTGAAGGTCGGCCCCGTACAGAAGGTACATTTGTGTTTCTCATAACATAGAAACTTGTTTAGTGGAGCTTTGTTATTCTTTTACATTGTGTAAAATGAATATAGGTGATGATGGCTCTTTGAAAGTCTTCATCATCATCATCATCAAACTCCATTTGAGTGAGGGCTTGAGAGGCTTAAATCCTCTCTTGCAAAAGCCCTGGACAGAAACCCTGCTGTCTTGCGTAGTGCGTAGGTGTCACCATACAGGTCGAGAAGTTTTGGTTTCCCAGACCTGTCTTCTCGACATATAGGTATGGGTTCCTCCAGGGGGAGGAGATTTGGGTTGCTCTTTAGAGCGAGCAGTGAAACAGTCCAGACATTGACATTGGACTGTAAAATGGTCGAAAGACCAATTCAACCACTCACTCGTATGAGCAGGGTTTAAATTCACGAAAGGAGCAGGAGACCTTTTTTTTTTATATAGCCACCAGTTTAGAGCCCACAAATTTAAATGGCTTGACCCTTCACTAGTCTCCAGGGCAGCGGCTGATCAGTTCTGCATAAGCTATAGCCCCAACAAACACAACCCCTCTACACCAGACAAGCGTGCAGGGGCTATGTCAATCAGAGCTTAGCATTTTCCCCAAACTTTACCAGGAGAACTCTGCACCAGGAAAGCGTGAGAACCTGCTAGGAAAGTTGGGGCTCCCGCAACGTTGGCCTTTTTGGGAACACCCCAAGAGCAGGGGGGTGAACTTACTCCGGTTACCAGAGGACACCACGATGAGGTCGGCCGGCACTGTCCCCCTTTGAAAGTCTTAGAAGAGTCTATTTATTTTAAGGTAATCATTTGGCATAAACATAACAGAATGTTCAGGAGTCATAATACCCAGAAACAGCTCAAAATGCTATATCTGATAAACCAGCCTTTCTGAACTAAAAATAACAAACTTTGATTTCCTGGAAGAATAACTTTGTGTCAAATGAACACAAGATTACAAGGCAGTTGTTCCAAAAGTTATCACTTATCAACTTTTCACTTTTCATATTAGTTTAGTACATCTTAAATTTGTACCTATAAATAAAATATTAGACTAAAAAAAAGTTTTATTTAACTTATAAAGCTAACAAAAGGTTTTACTCTTCCAAATTGTGTGTAAACTCTGCAGGCAAGACAATGTTGAGATTTCTTGTCAGGTGTGGGATTCCATGCTCTTATATCTACATTGGTTCTGCTGTGTATGCTATGAGTGAGGTAAGACAATCTTGGTTTTAGCAATAGACTTTAAATTGTGTGCAAATCATGTTGAGCTATGACTAATTAATGAACAATAGTCAAGCAGAAATGTAGAGAAAGGTAATGCCAACCACCAGGGGAAATATATGGCTCCTTCTGTCTCAGAAGACAAAGATGAGTTAATATATTAAAAAGTGGCAACAATCTTTATGCATTTATTCTGTTCCGGTAAGTCACAAAGTGTATTAAATTTGAAATAGGAAATTTATATGATCACCTTTTCTCATTTGTTCTTTATTAATAACAACTATTTACATTTTTTGTTGTTAGACATCTGACAAGCAGCAAATCTTTAAAAGTTGTTTTTTTTTGCAAAATCTTTTGGTTTTGGCCAATGTACTTTCAAGATCTAATAATAAGACTTGTCTTTGAGTCCAAGATCAACGAGGAGTGCAGTATTTACGTGGCTTTGCAGCCCCAGCTGCGACCTGCTTATTTTGCCTACATCCAGCGCAGATGTAACCTTTGTCCGCCGGTAGCTGATTTAGATTCTCTTAATAATAAAAGCATAGACTACTTATGTTACAAAATTTGTATGAAAATGACATGAAGTTTTTAAGTATTTTTACTTTCATATTGTAAAAAGGTGACCAAGGTATTTTTGGGGGCTGCAGCCATGTTTGCAACAGGAGACATGTACTCCAGATCAGGGAACTCCATGATTGCAGCTCTGGCCAGAGCCAACAACATACCAGTGCTGGTGTGCTGTGAGACGTACAAATTTTCTGACAAGGTCCAACTACACACTGGGGATAGCAATTTGCATGGCA
This sequence comes from Biomphalaria straminea, assembly GCA_021533235.1. NCBI lineage: Eukaryota > Metazoa > Mollusca > Gastropoda > Planorbidae > Biomphalaria > Biomphalaria straminea. Next base: position 7,325,289 of record JADKLZ010084329.1, read on the forward strand.
AGTAAATTCTTTGTCGAAATGGAAAGTTTTATGCATGGAGGCAAATCCATAAAAAAAAACAAGAATTTTTTTAGTATCAAGTGTCTGAGCTAAGGAAGTATTGATAAGACGAGAATTTTAATAAACCAAATAAAAATATTTGTGCAATTTTCCGCATTATAGAATCATATTTCCGAGCTCTTTTGCAAAGTAGTTTTGTTAAGTTGACAACAGTTATCTTTCATAATAATAATAATCTTTATTGTCCATACGGAAATTTGTTTTTACTCCGAACAAAACATTCCTTGACATTGATCTATTTAAAAATATTCTCAGATCTTTTTCCTTTTATGTTTTATTCTTTAGGTGCTATTGATTGCCTCTACATTTCTTAATAATGTTTTGTCTTCCTTTTCTCTCTTACTGAATTTTATTGCTTAAAGAACATAATATAATCTTAAAAATCAAAATTTTAACAAAGAATGGATTACTGTGATAACATTTGGTGTGAAAATCCCCAATATAGATCATATCATAGTGATCTCTACTTAGCTCATATCATAATCACCATAAATATTATTTTTTTGTTGTTTTTGTTTTGCAAACTCTCACTATCTAATCTGAACAAAACTTCTAATTGAAAATTAATTTCTTTTCCTTATTCATAGTTAGGTGTCTACATTTTTGTAATAGTAGTATCCCTGATAAATTTATAAATTTAAAAAATGTAATTGTGTGTTAGTCTAACTTTCAGCTCGTCCCCTGGTGATGCCTCTCTAAATCTGTAAAGGGAAGGTATCCCTCCTATTATCCATCCATCTTTTCTTTCATTTTGCTTTCTGTTACCTGTCATTGTGTTATTTCAAGGCCTCATTTAAACCTTAGACTCTATTGATCACTGAATTAGGCATACAATTTTTTGTTCATTATTTTGACAGTTTCACTTTTTTTACTTTGTGTTGTGTTGTTTTAATATACATACATAAAACATATTTTGTGGTTCCTGTCGAGTGTCGATTGAATTGAGTTCTGTATTGTTCACAGCTCGTAGCCATGACCTTATCAGCGTGGGCCAGAGACCTCAAATACTAGGCAACTATGAAGAACTGGGTCTTCGTCTCCTGAATATTATGTACGATGTCACAGGCTCTAAATATATCACATGTCTGATCACTGAGCAAGGACTCATTCTGCCAGCAACCATACCAGCCATTTTGAGAAGACATGAAGATCTCCTGGAGGAGACATCAGGAAAGTGAGAACTGTGTTTTTCCTCTGGCTGTCAATCTTTGTGTGCCTGGAATCACTTTGAACTTTTTAAAGACATAGCCAAGATCATAATACACAAATAGTTTATTCTGTAACTGCTGCAGGCTTAAAAAGGAAATGAATCAAATAACTTGGTAATTGCAACATTGAATTCAAGGGCAGATAATAAGGAGTCTTTTTCCCAAGTCTTTATTTTGAAGAATATGTTTCTGTAATCAGACATCTCTGCTCAGATGTTTCTGTAATCAGACATCTCTGCTCAGATGTTTCTGTAATCAGACATCTCTGCTCAGATGTTTCTGTAATCAGACATCTCTGCTCAGATGTTTTGTAATCAGACATCTCTGCTCAGATGTTTCTGTAATCAGACATCTCTGCTCAGATGTTTCTGTTTTTTGGACATCTTGGCTCAGGTGTAAAATGTTCTTGTCTGTCATTAATTACTTGATTGATTTATTTGTGTTAATAGCTGATTTTTTGATTGGTGCAAATTTAAACAAATTTCATCTGTTCTTAGATGAATAGTACAAGTTACAAATGATTGTTCATGCTAGATTTATATTTGACTATAAATGACTGGTTTGGTTTCTTTGTAATATATTACTTTTACCTTTGTTCAAAACTTGTGTGTTTAAAAACTAATTAGTTGTGGTAATACAGTAAAGCTGCATGATTAGATGCAGTCTTGATGTCTTTTAATACAGATATAACTATTTCATGTTCAGATATCAACTTAATTTGTTCTAGAAATATCTTTCCTGTTTGAGTTTATTGAAGGTACAGTCATTGTTTGTTATTCTATACAATCACCTTGTGTAAACTAGACATTTGGCTGTTTGGGATACTATGATCACTTCTTGTATATTGAACTTAAGTATTGGATCTTTTTTTTTCACAAGCCCCCCACAGCAGCCTGGTTTCATTCCTACCTTGTGGTATCATATTATAGATTAGCACTTTAACCAAAACAATTTCGAACAGTTAATCTCACAAGAATGACAATTGAATTACATCCTTTAAAGTTATTTTGATCAAAGCTTGCTACTCACTAAGCTCAAACATACCAGGATAATCCATTCACTTGGTGGACCCACTATTGAAAAAGAGCTTTGGAGTTTTTTATGGGAATCTTTTATTTAAATTGATTTACATTTGTTAACTGTTACCTTTTGTTTTGTTGGCACATCTCTGAAAGCAGGTCAGATTTTTGGGTCATGTGTTGACCTACTTAACCAAAGCCTTGATCCTGTTGTAAGCAGTCAATCCATCCATATAATGCCATTTCAATATTGCAACTATTTGTTTCAAAAGATTATATTTAAAGATTCAGCCCTTAGTCTGTTTCAATAACTTTTATTTTCACCTGAGGCTAACAAACTCAAATAATAGCAATAACAATGATAACACTCTGCCTGTCTTTTCTTGGGAACTTCATAGGACATGAGTTGGTATTACCACATTAAAAGTGAAAGGCAGACATTACTTTTTCTAGCTATATTTTTAGTTTCACTCTACAACTGCGAATCTGTTTTTGATCTTAAATCTCAATCTCCTACTGTTCCAACTAGAATTTCAGCTACTTTCTCTGTGATTTCTGTAGCAAATTAATTTCTTCAGATTTAAAAAAAAAAAGTGCTAGAATAACAAAATCCCCTTTGAACCTCAGAAATGTCTTCCACAGGCTTTTAAATGTATGCTTTTCACATAAGCATTGCTTCATCACCAAAGGGTTCAAGACTTTCTTGTCAAAACTAGGTTCTGATTTACTCATGTGGATATGTTATTACAATTGCCTTTCCAGTTCAGAACATGTCCAGAGTCTCATAATAAAATTGTGCATTTTTTAAAACTGAGACCAGAAGTGAGTAATATCAAAAATATTGGGTGTTTTTAGGTTCTTTATTTACCTAAGCAAGGCCTATATAACAATGCAGGCCTTAAAAAAACAACCTCAGGTTTCAGTTGCCTAGCTAGGGATTTGGGGGCCCAGGGGACTTGACGTCTTTAAGGGCCTGTCTTTAGGGGCCTCTGTATTTGGACTCAACATCATGACATGAGATGATGGCATAATATTTTGTTTTATTCAAATTTCAGACACCCATTCCCCCCAACCGCCCTAGCTACGCCATGGTCTGTTTAGCTATTATTTCGCTATAAATTTATTAATCTTTAATTAGTACACATTCTCACTTTGAACTCTTAACAATTGCAGTGATTTTCCCCCCTTGATTATTTGCTGCCGAATTTTTTAAAATCAAATTCAGTTGTAGAACAAATAGCATAACTGACACTCCAATCAATTAATGGTTAATAATCCTCCATCAGACTGTATCCCAGTTCATAAAGTCAGTTAAGTGTTAGGTACAAACATACAATCTTTAAGTCAAAATGTTTTGGCTCAACATCTTTATCATTATTCACATTTTTTTCTAAATATTTGTTCAAATACATTTTTTTTTCTTGGTTTGGGTTTAAACATTTTGTAATTGAGGTGAAACCTAAAGTGACCATGATATTTGTTTTGTGAAGTGCACAGGTCTACCTTAAAATATCTCTGAACTGTTTTAACATAATTGTCTATGTTAATGTAATTATGATGAATAAAAAAAAATTGATGAATAAAGTTTGTTAAAATGTTGTTTTTTTTTTAAAGAGTTTTTACAACTTAAATTCAACATTAGTAACTTTGTTTTGTAGAAGGGGGGGCATTCTTCCTCACATGAGCCGAAAGTGCTGATTGCAAATTTGAGTCTTTTGAAAAGTGCTAACCATTCCAGTTCTAAAGAAAGTAATTTCACTTGCTGAATAGGGATTCCCTCCTCCCCGAAATAAAACATTTCTCTGCAGACATAGGCATCTTTAGAATAGATCGTAAGTAGAAATTTAGATACATTCATTTGCACTGTAAAAAGAAAAGTGATAAAAAAATACGACGAGGAAATAAATTGGACGAAATAAGACAGTTACTGCTAAGATGACGTACACATCTATAATAATTTTAGGCAGTTTTGGGGACTCATAGTGGTAAAGTCCTTGGCTTCTGAACCGAGTGGTGAATCCTGGAATTCTGAATCTTTGGACGCCTCTGAGTCCACCCAGCTCAAATGAGTTCCAGATGTTAGTTGGAGAAAAGTAAAGGCGGTTGGTTGTTCAACGCTGTGCTACCCACTTGACACCGTTGCTAACCGTGGGTCACAGAAACAGATGACCTTTACATCATCTGCCCTAGAGATTACAGGGTCTCGAAGTGGAAATGTTTACAACTATGGGGACCTGGTGATCCTAGTAACATCGATGACAGAGGGCAGATCCTTTCTTCTTCATTAGTTATTCAATTCATTGATCTACACATCGATCTATTGAACTTATACTTTGTTGTACTGTTGTGGTGTAGTCCGTAACTCCAAGTGGTGATCTACATACAAACTAAGTGATTTACGGTACGTATACTACCTCGTCGAATTCAACACAGCATTACTCCCACTACGGCAGTATCTAAACAACCTCAGAATCATATTTGGCAAAAATTTGACAGAAAGAATACTTAGATCCAAGTAAAGTAAAAAACTTAGATCTAAAGTGTTTCTCACTAGCGAAGGCACTCGGTGACAAATTATAACTTGAGCTCTAATTAGCCGAAACACACTGTCCAATATATACTGATTGTGAGAACTTCCTCTACCATAGACATAGATGACTTTAGCTGACTTAATGATGCGCATAGACAAAGACTTCTGCAGAATAAGGTATGCAAATCAATAGCGAAAAAAACAACACAAATTTGAACAATTTTTTCGCCATGTATGAAATCCAGTAGCATAAGAAAGGACAATTTTCCCGTGTTAATGTTAATTTATGAAAACAAATACAACCATTCGATACAAAGTTATTAATAAATGCTTTTTTAATCAAAGTTTTTCTTAAATAAATAAATACAGTATACAGGCATATAAATAAACACAAATCAACTATTACACATGACATGAAACATTGGGAAACACTGCTAAACAGAAATGACTTAATGACACAATAAATAATTTTATCAAGACTAATATTGTAATATAAATAATAATTATAATATTGTAATATAAAGCACCCATAGTGTGTAACATATTTTGTTCCGAAACATTTGATCATACTAGCT
>JADKLZ010084329.1:7345663-7392107 GCA_021533235.1 Biomphalaria straminea
AGACACCAAACAAGCTAAATTCACATCACACGCGGCGACCCGTCACACTAGCTCACAATGAAAATGACCTCCAGAACGCAGTAAACGAATTTGCTTACGCTGCCACCTCTTTCGGCCTATCTATAAACCTCGGGAAAACAGAAGTCATGTTCCAGAAGTCACCCAATGAAACATACTCAGCCCCAAGGATCACAGTAAAAACAACAAACATCAGTGTAAAAGGTTTGCAAATGAAATAAGGTTTTATCTCTATAAAGTGGGTGAGAAAAATACTATTTCTTCTTATCGCCAAGCACTAGGTCCCCTGTCCAGACTAAAATAATGAGATTCAAGTCGTCCAATCGCTCATGTGTTTACGTTTGACATAAGTCTACACACATAATAGATATCTGCACGTATCACACACACACACAGTGACACACACACACACACAAAGTACGCCCTCTATTTCTTAAAAACTGTGACAAACAAAAAAAAATATTTTGGCAACAGCTTTTGGGGCACCTGATGATGCGTGTCAGACTTTATGTTTATCTTCTATATTAGTTTTTTTTTTTCAGAAGAGAGTAGGCCATATGTTTTTTTTTCTTTGAGTTTCTTACAAATTGTATGTTTGTATCGTATTGAAAGAAAAGAATAACACTTTAAGCCCAAAGCAAATGATACAAGACGATTGTTTTTATTGTCTGTCCCCCAAACCGTAATTCCTAAAACTTAAACAATGAGATTAAAAGAAAAAGCAACCTTCATCAGGCTATGTTATATTTAAATAAATACAAAAATATTATTTTCACACAGTATTCCTCCCACTTTTAAATTGATTCATGTGTCGTCATCGACACTTAGTCATTGTGCGAAATTTCAACTTGATCCGAAGATGGGAAGTAGGAGGGGCCGCGTGAAAGAACAGAAAAAACAAGATTACAAAGAGAGTTTGTGTGATACACAAACTCAGAGGCGGCCCCCGTCGGAGTCGGATCCCTGTCAGATCCGCCTATTCGCAAGATGTTTCGGATGTTCCTTCTAAGTCCCTGGCTCAATTCCTGTGTGCTCCTATCCTTAAACTATCGCAATATTTCTGAAAGAACAGTAAAGGTTAAATCATATTTTCAAAAGCCTTTAGTGTTTTTTTCTAACCGTGACGGACAGACCAACCAACAGACAACACGCACAAAAATATGCTTGTTTTATTCTAATGGGGGCACTAAACAATTTTTTTTTAAATCTGATTTTTTTTTTAAATTAAGAAATTAGTTTAGAAATATGTCATTTCCGGGCTTTACGCTAGTACACGAAAACCGCTGCTAAAAGTTCATTTTAAAAAATGTGCATGATATCTACATGACAGAAGCATTTCTTATAGTAACATTTCCTCCCTGACATTTACGTAATTGTTTTAGAATTGGTGTTTTGTTATTAAAAAATCGCTTGCATAATTAATTTTATAAATTAAACGGCTTGCTTTTAGAAAACTAAAAGTAGCCGTTGCACCTAAACTTTTCAAGCCGCATTTGATGGTGAAATAATATTTTTCGTATCTCTTCTAGTTTTGGCACTCTGAGTCTGACAGACGGACAGACGGACAGACAGACAGAAAGTCATTTTAAAAAATGTGCGTGATATCTACATGCCAAGAGCATTTTTTCTAGTAACAATTCCTCCCTTACATTTACCTAATTGCTTCACAATTGGTGTTTTATTATTAAAAAATCGCTTGCATAATAATTTTTATAAATTAAACGGTTTGCTTTTAGAAAGCTAAAAGTAGCCGTTGCACCTAAACTTTTCAAGCCGCATTTAATGGTGAAAAAATATTTTTCGTATCTCTTCTAGTTTTGGCGCCCTGAGTGTGACAGACGGACAGACGGACAGACGGACATTTTGCACAAACCTAATAGCGGCTTTTTCCCCTTACGGGGGCCGCTAAAAAATAGAAACAGCATAAAATTACGTATTTTAAAATCAAAATTCTTTTTTCCTTTAGTCAACGTACTTTTAATTTGCTTTATGTCATTTCCGCTTACTTAGTCGCGCTTTAAAATAAATAAATAACGTATCCAAATTGCATAAAAAAAAAAAGATCTAGAGTCTATTTCTTTTTTATTAACGACAGTGAGAGAGAGAGAGAGAGAGAGAGAGAGAGAGAGAGAGAGAGAGAGAGCACGGAATTATACTTTGTAGCAATGTTATTTCTCTTCATTTAAAAGGGATTTAACAGATTACAATTATTATTAGGCCTACGATTTCAGATTTATAAGAAACCAAGTTGATATTCCCTTATATTTAGAAGATATAAAACCAAAATAAATATGGAAACGGGAATGGGGCATTCAATTGAGGACTCCGCACTATGCATATACTCAGTGGCGTAGCTACGGTGGGGGGGAGGAGGAGGGAGAATTTGACAATCCCCGGGCCCTCAATTGAGGGGGACCCCCTAATGAGTGTTTTTAGCCTACATTAAAAATTTAATAGTAAGCAAAATGCAGGGGCTCCCATAGAGGTCAAGTTCCCAGGCCCCCAAACGATGGAAAATTTCTAGCAACGCCCCTGCATATCTTCTCTACCAGGCCTGAAACTGACGGTCTAAAGTACTCTAGACAAATGTTTGCGGTGTCTAATAACGTATATTGTTTGCCTTCTGATTAAAGGATGCACAGTAAAGGTAAAACCAATCAAAGGTGCTAATGTTAGTTTATCTATAAGGCCTCAAAGTATATTTTTTGTTCCTTTCTTACCAAAAGAAGTTGAAATGTTATATTTCATTATTTAAAAAAAAATACGTTGTTACCATTGTGGGATTGTCTCTTACTAATGTACAGGACATCCTTCTTTTGTATTAATTTAATAGATGCACCCTGTTTATAACTCTTTTTCACCTCTGCTAATAGGAGAGTGCTGTGACACCTTTCCAAGGATTACATTTCATGACTTTATCTCCCCTCTTTACCCTTGCTCGACAGTGCGGCAGACTTTAGGGTCAATTGACAGGGCCTCCTATTTATGACATTCCGTTTAACTGTCGTATAAAAGCTCGGTGTATATTGTACAAAATGGGTGTGGCGAAACGAAACAGCGACTATCTAATGTAGCTAATGTACAAGAATGAACTGGGAGGGGGGTGGAGTGGGAGCCTTTAACGATTTCCGTTTAGCCCCTTAACATGTTTACGTATGGGGGGGGGGGGGAAATTAATTTTGGGGTGGGGAGAGACCTTGCAAAATAAAAAACTTTTTCCTACAGATACAAACAAAAAAAAAAAATTTTTTTTTTTTTTTCCCCCCCCCCCCCACCCAAAAAAGAAAAATACAAGAAATATGTTTATATTAAAAGATGAGAACCTCTTGCCTCAGTAAGTGCAAACAGTGGTTCTATGGGGCTATTCAAGTAGAAAGATCTAAAACTATTTGCTTTAGTAATTTTGTTAATATGCTGATGATGACATAAAAAGAGTCTTTCCCATATAAGCATTGAAAAAAAAAACAACCAGAACTATTTCGGTATATGTTAGTGGGTAAATCTAAGAAATTTAAGACATTAATACATAAAAAATATTTTTGTAATGTTTTTTTAAGGATGGTGTACTACGAGAGGGGTAAAAAAAACACTACCTCTTATTGTTTGTTTGTAGCACTACCTATCCTTTCCACCCACTTCCCGTAACTTGACTCTCGTAAAGTACAGCTACTTTGTACATGCATCTTAGAATGAAATAGTTTGTTGTTTTTGTATTAGTAAAGATAATGAACAGCAATGTAGAGCAGTTACTATATATATTGTGTTATTTTGTTAAGCCAAAAATGCAATTAGCTGAGTGAACGCCCATTTTTTACGAACTCTTTTCGCCATGAGGAATCTTCTGTGTGTGAGTGTGTATCTATTGCTTCTAAGGATGTTTTTAAGGGAGTAAACTCAATGTGACATTAGTGCTTGGAAGAGAAAACCTCACACAAATACCGCCCCCTTATTCTAATGTCTCCTTCCACACACACTGAATGTGATGTAGATCAGAGTGAAATGAATCAGCCAGACCACTTTATTGAGACGTGAGATATATAAAAGAACCAAATGTAAAAATAACAAGTATATCCACAACACCCCCAAAGCTTATAGCCTAATATAGTACTAAGATTATATAAGTTTATATAAGTTTAAATTATACATGCTAGTGTTAATTTCTTCAAAACGTAAACAAATACTCTTTCTTTAAACAAGTCAGAATATATAGGCCTACTCTCAATAAAGCGGCGTAATTTCGCATCCAGACAGAAGAAAGTTTTTGGATGTCGAATGTTTATGTCATTATGTTCCATCTATAAACCAGCAAGGTGTAGACACACAAAAAAGGCAGTTGGGGCCCTTAGTTGGGGCCCTTTTAGTTTTTTAGTTGTCTGGTTTGTTAATCCTTTAAAAAAAAAACCGCCCTTTCACGGAATAGATCTACACAGTGATCCATCAGATTCTCAAGGTCTACAGAGTTTGCAATTATCCACAATCATTAAACAATTTTATAAAAGAAAACACTGACTAACCAAAGCAAGGTAGCACTTGGATTTTTTACCAAGACCACAGAAGCCCAGAATGGTCAAGAGAACTGTCAAACTGCCTTCCACAACAGCGATGCCAGACATTACATCTAGTATTCCTGGAGACAGACGGACAATGCATTAGGTGCCAATCTAATTTTTATCTACTCACCTTCCTGGCTACATTCAGTGTGTTCGCACTCCTATAAAGCTATCTAATAATTTCTAAATGAATAGAAATATCTTGAAAGAGCCGACCCGCGGCGTAGCATACGATCCCTCTCCTTTTTTTTTCTTTCTGAGCCTCGCTGTCAGCGAAAGTTACATGGGGTAACTGTAGTTTGAATTGCAGAAATAAAAGAGTTATCTTTCCATGACTTTTTCATCGCGGTGTCCCTCATGATTGGGCCACGAAGAGAATTATATATATATAAATTACCACATCCTAAAATATCGTCAAACACCACTGTTTCTGAATATAGACTTTTGAATATGAACTAAAGATGTTTTTCTTTTTCTTTAAATAACACACCACTATTTCGAAGACTAAAATTCTAAAATATAAAAGTTCTGATTGAAAAAGCTATTCTTTTTGTTTGGTGTGTAAATGTATGATTGAAGTTTTGATATTATTATTATCGACAGCAAATAAGTACATCCCTCAAAATGTGCTAATCTCATTTTAAACATGGTGCTTTCATTATACGGATTCTGATTACAAAAATGTCTTTACATAAAACATTTTCAAACACGCTCCGATACCACACAAATATTTTGTAAATAGAGAGATCTCGTTATTTCACGATTTGTCTCCAAACACTCAAACAGTGGACAGTCTTCACCAGCTAACAAAGTCAATGAAATATATGGGTCAGTGCGTGTTCACATTCAAAACACCCGATATTCTTACCTGGTTTAGAGAAGTTTTCGTACGTCCCTTCATGACCAACTTTGGCTAATTGTACTAATCCATCTTGGTCTACGATGACCCAAGCTCCAAGGCCAATCAACGTGGCCCCAAACATCTGCAGAAACACATAAAACAACAAAGGGCAATAATCAAATTGGCTCTTTAGTGTAGAGGTACAAATTATGCCTAAGTTACGTTTAGGCAATAAGGAAAGTGGAGGAGTGGTGACTGAGTGGTAAATCGCTTCGGTTCTGAACCAAATGGTTTCGGGTTCGAATCTTACTGAAGATTGGGATTTTCAATTTCGGGATTTTTAGGACGCCCATCAGGTGCGTAGCTAGGAATTTTTCCTCGTATGGGGGCCCTGGGGCTTGACCTCTTTGGGGGCCACTGCATTTTGCGTAATATTTAATTTTTAATGTAAAAAAAAAACAACAACACTTATTTGGGGGACTCCCTCAAGTGGGGGCCCGTGGGCATATTCAAATTCTTCCCCCTCCTTCCCCACCCTAGCTACGCCCCTGATGCCCATGAGACTTCCCAGCTCAAATGGGTAACTGACATTAGTTGAGGAAAGTATAGGCGGTTAGTCGTTGGGCTATCCACATGACACTCTGGTTAACCGTCGGCCAAAGAAGCAGGTAATATAATAGCCGTATAGATCACAAGGTTTGAGAGGGTACTTATAAAAATTGTTTCCTTTCCACTTGTTTTTTATCCACCTCGGTGACGAAGCTTTCATTGGGGGCGGGAGGAGCAGTTTGTTTTGTTTTTTCCGTTCCAACTTTTCAGTGGCTCGAATGTATGACAAGTGTCCCTATTTCCCTAGTGCCGAAAGAGCATAGAACGGGTTGCCTGTATCAGCCAGAAAAAACAAATTCTCAGCAGAGTGTATGTCTTTAATTAACAAGCACGACTAGAGATCTGTGAGGACAGTGTTACAGCATGCCATCTTATTCTAGTAGATTTTATTAAGGTCCTTACCATTGTATTTTTTACCTGACTTTAGTGACGATGACTACCTATCACAACCTATAAAATTGCATGGGGCAAAACAAAAACACAAGTGCACACAAACTTTTGACACTCATGCACTGACAAAAATAGCACACCAAATTTTTATTAAGAACCCCAATTTTACCCAACTCAAGGATAAATCTTTCGTCTATTACCGCAAATATAGCGTACGTTCAATCAATATTATGAAGTGGATGAATGTTATTATAGCTCTTGGCTGCTGAGACATTTATCTCATGTTCATGCCTAGCTTTTTATTTTAATGCCACATTAGATCTACGGATTACAGTCCACTTGCTAAACTTGGTGCCGCTAAGTTTATGGTACTTTTAATAGAGCTGAACTTACGACAGGAAAGCAACTATTCTCATGTCTTACAACTCCCCCAGTTGGTTACAGAAGCGGTCCAAAAAAAATCTTGACTCTCAGTTTTCGTTTTGTAGTTTGGCTTTTCTACAGGGCACCTTTGTACAAAGTAAAGAAATACTGTTTTGCAGCACTTGTATTAGGAAGCAGAGTAGATCTTGAAAAACGGTTACAATTCATATTGGACTTAAAAAAAAATGCAAATGTGTGTTAAGGTCTTACTCCCACTAAGTGTACAATCTGGCACACTGCCAACTTAATGAGGTATGAAACCCCACGCGGCTTTTCTCTGGCTACGTTTACTTTAGGTATGACTATATATAACTACGACCATAATAAACAGACATGTCTAGACAGTCCTTATATATATGTAAAGTCTTGGTTTTTATTTATATACCTTCAATAATGAAAATCATGTATGCGCATTAATTAAACTTTAAAAAAAAGTATAGTTGAGGAGTTTAAACATGCAAACATAAAAAGTACATTAAATAATTGACAAAAGACGCCGCACCCTCCACCGAGGTAAATGAGTCATATTTACTTTAATGTATGCAAAGAAAATGTTTGTGTGGGGGGCGAGAGGGTAGATAAAAGAGATGTCTTCATCCTTTTTTACAAAGCTTATATCAACTCACTATGTCTGTCTGTCTGTCTGGTAAAAAGTTTGGGTTGCCCGACAAAATAGCGAGGAAAAAATTTTGTTTCAGTCATTTTGCAAGAAATACTTAGATATCGTAAATATGAATACAGACAATTTTTAGTTTAATGTTATTATTTTTCCGGCATTTTGCTGGAAACACAATGCAAGAATTATAATAAGCTAAAATAAATATTTTCAAAATATAGCATTTATTTATATTCCAAATATGCACTTCAAAAACACGCTAAGATACTTCCATATTTTTCAGAGATATACACACACACACAGAAACTTTCACAAAGTTTAATTATGTGCAATGTCAGGAAGAAACTCCATCAGTGGCTTGTGCCTACATAGACAATATAACTGCGACTAATATAGTTGTCCCCCTAATATTCAAAAAAACTCCCTACAATATCAGGCCGAGCATCATTTAGTCTTTCGAAGGCAGTATTTACATCGGCAGGTGGAACAAATGAGATTGAGCAAACATTTCGCGAGATAAGTTATCGCCAGCTTAACTAATCCCGACACGCCTAAGTTTGCCAATGTTGCGGTAAGAGACGCCCTGGTTTTATGAAAGAGAGATGTCGCAGATTTCTGAGTACACTATAACACACATATAAAACACGCACATCATCATATACCTAATCCTAGCAAGTTATGAATTTTAAACATTTGTGAAAAATATTGTAAATTCATGACAGCTATTGACATATTACATTTGTGAAAAATATTGTAAAAAAACGAAAGCTATGGACATATTACATTAGTGAAAAATATTGTAAAAAAACGAAAGCTATGGACATATTACAAGATCTGTTCCTTCAGGGAACAGTACCAGGAAAAAAGAAGATGAGGCAGACAGAGAAACCGATGATAGGACAACATCAAAGAATGGACGGGCCTGCCATTTAGAGAGGTTCTAAATAAAGCAAAGATAGGGAGGAATGGAGAAAGACTGTCGACAAGTCTTGCATAGTGCCCTAACGGTCTAACAACTAAGGGATAAATTTGTTTAGGTATAGTAGGCCTATAAATGTTACAGAGGAATGAAGAAAGACTGTCGACAAGTCTTGCATAGTGCCCTAACCGTCCAACAACTAAGGGATAAATTTGTTTAAGTATAGTAGGCCTATAAATGTTACAGAGGAATGAAGAAAGACGGTCAACAGATCTTGTGTGATGCCAAAGGTCCAACAGACTACGGGATAGGTGAGGGTGAAAGGTTACAGTTCATTCAAAGGCGCCCGTATTTTTTTTTTTTGGTCTCCACCGCTTGTTTTAATCGTTTCCGCAATATTGACATTTCGCAATATTAACAACTTGTTTTAATTTTAAAAAAGTGAACCGTGTTTTCGTCGTTTTTTCTCGAACATAATATATATATATATATATATATAAAGGCTTTATTATTTGTATCGTTTAAACCAGTGTTTCCCAAACGTTTTCCTTAACGGAACACTTCGCTAAGTTTTTAGCGGAACACTTTGCATATTTTTTAAATAGAGATCACTTCACGTGGTGGGCTATTAGTTAAATATTCCAGTAGTTCATGGAACACCTATACATACCTCGCGGAAAACTAGGGTTCTGTGGAACACAGTTTGGGAAACACTGGTTTAAATAGCGGCCCTATTTCTTAAAATGACTTTTTAACATGAAGAGCGGGCGGTTCTCTAACCTCTCAATAATAATATAGTAATTTATATATAAAGGTGTCCTTTTTTTTTCCATCTCTCAAATCAGCCCCATTTCAAAAAATGACACTTAACAGGAGGGGCCCGTTCAATAACCTCTTTGCACTATAGTGCCATTCAGATATTTAGTAAAGCCTTGATTCCCACACAGTCCACCCGCAACTGTTTGGCAAAGTGAAATACTGGTAGATGTCTTTACGAAACTGAGTTTAGGGTCGGCAAAGTAGAGAAATCTTCGAGGACTTTTCAAAACACAACAAAAAAAAACAAGATAAAGACCACTAACATTGACAACAGTATATAGGCCTAGAGATAAATTAAGAAGGGAAAATAGCACTGCGATACAACAAAATAAGAAAAAAAAATGAAAAGAAAATTTAACACTACATAATTTTGAGAAAGAAAGGTGAATATCATTTTTTTTGGTCAATCTTCTTTAAATTTAAACTTTTTGTATTAATAAGGACACGTATAGACATATGTGCCCATTCGGGATATGAATACTTAACTTTTATACTGCTCATGCTGTATAGTAAAGCGCACTAGACTCTAATTTGCAAATCACAAATTTTCCCTTCATAAAAATCTCTTATTGGCCAGTCTATATTTATTTATGTCTATAATATATTTTTATGAAGGGAACATTTGTGATTTGCAAATTAGTGTACTATGCCGGTCTTGGTTACTATCGAACTCGGAAAGCTCAACGTGCGTGCCCCATACACAGAACCAAAATGGGTGTACAATCGTGCTTTTTTTTTTAAGGGATTAACAAACCAGACAACTAAAAAACTAAAAGGGCCCCAACTGCCTTTTTTGTGTGTCTACACCTTGCAGGTTTATAGATGGAACATAATGACATAAACCATTCGACATCCAAAAACTTTCTTCTGTCTGGATGCGAAATTACGCCGCTTTGTTGTTAGTGTACTATGCCGGTCTTGGTTACTATCGAACTCGGAAAGCTCAACGTGCGTGCCCCATACACAGAACCAAAATGGGTGTACAATCGTGCTAATTGGAGTCTGTACAGGACTGCATCGGATGTAGCTCTTAACGGACTGGACACTCAGGCTGAATGCATTAACCGGCTATACGGACTCTTTGTGAAGGCCATCATTGGAGCGGCCAAAAAGGCTATCCCGAGGTCTTACGGGGGGCGCAAGTTCAGACCCTTTTGGTCTCCCGCTTTGGCACGCCTAATCCGACTGAGGCGGGCTGCACGTAGGCAGCACAGTCGTCGAAAAACCGATGAAACCAGGAGAGCTTACAACAAGCTAACGGCGGAGGTAAAGGAAGCCATAGCGGAGGGTACGAGACAAAAATGGGAAAAAACATGTGCCAACCTGGACCTTGCGGATGGGCGTAAGGCATGGAAACTTCTCAATAACCTGTCGAGGGCGAAAGAACCAAAAGCAGCTGCGCCCCTGCAAACGGCTCAAGGCTTGGTGGTCACTGACTGTGAAAGGTCGGACGCTCTGAACCATGCTTTTGCGGCTATATCTAAGACGGGTGAGAGGAGCAAAATGTCGAAAGCCTTGGAGGCCACCATGAAGGCTAAAGCAAAACGCAGTTATGTCTACGGCGAGGAGGAGACGAACACGTTCATTAACTCGTTCACCCACGGAGAGCTAGAAAGTGCACTTCGGAAGTGCAAGTTACGAAAAGCGGCGGGGCCAGATGGGATCAGCAACGAAATGTTGAAACATCTCGGCCCCATAGGGAAAAGGAAATTGTTGGAATTGATCAATCGTACGTGGACTCAAGGGGATTTCCCCAAGGCTTGGCGAGTGGCAACGATCGTTCCCCTGCTCAAAAAGGGGAAGGTCCCAGATCGTGCGGAAAGCTACCGGCCCGTTTCGTTAACGTCTAACGTCGGGAAGGCGGCCGAACGCATGGTCAACAGGAGGCTCACATGGTTCCTAGAAACGAAAGGTCTCATTGCTCCTGAACAGGGCGGGTTCAGGAGGCACCGAAATGCGATCGATCAAGTGACGTTATTTATGCAGAAGGTGGCGGACGGCTTCCAGTGGGGTAACACAAATAGACCTGGTCAGTCTACGCTAGCGGTTTTTATCGATCTCAAACAAGCGTACGACAGAGTATGGAGGCCCGGTTTGTTGTTGAAATTGATGAACCTTGGTGTCGGTTCAAACATGTTTAGGTGGATCCAAAGTTTCCTCACGGATCGAACGGTTCAAACACGTGTTGGTAAGCACATGTCGAAGAAACTTCCACTTGAACAGGGGGTGCCGCAGGGATCGGCACTCAGCTGCACGCTTTTCCTAGTCTATATCAACGACTTGCCGGCCCTTCTGCCTTGTCAGAAACTTCTGTTTGCGGATGATATTGTGTTATGGGAGTCGGGCAGAGATCGCCAGCAGCTCATTGGCAATCTGCAGCAGGCATTAACAACTTTATCCTGCTACGCCAGAATGTGGAGCCTCGAGGTAAACCACTCGAAGTCGGTTTACTCTTGGTTTACGCTGGGACGTGATATATTGAAGGAGCCTGTTGAGTTACGGATGGATGGCAAGATTCTGGAATGGGACAAAAAGCCCAAGTACCTAGGGGTCATTCTCGATCAGAAACTGACTATGTGCGATCATATACAACAAGTAAAAGAGACAGCCTCCGAGAGGCTGAATCTAGTGAAGAAACTAGCTGGAACGAAGTGGGGCGCAAGAGCTGACGTGTTGAGAGGACTGTACATGGGTGCAGTTCGCTCTCACATGGACTACAGTCTTCCTGTTCAGGTCTGGGCTTCGCAAACGACGCTTGCAAGTTTGGACTCTGTTCAGAACCAAGCCATAAGACTAATCTGTGGAACGTTTAGGACAACGCCAATTGCTGCTGGTGAAATCATGACAAACATCCCACCGTTGAAACTGCGCAGAGAGCGAGCCGTTGTACTAGCTCACGAGAGATATGCACGGCTGGAAGAGGGATGCCCACTCAGGAGTCTGGTCGACAACTGGGAGGGTAAGAGGCGACTCAAAAACCGACCCTGTTTCATGCATGTGGCGCGGGGACTGGTCAGAGAGGCGAATCTGCCGGTGGAGCGGGCTGCTCTATCCCCGTCCGGTGCCTTCTTTCCGATGGAGGCTCTCGGCACGATCACGATTCGGAAGAGTCTGATAGACACTACAGTAACCAAACAGGACAACCCAACACGGCTACTACAAGCAGCCAGGGAGACTATAGCATCATATCCTGCCGGAGTGACCACTATCTACACAGACGGCTCTGTGCGGATGCTCGAGGGAACTATGAAAGCGGGGTACGGTGCTGTAGTTCGACTCGCTGGCAATCCCGAAAGATACGAGCTCATGGGCCCTTGTCCAGGGAGAAGCAGCCTCGAGGCTGAACTGGAGGGGATATTCCAGGCACTAGTCTGGGTGGAACGGAAGGTGCGAGAGGGAACTGCGTTACCGAGTGATGTAGTTCTCTTCACGGACTCGGTGTCCGCTCTTGAGGTCCAAGAGAGGCTTGACGACGGTGTCAGAAGGGTTTGGGACGTACTCACGGTCGGAGAGCGTCTCCAACGATTCGGTGTGAATGTCACTCTGCAATGGGTGCCCGCCCATTGCGGGTTGGTCTGCCACGAGCTGGCGGACCACCTCGCGAAAACCGCGGTTGTGAACGAGCAGGAGGATGATGAATCGTGCACTTATGTTAGTGCGCGGGCCCTCGCCGACAAGAAATTGTTGGCAAGTTGGTATCATAGCTGGGACTCTTCGGATAAGGGACGTGAGCTTCATAGAGCAATGAATAGACCAGACAGAAAGGATGCATGGTGGCGGTTGGGTCGAGCAGAGCAAGCGATTCTTGCTCAGTTCCGCACAGGGCACTGTCCGATCGGCGCGTATTTCGGACGGTGGAGGGAGAACTACGATACGAGGTGCCGCCATTGCATGGAGGATGATGAGACCGTAGACCACATTCTGCACGAATGCCGGGTCTTGCATGAAGGACGATTTGGACAAAGTGATGGAGAAAATACTGGTGCGCGTAAGGCATTAGGGTTGTCCTTGTACGGGGATAAGGCAACCTTAAGATTCACTGCTCGCTTCCTCTCACGTGCTAAACTAAGGGAGTAGCTCTCAGCATGTTTATTACCAATGGGGTTTCTGACTCGGAGGGGGGGAGGCTATCACATTATAAGAACATATAACCTATAAACTATTGAGTAACCGACACATATTACATATAGGCCTATTTGGCATGCAACTACTTAGACTTTTTCATGTAATAATTTGAAAAATAAAGTCACTTAATTTAATTTTTTTTCAAACATAGTGTAAATCCCAAAAGAAAAAAAAAAGCTAATTACTAGCTAACATCTTGTATCAAAGACAAAAGCTTCTTTTTTTTTTTTACAGATATTGTAAAATATACTCACCAATAAGAAAATGTTAATAATGATAAAAATTGCCTTTAATCCCTTAGCAGCCATTCCTGTTAACAGAGGGGAAAACAGAAAACACACACAAACGAAATTAAATAATTTAAACTGAATTGTTGGTGATGTTATATTTAAAATTAATTAGGTCACAGTATGTAACATTTTTTCTATAAATCCAAATCCGTCTTGACTTGAAATGGATTACGTTTTCCCTGTTAATCTCTTTGAGCGAAAACCGCATTGGGATTTATTTTTATATTGGTTCCGTAACGTCTTCCCCCGTTGACGCGAAAAAGCGAGGCTAATCCAACAGGACATAAATAGTACGAGTTACTCCCCTTTGTCACTCATTTGGGTGTGTCAGCATGGGAGCGGGGGGGGGGTCAAAAGTAGTCAACTTGTCAAAACTAAAAACATCAGAGAGAGAGAGAGAGAGAGAGAGAGAGAGAGAGAGAGAGAGAGAGCATTTTGTTATTGTACACGAACTTATAGTAGATCGAGGTGTGGTGCTCCTCACCTAACAAATAGAAGTCTTCAGCAAACAGTCCAGGACTGAATAGATGTTGTTTACAAGCATACTCAACCTACCACATCAAGCTGAATTATTTCATGCCTCGTTTTGTTGTTCAGTTCAGTCCAGCGACGTTGTCAATGTATTAGAGTTTGGTTACCCATTATCTAAAGTGCACTGGGACACATACATGTCATTATGTTATTAACATAAACACTCACACACAGCTTTTTTTTATTTAGCAATCAACATTTGTAGCATTTTGTAAGTTACACTCAAAGCTCGACAACAGCACAGGAAAAAAAGGGGAGCCAATGTGATTTAAGATAAAAGGTTTGCTCTTTAACCTTTCCAGTCCCCCACCGACTGTCCCCAACCAATGTCTGATGTTCTTTTTTTTTTTTGTTTTCTTTTTAAGTTTTAATTGTCCTATATATCCAGCATTTTCAACTCTTTTTACCGATGATTTACATCTCTTTACAACTACTCAAATTTAAAAATAAATAAATGCGTACACTTTCAAGAACATGGGTGGACATGACATACATTCAACCTTATCCAAGACTTATAAATATATACACACGTTTCAAAAGACGTTTCTTATTTCATATGCTAGGACAAATACATATAAAAATCATTTCTTCGCAAGTGACATTCGAGATCAACTTAAATCTCTAATTTACATAAACAATATTAACTCATTAATATGTGTAGCAGCGTAGGGATGTAAACTGTATCGGCACTGCCGTTCCTTTGGATACATCAGCTGCGTGGAGAGGGGGAACTGATGTGTGGGCGACATCTTTCCGATCATAGCTAATGTCCAGGCATTCATGTCACCGAGATGATCCATAGTCACTTCGTGACTGAAGGAGGCCATAGATAGATAGATAGGTTGGGATGCAATTTATGTAATTTTGTTTTTCTAATTCTTTCACTTATTAAAAAAAAAGCTAACTTAGGAGTCATAAGTAAGTAGTCCTACGAGTATAACACAAAATATGATATCCATTTTCTTTTACATGCCAGTTCCTACTGTCACCGCTGGGTTTTTATGTGTAAAATGTTACTGTTGTAATACGTTAGCTGTAGGCGTGGTGGTGACATTCGGGTTCATCTATAAACGTGTTTATTGCAGGCTTTGTCAGGATCAATGCTTTATATAGTAAATACGTTCACACTTCACTTGTAAATGAAGAAAATGACTCCTTATATAGCAGACACATATAATATCTTTATTATGTACAAATAATACCACATGTAGAATATGATACACACAATTCCAGAATGATTAATAGATATCCTTCATAGCACGTTTCACAAATACTGTATTGGAAATAACTTAACAGTGGCTGCTTACACTAGCAGGCTTACACTTAACTTAATTTAACTCTAGTAATTACCACAAGTAACTTTACAACTTAATTCTATCAACTGCTTGTACCAACTACTTTTAGTGACTGCTTCAAAGTATCTCACTCAACTGACTGTTCACACATGGTTACAAGTATTCACTTTATGACAACATGGGTAGTGAATTAGGTTCACAACATAGTAAATGGTATCCACTCAATGGCACCAACTTTGAGGTGGTGACATCTACTTACTATTAGAATAGCATATAGCTTATCTCCACTTTGTTCTACACATAAGCTGTGGCGTATCTAGAAAGGGGAGGGAGGTTGTCCAATTTGAAATTACTATGTTTAGGGGTCATCAAATGAGTGTCCGAATTTTTTTTACATTAACTATTTAGCCACTACCAACTTGCTATTCACATTGTTATATAAGTTATTCCACACATTAGACTTGTATATTATATTAAGTACATTATCTCATGTCATGATGTCGAATGTCAAAATGCAGGGGCCCCTAAAGAGGCCAATCCCCCCCCCCCCCAAAGTCCTACACGAAGAACACATACCCACTTCTTTCTAGAAATAAGATAAGTAAGTAGGTCTACAAAAAAAAAATACATACCCACTATGTTCTACGTATTAGGCCTTGCCGTCTACAAAAATAAAGTCGGAAACGAGAGTAGGCCTACCAGAAGAACACATACCTACTATATTCTTCATGTCGAGCCTTCTGATATTATCACTGTTTGCACTTCGTATATTTCCCAGCCGTGAGCAAATAATGTTATTTAAAACTAAACCCTCACCTATCTCTGACAGGTTTTAGGGTCCTCTGTTTGGTTAGTTAAGAATAAGTAGGACTCTCTCAACTCTGCAGCTGGCATTGGTCTAACTGTAAATAGAGCTTCCCTCGTCCATTGCAAGACCTGTACTTTCTTTGTCATATTTTTTTTAAAGAAACCCACACCCGAGTGAGTTATTAAGCAAAAAGGGAGTGGGTGTAACTAAGGGTACGCAAAAAAGGACCCCCGAATAGAGTGTAGACCTGTATAATTTTTTTTAAAGCAGTCAACCACGCGACAAATAAACAAGCAAACTATTTAAAAAACAAAAACAAATATTTAATAAACTCAAAGCTTTTGTACTGCATTGCCACTAAATACTATCAGATTTATCTCCCTTTTCTATGTAAAACAAAAATAATTGATTACCACTATTTAAATAATTAATTGGTTGTTTTTTTTTAAATATTGATTTGTGCGTTGTCATTGACAACAAAATAATTGTACAAAGTTAAAACTTGAGCAAAGAATGGGAAGTGGGAGGAATAACGTGTACAAAATGTGTACCAGACAGACAGAGGGAGTCGATAAAAGCTTTGTGAAAAGAAGTCAACAACCAGAGCTTCTAGTATATAGCTATGGGGGATATCGTAAGAAGCTTTTACCTCTTATCTCCGTAATTGTTTTTCTACATTCTGACAGAATTGTTCATTTTTCACATTTGTGCATTCTACCCTGTTATGATTAAACTTCAATAACATTTTTGTTTGTCATCAAAAGTCGTTACTTTGGTATAGAAATATAGGAGAATGCATGCTCTTTTTATATAAAACAAGTTATACTTTCTAAAACCAAATTAATTTATTTAATGGGGTCACATCAATGAAGGTATCGTTAAGTATGAGAGAAAGAGTTAATTTTTTTTAATATGGCTGGAAAGGATATCCGGTTTGTTCTGTTGTCACAGATTAATAAACTACTGTAGACTTTACAATTTAACAATAAATAATATAACGAGACTTGTCTTCATTAAGGTAGACATTAGAGAACTCTTTTATTTCCGCTCTATCTTTTACGTTCACGGATTTGGATACACCATTTTTCTTTCACACCATGCTGTGTAAATAAGGAGGAAGTGTAGTTTTGTTTAATCTCTAAGACTGAAGATCGTGCAAATTGTCAGATTTCGGAGATCCGAATACAATGGATATACATTTTTTCAAGTTACATAAAATTACTTCCTTTTTCCAGTCTATATATGTCTATGGATAGTAATCATAGACATCAATAAATATAGATGGACTGGCCAATAAGAGAGTTTTATGAAACGAAAATTTGTGAATTTGTGTGTACTTTATTTATGTCTATGAGTTTTGCTAATCTCTAAGCCCGAAGATCATGCAATTTTTAAATTTTTCATAATTCGGAAATCCGAATACAATAGATATGCATGTTTTCAAGTTACATAAAGTTACTTCCTTTTTCCAGTCTATCACTGTATTCCTCACATAGACATAAATAAATATAGTATGGAAACAGGTAACATGACATCCTCAGAAAGAGAGGAATTTACATCATCTGGTACATAGATTGCAATGTCTAAAATGGATACAAGTTATAGAACATGCTCCAAAAAAAAAAAAAAAAAGATAATTAAAGATGATAAGGAATTATTTAGAAATTCAGTTCTTATCTTGGGAGTAGCCGGGGGGAGGGGCTTGTTTGTAAATGTTTGTTTTACATGTTTCGGATGTTCCTTCAGAGTTGAAGATAATTACTTCCTAGTCAAAAACTCCCGAAGGACGACGGGGGATGGGAGCGGGAAGGGTTTGAACCCGGGACCATCGATAAATCTGAGCGACAATACAGCGCGCAAACCGCACGACCAGGCAGCCATCGCTAATGAGGTTCACTCCCCTCCCCCGAAATAAAATGTGGAGTTTTGTGACTGATTTTTTTTGCTATGAATTTTTTTTTTTATAGATGAGATTTTATGTTAAACCATCACTTGCTGTGAGCAATTGTTACACCGCCCCCCCCCTTTTTTTTTATCGCAATGTGAAACATTACCAGAAAAAAAAAGAGGCAGACGGAGAACGGACGGGCCTGTCATTGAAAGACAGGAAAGGACTGTCGACAGATCATATATGGTGCCCCAAAGGTTCAACAGACTAAGGAAAGATGTAGTCTACTAGTCTTAGGTGTTAGGACGAGTTCTGCTACATTACTTGGAAAATTATCACTCCGAAAATGAAATCGAAATCTCGATTAATATACTTTTCTGGGACCATAAAAAAATGGGTATAAAAGCAAGATAACAGGAAGAGCAATTTTGAAAAGCAAAACAATATTGTAGGAAAAAATGGCAGCTAAAAGACGAGCAACCATGTATTATGGATTAGTTGTTTGCTTTTCTTTCAGAGACCTAACTGTTTGATTCTGTAGAATAATACATTTAAAAAAATAAAATGGTAAATGTATATTATTTTGATAATAACTTGCTTTCTAGATTTATACATATCTACTCATTTCAAAGTGAAAGCTACTTACCTTAGCCTTAGGCCTTAGTCAAGGCTTAGTCTTAGACTACTTAGAGGTAGTTACTAAGTTAGAGTTTTAGACTTTTACAACTTTTTTACTAGATTACTATACTAGTATACTCAGTATATAGTACTATAGTGACTAGTCTGTATTAACTGTATACGGTTATTTCTAACACTAAAGTTTATTTAGTCAAATTTAGTGACAAGTCAGACAAGTGACAGTCTTAATTAAATTAAATAAAAATTTAATTTTAATGAACTTTTACTTAAATTTAAATGACAGACTTAGATTCTTAGATAATAGATTCTATCATAAATAATCATAAGACTTAAGACATCTTATCTTTATATAAATATTCTCATGATCATGATGATGATCATCAAATCATAATCTAATGAAAGTTTATGAGTTTATTAGATCTAAATAGTTTATATACATTTTATTTAGTTCCCCAATAATATTTTAACTAGTTTTCTAGATAACAACTGGCACTGCAATGATAACTTTCAATAAGTCCAATTAAGGAATTGTTATTTTATTACAGTTTAAAATTTATGTCAGAATTCTGAGAAGCCATACAAATTTAAAATTGTTCCGTTTAGATTAGATCTAGAGTCTAGCTAGAACTAGAGGTCTATAATGTCTATATAGATCTAGAACCAGATTATTCTAGATCTATATTATATACACGTCTAGCTAAAATATGCGCTTTTGATTTTGAATCAAAAGCGCTTTGTAATTTTTAATTAAAATTAATACGGGAATTTTTTTTTTTATGACTGAATGGTAGCAATCCGTCATTCTCATCACTCTCACGTTCTTCATTTGTAGACTAGATCTAATTCAATCAACGTATAGATCTGGGCGCATTGTGTCCACCCCACCTTTTCGTTTTTTTTTCCCATAGGGCGGCTTAGCGCATGACCTCTATGTTGAAAGTGCCACTTAACGTAACCGCTCGTAAGCTAGTTTAGAGAGGGAAAAAAAGATTCGAAATGCATAACGCAACTGGTTAAATTAATATATTTGCGTACTTGCTGTCATTTTTGGGAGATTTTGCCTAAACAAATATGCATTTTGCGTAACGGTAGGCAGGTCTGATATTTATATACTGACACGCATACTTACAGAGCAGTTACATTTAAACTTTCTTTATGCTCCTCAATTATATGAACCCATCACAAACCTAGAAAAACATAAAGCTAAAAAGAAATTATGTAATCACAAACACATTAGAACTTTCACTTTCATAGTATCATACAGGTGTGGAACAGATTGATAAAGTAAGTTCAAATCTATAATTAACATGTAATAAAAAAACAACAACAAAAAACTTAAGTAACACAAATTGTAGAATATGCATAGAATATATATTGTTATGACATGATTAGAACGTAGATTTATTTCGGGAATAATAAAGGGATAAGTTTTACTTAGTTACGGAAATGACAAAAAGTTCTCTTAAAAACTAGAACGATAGATGAGACGCTAAAAGAAGACGCTTTTCTTTAAACCTGAAGTTAAGGAATAAGATCTATACACGGCTAGATACAGAAGACATTGGACAGGATCCTTCTTGAGTATTAAAGCATTTCTTCTTTAAAATACTAGCGTCATCTATCTATTTATTGTTCGGCCTTCGTTGGTGTTTTGAGTTGGTACAGTTCACCTCCTGTATACTGCATTTGTTGGATCCAACACTGCGGGAAAAGGCACGTAACAATATATATGTGTGGACATGACAAAGACATCTTTTCATGAAAGAAATTATAATATAAATGATACATAATATAAAATTTGTTTCCATCCTATCAGGATGACAACATATCAGAAGAACGTGTGTCTGTTCAAACTAATGTTGCTGAACAAGGAGCTGCTGAGGACCAAGCAGATTCTTTTCATGAAGATGACGATAATGTCCTAAGTGGTAACAGAAAATCCACTGAAAGCAAATGTTTTGATGATCAACAGGAAGTGTCAGATCAAGTAATGTGTTCACATTTTATAGTTTGACTTAAAGCTAAGCTTGTTATAGTTGTATAATTATGCTATAATGTAATGAGTACAATTTAGACATGTTTAGTGTCAAGAAAAGAAAATCTGATATTGAACTATTGTCAGGTTGAGTCATTTTGTTTCAATGAGTTAGATGTGTATTAGCAAAGTTCAATAAACATTTATAAAAAATTAATTACTTTATAGATTATTAATTATTTTTTTGTCTTTAAAAGTACAAGCACTCATCTTTTATTTTTTTCAATTTCCTAAAACACCTTAAACCTGCACTGGTGTATATATATTGAATATTTTTATGTAAATGATGTACACAATTGACAGGTTATTCAGTAACCGATGATTACTTAGAAAGATTTCCTGTTCATCAATCTTTCCATTGTTGGCATTTAAGCTTTATGTGTACCCAGGTTTGGGATTAGAGATGTGAGCTTTGAGGGATATTGGGGGTGGGGTAGCTTAGGTTTCATCACACCGGAATTGGAATCTAGATATTTCTGACAAGGGGGGTGAGGAGCTGGTGGATATATTTTACACTTCAGCTATCTTACTTGTCATGACAGTAGCTTTACCTTCTGTGTTTGTACTCTCAGCTTGAAGTGTTCCGGCAACAGTGGCACAATGAATTGCAGCAACAGCTCAATCCAAGAAGTCGAGGTCAAAGCCCCAGAGAGAATCAAAATGAACCTGCTAATGCCAAATCAAATCAGAACAGTAACCTTGAAAATGAGGTGAAGTTGTTTTCAGAGAAACAAATTTGGTTTTAAAGTGGGCAACAGTTAATATATTTTTAAGATTAGGTTTGGAAAATATGAAAAACATTCTAGTCTAGTCTAGTCATTTAATGCAGGAAAAAACACTTTTAATTAGACGAAAATTATTACTTGATTTCACCAAGAGTTTTACCCTGAGCAAATAAACTATGAATGAAGAATAAAAATTTTTTAAATAGAAACAAGAAACCCAGTATTAAGAAAATTAAAGCTGTAAACCAATTTCTACTATTCTTGTTTGTTCTAATTCATAATAATTGTGTAAAATTATACATAAAAAAAAAATTTTTTTTGTTTAAACCATCAACCTTTGCTAATCCTTTAGTTTGTTGGACCATTGTGGTACCATACAGCATCTGTCAACAGTCTTTTTTCCATCAGCTCTGCCTTTCCCCTTGACTAGACATTGAGCCGGACATGTTTTTTTTTAAAGCATGCCCTTTTACCCTTGTTTGAGGCATATTGCTGCAAGCTCTCTTCACAGACGTCGGTCATAGGCGCCAAAGGACCTAAGTCATCTTTTACCCTAATAGGACAGAAATTTATCGTACACTACGTGTATTCTGATGTATATATTTTAAAAATATCATTATAAAGAAGTGCTTTGTCTTAGATCTTAGTAAAAATCTCATTTTGTTTGTGTAGATGACAGATGTGTTATCATAACATTGAGGCAACACTTGAAGAGTCTGACTGTCTTGAATGTATTCTTTGTCAAAATTTACTATATTATTAGAACTGGCTGAAACCAGTTGAATTTATTATACATATAATATATAATATAATAAAGGCAATCATTTAGAAATGATTAGTTTGCTTAATTAATGCAAATGTTTTGTTTTTTTTGTTCAGGCTAGTGCATACTTCATGCAGGGTATGCAAGCAGAAGATGATGGCTTGTTGACAGAAGGTTTTTTATTATTTTCTATTATCTATAAATTGAACAAAAAGTCCCCATATTTTTTAATAGATTTGATGTAGCATTACATTTTTTTTAAATTGTAAAAGTAAAGATTTAAGATACATATCTATACACTTATAAATATTTTTTTTTTAAAGCAATACTTACATATGTTCAATAAGTTTATGACATTGCTTGCCCACAGCTATTTATTACTATAGAAAAGCTCTACAGTTGGTTCCTGATATTGAGTCAAGAATAGGATCCATGTTCACAAAAGTTCCTCGGGAAAGAGGTAATCACAGAATTTTTTTTTTTTTTAAATTTAATTATATGATTTCTGAAAGAGATGTGTAGTCTTGTCATTTTCTAATTTAAATAAGCAGTAGTCATTGTCATACTGGGAGAAGGCTTGCTGCCTATTCAAATCTTAATGCAGACTTTGGATTTGAATCACAAATAGTAGACATCCTGGAAAGCTTATAAAACTGGATAAAGCTCAATAGCTTCTAAATTGAGATTCTATAAATGCTAGAATAAATAATGTCCATACATTGCATATTTCATTTATTGAAAACTGTGGGACCACTTAAGTTTAAAAAAAAAATTATTCAGTAAAGAAATATTTTTTTTACAATGTTGTGTTTTAATGGGAAATAATTTTATTTTGTCAACAGCCAGGCAGGACAGTGAGAGCTCTTTGGAGCTAAAGTAAGAATTAATTTTTTTCTTTTTGTAGTGTAATGTGAACATGTAATACATTAAAATCCAATGTTGTGTTGATACATTTCTTAACCAATTTACCAATATATTTGTGTCGCTTGTCTGTAGAGAATCAGAAGAAGATTTGTTGACTCAGTTTGAGAAGTTGAGAGTCAAAGAGAAAGTGCTTTGTGTTCCTGAATATGAGCAAAGAGTAAGCTTCGCCTTTCACTTTTTGCTGTAAATTTACATTATATTATTGAAGTATGATTTTTAATGTTACTTGAAGTAAAATTTCGGTAAAGTGATGAATTTGTTGACATATGTCTTTAACTTAGGACTCCTTAAAACCTGCTAATGAATTAAGGCTAATCACATTTGTTGACTTATTGACAGAGAATGCATTTTAAACATTGATAAATGGAAAATGAATGTACCTCTTCATTACATCTTACAAGTATTTCAATATTTTCATTTCAGATGGTCCATATTGCCAGTTTGCCTGTTGAGTTGATTATTTATATTCTACAATGGGTGGTGTCCAATGATTTAGACTTAAAGTCTTTGGAAATGTTTTCACTTGTAAGTTAGCAGTTAAGATAAGTAAAAAATGAATGGGTGAAATGTTTTCTGACCAAAGATAAGATTTGTATTTGATCCATCATGTCATTGTAAGATTCAAATAACAACTAATTCATGAACTAAACAATCCATGTGTTAAGGGCTGCCTGCTGGGTTTTGGCAAGATTATATTTATTTAGTTAATAGTCTGTAAAGAATAAAATATATGTATATATTGGATTTAGTATAGGGAGTATTTTTTTTCGTAGATAAGGTTGCTTGATTAGTATAATGTGCTTTGGTATGATCCAATGATTACTACGACTTTATCCATACATTTGGTAGGTGTGTCGTGGTTTCTATACTTGTGCTAGAGATGAGAGAATTTGGAAAAAAGCTTGTGAAAAGTAAGTACATTTTTGTTTCAATACCTGGTTTCAAGAACATATTAAAATGTTGTTGATGGTAGACAACTAAACCACATAATATATTTTAACTAATAAGACTTGAAATAATTTGAATATCTTCCTTGTGAACAATACTAAACATAACTTTCATTACAATAAAGACAAAATCAAGTTGATGTACTAGACTTTAGTAATAATGTTTTTAAATAAAATCTAACTCACTACAATAACACAAGCTTTCAGTCTCACATGCTGAAGTCGTCTAATCCTAACTAACCTCTTCCCACCATCACCTTAAAAACACATTCACACACTCCATAACAATTAGTTTCAACTAAAATGTCTTTCAGAGTCTTGCCTAGTAATCTTTTGTAGTTTCCATAACTTGTTTCTAGAAAATATTAGTGTTTACATTAAAATGTCTTTCAGAGTCTGGGGTGTCAATCTGGGAAGTTGTAAGAAGTTTGGTTCTTGGAGAAGAATGATGATTGAACGGCCACATCTGCTTTTTGATGGTCAGTGGTTCATAATGCATATTAATTTGTATGTGGTGTATGACTGTTTAAATATTTGGATTGATATTTAAATATTTAATTTTTCTTTCTTATTTTTTTAATTTAAATTTCTGAGTGTGTTAAATACTACAACAAAAATATCCTTAAAAATTCTCTTACAGGATGCTACATCAGTAAAGTTACATATATCAGGCAGGGGGAACAGAGCATGGACAGCTTTTATCGCCCATTTCACTTGGTGGAATACTTTCGCTATGTGAGATTTTTTCCTGATGGTCAGTATTGTATGAAAAGTTTAAATAGATTTGCAATTGAAATTTCATGGGTTGAAAATAGTGTTAATGTTTGTCATCACAATAACAAAAAAAAAATTACTCTAGTATAGTCAGGGCCGGTCCTAGCAATTGCGGGGCCCTATGCGAAACTGATTGCGCGGGGCCTAGTGTGTGTGGGAATAAGGATAAAAAGCGAAAATTAAGATTTTGTAAAAGAAAAAAATTCGACTTTGAATTGTATTTATTCTTTACTAAGTTAAAAATTGCGATCTGTACTTAACGAAACTTCTAACCAATGACATATTTAAATGCCAGTGACTATAAAAGTAAATAGTCTAATTTTCTGGAAATTTTAAAGAATTTTCAGGAGATTTTAATAAGTTCAAGAGATTTCCAGGAATTTTGTGTATATTGCTTACAATTTAATAATTACATCTTGAATTAGCACGGGGCCTATGAAGGCGCGGGGCCCACTGCTACCGCATAGGTTGCAGTGGCCTAAGACTGGCCCTGAGTATAGTGCACTTTTCATGCTTTTTGTGCCCTATGGTCCTATCTTTTTTTGTGGGCATGTGGGAGATGGGGTATCTTGGAGAAGGTTTCTGTGCTGCCTTTAGTATACAGATATCACAGTAAATTTGAAGTATTACATAGTTATGTTATGGTCATCTAATAATTACCTTTCTGATCTGGGTACCTGTAAATCTATTATTACTCTATTTAACAATGGTGCGCAAGAAAGATTCAAATCTCAAAATTAGTTTCTATTATAGGATTTACAAATTAGCCTTTTGCCTTCCTATATATCACCACATGTCATGTGTTATCTGTCAACGAGTGCGAAGTATTTAGAAAAACAAGTAAGCAATGTACTCCTTTCAGGCCTTGTGATATATAGGGCAGATGAATGTTTATATGTCCAATGTTCAACGAGGGTTTCATGTGGCCAGCACAACTACCAACTGCCTTTACTTTCCCCAACTAATGTCAGGTACCTTATATTTTGGTGAAACTCAGAGGCAACCAAAAAATCTCAGAATTCAAAATTGAGATTTGAACCTGAGACATCTCAATTTGAATGCCAAGTGCTTTACCACTCAGTCACCACATTCCCAAACATTAACAAATATAATTTTATTCTCTCCTTTGTTTTATGTTAAACAGTGGTGGCCTATTGCAGCGTGAAATACCTTGTTGTTATATCTCCTCAAATAATCAAATATCTCTCTTCTTTCTATCTATCTAATCTGAAAATAAGCAGACAGAAATTTGAATAGATTTAAGCTGTTTATCTTTTGCTTTTTTAAAAATAGTTTGTGTTTGAATCCTATTTCCAGGCCATGTACTCATGCTTGTTAGCCCTGAAGACCCCTTGCAGTCTCTGCCTAAACTGAAATTAAGAAATTCAAAAGCCCAGGGAATGCTTAAAGGTGTTTACAAGCTCACTGATCATAAGGTTTATAATCTGTTTCAATTTCATATCTGTTATTTCTGTACATAGATCTGTGTGTAAATTAAACTTACTAGTTGGTAATATTAGCACAATTTTATTTGAAAAGTTCAACACTATACTAATCATTCTTTTTAAATGTAGATGATTGTTATTATTCCATTTATAATAAAATTCATTCTTATTTAAGTTAAGTTTCTCCCACCAACGGTTAATTAGGGTGTCATGTGCTTAGCAAAATGACTAACAGACTTTACTTTCCCCAACTAATACTCATCAGAGTTGAGTGGACTCAGGGGCATCCAAAAAATCAAGAAATCTAATCTTCACCAAGATTCGAACTAAAAAAGTCCCTTGGTTCAGAAGCCAAGCTTTTTACCACTTGACCTCTATGCCCCTGTTGAGTATTAAATGTTGGAGTAGTTACAATTACTTATATTCTCTTTGATAGTGATTGTAATAATTTGAAGATCATTAAAATGAAAAAAAGACTGAAAACATTTATTTGTATAGGTATTCCTTTCATTTATCCTTGCTTTCTGAATGATGGTAATGTTTATTTTCTTGACTCATTTTGGCACCACATGTAATAGTTGATTTGAAATTTAAAAGTATTCCATGCTTATGTGTTCTAGGATGTGGTCATGGGTAAAGTGTTGATGGGAACTACAATTTAAAACTAACCTATTAGTTTCCCATTTAGCTAAATGTGATGTGTAACTGCAACATCAATACCTGACTTCTTTTACTTAGTCCTTTAGACTCCCAGTGGAGCATAGGGCCGCAACAGTACTATACCATCTTATTCTGTTCTTGGTGATTCTCCATGTCTATCATGGCATCTTTTCTTCTTGGTCTACCGATCTCCCAGCATTTCTCTTTCCTTGTTGGTGTCAGTCTTAGCAATATTAAAAATTTGTGTTTGATTTAAAAAGGAAAAAAAAAAATTAATTTGGTTTGATTACTTTGCTGCAGGTGGCTTGTGTATTAAAACGTGTCAAAACTGAGACCATGGCATATCGTTACAAGCGTCACAGGCAGGCTGTCAATCAAAATGAGTTGGAAATGACTTATACAGTTGTAAGTGACATTAATAAACTTTTTATTGGAGCTTATGGTGACAAACACAGGCACTTCTAATACTTGTATAGAAATGGAATTTTGTTTTAGACATCCACCTATAGTGAAATATCCATCTAATTGTTGAACAAAAGCCCTGCAAGTTCAGTGCTCTAACATTTGACTTCCCTATTTTGGTAATTAATTATCTTTAGGAATTTTTATCAAGGAAAGGTTGACTAGTGTGATGCACATAAATATGTGTACAATTGTTGTTTGTTTTTGTCCTCTAGGATTTTGATTTAATGCCCAGTGGGAGAAGACCCAATGCCCAACTTGTCTGGTGCAGTTATGCCGTTAGTTCTGTCCAGAAGTAAGTTGTAAAAATAAAATCTCTCTAAAAAATATTTTTCTCTAAAATTGATAATGTCATTTAAATGTTTGCATACATCAAATAAGCTTTGTAAAAAATGTTGGTCTTTAAAATAACTGAAATACTAATATTGAATGTTCAACTCTTTCTCTCCACAATTATTGTCCATGTTCTGATGGAATTATTTACGCTACCCAATCATCATGTACTACCATGCTATAATTCAATTTCTATAACTTTTTTTTGGTTTGTTTTCAGAGAATGTTATATTGGTATAGAATTTATGGGAAATACATACCCTTTTTATTCAAAGCAAAGTAATGTTATAGGATCAAAAGATATTTTAATTTTTGATCTAATCACAAATGAAAACTTTCCAATGTGGACAAGTCACCTAGATCTAGAGACTAGATCCAGGAAATATTTTATGATCCGGATTGAATGATGAATTTAATTATTATTTTTATCCATATTTACTAAAAACTTTATAAATAACATCTTCCAAAACACTTGAAATGGAAATAAAATGGAGCTTGTTACAACCATTGGTAAAAAAAATGTAAGCCCACTCTTCTTCAAGCCCTTTATACTCACTAGAAACTCTGAGTGGGAAAAAAATCCAAATGTTAAACTAGGGAAACTATTCAAGGTTGTTTCAAGCAGTTAAAACATGAACAGAGGAAAATAAACAAAACAAAAGTGTTTTAAGTATTGACCATAGGTGCTTCACTTTGACCAAGATCATTCGTTAAAGAAGGCCTCACTCTGATCCAAAGTGACCCTAACCCAGACCTGTGACATGCCAGCAAGCCATTGGTCTAAACTGCCCACAGGTTGTGATGTTGCAGGTCAATGTTTAGGCCTTCTATAGCGATTGGTCTCACTCTGACAGATCAGGTTATTTTTAACCTTGCTTCTGAGAGAAAGAGCTCTGGTTACTTGATCAAGGAATGTTTAGATCTCTGCCTTTTTGTTTTAGATGTTGTGCTTATAAAAAGATTGGTAATGCTCTAAGCTTCCAACACTATTTGACATGAATCACCTAATTTATATTTTGTATCTACAGGTCAACCGGTGAAGAGATTATCAGCAATTTTGAACTGAATAAAAGAACCTTCCCTCCCTTGATATTTTCTAGAGTCAAAAGTTATTCAGCTCTATCGAATGAACCACTCTTGTAATTGTTTCACTGTTTTATTGAGGTGCTTGTACCTCAAAGGTTTGATCTTATGTTTGTTAAACATCCTTAGACAATATATGTTTAAAATTATGGATGGTGATTGTAAAATTTAAAAAAATTAGTAAGATAACCTATTGGAAAAAAAATGTATTGGTATTTTATTTTTTCTACCCTTTGGAATATGGTTGTGAGCTCAAAAATAGAAAAAAAAGGTCTTCAAATTACTCTGTAAATATGTTTTCTTTCTTTAAGTTTTGATTTTTTTCCATTTAAACTTTGTGTTACCTCTGTTGGAGTGAGATTTAATAAGTTCTGTATTGGGTAGATCTATTTTTGTTTTGTGTGGTTTTCTTTATCCTTGTTTTGCAGAATATTACATGCTATTGTTTCATAAACTGAAGTATTGTTTTAATATTTTTTGGTTGGTGTACATTAATTTTCCAACACTGAAGCACATAATTTTAATTTTGTTTTTCAATATTTTTGTTTCAAACATTTCATTAAATGAAGTTTTGTAGATATATAACTGCATTATTTTGATTTTGTGTAATCTATTTTTTATTTCCAGAAAAATATATATTTAAAATAAATATTTTGAGTATTGTTATGATTTATGCATGTGCCACAATGTCAATATAAAAGAAAAACAATTATTTTAAGGACAAAAAGTACATAAAAAATATAAAGCTTTCTGCTTTAATGCATAATTAAAAGATTAATATAAAACGCACATATAAAAGTAAGGCTGGATTGTTTATGTTGGGTATCTTAAGAATTTTGCTGATTTCTTCCAATAATTCTGCTTTTAAATGATGAACATCTATCTATAAGTTCAAATAGCTAGAATCATTTGTTTTTTTTTTTTAAAATTGAATCAGATTTCCTTTTATTTCTGTTGACTAGTGATTCACTATTTCCCAACTATCCTCAGCTACCGAACAGATTCCTGCAATTTCAGAAGATGCTATCACTCCTACATAACACATAATGTCATAGTCCTGTTCTGTTCATGTTGTAAACGTGCAATCTGCAATAAACTAACCAATCATCCCGGTTGCTGTGGAGATATTTCATGTATTTGGCAATGTTGTCAGAAACAGTTACTTGTAAAATTCAAGTCTGAGTTCATGCCTCTTTAAATATAATTGACTTGGTGTTCAGTTTTCATTATGATTGTATTAGACTAGAGTAACAGACTTGTATTAAGGGGAGCTGTATATAGTCTTAAGTTAATACATTTCTCTAAGTGAGTACCCTCCTATCAGCTGGGCAAGCTGGGGATAATTATATATTTTAATTTAGGTTTTATTACTCTTGTCGTATGGCATTGTCTTCAATTCTGGGGTCAAAGGTGATGGCAGTATTTCATGTGACTATACAGACCCAGTTGTAAGCTGCATATTTTGTTACATCTATTGCAGGGAAAGATTTTATTTGCATGGGATTTAATTCTGTCATAAATGTTTGCTTTACATGCCCTATTGACTATATTATGGTCTTTGAAAATACTTTCATGTTGACTAATAAGCAAGATGTGATCTTTCCAATTTTTTTCTTCTTTGTGAGTAAATAATTCCCATCACAAATAGTAATATTAGTGAAAGCATAACTTTTATGTACAAGTTTTGAATCCTGGTTCAGAAATCAAGCTCGATATTTGCCCCAGAGATTATGAATTGTATTGAATTGTTGATGGTTATGTGTTATCACTAGGTTTTCATTTATTTATATTATACACATAATTTACCTTTGAAGTTTGCATTATGAGAGAATATAAAATATAATTTATTTCAAATATTTGTTGTTTTTTTACTTTATTATATTAAAATATGTAGGGCTTACAATCAAAACAAAAAACAACAACTT
The DNA here is from genome assembly GCA_021533235.1 of Biomphalaria straminea. NCBI lineage: Eukaryota > Metazoa > Mollusca > Gastropoda > Planorbidae > Biomphalaria > Biomphalaria straminea. The sequence continues at coordinate 7,376,501 of JADKLZ010084329.1, forward strand.
TTTAATGTTTTTAATCCAAGCTCTGTTCATAATCACATTTAAATACCATCTGAATTTAATTTTTTGTTTTACTCAATAAAACTACCGTATAAATATGCTAAACTTTCTATCAGGGTTAAAACAAAACAATGCACACAATTTTTATTCACAGTCAATAATTATAAATAAACACAGGTATAATGTAAATTTTCAAATTCAATAAAATGTTTTTATGCTATAAATGAGCTATTTTTCATTCCAGCAATGGTTAGGATGTAATCTTGTGTAAAAAAAAGCATAATTCTTTTCTCTTAAACCAGTATACTAGATTTTAGATTTGTTTTCAAAAATGTAAAAGATAATCAAAACTAAAGGAGACAACTTCATTCCTCACAGACATCGTCACAATCACACACACAAATACCTTCATTTGAATTGGGTACACTAATGCAGCTAAATGCTTGAATAACACAAAAATATTTGGTTCCCTGACATGCATCAATAGTATACAAAAAAAGACTACATAAAAAACATCATTCACCCCCCCCTCCCCTCTCAAAAAAATAATTCTGTAAAGAAACCTTTAGTTGTATCTATTTTGTGACATTAAGGTTGAATGCAACAGTTTCAGCATTGGTCTGCAATTAATGATTACAAAGAGAAAATCAAGTACAAGAAGTTGTTTAAATACTGGTACATTAATGTTTTGTCATGCATTAAAATGAGAAATCTTAAATGAAATTTTTAAGAACAAATGTACTTGTTTACAAACAAAATAAATATTTAGTGCAATTTGTTTTGCTTAGTTTATGCTTTTAAAAATGTTAACAGAATTGCCATTAAAATACCACTGTAAATATTTGTATTCATAATTCAACTATATGCACATGAACAAGAAATAAAATATCTTTCCAACAATAATTCAAATTTTCAGCATAAAATATTTATATACACATATAGACTATAGTCTTGAGGAATGTAATAACAATTCTGTTTGACTAGAAAGAATGAATAAAAAAAATGTCAATAACATCAACAAAATATTTTTTTTTCAGCTAATTATATAAAATGAACACAGCAATTAGTGTCTTTTCTCACATTATTTTTTAGCACAGGAAATTTTTTTATTAAAACAAAACTTTTCAATCATTTTACATAATTTGGAAAATACATTAGAATTGCAAATGTCTCCTGTGTTGAAATATGCACATGCTGCTAATTGAAATATAAATGCATAGATCATTTGAAGAATTTATCCAAAATAATCTGTGAAGCGAAAGTCACAGCAATACCTGCCACCACAGTAACGATAGTATTGTAAGTCATCGTAAAACTAAAGATCTGTCAATAGAAAAGTAGTATGTTAATATTGTAATCTTTGAAAATAAAAATGCATAATAAAATGAAGTAAATAGAGAGAGAGAGATTGATTTTTTACAATAAGCAGGTTTAAATGTGCACAATCTGTATGCCTCTTTGTAACAGTATTTGTAATTTAGAGCTAATCAAAACTTTCAGTTTTTTTTATTTGTTTACTAGGCTAATCAAAACGTTCAGTTTTTAGAATTATGCCTCTTACCTCATGTTTTCTTTGTCTCTAATTTAGTCAAGTCTGCTATATCATTTATAGTTTGTCTACTTTCTAAGTCTCTCTAATTTTTTGCATCAGTACACATATGTAAATATCTAGCACTCTAGAGATACTTGTCCTATTTCAATTTAATAATTCCCAAAAAATGCTTACATAATGTCCAGTCTCTTTGTAAATTATGGTGTCCTAACTCTATCAAATTTATGGTATTCCAACTATATCAAAATGTTGACTCAGTAATCCAGAATTCAAATCTGGTGTGTACTTTTGTGTACGCAGTTTTAGAATGCACCTGGGTTGCTGTGTTTTTGTCACGTTTGTTCTCATTGCTTTCGAGTAGGGAGTGTAGTGGCTGAGTGGTTAAGCACTGGGCTTCCAAACTTGAGGTCCTGGGTTCTAAAGCTAGGTTCAGACAGTTCTGGAGTCAATGTAGGCCAATAGTGAGCTAGTGATGTGATGTGTATAGGTCTATGATGTAATGCCATATCTTGAGCCAACCCTAAAACAAATCACCCCCCACAAAATTCTGCTCACCTCTCCCACCCTGAACTTGATGGTGATGTTTAGAGTGAACATTCAAAAGGTACACTAGTAAAGACATTTAAATTTACCTTGAGCTCCAGTTTAGTACTCTGGATGTAATACAAGACTGGCATTCTCTCTTCTGTTGGCAATACACACTGAGATTGTGAAAAAACAAAATAAAAGTATACATTTAAAACTGACAAGTTATAAATTAGCCAAGCTCAAAACTGATTATTAAATATATACTTAGAATAATGCAGAAAACCACAGTGTAGACCAAAAATTAAGCATTTCTTTGTTTGTTAGGGTTAGCCCAATATATGTCAAAGACATATGTTTCATGATAAAACTTCTAATCTACAGGAATGCAAGCTGACATAGTACAATTAGACTAAATTCACTATTGTCATTCAATCTGAATAAATAGACTAAATAAATAAACTTTGAACACAGAAGGCTTTTCTTTATAAAAACATATAACAATTTATTCAGGCAAGTAGAAAAACTGTCCAGGTCACTGAAAGGCCAAACTTTAGTCTTATCCAATTATTTATTATCCAATTAAGTAATTATTTAATATTTAGTAATATGCTAGATTATGATCCTTAATGATGAAATGGGCAAAATGGTTGAGTCTCAATAGCACATACAATATTTGAGTGTCTGTCCCTGAATGACATTTTTAGACAATCTCTTTTGTAATGTTTTCTCACATTGCATTTAAAGATATTTGGTGGGATAATAACAATTCAGATTGTTCATAATAGTTCTTCAATCAAACATCATCTTATCATCTGTCCATTATTGACTTTTGTTGTAGGGGTGCTGTGATAGTTCACGTAACCAAATCACTCCATTTTTCAGCAGCTGTCTTATTAGGATATCAAATGAGAGTCCATTTTTGTGTTTACATTGTCCAGCCAGCTATTCTTTGGACGACCCTTCCTTTGTACTCCCTCCACTGTTCCTTAAAGGATGACATCAAACATAGCTTACCTTTAAAAGTCTTTCTCCTTCAAAGTTGACTTCTGCATAAGCTGAGGTGATTAATCCAAGTGCTATGATGGGGGTAAGAAACTGGACAATGCCAGATATCTCAGGGGTATGAGTGGTCCAGTAGACAATGAGAAGGGCACACCAAAACATGATGAAAGTAATCCAGTTTGAGACCCATCTCTGCATGAGACGAGATGTAGATGACAAACGGCGCTGTGGACGTACAAAAATGGGGATGACTAACAAAACATACATGAAATCGTAATGAAACAAAATGACAGGATGTTAATAACCAGGATGTTGCAATGAATGCTAATGGCGTTAACATAGTCAAATCTCAAAATATAAATCTTATCTTCAAATATAAACTTTTTGATAAAAGATAACATATATAAAATCAAATAATATAAATAATAATGAACAAATAGGAGCATACAAGAGTTTAAAAAAATTAAAGTTGTTCCAAATAAAAGAGTAAGAGGAGAAATTTAGTTGCATTCTTACATAATGAGAATATTAATAATAATATATATATAAAAAAAGAAATCTTAAATACTTATATAAATTCACTGTAGACTAACCAGTAATTGAAAATAGGTAAACATCAAATCTTCATTTCTCATTATGGGTGGCCTCTGTCCACTAAAACATAATTTAGTTTCTGGGAACTGTGGTTCAGAGGATTCAAAATCTGTATTTGATAGCTCCTGTGCAGATGGCTTGCAAGATTGACCTTTTTCAAATCTGCCAAGATCTGGTTTACTAGTATATGCTTTATTTCTTTGAGCTGGTGCTGCTTCATCTTCATCTGTTGAAGGACTCTGTGGATGCAGAAAAAATGCTGAACGAGAACATGCTTAAATTTTTCATTAATTTTTTCCTTTTAGTTTGAAAACAAAAAAAAATCTCCAGTGACATGAGTACATGAGTGTAGAGACAGACCATTTATCACCCTTAAGTGTTGTGTTGATAATGTGGTAGAATCAATTTCATCTAATGTGTCATAAATAGATTAGCCCTTGCTGAAAGACTAAATAAAATTTAAAACAATGAAAGTATCAGTTGAAATAACTTGTTAGCAGCTCACTGGCAAAAAAACAATACAAGAAAACAACAAGAGAGAACAGTAAAAGCTTGTATGTCATATTCATGCCTTTAAGACAAAAAATAGTTAAGGCCTAAAGAAATTCATGTCCAAAAAGTTTACAAAATAAATCAACAAGGTTTCTAATTTTTCTCCCTACAAAATCAGTTAATGGCAAAGTATTGGTTGATTTACGATGTTTAGTGAATGTAATATAAGTGTCCTAGTAGGCCTATAAGAATGACTTGTACAGGTTTACATTTAACACATACTCTTTTAACTTTTTAACAAAAGTTTACACACAGCATCTAATTGTAACTCTATAGGAAACTTTTAAGCTGTTCCGATATAAAAGATAGGTTTAAGACAATAATGACAGTTTCAAGCATGTTATATAAATGTTTGAATACACACCCCAGCGAGAGTCCATTTAGCACTTGAATTATTTCTGCTTCTGTCTGGCATATTTTCTCTTGGACTTTCTGGAACTCTGGTCACTAAAAGTAATAGAAACAGGTCTATAATAATATGGTAGACTTGGTAGTGAGGAGGCTATCTGAAAAGTAGCCTAATATTGGCTATGATCCTAACATTTTTTTTCACATTCAGGGTGAATGAAAACAGTATTAGGCGAATAGCTTGCACAAGATATACACAGTTGAAGTACTATTAGATTTGAGAAGAATCAAAGATGCTGCCAATGCATTACAAATTTGAGACCATTGTGATCATGTAGTAATGTTGTGGGATATGTGGTTGAGTTTCATAAGCCACTTAGCTACCTATCAAGGTGCTTGAGTTCCAAGCCTGACTCGAGCTGAGTTGTGTTAGTTAAGTGCCTTAATGCAGCAGGGAAATATTCTCCCTGATACCCCACCCCACACAGAGCCACAAAAGAGATACAAAAGCAACTATAAAAAAATATTTTTTCATATACATTGTTTCTGTAACTAGAATCTTAAGTTTGAATAATTATAGTTCTTTTTTTTCTTTTTTAAGAATGTCCACAAACCTACTAATTAAGGTAACTTTTTTTGTTTAGAATGTCCACAAAACTATTTATCAAGGTAACTTTTTTTTTCTTTAGAATGTCCACAAACCTATTTATTAAGGTAACTTTAAAAAAAAAATGTTTCTTAAGGAAATTGTTTCTTTGTGCAGGCTCCATGAATTTTTTCAATATCTTTTGGCCACTGGAATTAAAGAATTTATATCATCTGCCAAATACCACTTTACTTTCTTTTTTTACTCAATAGCTCTATTATAATTATGAGTCAGCAGCATAATAAATGGGAGCTCAAAACTGGACAAAAAATTAGATCCTTAAGATAAAAGAAAAGGATATAACCTACAAGTTTCATTGAAAAGCTGGGATCTTGTGTTTTGTCTCACAACTCTCAGAGTTCGCAGAAGTTTAGCATTTTGAGGTGGCTCAATATGACTTCCATTGTCTAAATGAGCAATGTCATCATGCCATACATCATATTCTAAAATAAATATATAAAAATAGTCAATTTGAATTTCATTTTTTTTTATGTTCACATCCAACTAAAAAAAAAAACCTGTCTATCTACAAAACAAATACAAATTATATTTGGTCCTCTCAAAAACTTAAACCTTAATTTAGAAGCCTATATAAAAATGTATCTGACATCCTTTCATACATTTTACCCCCATCTTTTATATGCCGCCCCCTTCATCTTCCTAGTTCATCCCATGACTTTTCAAAACTTCAGTACTACCACAGTAAGGTCAATACCATGAAAATTTTGACTTTGGTCTTCTGGAATGAAAGATTGATCTCTTTGACTCTGCAGTTGTTGTTCCTCTAATGCCTGAATCTTGCAAAACTCCTCAAATATTTTTGTATCATACATCAGTTCTTTCATAAAGCGCCGAATGCCTTTGAAATACAGATGAAGAAGTTGAAGCCAATGACAGTTTATAAATAGTATTTCATTTACTGATATATTTTTATTTCTGACATATTTCAGATATTGCATGTTGATATAGCAAAAAAATAAATAGGTAAGCTACTCACTTATTGTGTGAGTTCTGCAAACCGACAGAGAAATACAAGCCACTAGTAAATTCCATGTCAAACACAGAAATGAATAGACTACCTTTGATGCAAAGTATATCTGGCACAAAGGCATCTGTAAAAAGGCAATCAAATAGCTCACATGTCAGAGCTTTTTAATGAATATCAATGTCCTCACATTGCCAACAAAAAAATGCTTTGCATTCATAACAAATAAACTTATAATTGAGGTTACTTTCATACTTTACTTTAGTTACACCAAGGTTCAGATAAATAACCTACACTTCTGCTAAGACTAGCACAATTACTATCCATTGGGTTTGTTTGATTCCCCAGATGTTCCTCATCCAGTAGATATGTGTTGGTGTACAAGTTGGTCGACACAACAGCGACAGACAAAACTACCACAATCAAACTTGTGCTGATCTGTGGAGAAATAACAATTTTATTTATGAGTATATTAGATCAAATGAATACTTGAGACCTCTAATGGTTTTAATAAATATTTTGTTTGTAAAGAAAGTTATACCATTGGAAAAATAATTCAACAAAGGGTTTAAATAGAAACCAAAAAAATAATCTCAAACTTTTAATACATCTGAAATGTAAAACAATTTTACTAATATTGTAAAAACAACAGACTTATATCTATCATTATTATTCATTTCATTATCAATGTTCACATTTTACTTTTAAGACTTCACAAAAATAGTTATATTAAAAAAAAAATTCATAGTATGCTAAAAGTTGGTATTATCTGTTAAATGGAATTATACTCCTTTTGTTTTTCAAGCAAGAGAGTGTAGCAAGTTTATTTTGTTTAAATAGGTGTGTTACAGATGGTAGCATAGTTGAAAAAAACAACAACCCCAAACTTCTTTAAATATGAATACTCTTTTAATTTTATTTATCATAAAAGCAGTAACAAGTAAAACTACTATGGCAGCAGTTTAGCTTCACTAACCTTAAGAAATGTTTTGGAATGTAGTCTTATGCAGTCTATCATTCTCTTATTGCTAAAGAGTCTTTCTGCTAATGCATTGGCATAGATACCAATGCCAATCCAGTACAAACCAATGATGGACTTGGCAATAGTCACAAGGACACTTGTTTTATAGAAGGAGCTAAGTGAGTCAAATACATTGAAAACTAGACCACTGATCCCAAAAGTAGCAGCAGCCAATAAAGTTAAAATGCGGAGACCTTTAGCCAAACAAAGGCAATGTCTGTAAAAAAAATAATGTTATATTTTGACTAACTAAAATAATTGGCATTGGTCCATTTCGAATAACTAAACAAAAAGGGACATTAAGAATGTTCAGAACCATAAATTACATCCAGTCCGTCCCAATGTAAAAAAAGTGTGTTTCATCAAAATGAATAATCTCAGAGTTCTTAAAATAATAATGAATAATTAGCATGTTAATTACATAGTGCATTGAAGTTTCACCAGTTGCTCTTAGTCTTTGATACTTATTGTCCTGGTAAGTTTTCTTTAACAACAGATTTTTCTACTTTTATTCATCTCAGGTCCTCCAGCAGCGTTCGGCACATAGACCAGTAACCTCTCTCTTTTGAGATCAGTCCATTCCCAGCCTTTGCTCATGGATATCTAGGTCTTCTAAGAAGATGAGACACCATGTTATATGTGGACAGCCTTGTTATCTCTTTCCTCTATGGTTTCAATGTTATGGCCCACTTGCAAAAATGTTTCATCTTGTCTAAGAATATGTGCCTGTATCTTATACACTGTTCAGTCACCTTTTTGCTCAGAGGAGGACTTGTCTAATGATGTTATCTTTCAAGCATACCTAGAAGTTGGGACTGCAATTTGTATTGATTGCATTTTTGGAAGCCTAACCTAAAAACCAAATTAATGCTAATTAATTAATGATAAGATTTCTGTAAAAAAAAAATAATTTTATACTCACTGCTTTGATGTTTTTATACCCAAGACAGCCACTAAAGTAGACCAAATCCAGTTGGGCAACTTGGGAGGCATGTCTACATGTGACTGAAGAAATTCTTCATCATTGGCTGACCCAGAATTACTTTCAGTTAATAAGCGATCAGGATTTTGTATATGAAGCCTACGTCATAAATAACAAACTATTTTATGCATTTGTAAACAAGTAAAATTAAACAATCATTTTACTTCTAAAATAACCCAGAGTTAACATATAATTGTCATTTTAGAAGCTTCAGCTTGAAAGTTTTTGTTAAAGTAAAATATCAGCTTAGTAATCATCAATATTATTTTACTATCATTGATATTTTTTAACACAAAATTACACCAAAGAATGAGTAAATGAACATATATAAACTCAGAGGACTATGATGAAACAGAATTATCTTTTTTTTTTTTTAATGAATATGCATGATTTATTTTTCTGTTGACTTCATTTAAAAAGTGTGAAGATAAATCTTTATTTGAAAGTTGCTTAATATATCATACCAAATCATGTAATTCTAATAACTAAATGTTCACGTAGGAATAGGTTCCTAAAAATAAAGTCTATGGGTTGCATGTTCAAGCACTGTTGACAAGACAAGACAAGATGTTGCTCCCTTATATTCTTTTGTTTTGCTAGGGATCCAGTGGAGTGAACATAGAAGAGTATCACCAAAGCCAGATGAGCAGGAAAAGCTATTTTTAATTAAATCTAGTTTAGCAAATAAGTCAATAGGTAGGCTATCTAGATAGCATTGTGTTGCACTAGTCAAGGGCTGAGAATGTGGAGGCTACAGGAAGTTGTTTTTTTCTCAGTCAGCAAAAACAAAGGTTGGTTTCTGGCTCTTCTAAACAAGATACTTTATTTTTGTCTCTGTTTGTAGCCTTCCTGTGGCCTTCACACAATAAGTCCTACCAATCGCATTAAAATGCTCAATGGCAAATGAAATTAAATCTACCCTTAAATATTAAAAGAAAAAGCATTAATATTAAATGACAACTATAAGGAAAGAAAATTGTGCAATCCTATTTCACTTTGTTACTAGTGAAATAATTTAAAGAGAAAGAGGAGCACCATGTTTATTACAATGAATGAAACTATTTACAGATTTGCACATGAATTTGAAAGCTCTACATTAAGGAATCAAATGTTCATTTTAACAGCTACCAAACAGCAAAGAAATATGTTTCACTATTTAAAGTATTTGTATAAAAAGCTGTGAGAAAAAAATAAAACCAAAAAAAAAAATAATAATGATAATTTGCAAAAGAAAATTCACTGAAAACTGGGTATAAGAACAAATTTACAGTTTAAAAAAAAAAAGGTGGTAATTGAAGGATTAGAGCACTAAGGATTGTTTTTTTTTCAATTATGATTTTCTACCTTCAGGGATCTTTGTATTAGCCTAACCTAAAAAAAATGAAAAAGAAGCAACTACATTTAATAAAATATTTTAAAAGACCAATAGTGACTTTATGCAAATATACTTTTGAATAAACTTTATCATCTGATATTGCCAAGTGATAGGAGGAAAAAATAAACAGCTATGTGGCTTTCGTGACAGTTTTATTAACTTAAGGTCTATAAATGTTTTTCCAATTACTGAGACATCTTTTAGTTATTAGCTTTTACTGATAAGAAAAGGACATTTTCTGATTTTCATCATCTTTCAAATTAATACCAGTATCATCAAAACGAGAAAATAAAAATACTCAATCATGCAATAATTGTATGATGATGTAATGGTATTAGAATGGCAATTTTACTATGCATCTTTAGATGTGGTGGTAACTGGTTATGACACTTAACTACTATTTCAAAGATAAAGGTTCAGAATGCTACCAATGTAGCTAAAAATGTTACTAAGATTTGAGGATTTTTTTTTATTCCATCAATTTCTGATGAGTAAATCTGTCAACTGCTGTAGAAAGTAAAGGCCACATTTGTTATTCTGAACAAAAAACAATCTTCTAAAACCTATACATAGAAACTAATTAACATTTTGAGTCAGTATAAAAAAAACATCTTTTTCTTCTAGGACCTCTATATAATAAAATAAAATTTAAACATAAAGAGTAAACTGTTGTGATCAATCCTGATACTTTATCTTCTTCTCAACTTTTCCTATTGATCAGTTTTTAATATCATAGAATCAAAATATTTAGCTTGTAATTCAAATAATATAAACAAATTGTTTTCTCTAAATATGCATTATTTATTACTTGTAATGCACAATTCTCTCCTCAGCATAGTTGGGAAAATCTTTGCTAGAGTGGCACTATCCAAGCTGCAAGTGATAGCTTCAAGAGTCTACCCAGAATCTCAGTGTGGATTCAGGAGTGGCAGATCCACCGTAGACATGATATCCTCTCTTCGACTACTGCAGGAAAAATTCAGAGAGAGAGACAGACCCCTTTACATCGTCTTTGTTGATCTGATTAAAGCCTTTGACATGGTCAGTAGAAGTGGCCTTTTCAAGCTCCTGAGGAAAATAGGTTGCCCTCCCAAACTACTGAAGTTCATTGAATGTTTTCACGAGGAAACGAAATGTACTGTCAAATATGATGGAGCCCAATCAGCACCTTTTGAGGTTAGCAGTGGTGTTAAGCAGGGATGTGTGCTCGCACCTACTCTGTTTGGCATATTCTTCTCTTGTCTACTACATTATGCTTTCAGTGACAGCAACGAAGGTGTATATCTCCACACAAGATCTTCTGGAAAACTATTCAATATATCAAGGCTGCGGGCAAAAACCAAGGTTAGGAGGATACTTATTAGGGAACTCTTGTATGCTGATGATGCAGCTATTGTAAAAAAAAAGTAAAGTTCCCCTTTCAGACCTTGTGGTCTATAGGGCAGATGATGTAAAGGTCATCTGATTCTGTGGCCCACGGTTTACGAGGGTGTCATGTGGCCAGCACAACGACCAACCGCCTTTACTTTACCCCAACTAATGTCAGGTACCCATTAGAGCTGGGTGGACTCAAGGGCGCCCGAAAATCCCGAAATAAAAATCCCAGTCTTCACCAGGATTCGAACCCGGGACCTCCAGTACGGAAGCCAAGCGCTTTACCGCTCAGCCACCGCGCCCTCGCAGCTATTGTAGCTGACTCTGATATTCAGCTCCAGACCCTGGTTGACAAACTATCTGCTGCTTGCCAGAAGTTCGGCTTAAATATTAGTCAAAGCAAGACCAAGATACTGGTCCAAAACACTAATGCTGCTCCTCAAGTAAACATTAATGGCCAACCACTTGAAATTGTTGATCACTTTTGCTATCTTGGCTCCATCATATCCAACGATGCTCTACTGGATAAAGACATCAACAATAGGATAGCAAAAGCAATGGGCACCATGTCAAGGTTGCAGAAAAGAGTGTGGGACAACATATTGCTGACTAACAACGGACCTGCGTGATGAGCACTTTGCTAAACGGAAGCGAAACATGGTTAACCTACTCATGGCAGGAAAAAAAGCTGAATGTCTTCTACCTCTGTTGCCTAAGGCGGATCTTTAAAATAAGGTGGCAAGATAAGATAACCAATGAGGAAGTGCTACAAAGAGCAGGTTCCCAGGACATTCGCTCTGTTATCAGCAGTAGACGCCTTGGCTGGCTTGGCCACGTTCGTAGAATGCCAGTAGGTCGACTCCCACAGGATATTCTGTATGGCGATCTAATAGAAGGCAGAAGAGTCTTTGATTGCAGATGCCATACACAACAGAAGCAGAAAGAAGGGTGAAAATGCAACGGCGCCTGGTGACTACATATGCCCAACCTGCGATCGCAGCTGTGTATCAAGGATCGGCCTCTTTAGTCACACAAGAGCTTGCAAGGGGAAAAGATCATCTCTCGAGACGTAAAATGTCACAGAATGCACAACTGTAAAACAAACTTCCTCACTGATAATAAAGATTATTATTATAACTATTATTAAAACTTCCTAAAGATTTCTTAAAAGAACAATAGCCATGACCAGAAGAGAAATATTCAATACTATAGCACAACAACATAATAGATAGTTGTCACAACAGGTGTATCCTATTTTATTGTCTTATACAATTATTTTGTTTTGAAAGCATGACAAGTCAGTAAAGAGTATATAAAGCAACTGAGCATTAAACAGAAAGCCATGCAGTGGTTAAGAATCTCAGTCTAATAAAGCTCACACAAGATATTCCTAGGAGAGGAAGTAAAGAGGGACCTACAACATTCATTTAATATGTAAGCAAAGTGAATCATGCATTTAAGTGTAACCAGTTTTAGAATAGATTTTTTTTTTACTTTTTCAATAAAACAATTATAGAGTAGGCTACAGAATATTACTATAGATAGAGAAATTCTAAATAGTAATCCGTTTTAAAATGAGCTACAAATAAATTTAGCTATTACAAAAACTACCTGCATATAAACATAAATAAAGTGTGGTTATTTATTTTAATGTATTAAATATCAACAAAGATCTTATCTTATATATTACAGATATTACTTCAAAAAAGAAGATAATTACACCATACACGTTTCATGTGTCAATCTAGTCATGCATATTAGTCAATGACTTAAACTCTGCTAAGTCAATGGTTTTCCTGGCTGATTCAGGCAACCTATTCCATTCAAGTTGGTCTTACATAGAATGATAGGCCCATGCATTAGTGTATGCCATAATATATTGAGCTTTAGATTATAAATATACATGCTTATTGGTATCATAAAAACTATCTGTATATAATCATGAATAAAGTTAGGTTATGTGTTTTAATTAAAGTTAGATTATGTGTTTTAATATATTAATTAAATATCAACAAAAATAACTTTTTTATTTAGTCTTCATGTAATGTTTATCATTCATTAAAAGTACACATTTTTAAAAATCTCATTTGGCTTGGCTACCTATTAAGGGGGCTCGAGGTTCGATACCCGACTCGGTCAGAGTTGTGTTTACTGAGCGCCTAAAGGCAGCACAGAAAAATTTCTCCCCCTCCCCACACTGGTCCACAAATGAGATTGGACCATAGCGCTCTGAGCCAGCTATAAGCATGAAAGTAGCACTACATAAAAGCAATAATTTTATTTAAATTATATGTTTTTTAAATTTTTTTATTTTTTTCCCCAGCACTTTTCAATATTCTTCTTTTTTCTTCTAGCTAGCTTTTTGCTGCTGAGCTGTAGGCTCTTTTAAAGTCGGTCCCAAGGAAAAAAGTGTGTTTTTCTTTCCATTGTTTAGCACTGCCATACAGAGTGTTGTTATGCTGGGCTGTAGTGGTAGTAGGGTCTGCCTAAGGTGGATAAAAATGGGACATTCAAAGAGGATGTGATTCACAGTTTCATAAGGGTGGGTGCAGTGTCTACAGTGGGGTGGTTAAAGTGGAATTTATTCTGTTAAGATGATAATTTAATATTATAAAATTTGTGAGAAAAGATAATTCCCATTTTCTCACAAACTTCAACACTTCTAGAATGTAAAGGATTTTCATAACATTGAATTTGTCAAGTAGCCTTTTTTTTTTGGGTATTCTTTCCCAAGTCATTCCAATTCATTAAACAAGTAAATAGTACACCTTAGGTGGTTGAATAAAGTTAGAATTGATTTTTAAATAATAAATCCATATCATAAAAAGATTATAAACATATAAATATAAGTAGACTATATTTCAAATATAAAAAATTTGAAAAATTGTAAGATGATCATTACATTATTAAACGAGTGCAAAATTGAGAAAGCTTTGATTTCATGATAGGCATGTCTTGTGATCTTATATGTAGTGTGGCTTTTTGAATGATGCTGTATGGAAATGCAAAGCAAAAAAATTATACTACCTTTGTTTCAAAACCATTTCATAAATATCCTTGGTACTTAAGAGTGACAAAATAGTAGTGAATAGATCAGTATGGATTTATTTATTAACAGTTAGGTTTATATTTTTTATGTAATGCATGTTAAAATTAAGTTTGTAAATATAATATTTAAAAATATCTTTACAGTTACTTTACTAAAACATGTCTACAAATTAATTAAAAATTTTAATAGAAACTGAACTTTCTTACCATTCATTTATTGGAACTGCAGAGGGTGACTGGCCACCTCGAATCCATGGGTTCCACCCAGTTACATGGCCAAAATTTTGTACATTTTCTAATGCTGGAATGCTTCTTCTTGGACGGGTGTTGAATTCTTTGTAGTTAAAAGTTCCTCGATCATTAATAAATGCCATTGTTACCACTTTATCTTAATTTAATATTTATCCTAAATGTTAAAACAAAAAAAGCAACACATTGTAACAGAGAAATGCAACTCGTTCATTAAAGGAATATGGATCAGCAGTCACTTGCATTCTAGAAGGCTAATAATTGAATTTGTATAGCCTAACCTAAAATACTCTTTAGACTTAATAATGTTAGCAAAAGACTAGGATGAATAAATTTTAGCAGATACGCAGGCATCACTATAAGTAAAGCTATCATCAATAAATATTTCCATGCTTTGAAGATAACCTTGTGGATCTATGTAAATAGGACAATAGATAACCCTGTCAGTTCAGTCAAGTTAAGTGCTTGACCAGGTCAACCTGGATATTAGTTTTATAAGACATTATTATGATAAAAAAAAAGCAATTTCAATTTAACATTGAAAACATTTATATATGGGAATTAGATCACACACTCTTGTCTCTTAGTATAATTGTAAAGCTTATTATTACCATTTTTTTTTAAACTCTAACATTCATTAGTTATTAACAACCCAAAATAATCGTTCTATAATAGTCTATATCTATATACTTATGTAGATTATAAGTTCATATAAAAAGAAAGTATAATATTGACTTTTATTTTTTTTAAAGTATTTATTAGATTATATTTATATCTAGATTTAGATCTAGAAATAGAACTGATCTATAATAATAATATATAATGTCATAATTATCATATCTAGACAGATATATAGCCTACTAGTAACTAGAGTCTATAGATCAGTTTACTAACTCAACTGAATTAATAATTAATGAATAAGATAGGCCTATCTTCTTTTTTTTAAAGTAACTTATCATATCATAAGATAATCATTATTATTCATAAGATAAATCAAGAATCTAGTCTGAGATGTAGATAGGTAAAACTTTACACAGATTGGAATCTTATCTAATCTAGATTATATAATAATCTTAGTCTGCACAATAGGCCCTATGTGGAAAAAAATAACACGAAAAAACACCTATCAAGTTTAAAGAAAAGAAACTGCTTAGAACCACGCCCCCTTCCCTTTGTTTATTTATATTTTCGCAACCATGTACTGCAATGTAGCCACAGTACACAAGTCATATTCGTCATCATCTGAGATGGTACATGAAACATAGTAACCAAATTCTTCCACTTTTCAAGGTCAGAACAAGATATCAAGAGAGAGAGAGAGAGAGAGAGAGAGAGAGAGAGAGAGAGAGAGAGA
>JADKLZ010084329.1:7392117-7436444 GCA_021533235.1 Biomphalaria straminea
AGAGAGAGAGAGAGAGAGAGAGAGAGAGAGAGAGAGAGAGAGAGAGAGAGAGAGAGAGAGAGAGGCTAGTCCGTTCTTTTACCTTAAACAGCCGGCTTTTTTATGGACGACTCTTTCTTCATGCTTTCTCCACTGTACCTAGAAGAATGACTTTTGGCACTTTTGCTCAACTTTCGATCGTCTCTTGACAGTATTGGTTAAAGAGTTTTGAAAGCGAGAGTGTTGACTTGTAAACAAAAAAAAAACAAAAAAAAAAAAATAAAAAAAAACACATTTGAACTATTTTCCTTGTAGATCTAGATCTATATCTGATTATTTGATACCCAGCATTTTCTTGTAGTATTCAATCGAGACTAGGCCAACTCTAAAAAAAGTGGATTCTTCCAGCATCAGCGTCTAACTTTCACAACCTTAAATATAGTCTGCTCACCATAGGCGTAGAGAACAAAACGTGCAATGGGGCAAGAAACTTTATTGGCGCCCCCTTTCCTATCTTTCATGAACATCACAGGTCATCACATAGGCCTAAAAGTAAAACGAGAAATACATGCAGTTTTAATTTTACTGGAGGTCACTCACGAAGGCCGCGGGATACACATTTGAGACCAAAAGAAAATCTGCTGCCGAGGACAAACGCAGACGACGAAAAGAAAATCTAAATCGACCACCTGCGGACAATGGTTTTGCTTGCCCTGGATGTGGCGAAATATGTATGTCACAGCTGGGGCTGCACATCCACGGGAAATACTGTATTCCTCACTAATCTTCGGGCTCAAAGACAAGCCTTATATATATATATATATATATATATATATATATCACCTAGCTCAGAGTGCATTACCTAAAATATCTACAATACTTTTTTTTGTACCTCTATGCAAGTGGAGCATTATGAGGGTGGCACCTGAGGCATCGTGCTCCTTGCCTCCCATCACTGCGCCTATATTATGCTACTCACATATAGTATACATTGCCCTAAGAGTAGAGAAACCACTAACGAGGAATACATGCAGTTTTAATTTTACTGGGAATCTTGATATGTTACTTTTCCAGATTTTCAACAGATTCTAAATTTGCTCATGGAATTATACAGATCTGTAGGCCTACAATCTTGTTAACCCAAGTTTACTCTCGATAAGGTGAACTTTAAATCTCCGCGCTACAAACTTTTTAACTCCACGGAACTCAGCGGTATCTAAATGCGGGTGTTAGATCGATGGCTTCCCGTGTTAGGTGTTGTTAGGTTTTATACTTAGATCTAGATTTACGAACGCCCTTTGGCTAGATTGCTAAAATATATAGATTCTTGAGTCAAATCGAGATCAAAAGATGTAGATTTTCTAGTTAGAAATCTATATCTAGTTTATTCTAGATTTATTAAATTCTATACTCTCGATCTAGATTTAGCTTGTATAGAAACTAAGAAACTAGGTCGCTAGTTCTGAGCAGAGAGATCTGTTCTAGAGTCTAAATCTAGATTTAGACAAGACTAGATCTAGATCTAGCTAGACTTTGACGTCCTCATTTTAACTATTCTAAATCTAAATAATTAAGTTTAGATTTCGATTTGTAGTCTAGCAGCAATGGCAGCTCCCAATGAAGTAAGTTAGTAAGTTATCTGTAAAGCAAATAAAATAGTATAAATAGTACATCTGAATTCAATTAGAGTTAGAGTTCAAGTTGGTTAAAAAAATAGAGCAACAACCCTCATCCTTTCCAAAAGAATTACAGGATTGAAGTGAAATTATGTAGATCTAGAGTCAAGTAAAACCAATGTTTTAATTGGATTATGTTTTTTTAAAATATCCATGCCAGTGGCGCTACAGCCCTTGAAGGGCTCTGGCCTGCTTGCACACATCCTTCCATTCAGATCT
The DNA here is from genome assembly GCA_021533235.1 of Biomphalaria straminea. Lineage (NCBI taxonomy): Eukaryota > Metazoa > Mollusca > Gastropoda > Planorbidae > Biomphalaria > Biomphalaria straminea. Next base: position 7,393,992 of record JADKLZ010084329.1, read on the forward strand.
CTCCAGTCCTGGGCCTTTCGTCTCCACGCCCTAACCCCAAGCCCAAGCTGTTGCAGATCTGCTTCCACATTTTCAATCCAACGAATTCGGGGTCTGCCTTTGGGTAGCCTGCCTTTTGGTTTTTGTCGGTATACGATCTTCGCTGCCCTGTTATCTGTCATTCTTTCAAGGTGACCTGCCCATCGTAGTCTGTTTTTTTTTTATTTCTGTCACTTTTGGTGGGTATTCATACAGTTGATAAATCTCATGGTTAGTGTGTGTCCTGGTTTTTAAATAATATGATTAAAAATTCTTCTTTATTTTATTTTACAGGTTTCCCGGAAAGATCAGTTTCAAGCTTACATGGTTCCCGGCTTATCTTACATACCAGATAAGATAGAAGTGGCTGAAAACCCGTTAGTAATACTTCTTTACTACTGCCAGCAACTAACAATTATTTATTTATTTATTATCATTTATTATATTATAAAGCTTTATTAAACAAAGATACAAATTTACTTTTATATGTTTCTTTCTCAGAGCTTTGATACATAAGATACAAACTGAATTTCTTGAGTTCCTCATTTGTCTCACTGATACCTTAAAACTACTGCACCTTATCAAGCCAAAGCACCTTCGTTGCATGGTAAGCCTACTGAACTTTGCAACTTTTCTCCCCTAGTACATATTTGTATCAGAGGCGTAATGAGGAGTGGGCAAGGGGTCAGAAGCCCCGGGCGTTAACCTCAGGGGGGCTGCCACACAAAGAGAGACACCTGTACAAAAAAATAATACATGTTCATGGTAAATGGGGAGGGAGGGGCGCCAATAAAGTACCTTGCCCCGTGCACACATTTTGCTCACTATGCCTCTGATCTGTATTGAATCTATCAAAAGAAAAAGATCTACATGTCCACATGCTGAATAATAGTAAAATGTATCAGTTTACAAGGAATTTGTCTAAATACAAACAAAGAGCTGATTACTGTGTTTAAGCTGCAGTTGGTCATTGTGCTGGCCACATGACACCCTCATTAACCGCAGGCCACAGAAACAGATGACCTTTACATCATCTGCCCGATAGACCACAAGATCTGAAAGGGGAACTTTTTTTTTTACTTTTTAAAATGCTAGAACAGACGCCCTCTTTGATTTTATTTGCTACAGGCTCAGACATTGACTCTTGTATACCATATGAAAGTATTTGTATTTTGCTTAATCTCTTAATATGTAGGTGTCATCTCAAATGCACATGACTTTTATGCCAATTACTTGTTTGAGAAGTTTTTTTTTTTTACCTGACAATATATTGGTTTGCAATTTACAGAATCCTATTCCACAAAGTGTCCTGAGAGAAATGAGAGTTTTTGGTAATAAAGGGCCACTGTATAAAAAGTTTGATAAGTAAGTCTATATTATATACCAGTGGTGCCCAAACTTTTTCACCATGGGGTCAATGGACATTTCCAACACAAAGAGTCACAGGCCCAATCACCACAAAAATTTTGGGGACTAATGAAACCTGAAATCATACAGTTTCATTTTGCATTTTGTGCATAAGTTTTCAAGGGTCATATAGCAGCCTGTATTTTGGGCATCACTGCCCCCCCCCTTTTTTTTTTTGTTTTACACCTTTCATTTTCTGGTAGATATATGAGTGCTTCTAACCAGTTTCAGTCTTCTATGTTTCCTTTTACCCTGTTTCTTTTTAAATATTGTCTTTACCATGTTACTGACTCTCTTTTTCAGGGTTTTGAAGGGAAAAGTCTTAAATTATCTTTAGAGTTAGATTTAACTCTGGGATATTTTGTATTTTTAAAAATTTATAATAGACCATTGTGGGCCAATGCTATTATGGTCCTATGATACACCTTTAAAGTTTATTATTCTTAATTGGTGTTGCTTAACAGCTTTCATAATCATTGCTCTTCTATGAGTTTTGATTTTTTTTTGTAATTATGCTTTTATAGTTCATCTATTATAGCAATTACTCTTTGCACAAGTGCCAATTTGTTTTCTTCAAAAAGGAATATTATTACATCCTAGCCTTTACCCCCTACCGACTGACAAAGCACAGGTAGCATTCCAGCAATGGGAGTCAATTGTCAAATGCATGGAAGTAATGATTGATTTCAATTGGTGCATTAGGCAGTAAGGCTCAGTTGTTGTTGTTTTTTTTTTAACAGCCACTATATTAAAAAAGTTAGTGTCATTGAGTTTGAGATTAAGTAGCAAGCTCTACACAGATAATTATTTTTGTTTTAAATTTGAATCCTGCAATAACAGTCTTTTAAACTTTTCTTCAAGAATATCTTATTTTCTTATTTTATAAAATACAGATGTTACTTCAAAAAAGACAATGATATACAGTTTGAGTTTCCTTTACTGTGAACAGTAGTCTACATTTCCATCTTTAGAAGCATTATCTATGTTGTTAGGACAATGAGTGAGAGCTAGTACTGAACTCAAAGAAGTTTTTTTTTTTTTTTTGCATTACAATAGAAGAGCTTAAAGTGTCATTCATTTTTTCGTCTTAAATTATCTGAACATCATTAGTGATCTAACTTATGTTTTAGACATACTGGTGGAGCCATTGTTGGAATTTCTGCATCTGCAGACAACTTGTTCAGGAAAGGAATGAGCACAGCCAGTGGATTTGTGAATAAAACTAAACCAGTCTTGTAAGTCTTGGGATGTTGAGATTTGTTTGACCGAGTACACAGTACAGTTTTAGAATGTCTTCTTTGTTCTTTAACACATTTCTATACAGAGCTCAAGACAGTTTATCTAACCACATTCAAAATTTAGGGATCCAACAACTTTCAAATTTAGGGAACAAAAATAATAAAAAGAAATTTATGTCAGCAAAATCAAATGAATTGTTACAGCATATAGTCATGTTATTATTTAGTTTTGAAAAATTAAAATAATAAAAACAAAACAAAAAAAAACAGAATGCTTTTAAAATGCTTTTTGACATACTTTACAGAACATACTTTATAATGTCTTCATCTAAAAAAAAAAAACAACTTAAAGAAAAAAAATGATCTTGAAAAATGCATCAAAATCTGAAACTTTGTCATTCTTTATGTGCACTATCCATAAACATATAATGTTTAGCAATATTTATGTGGATTTCTAAAATTACTGTCAATCTTTAACAAAATTGAATGCTAAAGCTGTACAGTTTATGTTACAGAAAAAAAGAAGGCATAAAAAAAAAGCCACTGGAGTCAGATCTCATTGAAATTATTGGAAAGAGAACTAAGCCATTATGGCACACTGTAGCCCTTGACAGGAACCAGGAACAGAACATGACTCAGTTATTGTAAGTAGAAGACTTGTGTATATATATACTTTAACATTTCTCACTACCCAGATGCTCTGCTAACTGCCCCACACGACACAACCAATTCAAAGAACTTGACAGCTTAGGGTTCCAAAGTAGCGTATCATTTCTATGTCCATTAAATCTCAGCCAATACTGAACAATTAGCAACAACGTAACACTGACAGTACAAAAACTTCCTTGCAACTCTACTTTGTAATGCTGTATCAGTCTCTTGGACATGTACTCAATTGTCTGTTCCGGACCAACTTCACATTGTGCTGGTACTTGACTTTGACTCGTACTTATGAAATTGCAAGGTAACAAGAAGTGACTTGACTCTGGGATATTTGCTCTTATATGGGGTCCCTATATGCTTTCCAGAACAGTATGGAACGTCGCTCGAACATTCGGGTTGATCACATGACTACATTGGACTTGACTTGCCCGAGTACTAGTCACAACACAGATCCTTTCCAAACTGCCATGTACTGTCACTTGTCAGGGTTGACTGCTCGTCTAGTGTTGGCCTGGGGTGATTTGTGTCAGCTAAAAACACACATAACAATATCCTATCTGTGTCACCACTAGGTTTGTAACAATATATATATATGTATAAATCTTAAAATACATAATTCCTCCTATTGAATTTCTCAGAAAATTCAACAAAGCAAAGATCCATGAATTATTTTCTCATAAATTTATTATAAAAACCAGTGAAAGAGTGATGCATAAAGTGCTGAGGAATTACTTTCAAGACAAAATAACTATTACTTTCAGTCTCACCAAACATGCTATTGTCATACCACTTGTTAATACAGATTCTCCCCCCATCCCTCAAAAGTAGACAAAAAAGCCTTTATTCTTATATGAAATAGTTAACACAAAAGATTAGGAAAGTTTTTGAGTACTAAACGTTCAAAATGTGTCAGCCTTAAGAATCTGTATGCTCCTGCAGAGTAACACAATCTAATTGAGGGTAATATTTCTTTCCATATGGGAATCTGGAATAGAATAAGTTAGCCAAAATATCCAGGAAAGCCATTTTATCATGCTAATCCTTATGTCTTGATGATCAGTACAATGGTTTAGGCTCAACAGTGAGAGAAAATAAAAATAATTTCTTTGTTTGGTGTCTTCAATTGAATAAGGGAAGAAAAATTAGATGATCCAAAGGCTGAAAGCTCTCAAATCAAGCTTCAGAGGGATATCATCAACAAGAAGAATATTCCAGTCACAAGGTAAATTCTTTTTATTTTGTTTGGTTTCAATCTTTTATCAGAATTTCTTTTAGCATATGAATTTAGAGTAAAAGAAGCACACAAATAATAATATACTTTTAAACCAGATATATTGATGTTATTTAAAAAAACAACAACTTTTAAATTCAATTAAGCATTGTATTATGGTTGACCTTTCAGGACACGCTCAGAAACTCTGGTTATAGCTATCAAATATTTAATGCAAACAAATATACGCCCGAACGATGAAGAGTTCCAGCAGCAGATGGACATGATGGCAGCATCTGATGCAGGCTTTAAAAGTGTTGAGGAGTACAAAATTTATCTTGAGACTCTCCGGCCACATTGGTAAGCTAGTTTCTCTTCCTTCAGACTGGCCAACAAAACAGTAGGTAACCTATCACTCAAAAATAAATAGAGGAAAGGTTAGTTAAATAAAAGCTATTATTATATATATAGCCAGTATAAAAAAATAAAATATGAATAAATATGACACAATCTTTTCCTATTTTTTTGTAAATAAAATTTGGCAAATGCCTTTTTCTTTTGTAACATTTTAGTGTCTAATTAGTACTTTAAAAAAAATAAAATATTCTGAGTACTATGGAAATATTCCAGAACTAAAACAGTCAGTAGGTTATGTATTTGAACTAGCTATGCTTAGGCTTAAACTGATTCAGAAAAAAAAAATACAAATGGGAGTAGTTTAAAAATCATACTTATAATGAAGTTTTAAATTTTCCAGTTAGGAGCAGCTAAAAAGTCAAACATTCACTGAAAGGTAGTTCATCCTTATTCACTTGGATACAATTATTAGTAGGCCTTCATGTGAAGCAAAAAACTGAGGCAGTAGAAACAAGACATTAAACTTGGTTTTATTATCCCTTGTAGCTATTGTTTTTTTTCTTATCTAATATAACAGGTATAAAGATTTGTTAAAAAGCTGTATTTATATTGGCATCTACACTGCTAAGGAAATAATGGAAGCCTTTGAAGATTTGGGTTATTTTTACAACATGAATGAGGCTAGTTTACATTTGGCAAAGGTAAGCATCAGTAGAGTTCAAAGTAATCTTTTTAAAAGTTGTTATTGTGGTCAAGGTAAGCTGGGATTTTCAGACTTGAACAGGCGAGGGGTGAGGGGCATTAAAAGATTGGTTTAGATAATTGTTGTATTTTTGTATAAAGAGTGTGGCCTATACGCAATGCTTTCATGAGAACTAATTAATGCATTTTGTGTACCTTTGACAAAGCATACAAAGTGCATGGATATTCTAGGAGTTTGTGTCATTCCAAAAAATGAAAAAAAAGACATTATGCTTTTATATTGTATAATAACTGGTTTTATAACAGGTTTAACACCTACATTTACATATTTATTGATCAGATATTGTTCTCTCTAGCTTCACTCTTCAGAGAACGCTTTATTTGCTTATTTTTTTTTTTACTATTTATTAAATTAGGCATAGTATGTGATTTTGTAAGTGCATATTACTTTTAGGTGAAAGACACATAATTTTCTAAAATACAGAAGCAGCCTTATGTTAATGCTATAATTAGTGTTTGTTATGTATCCCACAATGGTTTTATAACTCTATCCATCAATGATAAATTAGAACTCAAGAAATAAAAAAAAAATTATTCATTTGAAATACACTAAGAAAAAATATTTGAAAATATTTGAGTGTTATCAGAAGAAGTTTTCTTTAGAATAAATATTCATAGTAAATCAATGGAAACTTCATCTTATATCACATACATCAAATTTGTTTGAGATCGGATTTGTATCATTTTCTATTCTATGGACAGAAGCAGGGTGGTTTGGTTGAGGGGGGGGGGGAATTTCAATGGACATCTTCTAATTCATTCTTGTTTGTGTTCATCTGATATTGTCACACACAAAGTTTATTTCCTCTACACTGAAACTTTATGAAAGTGTTTAATATTCATACCAAGTATACTCAATTTGTCTTTAAAGTTTGTTTTGCTTTTAAATTGATTTATTGTTCTTGTCTGTCAGGCTAAACTTTCCTATCTTGTGATGTCTTTACCTATTTGGGACATTGGACGGATGGAAGTACAGAGAGTTATAGATGTAAGTATTTGTTTCTTATTGTGGTTTAGAACCTATAGAATGTGGCAGCTGAATGAACTCTTTATGTTGTGTCTGTTTTTATTTTTGTGTATGTTTCTGTTATTTTGTCTTTATATTATATGAGAAGAAGAGTCCTTGTAATCACAACAAATTTCCATAAGGATCAATAAAGCAGTCTTAGTTATACAGTGAGCTAATGTTGAAAAAAAAAATTCTTAGTTGAAAGTTTGTTTTTAAAGAATTCACAAAAGATTGTTTCCATTCCATCAGTTATTCATATAATTTTCTGCCCAGTAATTTGCAATTTAGAAAGTTTTGATAAAGCCATTGGATTTATTCATTAGCCATATTAAGTAAATGTCAAAATTGACATGACACTTTGATGTGTGTGTGTGCTTGCAAACAATTAATGCTTTTAAAGCTGAGTTTGCTTTGCATAGGAATTATTAGATTTATCGAAAAGTTTTTATTAAAAATGAAAAGAATTGTATTATAATTTTGTTTGTTGTAAGTTCAATAAAGTAAACACAAGTGACCCAGGCATATGTTGAGATGTACTAATTCGTCGATGGTGCTAATGTAGATTTTTTCTTGAGATGTCAGATGTTGCAAGCTGTTACTGTGATGTGCTGGGGATTCTGTTGATGTATATCTCTAGATGTAAATGCTATCTTAGAGATTCAATAAACGAAGATCCTTTTAATTCAAATTCAGAACTTTAATTCAATAACTGGGAATCACTGTAGGTACAGAATATACAAAATAAAGTATATCAAATAAATATCTTCTTTCCAAGCTCAATAATAAAATATATTCTAAATACTAGATTAATAAAATACAAGACTTGTCACTGCAAGTTACAACTCAAAACTAAAATATGTCATTTCAAGTCGTTTCTCTATGAAAATTTCTCCACAACTGAACATTCTAGATCCTGTATTTCCTTAGCCCCTAGCTTAGACGCTTGCTTTTAACCAATCAGATTATTTCTTGTCAGATATCACGCTTCAGATTACATCATGGGAAATTTTGACACTTAACATGTGCGGTGCTGGGCAAATTAGACTTTTGTTTATTTAAATTGAAACTTGACAAGAATGTTCTAAATATAAATATAGAATATACAAAATATAAATAATAATAATAATAATAATAATAATAATAATAATAATAATAATCTTTATTGTCCATAAGGAAATTTGTCTTACAATTTGTGCATAATACCAAACAAAACATTATAAATATAGAATGTACTAAATATAAAGTTGCACGTTTTAATAGCCTTTGCTCACTGATCACTCATTAAAATTGAATGATGTTTGAACACTAGGTTTTCAGAATTACAAAAAAGAAAATTGTTCAGAATTATTAATTTATTATTTTCATGTTGTTTTTTTAGGTTCCCGGTCACTTAATCCCCGGTCATTTCATCCCCGGTCACTTAATCCCCAGTCACTTAATCCCAGGTCATTTCATCCCCTGGTCACTTCATCCCCTGGTCACTTCATCCCCTGGTCACTTCATCCCCCGGTCATTTCATCCCCAATTAAATATTTTATATATAAATATGATTATGTAGAATGCTTTTTGACATTTTATGACATGTTACTAATGCGTTTATGGTGTTTCCTCTTTCATTTTGTATTCTTAATGTGAATTGTCATATTATATGGTAAATCTGGATGCGTACTTAGCTATAGCAAAATAATCAAAGGCCAAGGTGTGGTGAAAAGTAGTGAGAATCTTTTGAGAGATACAAGTGCGATTGGAATATATATGACCATGCGGATGATAACTTATCATCAAAGGCCAAGGTGTGGAGCAAGTAGTGGAAATCTTTTGAGAGATAGAAGTGCGATTAGAATAACTATTACCGCGCTGCTGATAACTTATCAACAAAGGCCAAGGTGTGGTGCAAGTAGTGGAAATTTTTTGAGAGAGAAATGCGATTACAATAATTATGACCATGCCGCTAATAACTTGCCATCAAAGGCCAAGGTGTAGTGGAAGTACGACCATGTTTCACTTTATTATTTCATTTTCAATCGCTCTTTCTTGAAAATGGGCGCGTCATTTTTAGCCTTGAAATATGGTTTTATTTTTTCTAATAAAGGCGGACTTCACCCATCCTCGGGATATCATGTCGCCTGTATAAGTTTTGCTTGATATCCTTTTAAACATTAAAGTTCCAAATTGTGTTATAAGACTGGCAAAGAAAATAACAAACATTGTTCATCAATATGAATCGATGGATCGTTTTCTGTACTTACAATCGATAGCCTTACTATCTTACTGATGTAGATGAACACAAAAAACTTTTTTTTTCATTACATCTATATTTAGACATCGTTCATTTTTATAGTTTTTAATGACATTTAATTTTAATTTATTTCTTGTTACAATTTTGTCATTTAAATAAAAAAATGAATACATCAAATATTGCTCATTTAATGATTTTTAAATTATAATTTATGATCACATGATGAAAGTATCAGGGGATGAAATGACCGGGGGATGAAGTGACCAGGGGATGAAATGACAAGGGGATGAAGTGACCGGGGGATGAAGTGACCAGGGGATGAAGTGACCAGGGGATGAAATGACCGGGGATTAAGTGACCGGTCACCATTTTTTTATCATCCAAAGCAAAGTCAAGAATTCATTGTACAGCTTTAAAATACAACTTATCACTAGAACATGATTTTTTAATTATTGTTATAAATTAGGTGAAATCAGATGTCTTAAAAAACAAAGAAAAAATGAGCACAATAAATGAGTATGTGTGTGAAACATGTTTACTTTTTATTTTATTATTATAAATGAATGAAATAAAAACATATTTCCACTGTTCTGTTTCACCTGGCTACAGCAATGTAGACTAATGAAACACAATAAGAATTAAGTAGAGGCTTTTTAATAGAAGGAGTCTTATCTTATCTTATCTTATATAATACAGACGTTACTTCAAAAAAAGTAGAGTAGATATTAGTACTCTCTCATTTTATTGTATCACACATCATGAAAGGAAAATTTCACAAAACAAGAACAAACAATCACATAATATAAACATACTATCACAATCGTTAATTATTAATTAATATAACATTTTCTTTTCGTAAAAAATATATTTTTGTTCCTCTAGTTCATTCTATATGAGATCTTGAAAGAAGCCAAGAATAAAAACATTCTTGAAGAGTGGCTTGTTGTCCGAAAGTTGCCTTACGTTGTGATGCCCGCCATTCAATCTGACGAGCTGATTGCAATGAGGGAAGCTCAACAGCAGACCCAGCAAGTCGAGCAGCCACCACCACCACCACAAAGTAAGCTAAATAGTGCAACATCTTTATCAGAGAAAACTGATATTGTTAAGGAGGTAGTTGTCCATAAAGACTCATCCAAAACAGCCAAAGGGAAGAAGAGTTCAAAACTAAAGATTAAGAAAAGTAGCTCTAAAACAAAGCCAGAAATTTTGTTAAGCACTTGAGGTGATATTAATTGTTTCACTGCTTTTGGTTATGTTGTTTTCTTTTTTGATGTTTTCTTTTACTTAGTTTGTTGACATTCAGTCATCCATCCAATGCTTATATTGTTGAACACAATTTGTCAAGAATAAGTTATTTAAAGGCAAGATTTCTATAAAGGTCGTAAATTTTTATCATTGACATTGACTGAAACACAATTCTATTGAGAAACTGATAGAACCATAGTAAATTTAAAACTTGAGCAAACCAAAATTATAAGCGATTCCTGTAAAAGTATTGCATAGTTTTATTAAACCCAATAGGTTTGAAGAACTAAAATCTATTTATTTCTGTATTATGGTCATCAAGTCGGGAGTAAAAATCTTAATTTTATATCAGAACTAATGGATCTTAAACATAGTTAACTGCTCAGCCATATCAATTTCGATTAGATCAGATTATATTGGGGCTTCAATAAGTGGGTCATCATTCATTCAAAGCCTTTTTTGTGAGGCATTGTCAATTTTATTAATTTACTAATAGAAAGTTTGGGACTATTGATTGCCTATCTATGTTTGTTATTGTCTGATGGCTGCTTGTCTAACTCACTTTATGCTAACAGTATAATAGAAACAAATATTTTTTTTTATAATTTATTTTTAGCACAGCCCTTTCTTGAATTTGCTTTTGTGATAGGAATTCAAAATCAAAATTTTAGAACTTTGATATAGTACTTGAACAGAATATTTTTGATTGTTTGATGACACTCAGAAAGAGAAATGCATATTATGACAACACATGACGCAAGTGAATTTATTGAACAAATAGGTTTCAAAAATCCAAACTTTTGATAACTTTTATAATATGTGAAGTTTAAAAATGTTTCTGTTATATATTTGCTGCATATATATTTATTGAACTGTTTTTATAAATGTACATTTTTTTTGGTCTTACCTCTTTTTATATTAATGAGCAATAAATTTATTTCATTTCTTAAACAATGTTTTTTTTTTTCTATAGCATTGAATTGAGGTTCTATAAGAGTTTCATCAATCTAAAAAACTATATAATAACTGCATGAACATTAGGACACACACCATCACTGATGAATCTGTTAAAAAAAAACTTTTTAGTTTAGTCATAAATTTTTTTGATCCAGACAATTTAAAGGTTTTATAATATTGACCCCAGTGGATTACTATTTGCTTTTTTTTGACAACAGCAAGAAAATAGGTTAACTTATAAAGAATTTAGTAGTCTGTAGTCTATAATTAATACCCATTTTTAAGTAACTAAAAAAAAAAGCTCTTCATAATTATAGATTTAAACTAATGAGTTAGATAACAATATGAAGTGTTTCATATGCAGGCTGATCACTCTATCCATGCGTCTAGTCTAATTTTCTTTGGTGTTTTATGTTTAAAGACTGTAAAAAGTGTACCTTGAATAGTATTGGATGTTGAACAATCTGTTGTTTTGTAATAACTAGTTGACCGGCGGCATAGCATACGCCGCTATTTACCAGGACAGGCCTTAGGCACTGCAACATATGCGACCGCAGTGACTCCCGCACTTTCATTGGACCCATGCTAATTTTTTAGGTGTATAAATTATTAAATCAAGTTACATGAAGTTAATTCCTTTTTCCTGTCTATATTTATTTATGTATTTGCTATTTTGTGAATGAAAATAGTGCAGATTTGGATACACCATTTTCATTCACACCATGCTATGCCATATGATCTTCCCATTTACTTGTTGTAAGTGAATACATGAATTAAAAATACTATGAATGGAGCTAAAAAATGGCTAATTGACCTTAATTTACGCGATATTAAGAATAGAGTTGCACTCATGTAACAATGCTTTAGAAAAACAAATTTGAATGTTAATCCTATACTCTTAAGCGAGCAATTCTTGTATATATATATATTTATTTATAAATTTTATTTCGAAAACGGCTCTAACGATTTTCTTTAAAATTTGAAGGTATGTGCGTATTAGTGAGAAAAAAATTCTGAACTCATTGGCCACATCGGGAAAACTCGAGTTCGACCGTTATTTCGATATGAAAATGTCTCAATTTAATTTTGGTCAGAATAATTTATGAATGAAATGGAAAATTTATGAATGAAAGTTTTCCATGACGTAAACGGGAAAAACGCTGCTTACGTCACTAAGCTTACCTTACTACAATGCAAACAAGAACGAGTTTTAAAGTATCAATGGACCTAATTAAACATTTGCACACCATCTTATTGAAGATTGATTTATTATAGAACTATGGAAGGAAAGTAATGAAATTAAATGTACGGATGTATGATTAGTTATTGCGTTTTAAGTACTTAATAAATTGTTTACACTCTAATTGCGTAGAGCGGTGTAGATTCCTCATTAATCTTCGGATTTGATGTCAAGCCTTATTATAATTATAATTTTGCTGGTAAAATTATGACCATGTGTTCATGCTTCAGTGTCTAATGTCCCGTACCAAAACAAAGGAAATGGTGATTACACAGCTGCTCTACTGCTCCTTACTTTCTCACACTGAACAAGATATCTAAACTTGGGGTTACTGTTAGGGCGTGGTGACGAAAGGCCCAGGAGATATATGAATGGAGGGATGTGTAAGAGCAGGCCATATCTTTCCATGGGCTGTAGCACCAGTAGCAGTAGTATATTACCTTTCTTAGTATAAATTATTTAACCGAGCAAGGCTCGGCCACCTGATATTTTGATTAAATGGACTATATTATAATTAGTATGTTCATGTGCTAAAGCATAAAACTATCTCTGCAAAGAGAAGTTCTATAATCTTAGAGTTGAATTCGAGTTTTAGATCTAGATCTAGGAATAGAGAGATATTTGAGTTACCTTTCGTAATCATGTCTAATGAACGAATGTGCGTAATTTGTGATATTAATTAAAGTACTTCTAAAGTGAAACCTGAGAGTATACTCTGTGTATTGTTGTTCTAGTTTCAATAGTCTTACCACACAATAATCTGGAAATACTTTTAATATTATGACAAAAATTGAGAAGAAGAGAATTATATAAACACCACTTTCATTCACAAAATAGGCCTAGTGCGGATTGGGATGCACCAATTTCCATTCACACTGCGTGCTGGGCCATGGGATCTTCCCTATTTACTTGTTGTTGCTAGTTTTTGTTTGAACTTTTGAACTTGTCTTTTGAGAAATATATATATAGATAGCAAGAATAAGTCTTAACTATAAAACTTGTTTGAATAATGTAAAACCTATACTGGGACTAAACAAATATCTCAATGCACACAAAACAATTATTATTTACAGTTCACTTAACCAAAATAATATAACTAGACAGTACTGAACATTAAAAAAACCTAAATCCTCAATTTCAGTGGCCAAATTGATTTAGTTACTTATCACCTACACCAGGGGTTCTCAACCTGTGGATCACAACCCCCTTGGGGGTCGAATGATGATTTTCCAGGAGTTGCTAAGATTATTGGAAAATTATTTTATTGTCTAAAAAACCTGACATTGTGCCAAATTTTTCATATACAATAATTTAAGAATAGATATTGCTAACTAAATCAGAATCATTCCAAACTTTAAATTGTCGCAGCATCAGTATTTGTAACAGTTGAAATTACTTTTATCAAATGGTTTGGCTTCATTCATTCCTAAATTCCCTATGTTTCTATTATGCAACAAAGTTTTTAAGTAATGAGCCTATGAAACCATCTAAGCTGTAAGATCATTTTAGACGATGACTCTATGATAGGTATCCTTTGATCATTCTACAGCACAGCAGTATGCATTAGAACAAAGAATACCCTAAAAAATCAGCCACAAGAAAACTATATATACCTTACAAAATGTATATGTCCTTTATACCATTCAAGGCAGCTCTTCTCATTGATCCATGTTTGTGGGCTGGAAATACCTTAAAATCTAATTGAAATTTATGTAAGAATCCTGCAACATTAATGGTACTATATTTACCAATATGAACAACATTAAAATATTAAAAGCATAAAACATATGTATGTCCAAGGCACATAGGATTTCATGTTTGTAATATTACGAGCTAAAAGCAATTTATTTAGCACCATGTTATTCTTAAAATGACTAATGTTGAAGCTTGAATGCCAAGTGTGTCATACCTATTTAGGAATGTAGATGTAAGTCTATTTGAGAATCACTACAGAAACCCACACAACCTCCTTGTGAATTTGTCTGTTGTAACAAAAAAGTTAAATGACACAATGATGACTGTTTCCAGAACTGGTTGTGCTGCAAACCACTGAATAGATTATTATAAAAATAAAGTTTAAAAAAAAGTTGTAACACTGGAGAAGAATGAATCTTCTACTATACTTGTCCTAGATGAGGATGTAGGAATTTTTTATTGACTCTTTTTTGTGTGTTGTAATGGTTAATACAAATATTTATGAATTATGTAATATAGTTTTATATAAGCATTACACTTTAGCAGCCCATTTAAAAAAAAATTGTAATCTAAATAATGTGCTTAATAATGTAACAATTCTCATATATATGCATTTACCAGTGTATATACATAGCTTGCCTGGTCATGTGTTATGCACTGCTAAAATAGGCTTTTTGAGCCCTAATGATTTACCGGTATTAGGAACATCTTCATGTTTGGATACTTGAATCCTCCTCCTCCAGGATTTAAACTAGGGATTCATAATTTTAATAAGTTCCCCTTCAGACCTTGCAATCTCTAGGGCAGATGTTGTAAAGGTCTGTGGCCCATGTTTAAAAAGGGTGTCATGTGGCTTGCACAATGATCAACTGTCATTATTTAGCCTAATTAATGTCAGGTACTCATTAGAGCTGGGTGGACGTCCTTAAAAATCACGAAGTTTAAAATCCATCTTCACCAAGATTTGAATCCGGGACCCCTTGGTTAGGAAGCCAAGCACTTTACTACTCAGCCACCACACCCATAGGTATACATAATTTGAGAGTCAATTTCTCAAACCCAGTGATGCCGAATTATTTTCAGCTTGGGGACCATTGACATTTCAGTCTCACTTGTCATAGGATGATGCATCAAGGCAAAAAAAAATTTTTTAATTCCAATGGAACTAAACCTCTAGGAGTTTATTATGCACAGAGGGCAGAAGTTTTGGTGGGCCAGATGTGAACTGCATGCTGTATTATGGGAATCACTGCTCTAAGCAATAAGCACTTTTTTTTTACTGCTACTTACAGTAGTAATGAGAATTGTTGATTTAATGTTAGATGTTCAGCTGCAAAGACAAATGATTATGTCAGTCCATTTTCAGTCAGGGTGTGTTCATTGTACTAAGAAGTACTTAGGAGCACTATCCATCAAGCACTGGCTGTGTGTCTTTTTATGTTGCATGTGTTTGCATCCATATTGTTATTGTTTTAGTAGTAATGTTGGGGTGGATCATTGAAGTGAAACCGAATTTCAATAGAATAATCTATCTTAAATCTAGTGAGTTTTTCCATTATTTTGGATACCACATACTATAAGCTGACAATTATTGGTGAAAGTAAAGGCCAATATTTCTTGTGCTAGTCATTTAACAACTTAATCAAATGTTGACCACATAAACAAGAACTTGACTTGTCCTTAAATTTTATTCCGTAATACTAATGGTGCCAGATCATTAAACATTTTATTTTTTGTGTTTTTAATATCTGTAGGTGATAACATGTCTACCGGAACTGGAAGCATCTATGACTAAAGTCTTGAAATGGAAAACAAGAAAACATACATGAGTCTCATAAATATCTTGCCTGTTGTAGTGTAACAGTAAGAAATGTTCATCTCAAAAAATTTTTTTTTGAGAGTATATACATTCTTTTTGATATGCATGTATACAAAAAAGATATACACTAAATAAATAACTAAGAAAATATTTACAAAAAAAGATTTCATTTTAATATATACTCATAGAAGCATAATATTTAAAAAAAAAATCTTAACTTCCATAGGGAGTTAGCTTTTTTCTAAATAAAAAAAACTCACTGGTCATTCAATTAGGTCAGTCATACACAATTTGTTTACCACACATTCACAAGTGACCAAGAAATGATAAATAAAGAGACCATCATAATTATAAACAGACTTTCTAGGCAAGAATAATATCTCTTAATTTTTTAAATAAATATTTATGAAGT
Source organism: Biomphalaria straminea (assembly GCA_021533235.1). Taxonomy (NCBI): domain Eukaryota; kingdom Metazoa; phylum Mollusca; class Gastropoda; family Planorbidae; genus Biomphalaria; species Biomphalaria straminea. The sequence goes on from JADKLZ010084329.1 coordinate 7,410,266, forward strand.
TAAAGAATTCTATTCTTGGACATCTAATAAGTATACATGCTTTACAGCACTCATTATGACTTGTATTAGGCCAATGCATGCGGCGGGATAAAACTATAAGTCAAGCCTTTAGCCCCACTGGAAGACAGAAATGGTGAACATCAACTACGATAATAACAGATCTAATAAACATATGTATTTAGCATGTATTAATATCTAAATCTATTTATTAATACAGTGGTAAGAAAAAAATATGGATGGATATAATTAGTCCCGCAGGATCATGTTTACTGATAAAGACATGAAACTTGTGTTTTTACTGCTTATATAATACTCATGTTAGTCAGATGGGATTTATATTTAAATTTTTTTTTCACCACCTTTTTAAAAGATAGTTTATTAATGACATGCTTTTGTGAGACCATAAAAAGTTGTGAATTTATTTCAATACATTGAAGACAACAGCTGATTAGGTTTTTAATCATTCGTTTTGTTTGCGTAACAGCAACTCCCTTTCCATCTTACTTTAAAAAAATTATAAAACTATGTGTGCACACTTGCTCCTATATTTGAAATAAAAGTCACAATTTCAGAGGACAGAAAATAGCTGCGGAATCTATTTCCAGTAAAATGACAGTGTGGTGAGATTTAAAAAAAAAAAAAAGAGAGAATTAAGACATGCTGACAGCACCGACAATAAAGCAGATTTTCCTTTGGAATATTCTAAATAAAAATATTTCATTGTTTGGCACCTGATAAATTTAGAGTGATGAGACCACATTAATAACAAATGTTTCATAAGAGGAAAAAAATTACAAATAATACATTGGAACAATTTTTTTTTTTATCAAATATTATGGCATTACAAGTTCATAAATATAATAAAATAAAATTTAATTATGAAAAAACAGCTAAGCTGCCATAAAACAAAAAGATATATTTTAATCATCATTTAAAAAAAAAACAACAACAACATTACAGAAACACATATTCATCTTAAAATATATTTATAAATGGATATTTTGCTATCTAAGATTTAAAACATTAGATGAACACACAATATCTTAAAATATATGTATAAATGAATATTTGCTATCTAAATCTTTTTACAAAATAAGTTACAGCACTCTAAAATTTCCTTTTCAGTAGAAAAAAAAAATGAACACATCTTTGTGTATAAAAAGTATATATATAAACACAAAGTATAACAAATTATTATCTCCTCAGATGAGATTATCATCTCACATCAATAACAACCAGTTCAAATAAAATAACCTCTCTTGAAATATTCTTTCTACATAAATAGGACCAAGATTTTAGACAACAAAGTGCTGAAAATTCTAAAAACTTCTCATAAACTGTAATAACATGAGAGAAGTTTATTGAAAGTGACATAAAAAAAAATCTACACTTTAAGGTACTGCTAGGAACAAGCACCTTCAAAGAGACTGGACTGATTGATACATGAAATAGAAGTCATATAACATATTGATGCAGGGTGAGAGGCTTGGAAGACATGAGATTTCAACAGGCTTTTTAATGAAACATACACCAAACTTTTATTAATGAAAAATTATAATATTAGTTTGAGCCTAAGAATTTTATTTTAACATCACAGAAGGTAACAAAGGCTTTTACAAGAGTATTAAATTAAGCTTGTGTATTTAGGGAAATATAGCTGATGGTAATGATCATTTGTATACATTGAAAGGATATTTTGTTAAAGAGCATGGTATATCTGCAATTATGGACACATATTTCAACATAGAACACCTAAATGCTTCACAAAAAAAATATCACTTCTTTTTGAATATCTTTGTTTTAAAATCAGCAGTGTCTTGGCTGGCACAACATATGTCAGATATTTGTAAAATATGCCTGATAGAAAATTTATAACATTGATTAATAAAAATGCATTAATGAACACACAAATGATAGCATAAATTTACACTATTTAAAAAAACAAACAAATAAATAAACATCTTTAAAAACAATCAATCAGATCTATATGAAAATCATATCTTCAGTTGTAAATAAAACTGTAGTTTTGCCTTAAGACTTGTATCTTCAAATGCAATGACCAATTTCTGTCACTATGATTTTTCTGTAAAACTACACTTATGTTCAATTAGCTACAGCAATAAAAAGATATTTTTTAACCTAGAAGAAATTAATACCAAGTTTTTAAAATAAAGTTCACATACAAGTATAAAGGTCGATATGAGAGTTCAATTTATTTATAAATGAGCTAAACCATGCTTACATTAACAACAAAAAGAATACAAGAAATTGTTTGTTTTACTAGCAAACAGAACACCTGATTTTGTAGAGCAACGCTCTAAATGTAATGTTGTAAAGCCTTGTTTATTTTACCCTGATAAATCAATGTTTCACTATTAGAAATTGACGCATTCAGTTTAGGAATCATGCCACCCCATTGGGACCACAGAACTAATATTATAGACAAAGATGCAGTGGCGTAACTAGGGATTTGAGGGCCCAGGGGCTTGATAACTTTAGGGGTGCCTATATATTGACATTTGAAATGAGATAATGGAGTAATCTTTAATGTAAAAATAAATTTTTGGACACTCAATTGAGCTTTCCCCCTTTTTCAAGTGGGGGCTGGGGGTAAAATTTTTGGCGCCCCACCCCAGCTACGCCACTGCAAAGATTGCCAGTGAAGAAAAGGAAAATTGAGTATCTCTAAATTGAACAACAGTTATATTTTAAGATTGATCAACACTTTTAAAAAAAAGTTATTAATAACAATAAATCTTTACAATAAATCTTTACAATAAATCTTTAAATAAATATACTTTTGTAAAGTTTTTATTGCACAACTAGTCCAAATGTATTTTGTACTACAGTTTGAAAATCTCATTTCAGTGAATGACTAGCATATGGTTTAGTTGTAGAACTTATACATTCATTTCATTAAGTGTTTATTATCTATAAGCAAATATTAGTTTTGCCTACATTCATAATTTGTCTGCAAAAAATGGTTTAAAATGAAGTATATGAATTTATTTCCTACAGCAGGAATCCCACACTAAAAGTTTGGATTTAATCTCTTTATATATAACTAGTCGACCGGCGGCATATCATACGCCGCTATTTTCCAAGGCAGGCCTTAGGCACTGCAACATATGTGACCACAGTGGGTATCGCACTTCTTTGGACCCGTGCTTATTTTTAGGTGTATAAATTATTAAATTGAACCATTTTATAAAACATAACAGATTTCCCGCGGCCTCTTGATTGACCAGGAGCCCCCTGGAAATCTCCTGAAATGTTATTAAATGCTATGCCGCCGGTCGAAAAAGTCCTGGAAATTTCCGGACATTATTAAAATCTTTTTAAAGTAAAAAAAAAATGCTATGCTATTTTGTGAATGAAAATAGTGCGGATTTGGATATATTATTTCCCATTCACAACTTGTGGCGCCATGGGATCTTCCCAATTGCTTGATATAAGTAAAGCGAATGCTTGAATTCATGAATGAAAAATACTATGAATGGAGTAAAAAAAAAAAAGGCTAATTGACCTTATTTTACGCGATATTAAGAATATAGCTGCACTCATGTAACAATGGTTTAGAAAAACAAATTTGAATGTTAATTTGATTAAATGGACTATAATTAGTAGGCTATGTTCATGTTCAAAATCATAAAACTATATTTGCGAAGAGTAGTTCTATAATCTTCTTAGAGTTGAATTCAAGTTTTACTATTTAGATCTAGATCTAGATCTAGGAATAGAGAGATGAGTTACCTTTCGTAATCATGTCTAATTTAATGAACGAATTTGCGTAATTAAGGTACTTTCTAAAGTGAAACCTGAAAGTATACTCTATCTGTGTATTGTTATTTATTTCTTGAACCTTTGAACTTTGAGGAGAAGAGAATTATATAAACCACATTCATTCACAAAATAGCGTTGCGCCGCATGCTATGCTATTTTGTGAATGAAATAGTGCGGATTGGGTCCATTCACACCGTGGTGCGTACGCCAGGGGATCTTCCCTATTTACTCATTGTTGTTGTCTGACCTAATTCTTTGTGGATTATATATATAGATTCTCATAATACAACCAAATAGGATTCATTTTACAAGCTTATTATGATACATATTTTTTCTTGAAAATTGAAGGCTATTGCATCTACAATATAATTCTGTACTTTCCATAATGATTTTTTTTTCCCTTAAAATCTCCATCAACCATGCCATCCCTTGAAATCACTGAGCAATATGACAACATAAGTTTTTGAAAAGGGTAAAAATTCAAGTAAATACTACGAAGAAATATATTCGATATCAGCATCATCAATTTGAAATGTGTTGTTGAAGTATGCCTGATTTGGCCTCCTCATTTCTCTCTCTCTCTGCCTCTCTCTCATCATTCTTCGCTCTTGATTTTTCCCTCCATAATTGTTATATTGTACTTGCTGATTGGATGGGAAGTACGGGAAATGTCCCCACTGCCCTTTGGCTTTCGGTCTAGCACCTCCCATCTGCATGCTTGGGACACCCATGTGAGGAGTGGCTCCATACTGGTAAGAAGGATAGGCCATATAGGGATTATGTCCATAGACGGGTAGAGGGGGATATCCGCTGCTCATGTAAGGATTCAATCCTCCTATGTAGGCACTTGGGCCACCACCAGCATCCGAGCCAGAGCTAGACCCACTCTTGCCCAGAAGAACACCCCAGTTGCCACCAGAGATGTCCGCCATAAGAGAGTGTAAAGGAATATTGCCCTCTTCAACATGTTGTGTCTTGACTGTCAATGTTTGGGTTCTGTGCTTACTCTTAGACACAGACGATGGTGCTGATGGCATTGCTGCCTGCTTCTTAGGCTCTGGCTTTTGTAAGCTGGGAGACAGCCCTTTACTATTTGGGGTCTGAGTCCTTGACCTCTTCATTGTTGGTGCTGAACTACATGACTGCAGCATAGATGATGCCTCAGACCTTAAATCTGGTGCAACTTCCTCCTCCAGGGCTCCAGGCAAGGAAGGATTGTTCTCCAAAACATGACTATGAGATTCTACCAGCTCACCTGGCAAGCTAGCTGTTCCAGTGCCACTATCTTTGGCAGAAAATATGGAAAAATCTGTCTCTCTCTTGCTGGGACTCAAATCTGTAACTGGCATAACCCTTGAGCTCTTGCCACCGCTCACTTTCTCATCTCTCTTGGTCACTGCTGGCAACACCCTGTCTGGAGGCATATTAGACTGAAGTGATACAGTCTCTATACTGTTTCTCTCCATAGAGATCTGAACACTGCGCCCTGACATCTGGCTGAGGGCGGAGGAATCACTTCCTTTCCTGGGTTTTCCAAATCTTCCACTGCCAAACCGAAAGCCAGAAAACATGTTTCCCATTGTCGGCTTGAGTCTGTTGAGCTTGCCTCTTTTCTTCTTCTTCTTTTTTTTACCTCTTCGAATGGGAAGGTCATCACTTTGAATGATGTAGAACTGCCTTTCTCTAAAAGACATTAAGGATTCTCTGGACACACGCCTAGTAGAAATAACAGACTGCACATCTGATGAAAGAAAATAAAATAATAATGACAAGAGAAGCAACAAGTATCTCTAAGTAACTAAATATTTCAGTATATTAGAATCCACAAAAAATTTTTAGAACTCATATAAACTGTCTCTTAGTTTTTTTATAAGCAACTTTCCAAATAAATATACCCAACAATATATATATATATATATATGTATTACAAAAAAAGAAACCTGAATCAGAATATCTGCGTCCCATTCCTGCGATTGGAAATATAAGTCCTCCTCTCCTACACACTAACTTGGGCATGGCCATAGCAAAGTTGGAGGACAGCTCATCATCATCATCACTGTTGAGATCAAATTTCATACCTAGGAGAGAACATACACATGTTAATACAATTTGATATATCATATCATATAGATTTTTCTTTTCTTTTTTTTTAATTTGAGAAATTTAAATGTAATAAAACAATTTTAGCACTAATTAAATTAATTGAATTTTATGGAAAACTAAACAAACAAAAAACCTAGTGGATCATCATGCGAACTCCTGTAACTGATGGATACTCTCCCCTGATTGATTTCTTTCCTCTTCTGAAATGCCTGGGCTATCATTCTGTGTCTCTTGAGTTTAACTGGTTTGTTGGAGGGCTTGTGGAATATCCTAGACATGACAAGTCAAAAATTTTATTGATAACTGTTGACATTATATTCATAGCACTGCCAGATAATAATTTTTTCATGCTTGTTTTATAAAATATATTATATTAATTACCAACCAGAAAAACAAAGTTAAAAAATGTGATGTCCCAAAAGAGCATTAGGCAAAAGACCATACCATACACAAAAATATAATGGTTGGTAACAGACCACACTTAGCAAAGGGCCTAAAAATGAATTAGTTTAAGGGATATTTTTGCCAATTATTAAGCTCTGATATTTTCAAAGGCTTCAGAACGAAAGAGAAAAGGATAAAGTAAAGCCTAGCACTGTAAATAATTGCCCACTGCCAAAAAGAAGAAGGGGGGGGAACACTAACAGAACTCTAATCGAGGGTCCCCCCAAAAAGGTCGCCCCCCCTTCATGCTTTTGTATACATCATATGCATACTGGAAGGCTTTTGGCATTAGGCTAAGACAGTTGTGTGGGTTCCAAATATTACTTTTGCATCTGACCAAAAGTAATATTCCTTCCATTACTAAAATTGAAGTAGAAAGACAAAGAGTCAAGTTAGTGTAATAAGTCATTACCATCTGAAGAACCTCTCCCATGCGGACAGAGAAGCTTTAGTCCATGACCATGAGCTCATTGCAATGCCTGCACCAAAAAAAGCAAAAATGTGTATCTCCATAGCAACAAGACTTGGTCTATCAGTTATAGTGCAGACCGACTGTGTTTCAGAATGGGGCTCTGTGACGGAAACATTGGCTATACAGCTGAAGAGAAACCAGAGAATAATTGGCTTTTATTACATAGAGCAATGAGAGTTAACTTCTATTAAGAAAAATTTATTATATAATTCATGTCTAAACAATGCTAATTTTAAACTGATTTAAAACAATAACCAATCAATTTATTTAAGATGAGTTATGCTTCTTCAAGTTTAAATAGTGAAATCAACAAAAAAATCTTTATATTTTTTTTTTTTACCTTAATTGAGCTACACAATTTTTTTTTGCCTTAATGCTTACTTTATAAAAGAAACTACTTGCAGTATTGTTATAAATCCCAGGTAGAAGAGAAAGTTGAATGTAAACAATAGGACTTACTACATATAATCTCTGAAACTTTCCTTCCATCTGTCTTCATTAGAAAATATATAGACATGGACAGAGAAAGTGATGAAGACAAAGATCAAAGCCACAGTTGTAAAAATACCTGAAAAGAAAAATATTATTTAACTCATTCTAGCTACATGCATTTATATATGATATTAATTTCAACTAACCTAGTATCTTTGCCAGTATTTATGAATATCAGCATAGAGAGGCAGGCAACAAAATTTTTTTTAAAGTCTTAAAAATATTAAACACAGAGTGTAGATTCTTCTTCTCCTTCTTTGTCTACAAAGGGCGAGTTGTGTGGGATTTATCTTATTGAGATGATAATTTAACAGAGGTGTCTGTCCTGTTCTTAGTTGGAAGATTGTAGATTGCTCTTTGCGGGGGAGGAAGTTAATACTGTCCGGTTTGTTAGGCATGTTCATTTCTTTGCACAAAGGGTGGAGATAATCAATAGAAGAATGATTTCTTAAAGAGTTCAACAGTATAAGAACTAAGTAAAGTAAAAAAAATCTCATCATCTAACAACTTGATGGTATAAGCTTATGATGATGCCTTTTGGTTTTATAAATGCAATCCTACAAGGCTAGGTACCAGGAAGATAATCATAAGAAGGAATAAGTCTATCAAGGACAAGCCATTCCTTCATTCATAAACAGAGACATATGGTGCAATGATGCAAGCCAGAGTGGAGCACTACTAACCTGAAACCTTTGTTAAGAAATAGTAAAACCAAATTCAAACATCAAGAAAAACTGTATATAAAAGTTCAATAAACTAAGGTATCTGTACCTAATCTTACGATCGTGTCTCGGATCTTTGAAAATGTTTTCTCCGGAATAAATACTGGTGCTTCTTTTTTTATTCTAATCAATGTACACACACCTATGGATACAAGATGAACAATGAACATTAAAAATAAAAATGTATAGCTTTATAGTCACACTGTATTCTATCAATCTCACTTTGCAGTGCTCTTCAATGCTAATATAGAGGGAACCTACCTCTCAATAGAAAGAATGTTCCCACCACAATAACCAGACCTACTGGCAGCAAAACAAACAAGGCCCGCATGCTGTGGTTGAACCCTCCAACAAAACAAATGCCACTCACAGAGTCTCCATCTACCTAGAAACACAAATTGGAGAGATATATCTAAGATTGGAAATACTTTATAACATACAAATTAACAGGAGCAGGACAATAGTGAGGTCAAATGTTTATTTTATATTTAGGATTTAATTTATCAAGCTAAACAGTTTTGAGGCAAAAGATTAGATGTTGATAGGCACTGTCTTTCTTGGGATTGGGATGACAGCTTGTTCATTCCTCATTTCTTCTATTCATTATTAGGTTCTTCATATTTTTCCAGATAGAGTACAATGTTCAATTGAGTTTCTATGCCTTCTCATTTCTTTCTAGCTCTAAATGTGCTGGTATCCATTGAATAACTGTCAGAAGTGTCATCATGATAATTCCGAGTTTGGACTCTGGCTACTGCCATCCCCAGCCACAGATGGTTTGGGATAAGATGTAATAATCTTCATTTCAAAAAGAACATTGGAAACATATAATCAAATTCTCAAAAGCCAGGTTTAAGACAAATATATTTTGTTCTCAACCCACATACAGAACAAGAGAAATTTTGCTAGTTATAATTTTTCAATAGTTATTTAAAATTAATTACTTTTTTTTGACATCATCTCTAACATAGAGCTTGAGTATGAAAGTACCTCAGAGATAGCCAAACAAATGATGGTCAAGACAAGAGGAAGGCACCAGCTTATGAGATGAAAGTAGGCCGTCTTTGATTTCAGTGCATCCCTTGGTGTGCCCAGGGCTGTGAAAGTCAAGTACCAAGCGTAGGCCAGCATGACAAACCAGGAGACACCAGCGACCAGGAAGTAGTAGACAATAATGAACACAACAGTGCAAGAGATGCTCTCATTAGCTCTGCAATACAAACATTAAATCCACTAAAATATTCAACAAAACATGGAGCCTAACAATAGAAATTACATCTATAAATAATTGTACGTCGTTTATAATTAATCATGGATAGATTATAAGATAAGGCAAGAAATGGAGTCCCATTTGCCTGCAAAAGGGATTGACAACCCCCAAAAAACTGCAAGCATATAGTTTTTTAAAACTGATTTTTAAAATTTTTCCCTCTCTGCAGCATTTTCAACCACCATTGTAACTAAATAAAATACATTTTACTCTTTTCCTAGAAATATTTCATTTATAAGACCATATTTAAACATGTATACCAAATATTATGATAATTGAATTTATAGCTTTGGAGGAAAAAGAGATTCCTAAAAACACATAACTATGTACAATTGACATCTTGAGAAAAAAATTAAAGTTTCAATGGGTGAGAAAGGCAATATTTATGTATATTGTTTAAAAAGATATTTTATTTCGCTCATGTAACATTTAGGAATAGAAATAAACACAAAATTCTTTAAAATATTGTTAAAATTTATTTTTAGACAGGCTTCCATACAATCCTCCCAGTGTTCAGAAAAAAACAAACAACAACACTATTTTGACCCAAAAACATACAAGTCCAATATTTACTTTAAGACATTAGCAAACCCCTACCCCTTTCAAACTCATTATTTACACAAAAATACCTTTATTTTAATGATTTTAGCTATAATATCATATTTATAAAATATTTTTCAAACATAATATGCAAGTTTTGACATTTTTTTGTACTGGCAAATTATTTTTTTAAGATGTAAATGTGCCGGCAATCTTGCATACATGATTATAATATTAAATGAAAACATCAAACTGAAATAAAACAAATGACTCAGGTATTTGGTAAAAGCAATCTCATTGCTCTATTGACCTTTTTTTTTCCTTTGTTTTACTTATAAACATGATTTTATCAATAGAGTAAACTTTAATTTCATTTGTTTTACTTGCAAACAGGATTTTGTGACTGAGTTTACTTTAACTATATTCTCCATAGTCTGAGGTTTTTAAACTTACTGGGGTTCTCCTTTTCGAACTGTACCATCTTTTCTGCAGACTATATCTCTCCTGGCGTCACCAACAAACTGAGACATCCACCCAATGCTCCCAAGAAAGAAGCAAGCATTGATGAAGAATAGAATTAAGGCAGGATAACGTTTGGCATTGTTCCAGTCAATAATGAAGGTCAACTGTGAAAAGAGATTCTACTCAATTATTACAGTCAAGTGTCAAGTCACCATTCATTCTTGGTGCAAGATGAGCTCAATCAACAAATTAAAGTTTATTTACATAAAGGGCACTACATTTTTATGGCTCTGACAACATGTTATCAGTTAATGCACATAAATAACGAATATTCCATGGATGCAAGCCACAGAACCCCATTTTGGCTGCAAGGATGAGTCGGCAACATCAGAAAGCCTGCAAGCTTGATGCCTCTTTGCATCATAAATAAAACACTATATATATACATATCCAGTAATACAAACAGTAAATACTATGCTTTTACTTAAATTACTATAATTTACATAAATCTATGAGTCAACTTTTCTTTTTTTTTTATTTAATATGCACACTAATACTATATAAAAAAAAGTATAAATCGAACTCTGTTGTTCCTATGTTTAAAGTAAGCTATATTTCAAATAAAAGATCGAAAAGATCTATAAATATTTATTGGCTAATGGAGTAGTCAGTAGCTTAGAATTATTTACTAGATCTAGTCAAGATGTCATGCATTTTTTTCTAAAGCTGTTGATCTTGCATCCATGATATTCAAAAGTAATTACAAGTTAGAAGTCCTAAAGAGAACTTATTTCTTCATTCAAAATTACATAAAAATTATTTTTCATTGACTTACCACTGTAAATAGAGTGCAAGCCAGACAAATAGATCCAAAGACAGCCACAAAGGTATGAACTTCTCTGTGTTGTTCTGGTGTAAACAGAGGATTATCACAAGGTACACCACAGCCATCCACGTCATTGTACCAGCTACCTGGATTATCTGTACGCACCAATGGTGACTCACATTTACCAGTAGTATTGAATGTTAATTTATCATAAGTCTCTTGCTGAAAAAAAAAAAAGAAATTTCACTGTTTTTGTTTTTTTTTCTTAAAAAAGGTTACAAACTAATCAATATTTTGCAAAATAATTTGAATTTTAGAAAATAAATGGTGATAGCTTAATCAGGCATTGAGAGTTAATTGGAAATTTCAAAGTTTGAATTCTAGCAAAGTATGGATTTTCTTCTTTGAGATTTAAAAACTTTTATTATAAGAACTTGACAATTTTGACTTTTAAAGTTACTTGAGAGAGTTAAAAGACAATGGTTGAAGTACTAAGATCACAGAGCAGATGATCTATGTCTCAATGTCTTGAAAATTTACATGTGGTAGAGAAACTTTTTTAATGGCCAAAACTGCTTAATGATTAGCAAAAAACCCTGATATTATATTGAAACAAACCTGCAAAGCTGGGCACAAAAAAAACAAACAACTGGCTTAAGGCCAAAAGGAAAGGGATATTAAGGTTGCTACTAGATCAAAAATGTAGCAATAAATAATAAATAAATATCTCTTTCAATGAAAAAACGTATAAAAATAATGCACTGTAGGCCTACACATTTCATAACCTTGAAAACCTTGAAATCTTCATTTTATTCATAGATAATATGAGCATAAAAAGTTCTGATGACACAATGTATACACTTAATACTATTATGCATAGAAACATTAGTTACTTCATACAAAAACAATTAACGAACAAAAGTAATAACATGGCTAAAAAAAAAACAAAAAAAACTCAACATACTCCACAGCCTGACACAAAATTTGGATGATCACAGCGCAGAAAATCTGGCCATCCATTATTGATTTCTTGAACAATTTGGCATGGTTTTCTGGTTCTTTCACATACTTCTTTACTGGGTAGTTCAATTCCAAAGACATCATCACATCTGTTATAGAAAAATTAGTGTAACTTTTCTTTAAAATTAGTTGGTGTGAAACAATAGCATTAAAATTTATACAATATTTTACAGAACTAAATTTATCACTAACTTACTTGGGCAAATAGACAGAGCACAAAAATGGTTGGACAACTGCCCAGCACTGAGGTACATTTCTTAACCCACTCCACAACTTGAGCTTCTTATAAACATCCTCCAGGGTGAGTGAGTCATTGACCAATGAGATTGAAGTTGAGGAAAAGGGGAGAGAAGTCCCCATACATATCTTGGAGGTCAAATTTTGACAAGGACTGGATGTCAAATTTGTATTTCTGTAGCATTTGAGATTGACGCCTCCAGCAATTTGGGCTTGAGACTGGGGAGTTGCAGTGGACTTCTTTGCTTCCAATAGGATAATAAAGATTGTCAAATAAAAGATCCTTGTGATCCAGGTAAAGCAGGTGGGAGGGTAAGAGCAGTTCTTTGCATTGTTCTCCATTGTAAAAAAATATTTGGTAATTTAAACGATCTTTTGAATCAAACATTACTAAAACCAATGTTCCTTGGCATAATTAAGATCCACTTTTTTTCTGCACCATTTCAATAACTGAAGAACGTATAGGTCTTTCATTCTCTCTATTGAATAGAATATGATAAATACAAAAGTTAAAAGTGATTAAATGTTATGTATTTATTGTTGATATTTTCAAAAAGAAACTTAATGGGTAGTAGCTTCCATACATAGATACTTGAATGGATCGACATGTTGTTGACAAAGTTACAAATTAAGCAGATATTGATCTCCCTTGTCTATAATGCTATCCACTTTCTTAATCTTATCTTATATGTTAAGACCAGGGGCGTAGCTAGAAATTTTCCATCGTTTGGGGGCCCGGGGGTACTGACCACTTTGGGGGCCCTACATTTTGCGTAATACCTAATTTTTAATGTAAAAAACACTAATTTGGGGGCCCCCTCAAGTGGGGGCCCGGGGGGATTTTCAAATTCTCCCCCCTCCTCCCCCCTCCTTAGCTACGCCACTGGTTAAGACGCTACTTCAAAAAAGAAGATTACATCTATTCTAGATCTAGACTTAGACATAGATCTAGACCTACTTTTAGCTGAGAGTTGAGTTCTGAGATGTGTAGACAAGACACAAGACACTTACTTCTATTAGACTTAGAATAGAATACTTAGTAGCCTTAGTTGGCTTAGCTCTATGATCTATCTAATCCATAAAGTCTATAGTCTATACTATATAGTTAATAGTATATAATATATATTATAATTATAGTAAATAAACAAGACATAGAGTATCGAGTCTAGAATAGTCTAGACTCTCTAGATAGTAGATAGAGACAAGTCACAAGACTAGCCAAGACACTTACTAAACTTAGATTTAGAATATTTAGCCTTGCCTTAGCTTGCTTAGCTCTATCTAATCCATATATATACTATACTATATAGCTGGAATCAGATGTAGAGAGTTTTATTAAGACTTACACAAGTTACTTCTAAAGTTAAATTTAAATACTAGTAACTAGTTATAGTTATACATCATAGACGACGTAGACTAGACACTACACAAAACACATCATATGATTATGAATATGATGAATGAATGACTGAGACTGAGTGATCTTGTGTCTTGTCTTTATTATACTGACTTAAAAAAAGTCTTAATAATAATATAAATAATTAAATTTAATTTTAAATTTAAAATAGATGTCTTAGAATACTTAGATGTCTAAGATGATCATATAGACTAGAGTAATAGACTCTAGACTACTGAGTCTAGATTAGATTTATCATTTAGATCTAGATTACTCTCTAGATCTAGATCTATATATAGATCTATATAGATTTAGCTTAGATTAGTAATAGACTTAAATCTATTAAAGTCTGAGTGTGAGTCTCGATTCAAGATTTAAATTATCATTTCATTTATATACCAAATTATAAATCTAGATCTGAATAAAATGTCAAGTAAGGTATAGTATAATAGTAGAAAGTGATAGATTCTAGATCGTAAGAATAGGCTCAGCCATCTTTAAGTGAACCTCTTTCTTCTTTACCTTTAACCTTTTTAGAGGGGTCACTTGCCCCCCCCCCCTTTTTTTTTTTTACCTTTAGGGGTGCACCGTGTTCTCATAAACTTTATGTAGGCCAGTGGCGGCAGTAGAATTTGGAGGGATAAGAGGTAGACTAGGTCTAGATCTAGCTGGCAAATTATATATTATGTAGACTCTAGATCTAGAATCTATAGATCTAGTTCTTATGTTTAGTCAGAAGAAACTTTTTTCAACAAGCAAAACTTTTATATGAACATAAATCTAGGTTAGATTCATCTAATCTAGATCTCTAATGTAGATCATTTTATTTTATTTGCGGCTTTGCCAAAATTGCGATAAAAGGGATATGAAAGTTTATTAAAAGACTCACTAGATCTACTTTTGGCACGGAATATTTAACAGTTCTTATATATCTAGGTCTAGATCTAGAATCTAGATCTACTTAATATCAGAAGAAAAAAGTTTTAAAGTACACAGTTCTGTCCGGATTTCTAAAAGTTTTTCAGAATTAATGCTAAAGTTCATACATTGGTCTAGATTTATCTATTACTGCGTTACATAATTTTATTTTTTAACCAAAACTTTTTTCATTTATTGGAGTTGCTGTTTGTTTGAAAGGGCATATTTTCTTTTTTGTAAAAAATGTTTTATTATATTGTTGATGAAATAAAATCAGAAAAAAAATCAAAAACATTTTTATATATTAAAAAAAAAATTAATGTAACTTATCATTTAGGAAAATATCTGGCAAGCGAGACATTCCGAGACCAATAAAATGAGATTGTTTACCTGTGATACCAGAATGAAATTGTGTGCACATTAAACCGTAAACGCTAGCATCTATTGGAAATGTTTGTGTATCTTAGTAAAAAGGTAAAATATAGATCAAAATTTTATTTTATATTACATCTAAAATGTTTAGTGCACCACGTCTTTTTAGATAAAATACACCATCTAGACTCTAACTCTAGACTAATTATTGGCCTGGGTCATTTTAATTTTAATTATTTTAGAGTAAGACTCTTACTAAGAGTAATCTAAATCTAGACTATCGACGTATCGTCTATAACTATACAGTCTATAGATGTCTAGATCTACTAATCTATCTATAGTATAGTCTGGTCTATACTATTTTCCATTATTTTGTCTATGTACTGCTTCGACTTCAATTATTCTAATCTAAATCTATTTACTATTTTAGTATTTTCTTCTGTTCTAATTCTTATAAATTTATAAATCTTATTCTATGACTAGTAGATCTATGACTTATCTGACTTATCATCTTATCTTATCATTATGTCAGTTAATGAGTTATGTAGACTGTAATCACTGTAGTGTAGTCTTCAAGTCTATTGTTGCTACAAATAGTAGGCCTACAACTAACTAATACTAATATGTACAACTAATAATTTACTAATAGAGCTATTCTAATCCTAGATCTAGACTAAAAAAATTAATTAGAATTAGAGTCTAGGTCTAGACTACTCTAGAGTTATAGCTTTTATATAGGCCGCTACTTTCATGCTTATACTTATAAAGTAGTATGTCACTATATATATATTGTTATAACCCTATTGCCCTATCGGCAGCGCAAAAGGGTTAACTGTGTGTTACCAGCTAATATTTGTGACACAGGCCAGCAATACAGTTTAGTCTGCTATGTCGATGGGCAAAAGAACAGTACTGGTATGAACTTAGCTCGTGGATATGACTTGTGTTACGGTCATCTGATCATAAGCCTGCGGAGACCAGAGACAGAGTGTGTAGGCAGAGCAGTTCAAGATAGGACACGGAGGAGACCAGGTCTGTGAGTCTGGCTATGAAGTCGGGCTTGGTTGAGTTCTCGAGTGAAACGAACAAGTCCAGGAAGTAGTTGTTTATTGTGTTGCCAATTGTGTCATATCGGCTGTTTTATTTAACCAGTATTAAAGTACCAGATTATTTGGAGCTCTTGTTGTCAAGTTCTTGATGTGTTGTGTGTTGTTTTGCTTAGCAGTGTTTACAGAACTAACCAGGCTCAAGCGTACTAACCTCTCAACCATGTTCTTACACCTCTCAACCATATGCTTCCTACAAAAATTCAGACTAGTCTTGATTTAGTTAGACTAGACTATGACTAGACTTAAGGATCATGTTCTACAGTAGTGACAAGTAGACTTTTAATAGTGTCAATCTATTAATCTAGATATCTATCTAGATTTGATCTTGACTACTAGACTCTAGATCTAGGCCTAGGCTATAGATCCTATACTGCCTATAGTGACTATAGAGTACAGATCTAGACTAGTATAGTAATTGTATGGATCTATTTCATTTCTAAAAGCCTTGGAAACTAAATTGTGCTTGAAAAGAAATTGACGCATAGGTATCTCTCCCACAAACTTTTATTGAGTACTCAAATGGCATTGTCATTCTCAACTCATTTTTGCCTTACCCCAATTTAAAGCTAGAGATCTAGATTAAGAACTAGAAGTATAAAAAAAAATGAATCATATCCCTTGTCTGGACCAGTTGGAGAGGCCCGGCTCTGAGAGGGCTAGGGGGGAGAAAGAAGGGAGTATCTGGGTCATTGCTTTTTAAATGTAGATCTACTTATAAAATTTAAAAAAAAAAAAAGGAGCAACCTGAATTTGAACTGGAGGGTTAAGGCCTCCTAAAGTCAATTCAATAAAACCAGTGAGCCAGGAAGCTGCTTATGAAAATAGGTTTATAGTTATTTAATTTTTTCCTTCAAACAATAAAGGGGACTAATTCAAATTATATCACTTTATCAGTCAAGGAAAGTTTTTCCCTTGTTTGAGATACAAAACAAATTAATTAATTACCAATAGTAAATTAACTAATTAGTTAATATTTTAAATTGATTCTTGTGTTGGCAAGTGAAAGAAATAATTGTGCAAAATTTCAGCTTGATCTGAAATTGAATGTGGGAGAAACTAGGTTTACAAAAATTTCATCAGACAGAGTGAGTTTATATTTATAAAGTTTTGTAAAAATTAATGTTTGAGGTTTTGGGATGACAATCAGGTTGTTGTTTATTATAAATAGATCTATATTTTATTATATTCTTTGGACATACCACAACTCAACATTGTTTCTGTTCTGGGTGGGATCTAAGGAAGATGTTTCTGATCTCCACATTCAAATACCTGGTACCTACCTAATATAGTTGATTTAAAAAATGCATGGCTTTCCTAAGTGTTGAAAACTAAGGGACGTCTGGTTATTAGTTAAATTGATTTCTATCTATCTACATTTTTCATCAGTATCAGTAGATCTAATTCTAGTCAAGTGTTTCAGATGTTCCTTCATAAATCAAGATTGCTACATCCTAGCCCAATACTCCTCAGTTGAGGCTCAGTCCTCCTCCATCTGAGTTCTCAGGCCTCCTGCAGGATGGGTTTGAACTTAGGATCAATGGCTGTTTGAAGCATATGTATAGATAATAGATATACAACTTGCTCGAACAGTCAGCCACCCTTATCAGTTTCTAAATTAGTCACTAGAGTTGCAAAATAGAGTAGATCTAAATAATATTGATTAGATCTAATCTAGTGTATATAGTGATTGTAAATAGTAAAGTAAAGTGGGAAGCGTGGTCGAGAGGCTAAGTGCGTCTTGAGCTTGGTTTGGCTACCTAGAAGGGGGCTCGAGGTTCGACACCAGACTCAGGCAGAGTTGTGTTTACTGAGCGCCCAAAGGGAGCACAGAAAACCAGCTCCTAGATACCCCCTCCCCCCACTGGTCCACAAATGATATTGGACCAAAGCGCTCTGAGCATGCTATAAGCATGAAAGTAGCACTATATAAAAGCTATAATAATAATAATAAAAAAAAAGTAAATATGATACTGAGTGACTACTTTGAGTAATATTTATAATTCATGTTGTAGTATACTATAGACCAGTCTTTTTTACTTTATTTAATGCTTGTTTGTGGTTGCTGTGGCTTAGGTGTAGTCCCATACCAAAACTACTAAATCTAGTACATATAGAACTGAATAGTGACTTGTTTTTATATTACTTTGACTATCTTGCATATTATTAGTAAACTCTAATATTTTTCACCTAGATTGCAATTCCTAACAACATTCGGCTACACTGTGTATCATGGAACAGACAACATGGCTACATAGCCTGTGGTGGGGAAGAAGGCTTGCTCAAAGTTGTAAAACTTGAAGCGCAAACAGGTTGGTTGTAATTTTTAGCCAATATTTGTTATAGACATATATTAAGGCATAAAAATACCCTTTTTTTTTAATTAGAATCTTAAAGTTTATATTATTGCACAAGCTTTACCTAAAACAGAAAACAATCAATAATATCTATGACTAAATGTACCTTTGTCTAAAAAAACTACTAAAAGTTAGAGTAAAAAAAAGAAATGGTTTCATAAGAAAGAAAAACTTAATATTTGTACTATTTACTTATATCTTTTAAATGGAAAAAAAATCTTTTTTTTAATGTAATGACAAATATTTATCATATTTATCATATTTTCATACCTGTCAACATTTTTAGGAAATGATTCTAAAGTCAAAGGTCTTGCTGCTCCAAGTAATTTATCTATGAATCAGTCTTTAGAAGGACATACTGGTATGCCATTTTACCTTATACTTGTATTAAAAAATTTGATTCACTTATGTAAATATTGTTTCCTTTTTCTTCGAAACTATGAGACACCATTGTGATATTACTCATGATGCTACATAATTTTTCTAGCCTAATTAAGGTATAACTTTTTTTTTGTACAATTTTTTATAACAATACAAGTAAGTATATTGTTACGACGTGGGCTTGAGCTAAAGAAAATAACTCACCGATTCTCAGGATCGCTGGTATCTCTCTGATTGCAAAAGCACAATCCAACTATGATCAATTAATATCCCTGATAAAAAGAAATAATGTCACAATCTCCAAATAAAAATTTAAATATCCTGATTCACTAACAAAATAGAAAAAAACAATCCTCAATCCTCAGTCAAGAAATACAAACTCATAACTAAAGTTTCTTAACACATTTACACACTAGAAAAGGTCATTTACATAAACAAGACATCACCCTACTTCGCAAGTGGAAAAAATGTTTAGTCAGGGAGGAACAGGGTTACAGCAATATGCTACATTCTCTAGATGTTTTCTGCTTTATTCTATCCTTTCACGAGACATTTTATGTAGATTAAGTACAGTGGAGTTTAATGGCAAAGCTTTATAGCATCTACTGCATTTTAGTTATTAAAATTGAAGACTTTTCTAGACTTTTGTGCGCCTCTGTGTCCACCTAGCTTTAATGGGTACCTGATACTAGTTGGGGAAAAGTAAAGGCATGTGGTCATTTTGCTGGCTACTTGACACCCTCATTAACTGTGGGCCACAGAAACAGATGACCTTTACATCATCTGTCATATAGATCACAAGTTCTGAAAGGGGAACTTTCTTTGCTCATTTGTAGTAATAGTACTCGATATGTATGTAAAGGAGAGTGAAGAAGATCTGAACACTCGTAACTTTTAAATAAGTCACTAAAAACAAGTACATTTCTTATTTATTCTGTATTATTTGAGACTTGATGTATCCATGAAAACAATAATAATAAGACATTTTCTACTGTCTTGTTTGTTTTACATGTTCCTCCTAGTCCAAACCTCATCCAGGACAGCAGGTGATGGAGGTGGGCAGGAAATATAATATTAAATACACATTTTTAAAAATAATCTTTTCTGACAAACATAAATTAATTTTTTTACATTCTTTGTCATTAAATGTACATTAATGTCAATAAAAAAATATCATGTCTCAGTGGTCATATTTCTTGTCAGAATTTGATTTTTTTAACTTACAAAAAATAATTTTATCTCCTTGTATTGTGTATTATAAGGAGCTGTTCAGGTTGTAGCCTGGAATGAACAACACCAGAAGCTGACTACTAGTGATCAAAATGGCCTTATTATTGTTTGGACACTTTATAAAGGTAAAAAAAGGCTCAATAATAATTCATTGAAAAAATGATTATTACTAGCTCATATGAATTTGAATTAAATTTTTTACTGTCAAAAAAAAAAACATTTAAAAAATCAGAAAATTTAATTTAAAAAATAATAAATCTTTAAAAAGTTTATAGTATAAAAGAAGTTATGGTATTTATTTTTAATTGATTTTAATTTTTTATCATAGGAGCCTGGTATGAAGAAATGATCAACAACCGAAATAAGTCAGTTGTTAAAGGAATGAAATGGACTTCAGATGGTCAGAAAATATGCATTGTTTATGAAGATGGTAGGTAGAGTTATTGCTTAATTTGAACGGATGCATCTAGATTAGTTTATTATTTCTCACATTGCATTCATTATTTTCTCATTTTGGTTTCAGGTGCTGTTATTGTGGGGTCGCTGGATGGAAACAGAATTTGGGGCAAAGAATTAAAATCTCTTCATTTGGCGTGTGTTGAAGTGAGCAGAAGATAGTTTTATGTTTCTAATTTATGTACAGCACTTAGATTGATTAATGTTTGTATAGTTCACCCATTTAAAAGAAAGCAACAGCTTTGGTATAGAAGAAAAGTCACTCATACATGGGGTATGAACTGTATAAAGTATATCCTTATTAGGGGTGTACCGGATAGTACTTTCTGATATTCGGCCGGAGCCGGAGCCGAATACCTAAGTATCTTGTAAATAACTTGTATTGCTGAACATTTTACAAAACTGTTATATAACATATCTATATTTGTTGGTATTATTTTTTTCCTTTTATATATCTTATTGTTTTAAACTCTGTTACTTATTGATTTATTAAAGATTAATAGTATTTATAAACAGAAATTAATCTCTGTAGCATCATCATGAATAGCATGAACGTGTCTGTGTGTATGTACGACGCCACCAACCTTATAGGCTGTGTATTGGAGGGTCACTGTAAAATATGTTAGTATATATTTTACTCTCATCTGGCTTGTATGGTGGTTGAATGAATGTGTTCGAGAATTTCGAACAACAATCGGTCATCAGACTTGTATTTTTAAGTCCAAAGACTGTTGCTGGTTCTGGCTTCAAGAACTTAATACTGATAGCTGTTAGTTAATAGTTGGTATCTGAAGCGTAGTAGGTCATATATTTATTAATCCGTTTGCGGCAAAAGATATTTTATTAACAGCAGGAACATCCATTACACCTACATTATTGATGTTCAGATCTACTAATAAATAGATCAAAGAGCATTAGGAAACCAAATGTAGACAAAAACTCATCCACACCCTACTTACCAAAAAATAAACATAAATGGATTTTGTGTTCGATTGATTGTAACAACCTGGTCAAATAGACATAGTGAACCTACACATGTTGTCCTAGTGTAGTGTGTATAGATGATTGTGTTGACCTTCACGCATTTTTTTCCTTTGGGCATACGCAATAGTGTTTAGTGTGCAGGCAAAAAAAAAAAAAAGATAACACATTGGCATGGTCAGTCAAGCAAATAGATAGGCTAAATTATCCGTACACTAGTTACAGAGGTCATATGTTTCTTAACATTCCAGCATATTATGGTGCTTTAGATCAATTTATTTTCTGTGATGTTAAATTTTACTGTAAGGTTTTCCTTTATGCCCTATATATTAAGTCAATAGGATTAAGCAATGAAATTAGCTTTCTTTCTAAAGGTTTTAAGACTAGGAAAAAACTACATACACCCATACATTTCTCTCCAAGTAAACAAACTTAGTGACATCATCTGTTGACCTATAGACAATGTCAATATGTCTTAACAATTTGCGTTAATCCATTCTGGCTTAAGAATGGTCAATGTCTATCAATACATTGTCATGGGTTAAACAAATAAGAAGTTAAGGGTGTTGAGTCTCTTGTGCCCTCCCTTAAAGATACCACTGGTCAGTGTCTGTTTGGCTTGTAGTCCAGCCTCCTAATTGAGACTTAACTCAAAGTAAACAAACTTATTATCCGGCCAATACTGCCAATAGTATAAAAGGTGTGGCTTGTGGTCCTTTGACCCTTTGATTGACAACCTATCTCATAATAAACAAACCCAAACCAGATTAACCTTATAGAGAGATGGCTTGTAGTCCCGCCCCCTAATAAAAATTCTTCTCCAAGTAAACAAACTTAGTTCCCTCTTAAGATAGACCTCTAGACAGTGTCAACACGTTGACAACTGGCTTAATGTGGTCAGCTGCCTATCTGTGATCTCAATGTTATGGACTAAACAAACCAAAGGAGGTGGGGGTTGCTCATCTCTACCTCTGCAGATATACCCGCACATCTAGACAGATTATCAGCGTGACGTAGTTAATGAATATTACATGTTTACTAGAACACTCAGAGGTCAAAACAAGCTTTTAAATTTTCCCAGACATCGCTGTTATGTATGTAATGCGAATGTACAGTTTTATTTCTATTTAGATTAACACGCCTTGTCTTTGTAGTAAATAAGATTTCGTGCATAGTCATTGTTTATTGTTTTAAAAAACAAATTCTTTTATTTGAAACAAAAAAAAAGAAAGTGTATTTCAGAACTGACATTATTTAATCATGTCCACTTTGTGAATATTTGTATATTTTTATCAGCATGGAGATTTAGTTTAAACTTCTTGTTGGACATCGTTTATCAGCGTCGACACCTTTATATTGTTTGTCTTTCGCCTGTGTTGTTTCGATATTTGTTACCTCTGAATGTCGTATCTGGAAAAGACTTAGCGCGCGGAGGCGCCTAACAATATTAAAAGAAATGCAGGTACTACGCTGTAGTTTTTACTATCCGGTTTACCGACCGGAGCCGAATAGTGCCGGATAGTGAAAAAATGCAGAATATTCGGCCGGAGCCGGAACGACTATCCGGTACACCCCTAATCCTTATAAACCAGGGGTATCTAATACATTAATTTTAGATTACCAAAACTAGATCTTTGTAGACCTGCTATCAAAACTTAAATAACTTAGTAATTTATTGTGATAAAAAAGTTATTACATTGTTAAAAAGTAAAAGACAAAATTAATAAGGCTCAATTCTAACCCAAGCAGATCACTTTAAGTCATTCATTGAAATTCAACAAAATCTGGCAACTATGGATCTGAAAATTCATGTTGTGTAATTTTTTCCCCAGTGGTCACCTGATGGAAAGAAAATCTTGTTTGGCATCGCCAATGGTGAAGTGCAGATATTTGATAATGGTGGAAACTTCATTGTAAGTTTTAAAAATACTTGTCCTGTCATTTGTTCAAATTTTATTACAAAACAATCAAACACCTAAGTTTCTTAGAGTGTATATTGCAGCATTACTTTAGTAGTGTTATTGAATAACAATAGCCCTTGATTCTTTTTAAATATATCTCTTATAGCTAAGTAGTATAATAGTCTTTCATATCAAATAGTTTAAAACTCAATGAATGTTTTAGCCTACATAATTACCTATTTAAAGCTTGTGAGGTTATTTTTTAAATTAAATTTTCATTTTGTAAATATATTCTTTGTTTAACATTCATTCTTCATCAGATTCGGCTTAGTCTATTGACACATTAAATTAATGTTGGTATCTTTAACAAATGTTATACGTTATTTTTTTTTACTTCTTTTTAAACTGCTAATATTTTCTCTTAATAGAGCAAAATGAAAATCCTTTGTTTGGCCAACGTAACTGGAGCTATTCAGATTGCAGGATTGGAATGGTATAATGGACTTTATGGCTACCTGGAGCCCAACTGCCCAACATTGGCTTTGTGTTTTGACAATGGTCGATGTCAGATCATGAGAAATGAAATTGATGAAGGTATATAACTTTAAAAGATGACATACATTTCAACTTTTTGGGGGAAATTATTTTTGGTGATATTTACCAACATTTTTACAGAAAAATTTAATCCAAATAAAAGTGGATTATACTTATTCACTAATCTGAAATAAAATCCTAAACATTCAAAGTTTTACTAGGATTTATGTCTCAAATTTGATTATACTAATCAGTTTTACTTGAACTTGCCTATTTCTGATCTATGCATGAAAAATAAATAAATTAAAAATTCAAGAAATATATGGTTGCAAAAATGTCTGAGTTAGCAATAGAATATAAACATATAGATCTATATTAAAACTTTTTGTAGCATGTAAAATAATCCTTAGAGTTTATTAATATTGATAATGTTGTATTGCATTAAAAGCATTATTTCCCTTTTTCTCCTAACCAAGAACCTATCATGGTGGACACAGGGCTTCATATTGCCCAGATAGCTTGGAATCATACTGGATCAATCCTAGCCATCGCTGGAGCTCAGCCTACAGGTGGTCAAGAGAAGAGCATCAATGTTGTTCATTTTTACACACCATTTGGGGAGGTAAGTTATAGACATGGGGATTTTTTTTCTAGAAACATAAAGTGTAAATATTCAATAAGGCATATAATGATGACATTTTGTTACACATTTAATTTGTTTTTGTTTTGTAATCATATTCAACCTGATAATTAAAACATGAACAAACTAAATGTAAATTCATTTTTATTATAATATCTTATCATATTATGAAATGAAACTACATCATTAGCTCACTTTGAACAATATTATATTTCTTATAATAAATAGTCTCTCTTTCTCAACATGTATCATTATGGAAACTATACATACAACTTCCTATTTACAAAAAAATCAACAAAAAAAAAAACAAAACATATGTGAGCAACTGCTATAGGTCAGTCATACTCACAAATTACAGTGCACAGAAACATGTATATATTTCTAGTTTGTTATAATAGATGCTTGTAAGTATGTTCATCCAATATGCATACTTGGTATTTAAATAACAAAATATGTATCATTTTGGAAGAACAAAGGTATCTGCACCTAAATACACAGAAATTTTTTTTTTATTTGATATTTTACCCTGTATCCCTATGTAAAAAAATAGTTTGCATATTTAAACTAAAGGTGTTGTTTTTAGTTGCACCTTGTTGCAGGCGATAGTGAAACTAAATTTTGTATATTTTGAGTTCCAAATGTAAAAGATTGGCGGACAGACATACAGCACAAAACTAATAACAGCTTTTCTCTATGACAACTGCTAAAAATGTTAATGAGAAATATAAAATAATGACAAACATGCTAACTTTTTTATTTCAATCCAGCATTTACGAATCTTAAAAGTTCCTGGAAATGAAATGTCATCTTGTTCTTGGGAAGGTGGAAGTCTCAGAGTTGCTCTGGCTGTTGGCAGTTTTATTTACTTTGCCAATATCCGCCTGGACTATAAGGTTTGCTCCCAATTTTTATCTATTTATTTAGTGTAAGGTTATTCCTGAAACATTCTGGGCCAATAAAGAATGAAAAGGAACAGATTTTTTCTGGAAATATTTTTCAACAACACTTTTTACAAAATTTACAGGTTTTATTATTCATCAAGTGTAAAACAAAAAAAGAAAGCAAAAAAAAAATAATAACCCGATAAATTCTTCAAAAGCAAGCTTGTTTCCAATAAGCTTCTATTCTTGTATGATGTTAATAGATTTCTTTTTTTTTGTGAACATTTATTTTTTTGCATTGTTAAAAATGTTAGTTATTAATTCACTGTTCTAATTTCAGTGGGGATATTGCACTAACACAGTTGTATATTCCTACACCAAACCTGATCGCCCTGAACACTGTGTAGTTTTCTGGGATATCAAAAATAATGAGGTATGCAATTCTACTGTCACATCTTTCAAAACACAGGATTAATTAGTTTAACTATTGACTCTTTTGTTATTCTGCTGGAAGAGAAATGGATCAATGCAGCTGAGCATTACATTTGTCCTTATCTTTTAGTTCAAAGTCTCAAATAAATAAATAAATTACATTTATCCTTATCTTATACTTCAAAGTCTCAAATAAATAAATAAATTACATTTATCCTTATCT
>JADKLZ010084329.1:7456278-7472055 GCA_021533235.1 Biomphalaria straminea
AGAGTCACTAAACAAACATCTATCTACTAGAGTCACTAAACAAACATATTTTCTTTTTTTTTCTTTTTTCACTTGAACACAAATTCTGACTGCTAACATTTGAAAAGACTAAAGTTCACAGTTGGCACATTGCAGATAGATTGTAAAAGGATGTTAAATGGGGAGCAGAACTCAACTGAAGATATGGATATGTGTGCAGTGGATTACAAAACTGCTGCCAACTTGAAACTTAAAATCCTAAAAGTGATCTAATTCTTCAATTATAGACCATTGCCAGCTAACCTACTTTATTTTTCTTAATGTGACTTTCCTTATTATAATAAAATGGATAGTGAGCTGCAGACGTCAGGAGAATGGTTTTGTGCAACTTAAAATGGCAAAAAAAAAAGTGCATGACGTAGGGCTCCAACCTCCACACAGGGGAACCCACAGTGCTCCTCCAACCCATTAGTGGTCAAAGAAAAGGGATACCATCGTAATTTATTTTATTTTTTTGGGCGAGAAACACCGCTCTAAACTCTAACATAGACCTCTTTTGTTGTTCTCGTATGTGTATGTGTGTGTGTTTAAAGACAGGGTTTGGGTTTACTGGGGCTAGGGTTTTAAAGAAAAACAAAAGCTTTGGATCTGCTAGCGGTCCAGGAACCTCTTCGCGCCATGGTTGCTACGCCACTAACAAAACTGAAAATAAACTTTTGTAAAATTCCCAATATCAAAGTGCAATGGTTTAACTTTCAAAGATTATAATATTAAAAAAAGGTCTTATTTATTGTAGGTAGGCCTAAATAGTTCAACTTTCAAAAATTATATTATTAAAAAGAGGTCATTTTTGTAGGTAAGTAGTTCAACTTTCAAAAATTATATTATTTAAAAAAAAAAGGTTTTATTTATTATAGGTACTTTAGAAATAGCAGACAATTCTTAAAAATGAATAACTAAAAAAAAAAAAAAAAAAAAAAAACAAAAAAAAAAAAAACACCAACCTGATCTTTCTATTCTGACCAACATGGGAAATAACCTAGTCCTTGTAGTATATATATAGCAGTAAACCATCTCTCTCCAACACGCGAGCATTCATTGAATTGACTCGGTGCCACGCCTTCAGGGGTTGTAACCATTCTTCGAAAAAAAAAAAGAAAAAAAGCTACCACCAAGTGGTCAACTGTTTTTTTTTTTCGCTTCATGACAGTGTGCTGTACATTGCTAGTATGAGGATGCAGGATTAATTCATGGCAGAGATCTAGAGGTCTGTAGTTGATTTGTGTAGCGCAGGATAACTTTCCAGTTTTCGTCTCTCAATTGTGGCTGTATGTAGACGGTGAGGGTAGATTTACATCTCTTGAATATTCATAAAATATATATGTGTTTATGTTGGTTACTTTTAGTTCTGTTTATTGGTTTAATTTGAATACATCATGCCGGGACTCCCTAGAGTCTGCGAGACTTGAGCTCTGATTTTACTAGTCTGAAATCATGAATTCACAACAAACTTACAGTATAAGAGTAAAGCTCTCCTTTCAGACCTTGAGATCTATAGGTCATCTGTTTCTTGTAGTGTGTCATGTGGCCAGCACAACGACCAACCGCCTTTACTTCCTCCAACTAAAGTCAGGTACCCATTAAGGTTGGCTGGACTCAGGGGCGACCTAAAAGTCCCGAAATTTAAAATCCCAGTCTTCACCGAGATTCGAACCCAGGACCACATGTTCGGAAGCCTAGTGCTTAACCATTTGGCCCTCCGCGACCCCACAACTAACTTACAAGGATGAAAATAATTGTAAACAATAAACTTGCTTATCGTAATTCCGGGATAATGCAGGTCACGTGACTGGTCAGGGTTTAAAGACTATGTTACTTTACTTATAGTTTAAACGTAGGTGGGGAACTTTAGAAATGTATATAAATACATCTCTTGTAAAAGTTGTTAATTATTGACAAGTAGTAGAACTAGTTCTTTTAAAACGTAGGTTGCAATATTCACCAACGGGCCTACGTTTTTTTTTTTTTGTAAGCGTACAGGCCTATCATCCTTTTTATAATGTGCAATGATTTTATTTACTTGTTTTCCCTTTTTGAAAAAGTGATTCTAACTAGAAAGGCTTTGCCATTAGGTTAAAAATATAGTATCTATTTCTTTTCGATCTCTCTCTTCGATTAACTCCTTACTCGCTTCCCTATCACGCCTGCCAAATAAAATTCTACTGTTTTTGTTTCTGTCTTGTAGGCTACTATTGAATATAGTTCCGCACAGAATTATGTGGATACAGTGTAGTGCTTTTAATGTAGTATGTTGCGAGATATAGCTTTGAACACAGGATCCTATATTATTTTCCGAATTCGTGTAGTAGAGTAAGTCTAACAAATTTGCATAACAAATGTCTGTGTTGAATTCAATATTGTGATTCTTTGTTAGTTTTACAATTATTGCAATTAATACATATTTGGAGCTTTTTTGTTTTCTTGCAGTCACCCAGCAATCCATCACACAGCAACTCACCACACAACAACTCAACACATAACGATTCACCACACAATAAATGACCACACAGCAACTCACCACACGACTCAGCATACAGCAACTCACCACACAACAATTTACCACACGAAACACACCACACTGCAACTCACCACACATCAACCACACAGCAACTCAACACACATCAATTCTCCACATAGTAACTCACCACACAGCAGCTCACCACACAGCAACTCCCCATACAGCAACTCATAGCCATTCACCATCTAGCAACTCACCATACAACAACGACACAGCAACTTACCACACAGCATTTCACCACATATCAACTCACCACACAGCAACTTACCACACAGCCACCCAAATGAAGAAACTCAAATTCATTGTTACAACAACAAATAGCAACTAACTTGATAAATACACGAACACTCTTTATGTAGATATACGGACTACAAATCAACAGATTACTCATTCAAATATGAACAACCAGACTCCCAAACAAACCATGCTAACAACAACTCTAATTAGTCCTGCCAGTTATGAATGGTTCTCCCTCCTTTTTTTTTAATACTCACACTTGTATCTCTGTCTTCAATACATCACACTTGTAGCTCTGTCTTCAATACAGTTTTTTTTATAGTTTCCTCGGCTTACAAGTAAACAGACAAGCATTTCCTTCCCAACATTTTATATATGGATCTTAGCTGAAGTAAAAATAGCAGGAATAAAAATGTTACTAATTAAAAACAAACAATAAAAAAAGTTCATTTTCTAGAAAATACAAACTTAACTTGTCCCAGTGTATATATAAGGGGTTGAAAAATTCGTCTTTGCATTTTATTCATTCTTTACTATGTACAGAACAGTGGCGTAGCTAGTGTGGGGGGGGGGGGAGGAGGGGGGAGAATTAGAAAATCCCCCCGAGCACCCACTTGAGGGAGGCTCACCAAATGAGTGTTTTTTACATTGAAAATTTAATATTAATCAACTGCAGTGGCCCCCGAAGAGGTCAAGCCCTCCCCCGGTCCCCAAGATGATGGAAAATTCCTAGCTACGCCCCTGGTACAGAATCACTTTACGAGCCTTGCGTGTAGCGAAATCTTACAGTATATCATAAAAATTACTTAGATCACGCTCAATCGCAAGAATTACCAAATGTTTCAATCTGTTTTTGAGAATTGTTGATCTCAAGTAACTCTTCATTTGTTTGAGATGCGAAAGCTTGTTTCACAAGATCTCAAGGGTCAAACCAGAGTTTTCCCAGTGTGGCCAATTAGTCATTATTTTCCCTAAATACGGTATTACATTCTCATAACCACGTAGCAGCGCCTTTTTTGTTGGCCTCTAACATTTTTTTTCCCAGTAGATAGATATTTAGACCTATATCTATATTTATATATTTATATTTATAAAGCTTAGGATTTATGAGACTTTTCAGCTGCATAATATTTAATAATTTGCCTGAGGGAAAGTTGATCTTTCCGTTTCCACTTAAGATTGGT
Organism: Biomphalaria straminea; assembly: GCA_021533235.1. NCBI lineage: Eukaryota > Metazoa > Mollusca > Gastropoda > Planorbidae > Biomphalaria > Biomphalaria straminea. Next base: position 7,460,257 of record JADKLZ010084329.1, read on the forward strand.
TTTAAAAAATCCCCCCTCCCCTCTCCTGTCTCTCGCACACTTAAAAATTCTCTTCCACTTTTATCAGTTCTGTTTCTGTACCAAGTACTACACAATAATTCTCCACCTAACAAAGTTCAGATACAATAGTTCTCCACCCAGGCACAATTATGCTTGATTGATAGTTTTAATTTATATGAGTTTGTATTTATACTCATTGGCAGTAACCCACGCCTTACGTCACCCAAGGCCCGCCATAGAAATTTTGCGAGGCCCAAATTAATGGATGCTTTCGAGGCTCTCTTCAATTGTATTTTTTTTTCACAATAACAGCTATTAATTTAATTACATGCATTATACAACATGCATAAGAAGGAACCCAAATGCAATAGGCGTCAGCGGGTAAATGAAAGTTATACGATTCACTAACTACTTTAACCTTTTAAACCCTAAAACTTTAAAAGTCTGTGACAAGAGCACTGTACAAGTAAATCGCGGGGCCCCTGCCAGGCCCGGGGCCCAATTTTAAACAGTCGGTAAAATCGGCCTAAGGCAGGCCCTGATGTCACCAGTGTCATATATGTCACCAATGTTAAGCGATGACAATCATGCCAGGCAGTGAATCGATTAAGCGAATTTTATTATAAGGCGTGTGGACTAACAGGTTAACCGAAGGTAGTGATCCTGGATTCGAATCCTTATAACAATATCTTTGTTATGTAGGCTAACACATTACGGTCATTGCGGTGTTCTATAGATTCTTAATCTGTTCCATGTATTGTATAGGCTTCTATATTATAAAAATGCGCGATACCCGGGGTATTAGGTAAGGTAGAAATGCATTGAACCGTTATGTTGTCATCGTAATAAAAATGAACTTTAAGGTTGGGGTTATCTGGGTTATAGGCTTAACTTTAGTGAAGGCATGATAATTATTTATCGTATAGAGTAGTATAGACTTACACGTTGTTTTCAATGTAGGCCCTACTAATAAATGAGCTTCTTTTTTTTTCTTTGTCTGCTACATGAATAACTCTGGGTTGTTGTGAGTTATAAAAATGTGTTTATATTTTAAACCTCGCTGAATACTTGTTGCTTCCTCTCCACCTTGATTCCCCTGCCTCTTCGTAACAATGCCTCTAGCGCCATTGGCATCAGCGATAAAGTCTGCTCCAGCAGACGTGACCTAGCCGCCATTTAACACATACTACGTCACAGATATGTTCGGGGGTGAGGAAATGTGTGTGTTTCTATGGGGTGGGAGAGGGAGTGGACGATTCCCAGCGCTGGAGGCGTGTCCATAAACGCACGTGAGCCACCCCCTTCTCTTCAGTGTGTGGCCCGCACACTCACGGCGACTACACACACGTTTTATTTTGAGTACCGAAACCTTCAAATCTGATGCCAGAAGAAGGATGTTTGTGTGTGTGCGTATGTGTGTGCATGAGAGAGAGAGAGAGTGAGAGAGAGAGAGTGAGAGAGAGAGAGAGAGAGAGAGAGAGAGAGAGAGAATAAACAGTACTACACCATTTTGATTCAAACTTTGTAACGTGAGTTGAGAGTTTAACTCTTTTTTTTTCCCATGAGTATTTTCTCCTTCCTCAAATCGTATTTACAAGTCTAATAGCGTGTGAGTGATTTCCAAGTTAACGATCATTTGGATTCATGACTCAATGGTTTTGAAAGCCCAATCGTTGCTTGTATACGTGTTGTCTTTTAAGTGATTCGACTCAGGGATCTTATTAGTCAACAGAAGGTCTGTGTTTGTGTGTTGATAATCCCTGTATGTTGGATGGCGCTGAAAGTGTTATTATTTTGTGATCAGTAGATTCTAGATCTAGACTTAAGAGGAAGAAGAGGAGTACGGGCTATATATGTAGAGTCAGACAATAGACTGAATAGTTCATTTGATCATTCGTCTTATAGTGTTTCTAACCACAATGTTTGTTTAGCCTACTTTATACGGTAGGCCTACCTATAAGTCTATTCATAATGTTGACATTTTATTTCTTTAATTAATTCTTTAACTCTTTCTCTCCTAATTGACGATGCCAACGTTGATTCGACTCCAATTAGTCTAAATTTGATTTATAAACTGTAATTTGTGTTGTGTAAAAAGAGCACGCATTCTCCTATAATTCAATCCACATATAACATTTTCTGATAGCAAACAAAAAAGTTATTGAAGTTTAATCATAACAGGAGAGTGAAATACAAATGAGCGAAACTAAAAATAGGCCTATTATAGGCTAATAGGAACGAGAAAATTAATTACGTAAAGAAAGAGTACATGAACATGCACGACTTGATGAACACATGGACACGCGTTTTCTTCTCGTTTCAAGACACGCTTGGGATTTTTAACATAAGCTACAATGTTCATATCACGTGATCACCCCCATTCATCTGTACAATATGTGTGTGCCATAGATATAAATAAATATAGACTGGCCAATAAGAGAGTTTTATGAAATGAAAATGTGTGAATTGTAATTGTGTGTACTTTATTTATGTCTATGAGTTTTGTTTAATCTCTAAGACTGAAGATCATGCAATTTTTTAATTTTTCATTATTCGGAAATCCGAATACAAAAGATATACATGTTTTCAAGTTACATAAAGTAACTTCCTTTTTTCCAGTCTATATTTATGTATGTCTATGGTGTGTGCATAATACTGTTGTGAAATTTTAACGAGCCTATCCAACAAATGATTATGTAAGAAAAATTTCTAAGGGATAATAAAAAAAAATATTATCATTATTGAAAGACACGTTTTAAACACTGATATCTGTAATATTCTTTTGTTAAAAAGTATTATCGAGTTAATAGAAACTGATACTAACTCGGAACTAACTCCAAGACCAGTCACTAGTGTTTTCCAGTGCCACCTAATCACATTCCATACAGGCTACACACTATCGGGTTCACCATTAAGGGGTGAGCTATAATGGGGGTGGAGGAGGGGGATAAGTGGATACATATTTTGTAACAAGGGGAGACGATGTATTCTTTATATAGAAAAAAATCGACTAGTATAGAACTTATGTGGATGATTGTGCTTTTCATGACAATTATATTGTGTACTAATTGTGATTTGTTTATGAAGCCCACGATAGGCTTATATATATTTGCTAAAATTGTTACTCATCTATATGTTCGTTCTTATTGTTATTTCTATTTCGTGTGAATAACGTTGTAGGCCTGCACTGTTACCGTAAATTACTATTATTGAGATAATGAAAGCACAAGTGCTTTTTCGCTTGAGGACCTATCTAGTAGGAGAGAAGTGCCTTAATTAAACAAGAAAACCAATAATGACAACGATTTAAAATGACCAAGTAACATAGAACTATATATACACCTTGATGTTACACTGTCGTTGCAGGGCCGCCTTGGATAATTGTAGGCCCTGGACGAAGTGAATTCGCTGGCTCCAAATGAAAAAGGAATTAAAAAAAAATTAGTGAATATGGAATATGGAGGCCCTAGGCGAAGTCAAGAGGGTAGTTCCTAATGAAATAAAAAAAAAAATAAGACAATAAAATACGCGGTCCTGTATCTATATCTAAATCAACAAATAGCCTATGTTAAATTCTTATAACGGCGATAGCATAAATGTGGAACATAAACATAATCACGTTCACAAGTCTAAAAATTACTTTTCGATACTTCACCAAAAGGAAGAAACAATGGTCTTCTTACATATATAGTCTAACAAGTAGATCTAACTTAACATTTGCAAATACACTTTAAATCATAGTAGAGACTTCGAGCTTGGTTAGTATACTTAGAACCATAGAGTTCTGACACGTTTGAGTTTTGATCAAAGTTTCGCAATTTTATTTTCTAATAAAAATTCGCTGTCCAGTGTGAGGCTCCCACCAATCAGAGGCCCTTGATGGCTGCCTATTTAGCCTATGCCTAAGGCCGGCCCTGATGAGCCTTTGTGGTGAAATGTGCACATTCGCATTCAGCTTTCAATGTAGGCATATGTAGAACCAATAGATGTAGAGCAGTTGAAACAAAATACAATCCGCAAAAGTACCATAACTACACTTAATGATATCTATCAGTCTCTGAACTTTAGCCTTTTACCACTATAAATAACCTGATAGTCACACTCGTGGTTGGACCAGAATCTATTCAGTCAATGAACATGCACATATACTCCTTAGCTTATCACTTTACGTTTTACAGTTCGAAGAGTATATTTTTTCTTTTTTTCGAGGTTGTCTTGGTGACAATTCATTTCGAAAAAAAGAAAGGTTGACCGGGACCTATTTTTGGAGTTTGACATTTCACCATTCCTTGGAAACAGCAAATACTTTATTTTATTATTGGTCTCATTAGCTTAACGGGACACTTTTTTAGTCTCGTTTATTATTGGTCTCATTAGCTTAACGGGACACTTTTTTAGCCTCGTTTATTATTGGTCTCATTAGCTTAACGGGACACTTTTTTAGTCTCGTTTATTATTGGTCTCATTAGCTTAACGGGACACTTTTTTAGTCTCGTTTATTATTGATCTCATTAGCTTAACGGAACACTTCACACATTCCGTATTTAGCGGAATATTTTGCTTATTTTTTTTTAGAGAGGTTAATTTATGTGGTGGCCTACTAGTTTAAAACAAAAATTATTCCAGTAGTTAGTATTCTATTCAGGCCTCGCGAACACTAGAGTTCACAGTTTGGGGAACACTGGCTTAGTGTCTTGTCAGCGGAGAACACAGTCACGGCAAAACGGGATTATCTGAAAACTAAAGAAAGAAGCAGTCAGGAATTGGACTTCTATTATAGTAATCGACGTTCAGAAACGTTGCAGGCGGGCACATTTTTATGTAGAATATTCTAGCTGCATACAAGGATTATCAAGATGTTATCTAATATTTTCATGAAATCCATGGTATAATAACTTTGATGCTCTTACATAGGGCAAAACTCCTAATAATAATAAAATAAAAAGTTGATTTGGAAATGCATTTTCGTTAATCATTCATATTACATTACATTATAAAATAAAAACTTTTGTTTAAACATTGTATTATATGTTTCCAGTGTTCTTAAGTTCAGATGAAAAAACAAATCAACCAGTAGTTTTTGTTTAAGTCGCCTAATTAAAACTGTTGCAAACAATAACATATGTCTGTAGGCACGTAAGATGAGATTTTTCTCCAGTTTTACCCCCTTGCTTTTCCAGTTGTTTTTTTTTCCTTAACTTTGGCTCTATTATCCTCTATTATCCTCTTTCTTTGATTCTTTGTATTTCTTCCTTGTTTGAAATATTATACTGTTTACCTCATTGATACTATGTCTTTCTTTCTTGGTTACCACCCTTTATACAAGAGACTAACACATGGCAATAGAAGTATATAACTATTTATCGATATCTGACATATGCTGTATATTTGGATAGCTAAAATAAAATGGCTCTTTATCTGAGGCGATTTGTAAAATCTGATAGGTCTTATAATTATCTAGTTATGTGAGATGATATTTAACTTTGGTTAGTTCATATAATTAGCGCCTTGTATGAGAGATGAACTACACAGTAGTTTTCGACTCTCCATTGAGTTAATTCCTTGCTATACGTTATCTTGCGCTAGTGGTTTTATATATATAATTTAATTTTTGTGTATTTAAAACATGTAGGCGCTTGAACGTGATTTTTTTCCACTGGTTCATTAACTTCATGGCAAAAGAGTTAATGGGTTCATGCATCTATTTATATTCATCCTAAATGCCTCGTAGTGTGCTCAACAATTAATCTACATACATGTGTAACACACAGCTTATTTAATGTGTCTGTGTGAAGTGTGAGGCGGTGCCAGGAATGAATCAACTTTGATTCAGTTACCGCCATACAGAACTGGAAAATAAAAGTGGTTAGTCAAAAGTACATAAAAAAACACAAATATATTGGCATTTTTCATTTTAAATAAATTTAGAGCAACACCAGAGCCTTGTTATTTGTTTGTTATTTTGCTGTAGTAGTGGTCGTGGCATGGAAGGGGGGGGGGGGCGCTAAATGGAACGTCTACATTTTACTGTTTTGATAAGTATAGGCTTCTGTTAAAAGAGACTACTGGTGCTGCTATTATGTTTAGTATATGCTTATGTCATATTTGTTTCAGCAATAGCTTCAACTCTTTATTTCTGTTAAAAGAATCTCAATTTAGCTTAACTGTTTGTTACTGCTTTTTAATAATTTTATTTTTTAAGAGTCGAACTATTATTACACTAACCCGCATCCACTAAAGTTTATATTTTGTTAAAAAAATTAGTATGACTTACATATCTCTATTTTAATAAGTGTGTGTAATATATGTGCATTACTAAATGTACGTTGCACTAGACTTGTCTATACCTGATGTACTTTACATGCACGTACATGTTAAAAAAAGTAAATGTTTTCATTACATCAACTATCGCTTCTGTCTAAAGATGAATAAAAAAAAATACTTTTTTTGCGCGTACCCTGTTTGTAATTCGGTGCTATCAGTTTTTTTTTTATATCATTTAAATGCAACTTTGTAGCACAGTGTTTCTCAAACTGTGTCCCTTGGAACCCTAGTACTACGAGAGTTCCAAAAATTACTGGAATAATTAACTAGTAGGCCACCGCTTGAATTCTCTTTAAAAAAAAAAAAAGTGTTCCGATAAATACTCGGAATTGTGAAGAGCTTAGTTGAAGGGAAAAGTTTGGGAATCACTGCTGTAGCTAAAAAAAAAAACAAAGTTAAATACATGGCATCTACACAACATCATAACACATGTATGTGACATTAACTATGATTAACATATTTGAAGTGGGATAATTAAAAAAAACACGCTTTCGAAAACAATCAAAGGAGTGGGAGGGGGGGGGAGGAAAGCACAATTCTATAAGTGTGTATGAGCCAAGCCGTGTAGAAATGTGCTTTTAGCCTAAAGGTCTGGCATCATTCTGTTAACACGGTAAACAATATTCTACCTGGGGCAGACAACCGTCATGTGGTTTCCTCGTACGGTTGTTACTTCCCTTTGTTGATTATGCTCTTTTTTTTCTAAATAATATGTGCAGCCTGATTGAAGGTTTAGCTTTTCTTTTCTCTCATCACATTCCTCATACCTACAGTAGCACACCTAAAGTCTCCGACTTTAAATGCCTAGATCTACACGAATATAGCAACATAAATTTTTAATTTAATTAAATTTTCTTTTTTAATAATAATTTGAATTAATATTTGAAATTAAAATTTGCTTAATATAATGTTTTGAGCTTATTTATAGATAAAAAGAGCTAATTTAAAAAAACAAACAACAACTTGATAACCAAAATGGAGCACAATTTATTTTAGCCTAATTTTGTTATTAGAACTGTTTCATACAATGTACTTCATCGTTGTCTACATTTCTTACTACATTCTAACTAACGAAACACCTACGTATGTTCACATTTACATCTCTTTTTTTTCTTTTAACTTTTACTGATGATAGAGGCCCAGTAGTCCAAAATTACCCCATTAAGCATGTATATACTTTTGATAATCTTTTTTTTTACAATTTTTGTTGAAATGGAAGCGGTCGTAGTCTACTTTATTATTCTTTTTAAATCATGTAAAAATTTTAAAATGCTGCGTAAGCACCTAACGAGTGCTCCTGTTATCCACACTTCCAGAAAACAACAACTAAATGTGATGAACAGGCTCTATACTCTGCCGTATTTATAGACAACAATTTTGCATTTATTTCTTACTAGTAAAGAAGTCAGCAAAACTTTAGCCAGAGCCCCCCCCCCTTACCCTATTTTTTGTCTCCATAATTTTCTAGTTTCCTTAAAAGTTAATTATTGAGAATAACAGTGCAAGGTTCGGAGCCACTCTAAGATGATACGCATCTGATTACCAATGTTGACGTCACGAGTGCAGAATGTAAGAACAATAACTTGGCTAGTGCGTGAATTGTTTCCCTTTTTTTTTGATGCATGTCAGTGACAAGGTAGAAAATGTCTTAAGTCAGCAATTTCCTTCCTATCTTTCTATGCTGAAAAGTGCAATTGGAGTAGTATGGCTTTTGTGTCCTCAAGTCATGGGCCTAACACGGACTTTGGGGGCCGTGGGGCTTGGCCTCAGTAGGAACTCTTGCATCTTAACATTCGACAACATGACTAGAGATAACGTACTTAATAAATATACAAGTCTAAAGTGTGGAATACATGCAACATGGCCACTAATTTAACAACATGAATAGTAATATAACATGGCATTGGCTTAATATTTAATGTAAAGACATATAAAATAATACTAATTTTGGACACTAATTTCTGTGTGTATAAAGACATCATGTGTGTGAATATATATATATATATATATATATATATATATATATATATATATATATATATATATATATATTGTGTGTGTGTATATAGTGGCTAATGTGTCTTGTGACATTGTATATGTGTAAAGAAAACGGTTGCAACATAAACAGTGTATACGTGTGTGTGTGTGTATATAGAGACATCATGTGTGTATATAGAGTGTAATGTGTGTGCATAGTCTCCGTGTGTGTGTGGTGACATTGTTGTTCTTTTTTTTGTAAAATAAAAGCGTATGTTTAAAGCGGTTGTGTGTGTGTGTGTGCTCGCTTAGTGACAGTGTATGTGAACAACTTGCTGCAACTAGCGTTTAGACCATAAGCATGCAAAAGCACAGTCTGCGTGATGTTTGTCAAATATGTAGGTCGTATCTGGGTATCAATATCTACGTTAAATATTGCCTTCTTCAAAGTTCGGATTCTTCGTGCCATGTGTATAATGATATGCTTACTGGCAAGGAGGAGCAAGCCCGCCGACAGAAATATATTGGCCCTTTGTGCGTGAGCGCTTCCCTGCTCCCCCCTACATACATATACACAATCAAAATAGTGTGATATAGCCCCCCTTCTTGTAGGGTTCCCGGACTAGAGTCCAACCTCCCCCACCCGGCTGTTGGCCTGGCAGAAGTTAGTGTAATAGGTTGGCAAAATATAGTTTGTCTTCCCTGCATCCCATCCTGTTCCCCCCCCCCCTTCCTATTTTTTTCTTCTGAAAAATCCATTTCCGCCAATGGGTATAAAAAAGCATCTTCTATATGCTTGTAGTTCTGAGACTGGGTCGAAGCCAATTTTTTTTTTTTTTTTGAAAGGTCAAAGAAAAGTAACTGCGGCAATGTGTTGACTATCGTAACCGGAAAGATTGAAGATCAATCAACAAAGGATCAATGCATGCCATATTGTAACGTAGCAATAATGAGGCATTCTTTTCTGGATGGGAATTCCGAAAAATAAAACGTTAAAGACAGAGTAACTCCTAAAACTTTGCCTTCGTTGTTTTTTCTTTCTTCTATCGTGCCGACTTGGAATTTTTGGAATTCTGGCCTGGTGTGAAAGAAATGTTTAAATTGTTTAAATTACTTGGGGGGGGGGTAACCGCTTGGCCACGCCCTCGAATGGCGGTAATGACTAAATTTAAATCTGTATGAAGCCTATAAGACGCCCCTAAGTCCAACTAACTCTAATGGGTACCTGACTAACGTTTGGAAAGCAAATGCGGTTTGGTCGTTGTGCTGGACATGGAATTACATATCATATATTATAGCTTTTTTTTTTTTTTTGAGGGCGCGGTGGCTGAGCGGTAAAGCGCTTGGCTTCCGTACTGGAGGTCCAGGATTCGAATCCTGGTGAAGACTGGGATTTTTATTTCGGGATTTTCGGGCGCCCTTGAGTCTACCCATCTCCAATTGGTACCTGACATTAGTTGGGGAAAAGTAAAGGCGGTTGGTCGTTGTGCTGGCCACATGACACCCTCGTTAACCGTGGGCCACAGAATCAGATGACCTTTACATCATCTGCCCTATAGACAATAAGGTCTGAAACGGGAACTTTACTTTACTTTACTATTATAGCTTTTATATAACGCTACATTAATGCTTATAGCTCGCTCAGAGCGCTCTGGTTCACTTGTAAACCGGTGTAGGGAGGGGGGTATCTGGGAGAAAGTTTCCCGTGCTGTCGCTCAGTGTGAGTCGGGTGTCGAACCTCGAGCCCGCTTTACAGGTAGCCAAGCCAAGCCAAATTCAAGCGTACTCGGTTCCGCATCCCACATATGCTCCCATATATCGCACGGTTTGAATGGGGTACTTATAACTTGCCTCTTTTCTTTTATACTAATGTTATGTTACCAGATATAGCTGATGTACAGTTACAGTACCTACTTTGAGCACCTTTTTACCGAGATATCAATTGGATAACCAGATGAACTGATGGAAACTTTCAAAATAAAAATTTTAACGTACCGGGACAGACGAAAAGGAATATTGCTTTCTCGACCAATGTTATTACAAATCCTCTTATTAGCTTGCAAATTCTTCCTGGGTGGACACGAATCTCAAAAATGACTTGATCGATTTTCTTATATTTTAAGAGTGCATGTGTATCCTTGGGAAAATTTTTTGAACATACGTCAAAAAAAAAAAAATTCCCGCAAAAAAGTTAAAAACACATTTAGACGTTTTAGGAACAATTTGAGCACTATCTCATTAAGAAATCCTCAGCTGAACTGCTTTTTTTGTGACGATACACATTTATTTATAATGATAATGAGCTTTTTAATACACAATATCAATCCTGAAAATACTATATCTCTAAATAGATCCAGTATTTTAATCTAGACTGATGTCTTTTAATGTTGTAAGTCTGGATCTATATTTATCTATATCACTAAGGTTACCAGACTCTAAGGTTGTTGTTTTTTCATCGGGATGGAGAATTGGATCGGATTAAAAGATTTCCCCCCATTTTTTAATTCTTGTTTCGTCAGGGAAAAGAAATTTCTGCTTGATCTGAGATAGGGTGTTGGAGAAATAATGTGTATAAATTTTTGGCTTAGACAAACAAACAGACACACAAACAGAATGAGTTTATATAAGTTTTGTATAAAAACAGCTGTTTATTAACACTTTCTTTATTTTATACAACGATGCACCAAAAAGCTAAGTGTTTTTAGGTTGTTATTTTTCCTTCATGAATACAACTATCTAATCATTATTTTTTTTTGTATCACTTATTTTTTTTTTGTATTTTGCAGACGCAACATTTAAATCAAGTGTCGTTACGAAAGAGCGAGTAGTGATTCCTGGATCGATTAGGATAACATCTCATCGAAGAACGGAAGGCTGTTGTGTTTAGTACTTCCTTCATGAACATTGGAATGAAAAACTTACTTTAAGGTAGCCTCATTCTTCACAAGCTTTATACATATTATGATCTGACAGTTACTCCCCTTGTGGCAGTAATTAGTGGAACGGATAATCTTCACCACTTCCTGGTCTCGTTAGCGTCTCTACCGTTACCATGACGACTTGCTGCGCTGTGTTCGGCCTGGTCTTTCTGGTACTCACCAATTTAGCAATAATTATCTCATTTGCTACGCCTTATTGGATTGAGTTCAAGGCGGGCGACTACCAGGGCTTGTGGGCTCACTGCAAGGCCAACTCCTGCACATGGGTGTTTGAGGATAACTACAAGTTAAATACCATAACCACTTCCACCCACATTGACATCAGTTCAGGTAAGGGGATTTTGCGAAGTTGCCTATGTAGAAAAGTTATTTCTTGTGTTTCTTTTTCTTTTTTCTATCATTTTACTAAGAGTTGAGTCTAAGACTCTTGGAACAGTAACAGTATAAAAGATTGCCCTAAGAGTTGAGTCTAAGACTCTTGGAACTGTAACGGTATAAAAGATTGCCCTAAAAGTTGAGTCTAAGACTCTTGGAACTGTAACGGTATAAAATATTGCCT
>JADKLZ010084329.1:7473970-7510297 GCA_021533235.1 Biomphalaria straminea
CTGTGAAGAGTCATAATCTTTACTTTTCCCTAACTAATGTTAGAGCTTTGAAGAGTCATAATCGCACTAAAAATTCCGAAATTAAGAATCCCAGTCTTCACCGGGATTCGAAACCGGGAAATCAGGTTCGGAAGCCAAGTGCTTTACAACTCAGCCACCTCACACCAGATTTTGTTTTCACACCTTTAATATTTTGTATTATTATTTTTGACTTTCTAAGGTTTCTTTAGAGTCAACAAATAATTGTAAAAAAAAAAAGTAAAGTTCCCCTTTCAGACCTTGTGGTCTATAGGGCAGATAATTTATAGGTCATCTGATTATGTGGCCTACGGTTAACTAGGTTGTCATGTGGCCAGCACAACGACCAACCGCCTTTACTTTTCCCCAATTAATGGACTCAGAGGCGCCCGAAGATCCCGAAATTAAAAATCCCAGTATTCACCTGGATTTGAACCCCGGGCCCGGGTTCGGAAGTCAAGCGCTTTACTGCTCAGCCACCGCACGTGTAAAAACAGGGTGCGTAATACTCAACATCCCTTGAGTTAGTGGACATGTAGAGGTCGGGGAAGAGAAAGTATTCTTTCATTTATTACGTGTTTGTGTATTCCGACTAACCGTCTATTTCAATCCCAATTAGAATTGACTTACTTACTCACCCCTATCGGAGTATGGGCCGCCAATAATGGATCTCCATAGTCCCCTGTCCTGGGCCATCTTTTCCATCTTGTTCCAGGTGTAGCCAAACTTTAAAGTGTCCGCCTCATGTTTTTATTGTTTTCCTGGTGGCTAGAAAGATATTCAGCTTAGCGGCTTCATTTCGGCTTTCACTTTGCCCCATGATTCTTTGGATAAAAGAGCCTTCTGCTCTCAGGACAAAGTTTTCAGTTATCAGTTGGTTTTCTGAAGCTATTTACGTTACAAGGGTGAGGTTGTTGGCACTGCCCTCCTCCTGACTTGGATTAGGTAGAGAGGTCATCATGACATCTCTGGCAGAGTCAATTAGAATTGACATGTTTCAAAAGATATCACAACCTCATCCAACATGTGCACTCTTTCGCCATGACTCCGCTTGCCAGCACTAATGCCTAGTCGCATTGTCTGTGGGTATCGTATAAAACACTCATAAAACAGTAGACCTACAACAATTCTGTTTGGTGGTAAATACACATTTTTTGTGTTATGGGATTATGATATAGAATTGTAAGATGAATGTAACAAAAAAAAAATAACCTAACACTATTTGTCAGATATCGGAGATTAGAAAAACAGAACTTGACATTTTATTTATACTTTTTTTTTATTTCTAGATTAGCGTATTTTGTGTTTATTATATGTCTTATTCCTTTATTTATTCCTCATGACCCAAACTTAACGTTTTTACGACATTCATAAAGACTTGCTCAGTTTTCATTTTGAATATTTACATATTTCAATCACAATGGAACTAAAAACCAAAAAGGTTAATATAAAAAAGTAAAAAATATAAATAGTTAGAAAAAATATGAAAATATTACAAGTCACTAAAAAGCAGAAAAATATTGTTAGGTGTGTTTAGTAAGACGTTTAATATGGCCTCGTTGTTTTTATATTGTGTTTTTTTTCACTGTTTGTTGTTTTCAGAATGGTGGATTGCTACCCAAGGTTTGATGTGTTTCGGCTTGTCATTGGCTCTTTTCTCTTTACTGTTCGCTACAATTGCTCTATGCTGTGACTGTCGTGGATGTAATACAAGTCAGGTCATCAGTGGACTTCTGCTTATGTCATGTGAGTAACTTAGAAAAGGATATCAATATTGTTATATTAAGATATTTGTTTTGGGGCAATTTAAATACGCAAATACTCGACCACCCAAACTCGATTTATTTAAAAAAAAAAAAACGCGCCAAAAAAAATGCGGGAAAAAGTAGCGTTTCATTTTCATAAATTTCTGCTTCTTTTTATAGTTTTTAGAATCTTAGCAGACTTTAATTTTGTTAGAATTTTAGCAGACGCGATAGTTACAAGCATCCTAGCTAATGTTTTAACTGTTAGAATCCAAAAAGACTTCTTAGTCAGTCATAACGGTTAACAAAATGTTGCAGACGTCATAAGAATCACAGCAGACGTTCTAGCTACTAGAATCTTATCAAATGTTACAATCCTAGCTGACGCCATTTCCGCTTGAATATTAGGAGACGTTATGACAGCCAGACTTCAACAAGCATACAACTTGTAAACACAATGAATTCAAAATCAAGGGCGTGTAAATTAATGAACATTCGCCACGACATCTGTTTCTCACTTCTCTTAGTCTCCAGTCAAGCTTTGAAACGCCTCTGGCGCTCGGGTGAATAACATTAGTCCATAACAGAACTAGGACTATTTTATTTTGCGCCATTGATACATGTAGCACATTGACCGAAGTTGTAGCGAGGATGCTACATACGAAGATTGCGTTTTTTTTTTTAGCTTGAAAGTTTGAAAAGAACATACCCTAATTGCATGACCAGGCCTTAAATAATTAGAGGCCTTAGTCGAAGGGAATTGGTGACCCCCAAATGAAAATAAAATTAATCAACGAAAAAATAAGATCACGAATTAAAACATATCTGTATCTATATGAAAATCAATCAATAGGATTTCCACACTTCCTTTATAGCTAATCGCTAACCCAATAGAAGCCGATATGCTGACTCTCCCATCGCATCGCTTGAACCTGTATCTTCCGTGACCGTGTTCATTACTTTTTCCTGGAATTTAGCCGGTCGTTGACCACTTATCAAGCATTCCGCTCGAGGAAGCGGAAAGGCTAAGAACAAGCGCAAACAGGGCTCCCAGTGGGCTACCACGGTTAGGCTCTAGCGAGTGTACTTGCACGTGGTGAGGAGGAGAGGCTTGCAAACCCGTCGCATCCATTGCACCGTTGATGGACCTCCAGACAAAAGGGTCGTTGAAGAGCCAATCCTTCATCCTTGCCAAGGGATACACTCCTTCCCCAGGTCAAAAGGTTCATAAAGGGATTTATCTCGAACCTTTTTGGACATCTCAATGAGCTATCATTGTCGCCTCTCTTTGAATAAATAAATCTAGCAGAAAACATAGACTCATCCTTACATTTTATTTATTTACATTTTGTAGGAATAGGCTTCTACTGATTTTTTTTAAATTTATTAAAGTTTATATAGTTACAGAGTTATTCAATGTTGATATCACAATCTGTCCTTCCTGGAAGTCTGATGATTCATATTTATTTTTGGCACTGAATATGTTCTGCTACTTTTGTCTGGTATCACAATACTATAGGCTACCTCCATAGACATCAATAAATATAGACTGGCCAATAAGAGAGTTTTATGAAACGAAAATTTGTGAATTGTAATTGTGTGTACTTTTTTTTATGTCTGTAAATTTTGTTTAATCTCTAAGACAGAAGTTCATGCAATTTTTTAATTTTTCATAATTCGGAAATCCGAATTCAATAGATATACATGTTTTCAAGTTACATGAAGTTACTTCCTTTTTCCAGTCTATATTTATTTATGTCTATGGCTACTTCACTGTTAGTTTTTTTATGTAGGATGCAAAATCGAAAATATTTAGAAATAATACTATTACAAAGCTAATATCAACTTACTCTGTCTGTTTGTCTGTCTGGTACAAATTTCGAACATGTTTTTTCTTCCACTTTCCATAATCGGATCAAGTTAACACTTCGCTCCATTCTTCATTGTCTCTAACTAAACATGAATCAATAAAAAAATTAATCCATAAATTAGTGGTAATTAATTAATAATGTTTGATATCGCTGTCTTAAAATTACATAGTGAGGTATATGTTTTATTCCTAGACAGATTAAATTAGTTATTTTTTATTGCTTCTCTCATTGTCCACAGTTCTAAATCTGGCTGTGGCTGCCGTAGTGTTCGGGGTCTGTGCTTACAAGAATTCTCAAGTTATAGTCAGCTTTGACCAACACAGCGGGCGAAATTTCGGCTGGTCATTTTGGCTGGACTCTGCAGCAGCTGGACTGGCGCTGTTCACCTCCATTATCTACGTCATAGAGGGTCGAGGGAAATCATTATAGATTAGCTAATCAATATCTTTATTTAGTTCCCTAGCTAATCAATATCTTTATTTAGTTATCCTGTTGTTGCAATCTAGGGTGAAAAAAAGATCAAAATAATTCAATAGAAGTTTTGCTAAAAGCCTTAAAAATATTTTTCAGAATTTAGATTAATACTAATTACTAATTTAACATCTGGATATGTATTTGAAACATTTAAATTTTTTTTTTATAAATTTTATAACAAATAAAAATGATAGAAAAACATTTTTTTTATATTAAATTATTTAAAAAAAAAGCAGAAACGGAATATTATTAAAATTATACTACTATTTATTATAAAATGGAAATTTTATTTTATAACTATTATCATTTTTTTTTTTGCAATAATAAATCATTATGATTTTTTTTCGATTGTAGTTTGACATGTACTGCCGTTTATCGACGTGTGTATTTCAATTTTTTTTTGGCTGCGACCTTAATATAACTGTTTTTTTCTTGGTCATAAATCTGTTGAATATTAAGTAACAGACAAATCTATCATTTACTTATACTGCTGCTACTTATTTTGTACAAAATACTTCTACACATATTTATATTTTAGTTGTTGCTGGTTATTTTTTTTTTCACAAATGTTGTTTGTAGCTATTACTTGTCATTGATATTACTTACAAACTTAGAGATATTAAATACACAAACTTGAAAAAGATTCTTTGATACAAATGAACCATGTCAACAAAAAATTTTACTTTACTATTTTTGTTATCTTTTATGTACGACATTATTTTATTGTTCAATTTTATTTGACAGGTCTCGTGATGTTTTCATATCAATAGTTTCATCCCAAATTAACGTCTGCTAATGTCACAGATATGTCTGTACTGACATCTTTAAGTTACTTTGTCTTGAGTGATAAAGCGCTTGGCTTCCAAGCCCGGTTCAAATCTCCATGAAGGATTTTGGACTTTCAGGATTTTTAAGACGCCCCGAGTCCACCCAACTATTATAGGGATCTGGCAATAGTTGAGGAAAGTAAGGCTGTTGGTAGTTGTGCTGGCGTCATAACACCCTCATTAACCATGGTCAAAGGAACAGCATAACAGAATGTCATCAGGCCTATAGTTTGCAAGGGTCTGAGTTAACTTACTGTATGTTACTACATTTCTTGTTTCTGTGAGTCTTTGATGTTAACTCGGCCTACATGCATATTTTGATGTTTAAAGTTAGCATTTTATTCGAAATGTTTATTGAATTTTTGTTTTAAATGATCCATGTCTTCACAGTCTGACAGATATATAACAGCACACTATGCTTAGCGCACTATCTAATCTTCATTAAA
This sequence comes from Biomphalaria straminea, assembly GCA_021533235.1. Lineage (NCBI taxonomy): Eukaryota > Metazoa > Mollusca > Gastropoda > Planorbidae > Biomphalaria > Biomphalaria straminea. Next base: position 7,479,352 of record JADKLZ010084329.1, read on the forward strand.
GAGAATTTAATATCTATTCATAATGGTAAAACAATCCTCGCAGTCAGAGTAGTAAAGTTGTATTTAATCATCTTCATAATAAAATGATAGATTAAATAATTAATATTTTTTTATATTTATTTTGTTATATATATGAATTAGTGCTTATTAAGGCTATGTGGGACACTAATTTGAGTAAAAAGGTCTAAAATTTCAATTTTCAGTTTTAACCTAATTTAAATAGCCCAACCATTTCTGGATATAAAAATAAAATTTTCACGATTGGCAAATATATATATATATATATATATATACTTTGTATGTTTTTTTGTAAGGTATATACATTAGTTTTATATAAATTTTTCTTGTTTTTTTTTCGATTTTCTCAAAATACTATTTTTATTAACTTTTTTACTACTCCTTCACTAATTCTGCATAGAATTCAATCAAACTTGTTTAGCTTATTATTTATACTATGTACAACAAATTCTATGGAACATTGTTTAAAATTTTAATTAATTAATACATGAAAATATAAAAAAAAAAATTAGCAAGGTTAGAAAAAAATTATAAAAAAAGTTTTTACTATATTCAGAAACTATCCTATAGAAATTGTTTTGGAATGATTGGTCTACACATTGCATATTTTTGTTTGGCAATAGCTTAAATAGTTTTAAAACCTTAGCGATTTAAAAACAATATACAGAAATCCAATATGGCGGCCGTTGCCATGACAACCATTAATATGAATACATTTTTAGCCGCATGTTTCAAAATGGTTATTCGTAGAGAGTTTAGTAATACATATAAAGTTTGGAGTAATTTGATTAAGGAATAAAAAAAAAAGGTGTTTAGTGTCCCACATAGCCTTAAATATCAGATTTTATTCGCCTTATTATTATTATTCGCCCGGTATTTTTAATCCGGCATCAGTCCCCTTTTTCTCAGAACTTTCGCGCTGTGACGTCAAAAACAAAGGGCTATAAGAGTGCTTAACATTGTAAACCATGTTTTTGTTACTTAATGCTCTCCCCTTCTGAACTAAACGGAATATTTATTTTACAAAAGAAGGTATATCCAGAATCAATAAAAATATTAATTATCTATTACGTTATATAAGGCTTGGGGGCCTTAAATATTGTATTATAACTGCTACAGAAATAAACCAGCCTTTTATTAAAGGAATAGGAATTCTAGTAAATGTGTCGAAGAGTATAGTTAAAATCATGTTTTTTTTCATTCCTTTTATTTTAATTGTTATGAATTAATTTCTGTTACCCAGGTAACTGTATATTCATTTTTTTTTTGTATTTATTTGCTGATAGTGTTCAATTGTTTTTCATATTTTTTGTTTGTGTAAATGTTCACAATAATATTTTGTTGTCTACAATTTTATTTTATTTTGTGCACCAAATGTTTTTTTTTTGTTGTTTCTTCTAAACATGTATAATAGAAGTTATTCATTAAGTTCTTTATACAGAGAGTCAGAGCTCACACTATAGCGACTGGACTTTATGTGAGAAATAGAATAGCCTTAGGGAATGTTCGGATATTACGTAACGACTAACGGGGGGGGGGGGGAGACGGGGGTATAACATCTGTTACGATTTGTTACGAGGTGGAAGGGGGATTTGAAGATGTGTTAGTAATATAATATGGCTTTTTCTGTCTCAGAAGACAATGGATGCGCCCAGATGAGTCACTGACTTTGGTTACGTCTTGGGATGGGGCAGAATCTGGAGTGGCTGATCAAGCCAATTCTGGAGCTGCAGAGTCTGCCACAGTTCGTGCATTTATATTTATCTGTCCTAGGGCTAGTTGATAGGGCAGCTTTCTTTTTGTTCTTCTTGGCTGATGCAGCTCATTTCTTTTGCATTCGGCAAAGTTCGTACCAGCACGTACAGTTTGTCTGCATGCTGTCTGGTTTTGGGCTATCTCCTCCCACATACGTTGATCGATGCCTGTGGCTCTCATGTCTTGTTTGCAGACATCTGTGTAGGTTAGTCTTGGTCGGCCCTTGGGTCTGGCTCCCTCTGCAAGCTCAGCGAATAGGATGTCCCTAGGGATTCTTCCATCTGTCACGCGAGTGACATGACCGAGCCAACGTAGTCTTCTCTGTTGAATGAGAGCATAGATGATGTGCATGTTGGCCCGTTTCAAAACTTCCTGGTTGGTGACACGATCCCTCCAGTAACAAAATGATATTCAAAGGAAATAGCAAATACATTGTACTTTGACTTTTCGCGGGACCGACTTTCGCAGAAGGGCTATAGTACGGGTTTTCCCACAAAAATTATTGGAAATTGTACACCACGATTTTCCCCTTTAATTTTGCCCACGTTTGAAATGAAAGATTGCATCACGAATATTTAAAGAATGATTTAGATTGATTGCATCAGGTACCTTGTTTAATTCACACAAATAAAACTTGCACTGAAACGAGGCTGAGACCGAAGCGACTGATTACAAAGCGGAAGTTCCCATACCTGACGGCAATGAGCTGGAATGGATAAACGCGAGTGAATTTTGTGATGATCTTGAAAATTTAGATAATAAGATCCAAGCGTCTATAGAAGTCGATAGAGCCCTGATTGTCACACCATTTCTGTCGAAACCATTATGAAAAATTTCATTTGGGAAAATGATTATCAATAGTCATTTGTAAAATTCGATTTTTCTTGTTATGTTACTGGTTGGGGGAGGTAATTGAGTTTTGTTACGGGGCGGGGAAGGAGGAGTTAAAAAGTGATTTATGGCGTTACTTAATACCCGAGCGTTTCCTTAACAAAGTGCAATTGAATATCGCCATGATTATTTGTTCGCAATTTTATTTTCAAATGAACTGTAAGTTGAATGAAGTAGTCTCTCTTGTTTCTTAGGACAGTGATTTCGTGAGCACCCAGGTCATATGGGTTGGCCTAACGAACATGATATATGTTGAAGAAAGTAAAGTCGGCAGGTCACTGATACTGACCACACGAAAACTAAGTTGAAGTACCGGTATTGATCAATTATATATAATATAAACTGGAATTCTGAGTTTAAAGATTTTTATTGTGCCAACGAGCCCACCCAACTCTAATGGCTACCTGTCTTTAGTTGGGAAAAGTAAAGGCGGTTAGTTGTTTTTCTGGCCACATGACACCCTCGTTAACCGTTGGCCAAAGGAAAAAATGACCTTAACATTATTTGCCCTATAGATCGCAAGGTCTGAAAGGGAAACTTTACTTTTATACAATAAGGTATCGCATTTTTTTTTTACCAGAAAGAAAAATAATTGACTAGAAATAATATTCCTTTCAAGTCTAAGTTTTACGAGTCACAATATTGTGAAGGATCTAAAACAAAAAATCCGGTTCTAACGATTTTCCTAGAGATATAACAGTAGATGTATATTGCTAAGAAAAGAAATACTAGCTAATTGGCCACACTGGGAAAAGTTTTAATTTTTCAAAGTAAACAAAGAAATACATTTAAATTTGACAAGAAAACTAGGCCTAGATTCTAGATCCAGCATCGATTTTGAAAGGACTTATCAAAGTCGGGAAATATTATAAACTGTAGTAGATTTATAGGCTACCTTCACTTAGCGAGGATTCTTTCTCTGTGGAATTATGTAATTATTTTTGTAATCTAACATTCATTAGTTATTAAGAGAAAAATTAAAGCTTTATAAGTAGTATAAAAGTGTATAGTATTTTTTATATTTTTTTCTTGCTAAATATTGCATGTAGCTAAAAATTAAGTGACATTAATTTTAATTTTTTCATTGGTTGTAAATTCTAGTTTATATATTTTTTTCCACTTTGTGCATATGTAAACCAACCTTTGTTTATCTAATTATTTCAGAAACAAACAAACTTTGACCCTCAAATTCTTCCACAAGGCACAATTGTAAAACTTTAGCCATCAGATTTTGCACAGAACAAACCCCATTTATCCCTAACTCATCTAATTCTTTCACTGCACAAATGGTTAAAACATTGGTCATACATTCTTCCACAGCACAGAATAGTAAGCTGCTGATTGGGTAATTTTATATAACCATAGACAAGCGTATAAACCTGGGGAATTGTATTATTTCCATTGTAGTCATTCAAAAAATCTTGTTTTGCAACATTTTTTTCACATAGAATGTATGTGCCAGTTTGTATTCATATTTCTCAAAATAAACTTCAACAAGTATTATTTCTTCCTAAACAAGAATAAAAATCTGACTTACAAAACTGCTTTGTTCATTCAATGATTGGTGCAGATTGCCAGATTTAAAAGCTTTGGGTTAGAATTAAACGCATCCCATAGGCCCTACTTGGTCATGTGATACTCAAATTTTTGATGACTATTCCAAAGGCTTAATATTGAGCAAACAGCAAAACACTAGGGTTCCGCTGAATACAGCCTGGGAAACACTGGTTTTTATCTTTTCGGAAATAGTCTTTTGTAAATAATTTTAAAATGTTGTGTATACTTCAAATTACAAAAGATCCTTTATGTATACAGTATTGGGGAGGCAGAGGGTTCTCCCATCCAGCGAGTAGGTGCGCTGTACGACAGGCGAGAGAAGTCGGACAATTAGTCTTTCATTCCGACATAAGAAAGTCAAGTAGAAACACTTTGGGTTAAGACGTTTTTGAAATATCTTCAAAACGTTTTAAGTCAATGCTATTGCCGACACCCTCTAGAGACAACGTCTCTTTACTTTCTACTTCAAATAGTTTAATTTCTAAAACATTGCTTAATAATGTCAGTTTACTTTGTTTATATTTTATACAAGGATTAATAACTACAAGAAAAATACATCTTTTTTTTTTGTTCCTTGTTTTCCAGCCCCCCCCCCCAACTATGCAGCTTAAGGAACGTAGGCTAGTTTCTGTGTACCATGTGTATTATCGTTAGCTCCTTGTCTTGTATCTTGAAGTCAGATGGTGTTAATTTAGTCTAATGGTAATAGTTGTTTGTTATAAGCCCCGGATTCTTCAAATTGCCACTTAAAACGTGACCTCTACTTGGTCAGTAGGCTATTTACAAAGCTTATATCAAATCACTCTGCCTGTCTGTCTGTCTGTCTGACAAAAGTTTGTACATGCTATTTATTCCACACCCAATCTCAAATTACACTGAAATTTTGAACAATTATTTCTTTTACCTGAGAAAACAAGAATCAATAAAATAACTAACCAACTTGTTAATTATCTATTGGTAATTAATTATTTTCTTTGGTATAGAATAAGGGGAAGAAATTGTACTTGACTGATATCGTGGTATAAGTTTAATTGTTCCCCTTTATGCTTATTCAGAGAGAAATAGGTTGAGCTTAAATGTTTGCAATTAACAATAGATAACTATAAAACTGTCTATTTTCATAAGCACTTGCCTGGTACATTAGCTTGAATAGGGTTGAGGTCGTTCAACTTTTTTTTTTAAATACATGTTTTTAAACAGCGATCACGGTAAAATTCACACAGATACCCCGTTCTTTCTCCCCCTCCCCACAACCTATCTCGTAGTTTAAGAGTTTGGTATATGAAGTTATTACTTATGTTAATAATATATACTATTTATTTTATATTTTTACATATTTTTAGATGATTTCGCCCCCCCCTCTAGTATGTTGGCCGATATGGTGGGGTCGGGAGGGGGCGGTGGCATCAATTTCGCCCCCCCCCCCATAAGCTTTCGAGTGGGAGGGGTGGTCCAACTTCGGGTTGAGGTGGACATATTTTAGTATAGAATTCACACAATTGGTATATGAATTTATTACTTATGTTAATGATATATACTAATTGTTTTATATTTCTACATATTTTTAGATGATTTCGCCGCCAACTCTAGTATCTTGGCCGATATGGTGAGGTCGGGAGGGGGCGATGGATATTTTTATGGATTGATATTATTAGAATATTTTTCAACATTATTCAAAATGTTTTTTTTTAATAGGATGAATGGTGAGCTTTAGGTCAGGAGAATGCGTTTTTTTTGGTGGAGAATGCAAGAAAACGTTTGTTGGCGTCGAGACTTCACCCCGAAATCTACTGATAAATAATGAGCTGTAGATGTCAGGAGAATGCGTTACTGCAGTGATGAATGCAAGAAAACGCTTTTGGCGTCAGGGCTTCGACCCGAACCCTATTGATAAATAATAAGTTGTAGATGTCAGGAAAATGCGTTACTTCAATGAAGTATGCAAGAAAACGGTTAAGGCGTCGGGGCCTCGCCCCGAATCCCACTGCGCGTTTAGGGTTTACTGCGCGTTAGGGTTAGGGTTTGGAAAAAAATCGCCCCCCCCCCACTCCAAAGTTCTGGATCCGCTAGTGGTTGCACTTGATAGTTTCTGATATTCTTGTTGAAAATATTGCAACCTGTTTTTTTTTATCAGTCTGGGTGGAGCACTTGCCACATAAACTGTATTGAAAACCTTGTATTTTTTTACATTTTGCTTATTTATATATATATATATATATATACATATATATATATATATATATATATATATATATATATATATATATATATTATCGTTTATAAACATTTCCCCCCTCGACTACCTTTAGTAAGGTTATATATGGAAGATATGGAGACTTATTACTTATAAAGAAAATCTAAGTTATAGTGCTGTGAGATTTAAAAAGCAAAGATTTAAATATATTTGTTGTTGTTCCAGGGCTTTGAGACTAGAAGAAGAATGAATCATACACACATAGACATAAATAAATATAGACTGGAAACAGGAAATAACTTCATGTAACTTGAAAAATCTATTGTATAGTGACTACACACTGACATCTTAATCCGTTTTATGCTTTCTAGTCAATGAATAGCGCTGAGACAGTCTGATCAAGGGACGAACGAGTTTTTGTACCGCTCTGTTCTTGTCTTGGATGACAGAAGTCGACCCTTACACGACGACTTGACGAAGTTATGACGGAGCGGGTGGCTGTTGTCTTCTACGATTTTTTCCGACTTGACTGAGACATTTTTGTTCAAAAAGTTTTTTTTAAATATGGTAGTGTTGTGCGTCTGTTTTGTATGCAAATTTTGTTAGGTGTCTAAGGGGCGCTACTGTTTAAATGACACGTTGCCTTGACAAATTATTTTATATATTAACGGATTTTGCATTGTATCAAAGATCTTTTTTTTTTGTTGTTGTTGTTGACCTTCTTCAGTAGCAACGACTTTCGGTCCATCTTGTAGAACACTTAAGTGAGATGAACGCCTGGGCATTGTTTATGTTCAGAAAGATGTCGCCCACGCCTCTGTTTCTCCCTGTCCAAGTAGCTGATGTGACCAAAGCTTATGCTAATTGTCAAAGCTAATAATTTAAAATAACTTGATGAGAAACAGGCAATGCACACACGCGTACAAATTAAATAAAACAACGTACAACTGGCTAGTGTAAAAATTTTTTAGCAATAAAACATTGTCTCTCAATACAGAGAATGGAATTTTTTATTTTTACTTTTAAGAAAACTATTACACTGTTCCTTGTTTTCCGGAATTAAGTACTAATTGTCTAATCAATTAGGCTACTTTTATAAAGCCTTATCCCAGATTGCTACTTACAATGAGTTGCAATATCTTTCCAAACACGTAAACAATAATTCTACATAGCAAATTAGCATATATGTAATTATCGAGTCCACATCTAATCAAGAAAATTTCAGAGAAAGTAGGATTTACGATTTGATCTTTTACGCATTAGATTTCAGAACCATTACTCGATATGTGCATCATCGCCTTGAAGATGTTTAGAAACTTTTTGTTGGAGAGTATGTACACAAATAGATTGCTGGAGGCATTGATGGCGTAGAGTAAGAACCCAATCTGATTCACGAGATAACTCAGAACGGTGACGTCAATAGGAATCAAAGCGAAGCATAAAGCGTCCGCTCCACGAGTCAGGGAGAAAATAAGACAAGTCAAAACTAACGTCCGAGTCGTTCTCGGAGACCAAGAAAGTTTATTCTGGGACGAGGTTAAATTTCGTCTTCGTCTTAAAGTTATCTTGACCTTAATCCAGATAATAACACAGCCAATCGTGATGAAAGAGATAGGGACCCACGAATGAAGTGGTTCAAGAAAGTAGACTTGAATTCTGTCCAAGATTTCGGCAATTTCTAAAGAGGTAAATTTTAAAATTGTCCTACTGACGTTTTCCGTCAATTTACGCGTGGAAATCTTATAAAATGCACAGATGGCCAATATCCATGGCAGCCAAAATAGATATGAAGCTATAACAGCTATAGTAGTTTTCTTGACTGTTACCACAGCTTTAAAAGTCAGTGGTCTAAAAATAGCATAGAGTCTCTCTAGTGTAATTAGAACTGGTAAAGCAGTGCTAGTAAAACGACCCCACATAGAAATGGTGTTAAAGACCCCAAAAGAAATCGCTAAAAAATCATTTACACTTTTATCGTATTGAAAGCCGCATAAACTAGGAAAGAGTTTGTTGGGTCCATAAAAGGTCAAGATCTTAGCGTAGTTGATCTGAATTAACAAACTGACATTATCAGCCACGACCAGACCAAACAAGAGTATGTTAGAAGGTTTGTGAAGTCCGTTACGTTTGAGTATGACCAGACTGATCATGTTGGCCACAAAGCCGACAAGAAAGAGGCCAGGTAGAACGAAGCACATCATGATATAAATAAACTGCAACTGTTCAACCGAGTCTGCTTTGTCAGTACAAAAATAGTAGTAGAACACCGATGAATTGTTCTGAGTTGTCATTCCCGGGCTAGTAGTTTGTGTCACGTTGATCATATCTGGAATATTAGTTTGTGCAACGTTTGACATTTCTGTTTACGTCAAGGCATCAAGAAGAGCTGTTTAGGAGAAAAAAAAACAAGCGAAATATCTATCTATATATATATTTCTCAAAAGACAAGTTCAAAAGTTCAAACAACAACAACAAGCAACAAGTAAATAGGGAAGATCCCATGGCGCAGCACGCGGTGTGAATGGAAATTGTTGCATCACAATCCGCACTATTTTGTGAATGAAAGTGGTGTTTATATAATTCTCTTCTTCTCAGATTATTGTCATAATATTAAAAGTATTTCCAGATTATTGTGTCGTTAGACTATTGAAACTAGAACAACAATACACAGATAGAGTATACTCTCGGATTTTACTTTAGAAAGTATTTTAATTACGCACATTCCTTCATTAGACATGATTACGAAAGGTAACACATCTCTCTATTCCTAGATCTAGATCTAGATCTAAAACTCGAATTCAACTCTAAGAAGATTATAGAACTTCTCTTCGCAAATATTGTTTTATGCTTTAGCACATGAACATACTAATTATAGTCCATTCATTTCATATTTTAATGAAATTAACATTCAAATTGGTTTTTCTAAAGCATTGTTACATGAGTGCAACTCTATTCTTAATATCGAGTAAATTAAGGTAAGTTAGCCATTTTTAGCTCCATTCATAGAAATTTTTATTCATGAATTCACGCATTCGCTTTACTTATAACAAGTAAATGTGAAGATCCCATGGCGCAGCATGGTGGGAATGGGAAATAATATATCCAAATCCGCACTATTTTCATTCACAAAATAGCATAGCTAATTTTTTTTTACTTTAAAAAAGATTTTAATAATGTCCGGAAATTTCCAGGACTTTTTCGACCGGCGGCATAGCATTTAATAACATTTCAGGAGATTTCCAGGGGCTCCTGGTAAATCAAAAGGCCGCGGGAAATCTGTTATATGTTATAAAATGGTTCAATTTCTTAATTTATACACCTAAAATTTAGCACGGGTCCAAAGAAAGTGCGGGACCCACTGTGGTCGCATATGTTGCAGTTCGTTAAGCCTGACTTTCAAAATAGCGGCGTATGCTATGCCGCCGGTCGACTAGTATATATATAATTCTCAAAGTCAAGTTCAAAAGTTCAATCGACAAGTAAGCAACAAGTAAGCAACAACAAGTAAATGGGAAGATTCCATGGCGCAGCATGGTGTGAATGGAAAATGGTGTATCCAAATCCGCACTATATTGTGAATGAAAGTGGTATATATCAGTGGCGTCACTAGAGGGGTGCGGGGGTGACAAAAATGCACATCCCCCCAAAAAAACAACAACTAAATACCGAATTTAAAAAGTGTCAGAAGCTAGATCATAAAGCATAGGAATGGATGAATAAACTTTTAATGGGGAAAATCAATAGCCAGATTTTCTTGTTTGATAGTGGGCATGTCCACAATGAGAAACTCGCGAGAAGATCGAAGAAATATTTATCAGGTTTTCAAATTGGGAACAATTAGTCAGACGGACTTAGGCTACAAAAACAATTGACAGGGTCATTGCTATGATTTACGTACAGATGAGAAAACTTGGAAACATCTTGCTTTTATAAATTGCTTACTACCGCTTTGTTTCTAGCAAAGCAAAAGTTGGTGTATGGTGGTGATTTGAAGAAGACTTTTCATAAATAATGGAAATTTTTTCTTGGGATTATGGAAATGTTATCCAAATAGGACCCAGTGCTGAAATATTAACTTATAAGATTACAAGGGAGCCATGCAAAGAAAAAGTTACTTTCCAAGCTTGTACTTATACATGTCCTAGCAAACCACATAAATACTGCAAGGTACTCCAATATCTTGTATTACACCACACCTAACATAGATCTCTAAAGCGGTAAGATATAGTAACAATAGCAATGGTGATGTTGAAATGACTGAAATATTGTGGTATATTTCTCTTAAAGTGGACCAAAAGCTGATAGTGGCAGTTCTGATAATTTAAACGCGTGGAAAGAGATTGAAAGGATGAGCTCAAGAACATGGCAATGAAGCTATAATGTTACGAATTCACGAATGAGTGCAGGCAGTATTAATGAAAAAAAAAAGAAACTTGAATGGATGTGTACACCATTTATTTTAGTTTTTTTTTGGTCTAAATTCTTAATCAGAGCATGCTTCTAACATACATTTTTCTCGGTTTTCTATAAAAGTTTTCTTTCTTTGCCGCTTTTACCAATCGATGGGATATTCCAATTAATGATAAGATTGTCATATGAATAACTCTCTGGTGTGCTCACAGTGTTGCTGTTAGACCCATGAAAGAACATTTTTATAAAATTGTGACGGCGAAAATCTTTGCAGTTGCTCTGAAAATACAAACAATCGAGGAGCAGCGCAAAAGACAACTGTCTATGAATACATGCATAAATTTCATTATTCGACTATCTTGTTGGCCGATGTACTGAGGGAAAAAATCAACAAAACACAAGAGTACCTTGAAATTAAAGTATTAATTATTAGCAAAGTGCTGGCTACGTTAGAGCAATTCATTTACTCTACGAAATGTTTGACAAATTAGCTCAAAATGTTATTGAGTTAACTTTTGTTAAATCAAACTAGCTTGTTAATGCAACAGAGAAATAAGTTTTAACGATAAGGAAATATCAGGAAAGTTATTTTAAGATGCCGGATTCACTATTTAAATAGGCCTATAGAACAACAGGTTAATGCTTAGTGCATCTATCTCTTTTATACTGAGCCAGACGACAAGATATGTGAACTAAAAGACATCTACAGGCAGCAAAGTTTTGAAGGACGTCAACGAATCTCTACCAGCCTTAGATTTAAGCCTTAAACTATTTCTTGCCAAAGGCATATCTACAAGGCGTCATGTGAAAGAAGCTTTTTAAAACTTAAGTTAATTAACAACTATTAATAACTTTTAAAAAACGAATTTTAAATCAAGCGATCTGTCCATCAAAAACGAAGTCGCAAAATATTTTGAGTTTAAGTTATTTATAAGTTTTCAAATTTGAAATCCTGAAAAGGAAATTTAATTTTTATTTTTTATTGTAGACTATTAAATGTTAAGATTAAAAAAAATTTTTTTTCAAGTTTTTGTACCGTTCAATATACTTTTCATAAAGTTGCATTTTTTTAGTAATCGTCTTAAAAAAACTATTACTTAGAAAAAGTTAAAAGTTTCCGTTAGGAGCTCTTTAAAGTTTGCTAAGGAAAGCTTGTTCAGTTGATGTTTAATTTGTTTTTAATTTGAAAATCTTAGATGTTAATCTATGTAATAATTAACTACAAAATGTCAGAGACAAAAAAAAAACCAAACAAACAGAATCGACATTCATTTTAACTTTGTATAACAGCAATCAACGAACTGTATTATTGCGCAAAAAGAACAAACCGACGATAGTTTATATTGGGAAGAAAAAGTCGAAAGCTGGTGGGTGACACCTGATCTTACCGCACGGGTGACACCCATCCTAGTGACGCCACTGGTCTATATAATTCTCTTCTTCTCAATTTTTCATTATATTAAAAGTATTTCCAGATTATTGTGTCGTAAGACTATTGAAACTATAACAACAATACACAGATAGAGTCTACTCTCAGGTTTCACTTTAGAAGTACTTTTATTAATATCACAAATTACGCACATTCGTTCATTAGACATGATTTCGAAAGGTAACTCATCTCTCTATTCCTAGATCTACATCTAGATCTAAAACTCGACAATTAAACTCGACAAACAATTATAGAACTTCTCTTCGCAAAGATAGTTTTATGCTTTACCACATGAACATACTAATTATAGTCCATTCTTACATATTTTAATCAAATTAACATTCAAATTTGTTTTTCTAAAGCTTTGTTACATGAGTGCAACTCTATTCTTAATATCGCGTTAATTAAGGTCAATCAACAATTTGCAACTCCATTCATAGTATTTTTAGCTGCAATCATCACCGAGTAAGACGGCACCCCAAGGCGCTTAAAGGCGGCAGTCCCAAGCCCCAAACTCGAAGCTACCCGCGTCTCAATTCAGATTCTTTATAGTTTCAAGTTTCAACCTTGAGTTCATATCTGGCTTTGTAAAATTGTTTATGGCTGCCTGGTCGTGCGTTAAACGCGCTGGACTGTCTCCCGGTCGTCTTATCGTCCCAGGTTCAAACCCTTCTAGCTGCCATCCCCCGTCGTCCTGCGGGAGGTTTGGACTAGAAAGAAAATAATTTTCAACTTTGAAGGAACATCTAAAACATGTTAAACATTTTACACATTTAATAGTTGTTTTGTTTATGCGATACTTAGAAGAATAATAGTTGAGACCAACTTACTTACTTAATCTTTCGCTTTTCTGGTTTTATCAAAACTAATGTCTCATTGACTTTTTTTTTAGGGAGGGTCTAAGAAATCACAGAGAAAAGTTTTTATTATTATTTCTATTTTAATTAACCACACGGCGATGCTGAAGTCAATTTTCGTTGTCCTTTATAACACACTGTCTAACCCTAATCGATACACACCTTTTCTCTGTAGTCAAGGAACGAGTTGCTTTCAAGCTATAATTACGAATAGTTTAGAGCGTATTAATTACACTAAATAGATCTAAGTCAAAACAACGACCGTGAGGAGTTCTCTTATCTTCTACAGAGATAAAATTATAATATCTACATATTAATTTATCCTATGTTTTTGTAGCAGAATCGCGTGGCCAGTTGTTAAATATTTACAACATTAAAGAGCAGTACGATTAAATGGGAAACAAATCAAATTACTGTTTTTATGTCTGAGCTGTAGTGGAATATTATTGGAGAAAACAACTATAATAAGGAACATTTGTACATAAATATTTAAGTGAACGTTGACCCCAGTAGCGACCTTAGGGGGTGGCAAGTGGGACAACCGCCCTGGGTCCCTCCCATGAGAGGGACCACGCAAAAAGAGGTTCCTTTCGCCTTTAGTTTCGAAAAACAGACAAGTTCTCAAAAACTAGGACATGTTCCTACATATTTTGGTAGATATTTCCTGCAACCAAACTATATCGTATATGACATAAATTAGCCTACCATGTAAGCTCTTAACAAGAACATTTTCGGTTTCGAATACCGTCCAGTTTTTGTAAAGACAGCATATTATGACCTGTCGATTCCGATGGCCTGTCATTGTTTATCCGTTCACATTGGCTTAAAAAAACAAACAAAACAACAACCAGTTTGCACAGCAAAAAGCCAGACAAGTTCTGTTATGTAATCCGTCTGTGACCGTCTAAGCAACCACTTGGTGTATATTTTATTGTAACTGTTCCGGTTTTCCTCCGTAATTAACTGTTACTTTCTAACTCCAATAGGATTAGCAGAAACCATCATTATCAATTTTTTTTTTGTACTTTTTTTTATACAAAATGCTTTTTAATCATTACTTACGTTGATTATTAAAGGCAAAATCTTACAAGTGGAACTATTACAATACAGTAATTAATGTAGTTAAACAGCCTTTAAATAACGTACTATCTTTTGGATAAAAAATAAGACCTAAAGCTTTAGAGGCGTACTAGGCCGCTAGCTTTAACTGGTACGGTATATATAGGCAACTCTTACGGCCCAGGGCCCCGCCTCTGACACTCGCCCAAGGCCCCGCGCTCTGCTAAGGCCGCCTCTGTTTGACCCACTCCATTAGTTGAAGCTACTGGTACAAGTTGCGCTGTCTTGGTGTGCATTGAAAGGACAACCTGTAAAATGTTATGAAGTGTGTGTGTGTGTGTTTCTATGGTGACGGTAGGGAAGAGCTTAGCCATTGGTTGTGAATGATGCAACATAGGTGGCTTTGTCGTCATTTGGTCTTAGTAACGACAGACATATCCAGAATGTAAGACTCAAAGGTTGTTGTAGTGTGTTAGGTTTTGTTAAAAATGTTTTAAGCCTACTACATTTATTTCATTTGATCACAAGTTGATTTTCTCTTTATTGTAATAAAAGTTATATTTAGCATTGTTCACAAAGAAATTATACAAGTCATTTCAGGTTTTATAAATTATGATATACTACGCTTTCAACAGTTTAGTTGCCTACTAGCAGTCTAATGTTACAGCTACAACTTTTAACTCAAACAAAATCTTTTTTAGCGGCCCCCGAAAGGGGAAAAGACGCTATTAGTTTAGTGTGGCCTGTCTGTCCGTCTGTCTGTCTGTCCGTCTGTCTCGTTTAGTGCTCAGAAAGTAGAAGAGAAAATGAAAATCTGACATCACGATAATGTAGATCAGTGATGCCCAAAGTACGGTTCCATCCGGCCCGCGGAGATCTCGGCACAAAGTGAAAAAATGTGTCTCCGCAAAAAAAAAAAAAAAAAAAGAACTTTTGAAAATTTTTCTTACATTACGTTAGGGTTCTCAATGTTATTATTAATTTTTAATGTATTGGTTGCAATAAAAACAATCAGCGTATTTATACGAAGAGTGTTTCTATTTAAAGAAAACAAAAAGGTTCTTGCTAGCAATGATGGTAGAATCAGAAGAACGCTGTTGAAGCTGTCTCGTGACAAGAACAAGGTGATTTAAAGATATTGGTAAATATCTCCATCCGCTGAGAGAGTCTACTGACATATCTGATGCCTCTCAAAATCTTGGTATTTAATTGGTTTACAAACAGCAGTTTTATGATCAGAGAAGTTAGTAGTTATAAGAAGCAAGCATGGGACCATTACTGGCGAAGTCCTGACAAAGAAGTTTTAACCATCACAGAAGATCTTCCATGGAAAAAATTAGTAGGGGTGACACTGATGGTTCCAGAAGTTTGGTTGACAGCAATAGTTATTAGCAAAAAGGAACCAAATCTGTGTGGCTTTATTGAATTAGTCATCAACAAATTCTATGGGGCAAGGTGTTCAGTCTGGACCATGTGGTGATGGTCGTGTTTAGATAGAACAATTTTAGCCATTTCAAAATGTCATTGCGTCAAGGACCCAAACAAAGCAACTTGTGGTAGGCCTACTGATTGGTTTACAAAGCCAGACATCCCAGCTAGATAAAATTCAAGTAATTCAGAAACTGATTTCTACTCCGTGTTACTTGCTGAAACTTTTTCTAAATCTCAGAAAACAAGTGTTAAGGATGATTTACTATAATTACACTATAATTACAAGTACTGAAAACAAACTTTTTCAGCAAAATTTTCTCACGAACAAACATATAGGATTCTAAATTCAGTGCTCCGACTTGGTGTCTCATATATGCAGTTGTATATGTAAAAGTTGGTTTGACATAGTCGTCTCGTGAATTAATGTAAGTACTAGATTCACGGGTTTCTAATAAATGTTTTTTAAACCTTTTTGGCGATGTGGCCCGCGACACGGGTGCCGGAAATTAAAATGGCCCGCTGACAGAGTAAGGTTGAGCATCACTGGTTTAGATCCATCATCAGAAGGACAACGTGGTGCATCCAGATCGAAATTAGATCGTCTTTCAATAAATACTGATGTTCCAAGTGATATACATCTAGATCTACAAGAAACAGAGCAATTATAGACTATTGCTAATACGAATCAGCTTACTGATTTGATGTCGGATGCATTATGCCCAAATTGTTTTCAGTCAAGTTTGACTATTAGCGTTATAAAAGATGAAAACATGGGGTTCGCATCAAAGTTGAAGTTAGGTTGTAGTAG
The DNA here is from genome assembly GCA_021533235.1 of Biomphalaria straminea. Taxonomy (NCBI): domain Eukaryota; kingdom Metazoa; phylum Mollusca; class Gastropoda; family Planorbidae; genus Biomphalaria; species Biomphalaria straminea. The sequence goes on from JADKLZ010084329.1 coordinate 7,495,761, forward strand.
TTCTAGTTGTGGATATACTAAATCAAATTTTTCATCTCCAAGAATGCATAAAAGTAAGTTAGTAACTGTTCTAATGTTGGATTTGAAATCAACACCAAGATGGTTTTATACAGCCATGAGATAGGAAAGGGTTTCACTTCGCTGCAGACATTTAGCACTGTCCTAGGAATTTCTGGAATCAGCCAGAGAGCCTTTAGAGACCACGATAATAAAATCACAGGTATGTTAAATTTTAATCTTTATAAAAATATATATATATAGAGTCTATATATATATATATTAGATCTAGATCTATAGATCTAGTAACTGATATGATCTCTAGAGTCAATCTTTACAATGTTCTAACTTTTGACTTTGATAAAAAAATACATGTAGTATGATGTAGGCTCTCTATAGATCTACATCTTTTTTTTTTGAATTTATATATATATATATATATATTTAAAAAATAATTTATAATTGTTTTTTGTTTTTTCTTCAGATTGTGAAGTAGAATCTGGGGAAGACATGCTCAATCGCACAGCCAACGCCATACGTCAAGCTTATGCAGAGACGGATAATGACATTAGAGAAGCCATTGAACGAGGTGATAACCCATTGATTGACATTTCAGTCAGTTATGGTGGGACCTGGCAAAAGCGAGGCTTTACATCGCTTTATGGTGTAGGTGTCTGCATCGATTTACTAACAGGTCTTGTTGTCCACTTCGATATTAGATCTAAGTACTACCATGCATGCCACATACAAAAAGCTGAGAGCATGAACGCAACTGAGCTCGCAGTTTGGAAAGAACAGCATGATTGCTGTACTAATCACCACAAATCTAGCAAGGCTATGGAACAGGACAGTGCTGTAATTCTGTGGAATCGTTCTGTGGCAAAATATAATTTTAGGCATGTCGAGATGCTGAGTGATGGAGATTCTTCTGCTTTTAAAGCTGTGGTTGAGTCTAAGCCATATGCTGATAAAGCCTTTACTAAACTTGACTGTATCAACCATGCCCATAAACGTATGGGGACAGCACTTCGAAAACTGCACCCGAAAACTTGCCAAAGAAAGCCATCTTGGTGGCAGAGGAGTTGGCAGGTTAACAGAAAAACAAGATTACAAAGAGAGTTTGTGTGATACACAAACTCAGAGGCGGCCCCCGTCGAAGTCGGATCCCTGTCAGATCTGCCTATTCGCAAGATGTTTCGGATGTTCCTTCTAAGTCCCTGGCTCAATTCCTGTATGCTCCCATCCTTAAACTATCGCAATATTTCTGAAAGAACAGTAAAGGTTAAATCATATTTTCAAAAGCCTTTAGTGTTTTTTTCTAACCGTGACGGACAGACCAACCAACAGATAAAACGCACAAAAATATGCTTGTTTCATTCTAATGGGGGCACTAAACAATTTTTTTTCAAAAAATCAGATTTTAAAAAAAATTTAAGAAATTAGTTTAGAATCAAGTCATTTCCGGGCTTTACGCTAGTACACGAAAGCCGCTGCTAAAAGTTCATTTTAAAAAATGTGCGTGATATCCGAATATGCAGAGCATTTCTTATAGTAACATTTCCTCCCTTACATTTACGTAATTGTTTTAGAATTGGTGTTTTGTTATTAAAAAATCGCTTGCATAATTAATTTTATAAATTAAACGATTTGCTTTTAGAAAACTAAAAGTAGCCGTTACATCTAAACTTTTCAAGCCGCATTTAATGGTGAAAAAATATTTTTCGTATCTCTTCTAGTTTTGGCGCTCTGAGTGTGACAGACGGACAGACGGACAGACGGACACTTTGCACAAACCTAATAGCGGCTTTTTCCCCTTACGGGGGCCGCTAAAAATGTGACAGTTTACAAAATTTTTATCGTGGTACTATAATAGACAATATTTCAGATATTTCCAAAATGAGGAATGCTGTTTCGGCAGGACTATACCACTCCATGTCTACAGATACTGAACACCATCATCGTCAATGTCCATTAGGAGAAAATAGTTGGTGCTGGTACCAACAAGATGTTGCGTTTGGACAAGACCCTGAGAGCCATTCTAATCATAAGGCATCGACGTTTTTGTCTCTAGAGGTGGCTCACAAGCTTATTCCAATTTATCGGAGAATGTCAGATGAGTCTTTGCTTCAACGAATTGCTCATGGTGGTACTCAAAACAACAATGAAAGCCTTAATGCTATGACTTGGGCGAGATGTCCTAAAACAAGTTTCATGGGACTTGGCAGAGTGAAAGGCAGTGTTGCTAGAGCTGTGTCCATATTTAATGCTGGCGCCAATGAATTAATTAATGTAATGAATATTGATATTTCTTATGTCACATTAAATAATTTAAAAAAGGTAAATGATAAAAGAATTATTCAGTCTGACAGTCTGACACTACTAGCCAAGAGGATTATAGAAAAAGACGAAAGACTGTTTCTGTAACTCGGTTCGAAAAAGTCAGAGATGAATTGGCCAATGATGAAGATATATATCGTGGTATAAGTTGAATTGTTCTCCTTTATGCTTATTCAGAGAGAAATAGGTTGAGCTTAAATGTTTGCAATTAACAATAGATAACTATAAAACTGTCTATTTTCATAACCACTTGCCTGGTAAATTGGCTTGAATAGGGTTGAGGTCGGTCAACTTTTTTTTTTTTAAATACATGTATTTAAACAGCGATCACGGTAAAATTCACACAGATACCCCTTAATTTCTTCCCCCCCCCCACCAACCAACCAATCTCGTAGTTTGAGAGTTTGTCAGTATGTGGCAGAAAGGTAATTATGAAACTGTTGTTATACTTAGGCATTACAGATGTTCCATCGAAAGATGAGATAATGACGTCCAGCACGTATCCATGCGTCAATTGGCGTTATACAAAACAATTAGACTTTTTAAATAATCATTCACTAACATCAATTAGGTCAGGTTCACTATAAACCAGACTTTCACAACTATCAGTTCATTGGATACATTGGGGGGCGGTCCAACTTCGGGTGGGGGCGAACGCATTTTGTATAGAATTCACACAATTGGTATATGAATTTATTACTTATGTTAATAATATATACTATTTATTTTATATTTTTACATATTTTTAGATGATTTCGCCCCACCCCTCTAGTATTTTGGCCGATATGGTGGGGTCGGGAGGGGGCGGTGGCATTAATTTCGCCCCCCCCCCCAAAAGTTTTCGAGTGTGGGGGCGGTCTAACTTCGGGTGGGGGGGTGGACAAATTTTAGTATAGAATTCACACGATTGGTATATGAATTTATTACTTATGTTAATAATATATACTAATTATTTTATATTTCTACATATTTTTAGATTATTTCGCCCCCCCCTCTAATATGTTGACCGACATGGTGAGGTCGGGAGGGGGCGATGGATATTTTTATGGATTGATATTATTAGAATATTTTTCAACATTATTCAAAAGGTTTTTTTTTAATAGAATGAATGGTGAGCTTTAGGTCAGGAGAATGCGTTCTTTTCGGTCGAGAATGCAAGAAAACGTTTTTTGGCGTCGAGACTTCGCCACGAACCTCATTGTAAAATAATGAGCTGTAGATGTCAGGAGAATGCGTTACTGCAGTGAAGTATGCAAGAAAACACTTTTGGCGTCGGGGCTTCGACCCGAACCCTATTGATAAATAATGAGTTGTAGATGTCAGGAGAATGCGTTACTTCAATGAAGTATGAAGTAAGCGTGGTCGAGAGGCCAAGTGCGGCTTGAGCTTGGCTTGCTTGGCTACCTAGAAGGGGGCTCGAGGTTCGACACCCGACTCGGGCAGAGTTGTGTTTACTGAGCGCCCAAAGGCAGCACGGGAAACCAACTCCTAGATACCCCCTCCCCCCCACTGGTCCACAAATGAGATTGGACCAAAGCGCTCTGAGCATGCTATAAGCATGAAAGTAGCGCTATATAAAAGCTATAATAATAATAATAATAATAATGCAAGAAAACGCTTTAGGCGTCGGGGCTTCGCCCCGAATCCCACTGCGCGTTTAGCGTTTACTGCGCATTAGGGTTAGGGTTTGGAAAAAAATCGCCCCCCCCACTCCAAAGTTCTGGATCCGCTAGTGGAACTTGCACTTGATAGTTTCTGATATTCTTGTTGAAAATATTGAAACCTGTTTTTTTTTATCAGTCTGGGTGGAGCACTTGCCACATAAACTGTATTGAAAACCTTGTATTTTTTTTTACATTTTGCTTATTTATATATATTTTTTTATCGTTTATAAACATTTCCCCCCTCGACTACCTTTAGTAAGGTTATATATGGAAGATCTGGAGACTTATTACTTATAAAGAAAATCTAAGTTATAGTGCTTTGAGATTTAAAAAGCAAAGATTTAATATATTTGTTGTTGTTCCAGGGCTTTGAGACTAGAAGAAGAATGAATCATACACACATAGACATAAATAAATATAGACTGGAAACAGGAAATAACTTCATGTAACTTGAAAACATGTATATGTATTGTATTCGGATTTCCGAATTATGAAAAATTAAAAATTACATGATCTTCAGTCTCAGTGATTAAACAAAACTCATAGACATAAAATAAAGTACACACAATAGGGTTTGTTGCTGCTATTTCGTTTCGTATCGTTTTTCAAAACTATTGGGCCGGAAGTGGCTTTTTTTCCTATATAACTTTGCATTTTTCAGTTCTCTTTATAAATTAAACTGACATTATTATGATATAATAATAAGTGTGCCTGATAGAGAAAAAAATTATGCACAAAAATACGGGTGATTGAGATCAAACCAGATAGAGGCTATAAAAAGAAAAAGAGTTAAAAATAGCGCGGGAAAGTGCACATTTACAGTACTTTATTTGATGAGTATTTTACCCAAGATCTGTGTTGTTTTTTTAGTACTAGCTTATTTCAAGTACCCGGCATTTTTCGATACACAATTTCATGAAGAGAAAAAAATTTTTTTTTTAATGATTTTAAACTTTAAATGATTTTATTCCTTGTAACTTCTTGTGTGAGTAAAGAGGCCAATCCTTTGTTTTTTCACCATTATTTCTACTTGGCATCTGCAATCGAGGACTTTCTTTTAAAGGTTACTTTTCTTGTGGATCTATCCAGTGCCACTTTTTCCCAGCTGTTAGTGCCGACTTTGAAGAGCTTTATGTCGCGTTTGCATACACCAGTGTACCTTAGAAGTGGAAGACAAGCGGATCTCCTGCCTTCTGTTAAATCACCATAGGAATGTCTGTCACGGTCATGAGATCTTTATTCAAAAGAAGCATCTTCCAAGATCACTTGCACTGTAGCATATGATACCTTTTACTCAAGCTACCTTCAAAGATCTTCTTTGACCGTGACAACCCCTCATCATCATCATTTCTTTGGGTTCCTCATAGAACATATGACCTCAACAAAAACACGTCACTCTCCACAGTCTATTGCTAGTTGTTTTGTTTTTTTATGGTTTCCCAGCTCTTTTCGATCTTCTCGGCTTTCTCTAGTATACTGCGTCGCCTGGATTCTGATTAAATCTACTTCTACGTAATAAAAAAACACACCTGGAAGAAGTTTTCATTAATATTTTTTAATGGCTAAAACGTGACTACTCAGAATTCAGAGGCACATCCCTGTGGGCGCCCATAATTGCCTCTTCCATAAAACTTTGTATTTAAAAAATAAATATATCCAATGCTTGAGATCCTGCTTGCATACTTAGGCCCTATATAAATCGATCCGGTATCAATGTATTAAGTAGCAATAACCCCGCAAAAAAATGTAATGAAAGAAGATTGAGTTATACATATATTTTTGTGATGGTACGCACCGGTACTTGTACCGGCACCTTTTTTCAATGTCGGGAAAAAATATTACTTTTATAGTATTTCAACGTTAATTGTTAATTTATTAGTAGTTGAAAGTTAGCAATCTATCATGAGTACCGGCACCTATTTTTTTTTAGTACAAAAAAAAAAAAGAATTTTATATATGAATACAGTTTACTTTCAGCCGACATTCTCTCTGTGGCATTTTACGTCTCGTGAGACAATGTTTTCCCTTTGCGACTTCTTGTGTGGCTAAAGAGGCCAATCCTTGATACACAGCTGCGGTTGCAGGTTGCCGAACTTCTGGCAAGCAGCAGATAGTTTGTAAACCAGGGTCTGGAGCTGAATATCAGAGTCAGCTACAATCTGCATCATCAGCATACAAGAGTTCCCTAATAAGTATCCTCCTAACCTTGGTTTTTGCCCGCCGACATTATTAACCGTATTACTAACAACATCTGTATGTGAAAGTCTCAATCATCTCGAGTCTTAGACAGTCATTATTTTAGACTAGATTTAAGTTAAGTCTAGACCTAGATCTAGTAGGCCTATTACTATAAAAAAACAGTCATTAGAAATCATTAGCATTTTTTTATTAGGTCTAGGCATTGAAAAGTAAATTTATTATAAACTATAATAGATCTAAGTCTAAGTACTAACTTATTAAATAAGAAGAAATATTATAATGAATATTGTATAGATCTAGATTGACTAAATTATAGATAGATCTATAGATCTAGTTAAGTACATTAAGTTAAGTATAGATTATGGTAAATGTATTACGGTAGCCTAAATTATTAGATCTATGTCCTATGTCTTATCTTATCTTATCTTATATAATACAGACGTTACTTCAAAATATATGTCTATATATAATAATCTAATAATTAATCAACTTTAGTCTTTATTAATATCTATACTTTATTCTAATAAAAAATGACTATAAGAATAGCATAAGATAGAATCTATACTATTACTAGATCTATTCAAGTTTTATAGGGCCTATATGAATCTAGACTGGAATTAGATCATAGATCTAAATACAGGACTTTACTAACAGAGAAATGATATGTACAATTGCACAAGAAAAGAAACTGGGTTTTTCTAAACTCTAATACTTGGTATGCAATAGTAAAACAGTAGCCACTAAATAAATCGAAACTCGAAATCAAAAACGTAAATTTATTGTAATATATATAGGTCTGTGGTTGAATTTTATATAGAAGATATATAGAAGAAATGACTTTTGTAATTTCCTTTACAGAAAAATTGGGCTATTCGCGTCTGACACATATATGTTCAGCAACAAACCCTATTGCAATTCACAAATTTTCGTTTCATAAAACTATTGGCCAGTCTATATATATTTGTCTATGCATACAACTTAATAAGTTTGTAATTATATTTTCATCCTTTCGCATCTTTCCGCACCCATTGTCACTATTTTTGATATCGACTATTGATATTTTTTTAAAATAATTTTTTTTAATGCAATGCTCAAGGCTAATAGTTGTTTTTTTTTCTAACTCAGATGATGGCCGATCCCAGCTATTTATAGCTTCAATTGCAATTCGATATGAATTCGATATTTTGCAGACATACACACATTAACAGTTTCTCTCTTAACTGACGATACCAACGTTGATTCAACCAGAATGTAGAAAATAATTACGGAGAGAAAGAGTTAAGACTAAGACTAAGATTGATTTATCGATCCTTATGGAGATTAGTTGTGATTACAAGGACTCTTTTTCTCAAATAAAAACAACACAACAGAAACATTCACATAAAGAGACAACATCAAGAGTTCATTGAGTGACTACACACTGACATCTTGATCCTTTTTATGCTTTCTAGTCAATGAATAGCGCTGAGACAGTCTGATCAAGGGACGAACGAGTTTTTGTACCGCTCTGTTCTTGTCTTGGATGACAGAAGTCGACTTTTTCACGACGACTTGGACGAAGTTATGACGGAGCGGGTGGCTGTTGTCTTCTACGATTTTTTCCGACTTGACTGAGACATTTTTGTTCAAAAAGTTTTTTTTAAATATGGTAGTGTTGTGCGTCTGTTTTGTATGCAAATTTTGTTAGGTGAACGCCTGGGCAATGTTTATGTTCAGAAAGATGTCGCCCACACCTCTGTTTCCCCCTCTCTAAGTAGCTGATGTGACCAAAGCTTATGCTAGTTGTCAAAGCTAATAATTTAAAATAACTTCATGAGAAACAGACAATGCACACACGCGTACAAATTAAATAAAACAACTTACAACTGGCTAGTGTAAAAGTTTTTTACCAATAAAACATTGTCTCTCAATACAGAGAATGGAATTTTTATTTTTACTTTTAAGAAAGCTATTACACTGTTCCTTGTTTTCCGGAATTAAGTGCTGGAGTGATCGTTTAATGGACTTTTATGTTACCCGTGTTTGTAATCGTGCTAGTATTTGTAATCGTATTTGTAATCGTGTTCGCATTGTCGTAGTCTGTGAATCGTGACCAGTCTGTACTATGTTATTGTGTGTAGCAGTCCAGTTTTATTGTATTAAGGGTAGGGGAAACACTTAGAAACTAATTTTTTATTTGTGCTTTAAATTAAATGATATTACACAGGAATGTTATGTATGAGTACCCTATTTAAAATCAAGAAAAAAAAGTTTGAAAATGTTGTTGCTATGGCAACGGCGGCCATTTTGTTTTGTAAACATACTCTTATATAAAAGCTATCTACTTTTGCATTTCTTGTTATTTTCTTTTAAAAATTGGCAGGGTTGTAGGAAAATATAATTGCTATTGAAGTGTCAGATTACTTTTTTAAATTTTTGAATATTTTTTTTTTAGAATTTTTTTCCTGCCATGTCTATACAGAGAAGTGTTTTTTTACAAGAAAAGTGCAAATATTTTTAAAATTACACCAATTATTAAAAAAGTAATCTGATACTTTTATTGTAATATATAAACCAAATAAGTGTAGAAAAAATCATTTGAATAGAGCTATAAATAAAAAAGTAGATAGCAAAAATAGTATGGAAAAACGCGATTTCGAGAAAACGTAAAAAAACTAAGAAAATTTAAAATATCTCAAAAACTATAATAATAAGTTATACAAACTATAACTATTATTTTTAAGACATATTAGGATTATAATGTGTGAAGATTTCATTTAAATTCAATGAAAACTAAAAAAGTTATAAAGTAAAAACTTTGTCAATGAAGTACAAAAAACTTTCATTTTTGTAATGGAATTAATTGAGTGACTTTTTTTCTTTTTCTTATAGCAAGGTATTAAGTGTATTGAAATTAAATGCAACATAATTAGATATTAGATAAAAACAATTAATATGGTATCTTACAGAATAAATTTAATTGTTCAGCATAATAGTAAAGTTAATTATCATAGACTATATATATACATTATGTGAAAATAATTAATGTCTTGCATTGATGCACTACACATAAACACTATTAAGAGCTTGAGAGCATTTATTTTATTCTAATTATTTTTCAAGCTTGCAAAGTATTGGTCTAATCTTTTCAAAGTTACTCAAGGTACTGGTCAATATAAAAGACCAAGAATTTATTGCGAAAGCTGAGCTTAGCTGAGCCGAAAGGCAACCTTTTCGACACAATGAATTTTTACTTTGCTTCAAATAAGTCATATAGATATATTAAAATATTTTTTTGATTTTGTTTTTTAATCTTTTTTGAAAACTGCAAAGAAGGTTTTAATCTATAAGTCACATATAGTTCAGTCTAATATGTTTGCGAAATGTGGCGCGTTCCAATAAACGACAAGTTGTCGTTGACGCAGCCATCTAGATATTTCTGCGAAACAACCCTCTTATAATTTCAATAAGAATCCAAATAGAAAATGCTGTACATTTATATCAGTAGAACAATAAATTAATAATGTGAAATGTGAAGCTTTAAAAAAAAAATAACTGAATCCAGTTAGTTTTGTGCTTCAATTATTATTTAGGCTACATCTAGATGTTGTTTTTTTTTTGTGTCAATTATTTTTGTGCAAAAACTTAATCAGATAGATCTATATTTATAGATTTATTTATTATAACTAGATTAGGTTCTCTAGACCTAGATTGACTAGATCCAGAACTAGAGTATATATACTATTGATAATATAGAATAAATAGACTAGGCCTATATCATCTATATAGTAGGCCTATAGTATTGATCTTTAGAAGTAAGATCTAAGTTATTTAGTCTTATTAGATCTATATCTACATTAGATTTAGACCTAGAATAGTTATATTAACTTAGAGTCTAAGATATATAAATCTCAACTGAGAACTAGATTTACATACATTATTAGTTATTAGTTCTGGACTAGATCTAGACATTCAAGAAGTAGAATGTCTAGACTCTCTAATTCTAAACAGTAAAAGTTACTAGTCGTCTTAGAAGTCTAGAGTATAGTCCTAAGTCCTAGTATATTACATATTGTAGATCTCTTTAGTAGATCTAAATCCATATTGTCAAGTTCTAAATCCTCTAGATCACATAGTCTACTTCTAGATTGTTGCATTCACCTTCCATGCTTAGTTAGAATACTTAAAACTAGAGTTCAGATAGTCAATCAAGATCAAGTAGCCTAGTAGATCTAGACTCTTTTTTCGGCATCTATTGCCAGCGTAATTTCCTTGTTTAAACCAATGTTAATATCTAAATCTAGAATACACGATTCCTTTAAAAAAATATTTGATCTAAGAAATTATTAGATCTAAAAATGTAAAAAGAATCAAGCAAAGTTATAGATTCTAATCTACGTTCAACTAATGTGTTCATATCAGCTGTGGTAAAGCGTCCATTGACAACCAATCGTATAAGAGAAAAAAGTCATGTGATTACATGTGAACCAATCGTATTATTCTTGTCTGTAAACAGAAGATATATGTAGGTCTTAGAGTTCTTTTTATAGCCAAGAAACGCATTTATATAGGAGGGAAGAATGTTCAAACTTAAATAATTATTTTTCATTGGATGTCTTTTTATAGTCTGACCTTAGAGAAAATAGGACGAGCTTTTCAATGAGGCCAAACATGGCAGGGTCCCTTTAATCATTGTTTATGAAAATCAAGTAAATAAAATGAGTATTTCGGTCATTTTCAGCTCTTATTATGACAAGGTGACCATTATTAAATTCATTTTTTACATAATAAATAATATTTTTCAAATATATCATTAAGTAAAATGCGTGCAAAACATGTTGAACTATTTGAAACATGTAAAAACTAAAAATCGATTTTTTTTTCCAAAACCATCATTTCTGAGTGTTTCCCCTGCCCTTAAAGCCTTGTTTATAAGGTTATGTGTTAATTCAGTTTATTTCAATTTAATACAATAAAACCATTCTTAAATGGAGAAGTTTTTGCGTCCCGATAGACTGGATGCTGATCCAAGTTCAACCACTGCTTCTGTTACGTGGAAACATTGGGTTTCATGCTTCGACAGATTCGCAAAGAAGGTAGGGGCTAGTGAAAGCGAACAGTTTGACCTTCTATGCAACTTTGTGTCTCCATCCTTATATCAGTATATTTCTACCTGTTCTAAATACTCAGAAGCAAAATCTATTCTTGAGAACTTATTTGTGAAGGCCCATAATGAAACATTGGCCAGACATTTGCTTGCAACGTGCAAACAAGAAGTCGATCAAAGTCTTGATCAATTTGTACACAAGCTGAGAGTGATGGCCAGAGATTGTCAGTTTCGAGCTGTTAGTGCTGACAAAAATGAAGAGGACGCCCTACGTGATGCCTTCGTTAGCGGCATGCGTTCAAGTGTAATAAGACAGCGGCTTCTTGAGAAAAGATCCCTAGACTTGAAAATGGCTTTAGATATTGCCAAGACACTCGACATGGCCCAAAAAAGAATCCAGTTCGTTTAGTGCTCCTTCTCAATTGGTAGAGTCATCTCCTCTGTCATCGGCAATCTCTACCGAAGAAATGGGAGACTCAGAAACAATCGCAACAGTGAGTACTAAATGTTTCTTTTGCGGAGGAAGTCGGCATCTCCGAGCGAAATGCCCTGCCAAAGACTGCTTGTGTCATTCTTGCGGGAAAAATGGACATTTTTCGAAAGTCTGCAGGTCCCGCAACACACCTAAAGTCAAAACATCTCCTAGCCACGAGATTAAAAGACAACTCTGTGAAGAGTGTAGCTGCGTTAAGGGCTCTACACATCTAACATCACTTATTGCTGCTTCGTCCGTATCTGGTTTAACTAAATCAACAGTACACATCTCCCTAAATGGCGTGAACCTAAAAGCCCTAATTGATACAGGTAGCGAGGAAAGCTACATTTCTTCAAACATACCAAGAGAGTTTGATTGGTCAGTGACACGTTCAAAGCACGAAATTTCTATGGCGTCATCTCAACTGTCAAGCGTCACTAGAGGCCACATGTTTGCATCGCTAAAATACAAAGGGGAAGTTTACAATGAATTCAAGCTTTCGTTACTAGATGAACTTTGCACTGATATAGTGCTTGGGTTGGATTTCCTCGCATTACACAAAGAAATGATATTTCCATTCAACGGTAGTCGACCTGCATTTCATGTTTGCTCGCTCAATGCTGTTAAGGTAGAGGCACCACTATTGTTTGCAAATGTATCTCCTGATTGCAAACCTATTGCTACTAGATCTCGCCGTCAAACACGTTCGAAACGCTTACGACATTCAATATCAAACACTCAGCCTACTTCTCCGAGTCCTGCTACATTCATCGTCGAATCAGAACAATCAAACCCAGAATCGATGCAAGACGCTAGAGAGCGACATGTACAGACAAGAAGAGTATCATCTAGACAAACAGTAACATCTTCAGTGAGTGCCCAAACTAAACCTCACGAAACATCGCGGACAAACAGATATCAAAACACTACGAATTCTGAAAGTTTGGCACAAACCAGAAAATCTACAAACTGGAGATTGGGCCAAATAAGTCCTGCCCAAACAACCGATAGCACTGCCCAAACGACTGGGAGCACTGCCCAAACGAATGGGAGCACTGCCCAAACGACTGGGAGCACTGCCCAGACGACTGGGAGTTCTGCTCATACGACTGGGAGCTCTGCTCATACGACTGGGAGCACTGCCCAAACGACTGGGAGCTCTGGTCATACGACTGGGAGCACTGCCCAAACGACTGGGAGCTATGCCCAAACGACTGGGAGCTCTGGTCATACGACTGGGAGTTCTGCCCAAACGACAGGGAACGCAAACACAGCAGCAGACATCTTGTCTAGAGGGCACTGTGCAGCCTTGACAAGACATAGTAACCTAAAGACGTACCATGAATATCTGTGCCATCCAGGTGTTACTAGACTTCTACATTATGTCAGGTCAAAGAACTTGCCCTTCTCAGTTGAAGAGGTTAGACAGACCATTCAACAATGCAAAACCTGCAATAGAATTAAGCCGCAATTCTCTAAGGAATTTGCAGGTACGCTCATAAACGCCACACAGCCGTTTGAGAGAATAAGTGTTGACTTTAAAGGTCCTTTGCCATCAGCCACTCGTAACAAGTATTTGTTAACAATCATTGACGAATATTCACGGTTTCCATTCGCTTTTCCCTGTCCTGATATGACCTCTAAGACAGTGATTAAGTGCTTCGACCAGTTATTTTTCCTCTTTGGAACACCCAGTTACATCCACTCTGATCGTGGCACATCATTTATGTCCACAGAAACTACAGAATATCTACATTCTAAGGGCATAGCAACCAGCAGGACAAATACAAAAGAAAATGCACAAATAGAAAAGCTGAATAAAACATTGTGGCGGGCTATTTTATTAGCATTGAACTCAGGGAAAATGGAACTATCACAGTGGGAATGTGTGTTGCCTAAGGCACTTCATTCAATTCGATCATTACTGTGTACTTCTACTAATGAAACTCCACACGAACGGATTTTCAAATTCAACAGAAGATCGCCAACAGGAACATCCTTGCCTACTTGGCTACATACCCCAGGGAAGGTATTACTAAAATCACCTGTAAGATCTTCAAAATTTGACCCATTGGTACAAGAGGTTGAACTCATTAGCTGCAACCCGCAGTACGCCCATATACGATTTCCAAACGGCCGGGAAGAGACGGTGTCGCTTAGGCTCCTGGCGCCGAAGGAAAGTTCCACGAACGACTTTCTCGAATCAGAGAACGGTATTCTGCCTGAAGAGATCGGCGACCAGTTGGATCTCTCACCAGGGAGTCGCTACGTGCCTGAAATTATCAGCAAGTTACAGAGCCCCACCCCAAGGATGTACAACCAGCCAGGAGTCATCAGTGACTCACAGGAGAGTCACCCAATGCCAGAAGCCAATATTGACTCAAGCCCTGTACAGGGAAGTTACGACTTGCAAGGAGCAAATTCTACGCCAGAGACACCTCCGAATCCTTCCTTTCCTACGCATGGTTATAATCTAAGAACCAGAAAGAAATAAAGGAGGGGTGAATGGAGTGATCGTTTAATGGACTTTTATGTTACCCGTGTTTGTAATCGTGCTAGTATTTGTAATCGTATTTGTAATCGTGTTCGCATTGTCGTAGTCTGTGAATCGTGACCAGTCTGTACTATGTTATTGTGTGTAGCAGTCCAGTTTTATTAGCGGCCCCCGAAAGGGGAAAAGACGCTATTAGTTTTGTGTGGCCTGTCTGTCCGTCTGTCTGTCTGTCTGTCTGTCTGTCTGTCTGTCTGTCCGTCTGTCTGTCTGTCCGTCCGTCCCGTT
>JADKLZ010084329.1:7525988-7544103 GCA_021533235.1 Biomphalaria straminea
TGGAGTGAACAACAGGATGCTGGAGTGAACAACAGGATGCTGGAGTGGACAACAGGATGCTGGAGTGGACAACAGGATGCTGGAGTGGACAACAGGATGCTGAAGTGGACAACAGGATGCTGAAGTGGACAACAGGATGCAGGAGTGGAAAAAAGGATGCTGGAGTGGAAAAGAGGATGCTGGAGTGGAAAGCAGGATGCTGGAGTGGACAACAGGATGCTGGAGTGGAAGGATTTACTGGAGAAGAAAGAATGTCAAAGAGATTTGACAATTGTTATTTGAGTCTTAAGAGTGACATACAAATTAAAACTCACTGTGGCTCTGTAGTGCTGAGAGAAAAACTGATGCACATATCTCTTGATGATGCTGGTCTTCCCAGTTCCCAGTTCTCCTATCACCAATATTTTGTACAAGTGCTCCTTCTTTTCTCCACCGCCAGCCTTTAAGATTGATGAGAGAAACTTTTTGAAAACACAGAAATAAAAGTAAAACAACAGTTCTTTAAATAACCAGAACTAAAGTGTTACAGTTGATCACGTAAATCACTTAACACCTTCAAATAGAATTTATTTTCATTTAGTTTTTTTTTATAAAAAAAAATATATTCAAGAAATGTTAACTAAAGCATGATTTCCTAAAATTTTAATTAAATAATTTTGTAATGAAATCTTTTTTTTTTTGGCAATAATATTTAATTCACTTTTTGTGTGTATTATTATGTTATTGTTGTAGTAATATATATATGTATATATATATAAGTGATTTTTCAACTGTAACCTTTAATGACTGTGATAGTTATGTACACAGTTAATAGCCAACTTAATACAAGTGTATTTGTAAGCAGCAGATTTGTCTTTTTAGAATGTAAAAATAGAAATTACTTTTTTTTTTAAAATGTGAAAATTGTGTCCCATTTTTTTTTTGAGTTTCTCAGGTTCTCACTCACATTGAGTTGAATGATAAGGAGAGATACTCACAACTGATTGATACCTGGTCTTAGTGGCCCTTAAACCTAAATAATACCTTGTCTAAGTTACCATTAGGAATTTTTTTTCCCTGTTTTTTTTCTTCTTTCTTTCTCTCTCTTTTTTTTAAAGGTCAACTTAGCTTTTTTTCAGCTTTTGACCTCAGTTGTTGAGCTATTTACATCTTAGGAATTCTTGAGCTTTTGCTTCTTTTCTATGCCTCTTTTTTTTGGGCTTTGCCTCTTTTTTGGGCTAATGGCCTCTTTAAAAGTGCCTACAACACGTGGTGTTCCCAAGTAGTCATCCATCTTAGTACTAACAACACCAACACCCAATAATGTTTGACTTAGGTGATCGGGCGAGAAATGAATTTTCAACATGGTATGGCCATAGGATCAATTAAGATAGTCTTTTATCTTACTACTTTAACATGTAAGTGCTGTAAATCATTATGATCTTAAATTACATTTATGATTAGTATTTATTGTTACTGATCTAAATTTTTGTAAGGGAAGATATGCCAGCGTGAAACATAATAGCCAAAGGTTTAGATCTAAAGTCACTGAAACAAAACAAGCTCTAAATGAATGCCTTGTTCTATGTACTGAAGCACAATAACCTCCTAAACATCCTGGTGGGCAGTACTTCAATTGTTTTACAGACGTGGGTATCAAAGCTTTATGACAGAGTCAACAATAGCATTGTAACAGCCACAAGGGCTACAGATAATGCAGTGCAACGCAATAAAAGCCACCTTAAAAATCTGTTTACCTGCTCAAGGTGGTTATGCACATGAGCTATACTATATACAAGAAGGACAGCGATATGTCCCAAGTGTTGAATCAATATTAGCTTGTGATTATGAGAAGTTTTATAGGATGGAGAGAGTCAAACATAACAAGTGATTATTTAAAAGACAGCTTTCATTCATGCTATCTGTTGTCAACTTGAATGAAGCTAACACAGTAACTGTGTGTAATCACACTCACACAGATGATGGCTTAATATGCATAATGTATTCATTCATCAAATGCACACATACAGAAAAAAAAAGCAACATTAATCTAATGCAGAAATATATGTTCTACATAGGCCTATCTATTACAAGCTTCGATACAAATGAAGAAAGATGTTAAATGAAAAAAAATAATGTAATGCAGAAAGATGTTCTTTATAGGTCATTCTGTCATTAGCCTCGATGGTAGTGAAGAATAAGTTGTTTTCTACTAAGACTAAGACTGCTTTATTGATCCTAATGGGAATTTTTGTTGTGATTGCAAGGACTCTTTTCTAATATAAAGACAAAACAACAGAAACATACACATAAATAGAATGTCTATCTAATATAAGCCTACAAACTAATAAAAAAAAGTTTAAAAAAAAAACAACAACACTAAAGAAAGATTTGTTCTATGAAGGTCTTTCTGTTATAATCCTACAGGATCTGTTACTAAGAAGATTAAACACACATTTATAAATAAAGTTCTAGAATATGCAGCCCATTTCTAGCTAATAATTCATCATTGTCTTTTGAATGCTACATATATTTTAATAAGTAGGTGTGGCAAGCCAGGGCTGATATTTTCTAAAACTTTAAATACATTTTTGTGAGCCCTTATCTACTAATAAATAACTCAAATGTAGGCCTTATTCAAATGGCTGTATATTTACATGAAGTAAATACATATATCTTATACTATTAAGCGAGCAATTCTTTTATATATATATATATATATATCTTTGATTTTGAAAACGGCTCTAACGATTTTCTTTAAAATTTCAACGTATCTGTATATTAGTGAGAAAAAAATTCTCAGCTCATTGGCCACATCGGGAAAACTTGAGTTCGACCGTTTTTTCGATATATAAAATGTCTCGTAAAATTAATTTTGGCTTGAATATTTTATGAATGAAAGTTTTCCATAACGTAAATGGGAAAAACGCTGCTTACGTCACTAAGCTTACCGTAGTACACTAAAATATTTCTTTGCAAACAAGAACGCGTTTAGAGATATGAATGAAGGGATGTGTAAAACTAAAAGCAGACCACGGGCTGTAGCACCACTGGGATGGATGGATGGCAAAAGCCGGTATGAACTTCTTATTGTCTGACAGTCAGGCTGGGCAGGGCATTTATTTAACCGAGCAATTCTCGGCCACCTGATATTATAATTAATTTGCATTAACAAAAGATCAAAGAATGTCAATAATTGACAATTTTTTTCAAGTGATATGATATTTGATATTTTGTGTTTTTGGCACATTGGCACAAGCAAAATTATCTTTAAGTAAAATTTGCATAAAATTCATTCATCATTTCAAACAGAGTATCAATTTGTTTTGAATTTTTTTTTTACTTTTTTAACTCAATAAAATAATCTTTGCTGGCCATTTTATATCATATATTATTTAATACATTAAAAAACTATACTGGTGAGGTCTGTCTTTCTTTCCTTCAAATCTAAAATGGAACATGACAGACTTTTAAGAATGGTTCCTAAAAATTTATATAAATGAATATGATACTGATTCTTAAGAGTTTCCCTTATTAGAGAACTAAACATCTCATCCTTAACAGCCTAACAAATGAACAAAAAACACAATGATTCTGAAAAGTTATGCACACATTCTATCAAAAGAAGACAGAGAAAAAAAAAGATGTTAAAAAAAAAATAGGTTTAAAAAAATGGATTGTTAGACGAAATACACAAAAAAAAAGTCAACAGGACAGGAGGTAAGGAAAAAATTGTATTTCAGAAACTGACCTCATTATTTTTAATGGATCATGTGATACCTAACTTACAACCCCACCCATCGACTAACCCCCTTCCCAGCTTTCAGCAGCAGAAACACAAAGGTGAGACTACTCCCTGACCTACTTGAAGTGTCAGCATCCAGGCCAACATGAAATCTACATTCTGTGGTGCATGCCATTGTATGTGCTGCAGTATCATGTGATGGAGGGGTGCAGTGTAGTGTAAATGCTTTGATGAATGTGATGATGCAAACGAAGGATGATGTCAGTGAACTTTGCAGCTATCTTATCTTCTTATCTTATATGTTACAGACGTTACTTCAAAAAAGAAGATGATTTCGTCCAACGCGTCATGCAATTAGTCATGCATATTAAACAAAGACCTAAACTGGTTTTCCTGGCTAGCCCAGGCAACTCATTCCAATAATAGCGTTGATGATTGCTATTTTGATTCCAGAACTAGAAACAATATTTGTTCTAAATAAACTTCTTTCTTCATGTTTAAAAGACATGGTCAATACAAAGGAGCTAACAATCTATCATTCACAACTTTAAAGTCACCAATCATCACTATAATTATGCTTAGTAATGCTACTTTACTAACAAAAGAAAGATTCAAATGACAAGTCATTTTTATTTTAGAAAACTATATTCCCAACCTTTTACTCCTTGTCCACCCCCTTTCCCCCATTCACTTTCACTTTCCTTATGCTCTCACACTGTCAATGTTATATCTCCTTTCATTTCCCTCCACTCTTACTAAAACATCAGGGTCCCAGCATCAGTCAATCATCAACCAATTAATAAAATCTGTATGAGACAACATTTGAACTAATCACTAAAACAATATATATATATATATAGAAAAAAATAATAAATTCTACAGACCTAATATAAATACACTGATAAAATGTAGAACAGAGTTTCAAATCTATTCTATACATATTTTTGTATTCTTTACAATAATGAAACAAATATGGCAGCATGGGAGTGCAGAGATGTTATGTTAAATAAACCAATAGAAAAACTTTGACTTTTTCATAAAAGAAAACTGCAACAGTAAAATAAGATTAAAAAAAAAAAAAAAACTAGACCTGGTGGTTTAGTGGTAAATCCTTGGTTTCTGTCTGAACTGACAGGTCATGGGTTTTTCTTCTTCTTCTTCTTCGTTCTCATTGTTATGTTGAAGGGTTCAGATCACTACACCAATATTTGAGATGAACTGCGCAGTGGTTTCCAAGTCAGGGAGCTCTCCATATAGTTTTCTTTCTATTGGGGTGTTTTGGGGCCAGTGTCTTAGTCGGGCCTCTTGGTAAAGAGCGCAGTCTTGGAGGACGTGGTCTGCATTCTCTGATGACACTCCACATGGGCAGATATCACTGGTTCCAATTTTGAGCTTCCGGTACATGTGTTGTCGCATTCTGTTGTGTCCGGTCCTAAGTCGAAAGATTACACGTTGATCTTGTCGGGATAGCTTATAGTAAGCATCATCTTTCTTGTGATTTGGATGTGAGCTTGTCCATTTCTCATTTATTTTATTTATAATTAATTTCTTCATTTCTTCCGGGTAAAGTGCAGAGTTTATTTGTGAGCCACTTCTTCCATCCTTGGCGAGTGAGTCAGCCTTCTCGTTTCCCTCTAGTTGAATATGAGCTGGCACCCACTGAACAACAGTCTTTTTGCTGTTGTTGTTGAGTTTTTTCAGTGCTGCTCTGAGGTTTTCAACATAAGAGAATCCAGAGTTCTGCAAGCCTTGAAGGGTTGTCTTCGCATCGGTCAGCAAGACAATCTGACTGTGTGGGGAACTTGGATGATTAGCTAGCATAGTAGCAGCTAGTGTTAGTGCTTCCCTTTCTGCTCTGTGGCTGTCAGAGAATTCTCCAGTTGCAATGGATTTTTCTAGCATTTTTCCATCTGGCCATTCGATGAGAATTCCAGCTCCTCCATTTGTGGTGGCTTTATGGGATGATCCATCTGTGTAAACTCGGATCCACTGATCGTTAGGGTAATTGGTTTGAAGAAAACAGTTCACTATTTCCTTGAGCTCTGTTGGTCTGTAGTCAGTTTTTCTTTTTATGTTTTCAATATGGTCCCTTATAGTAGGAAGAGGGCTTTCGTCCCAGGGTGGAGATTCATTATGTTGTATCGAGGTTTTTAGGGTTACTTTTTCGAGTTGGTGTTTCTTTTTTAGGTTAACAGATTCCTGTATGAAATTGGTCCTTTTGAGACGGTTTTTAGTGCCAGTTTTGTTGATTTTGGTTTTGAGTGGGTGCCTTTCTAAGGTTTCCAATTTGGTAAATTGGGAGAGGATTTTTATTTCTCTTCTTTCATCTAGAGAGATCAGGGCAGCAGTTTCCTCCATAGCTCTTATGGGTGTTGTTTTCATTGCTCCTGTCATTATCCTTAGCCCAATATTTTGAACCTTGTCTATTTTTCTTAGGTTGGTTTGAGCTGCTGAGCCCCATGCTGTGGCACCATATTCTAATACAGGTCTTACATAACTGGTATAGGTCTTTTTCAGGATGTTGTGGTTAGCTCCCCAATCTGTGCCAGCTATTTTTTTCAAGAGAGATAGTCTTTGGATGCCTTTGCTCTGTGTTTTGTCTATTTGGTTTTTCCAGGTTAGTCTTGGGTCATAAGGGTCATGGGTTTGAATCTAGGTGAAGACTGAGATTTTGAATTTCTGGATTTTTAGGGTGCCCAAGGGAAAGTATAGAAACAGATGACCTTTACATCATCTGCCCTATTCATAGCAAGTTCTGAAAGGGTACTTTTATATATCCACTTTTGAGATCATTGACAGAGATCATTATTGATAATCACATGAAAGACACATTTTCATTTTAAGTCTCTTACACCATGATTGAAACACAAAAAAAAAGTTTAATAATCAGCCATAAAGTACAACCTTTTCCATTCTATCTCATGTGCTGTGATAGTGGATTACTAAGTTATTAATTAACACATTTTCTTAGAGAAGTTTGACCTGCTTACAAACCCAGTTTAGAAGCAGTTCTCAATTAGGGATATGAACAGGTCAATATAAATAAGTCTACACTAGATTTACTATTTTGCATATGGGCAACTAAAAACACAGAGAAACGTATCAGACTTCAGTGGTCTATTTCAGTTAAAACACTTTTGGCTATGCTGCTGTTTTTTTTTTTAATTTTCTTTTTACTGTGTAAGTAGGTCATGTCAATTTTATTGGTTATTATTTTTTTAATAATTATTTTACATTACCCTATTCACTAAAAAAAGTCACTGGATATGGGTCACTTTAAAAATATATTATAATGATATAAGAAGCATCTGTATTATAAATGTTAATTGATAGCAGTTTTATTTACATTGCCAGGTGTGTAAGATGTTTAAAAGATCAGCATTGATTGACATATACACAGATAAGATAAGACATTGGTTCTCAAACTGTTGAAACTAGCTGTCCCTGGATGACCGTAGGGGGTGCTCAGAAAGATGAAAATTTTATTCAATTAAATAAACTTCTTTACTAAAAGCCAGTTTATCTGATCAGATAATTTTAATAATAATCGATTCACCTCACACTACTGTTTAATATGTTTATTACTTACTATTCTTTGACAACCTAAACCAAATATTTGAAGACATTCTTTACTTGAATATTACAGACCGGGTACTGGACGCTTTAGCACATTGACAAACTCAGATCACAATCACAGATTAATCTATACTAATACAGGAACAGCTTATTCGTATATACATAAATGAGGTAAGGCTGGCTTTAAGTAAAGGCTAACTAGGCAGCCGCCCAGGGCCTGCAGTTGGTGGGAGCCTGACACAGGAGTTTTAAGAAAAAAAATGAAAAAATTGGATCAAATCTTAATTACAGTAGAGCACTATGACTCCATGTTTACTAGTCTGTCTGCAGTACATAAATAGCAATAAATGAATTTAATTTATTTGTCGATTTAGATACAAATGGGCAGGTTTTAATTGCATGATTTTTCTTTTTCACTTCATTCTTTTTATTATTATTTTTTTTTAAATTTCATTTGGGACCACCAAAATTACATCCAATTATCCAAGGCTGGCCCTGAATGAGGAACTTAAACCAATATTTGGACAAGGACACCATGAATTCTGGTTAAAAAAACAGATTCCAATTTTATATTCTGCCTTATGGGTTATTGTACCTTCTTATTTGGAACAATGTGGATTCAGTGCCATAATGAACCAACCAGAAATTTTTGTTCATGAAAATTTGCGGTTATTACATACAAACATTGGGCTGGTCATAAATACACACATAAAATATCATCATTTTATTCAAAAACAAAATGTATAATCTCAAAAACACCTTATTAACTGTTCTTTTTTACATTTGTAACTTATATGTAGTTTTTTTCCCCAAGTCAAAAAAAAAAGTTTGAGAACCACTGAGATAAGGTATACACAACAGGGTCAGTGATGACACTTCCCATTTAGCATATATATGTAACCTTATGATCACAGAAGCCTTTTTTTGTCCATGTGCTAAGAGATCATTTCCTGTAAGAGAACTAGTCTCACTATTGTTAACAATTTATTAAGATCTGAAGAATGGTCAGCTCCTCTACCACCAAAGTAAAATCCGCCTTATCCTGTGATATATGTGGACGAGAATGTCTCTCTGAAATAAGTCTCCACAGACACATGAAAAAGTGCTTGAGATGAAACATAGTCGTTCTACGACTGAAGGAGGCCAACTGGATGTAAAAGACCTTCTGTCAGGGAACAGTACCAGGAAAAAGAAGAAGCAGGCAGAAAAGCAATAGGAAGACAACCTTAAAGAATGTTGTTAAAAGAAATTCTATTCAAGGTAAAAAACATAGAAGAATGGAGAAAGTCTACAGGTCAAGTTTTGTGCCCTGATGGTTCTCTACAGAATAAGGAATAGGTGAAGTCAAAGATGTAAATGAGAACCAAAATAAAGAAAAAGAAAAAAGATCCAATCTGGTGTTATGACCTAGGCTGATTTAATGGCATAGAACTTATATAACTTATAGAAAACAAATAAAGAAGAAAATAAAAATGATCAAATCTGGTGCTTTGTCAAAGGGGATTTATTTATAAAGTTACAGCTCAACTCGAGGACAACAGTAGCAAGAAACTTAAGACTCTACAGTCTCAGTTTATAAAATAGCGATGTAAAACTATCCCACAATACATTGTGGCACTCTATAAAGCCTTAAGTATGGTCAACCTTTACAGAACATGTCAACTCATAAATGAGGTTCATTTGTATACACTGGTCATGGCCATAACTAATAAAAAAAAAAGAGGTCAAAGAAGTCAGTTATATTAAACAAGTTCACAAAATGTAACATCCAGTTACACATGTCCAGCTAAGACAGAAAGAATACCATATTGAAAGAAAAAAAAAAATCAAAACTTAAAACAATTTTTTTTTTAAAAAAGGCATTTGTGTTCAATTCACAATAATATTCTGGGTTCAATTCAGCCACAACTTACAACTGCTTCCTTTAACAGTTTTTTTTCCCCCCCAAAGTTTCTAAAGATAAATAGAAGCAGGAAGTATTGCATTACATGGGGAAATTCCAGTGATATAATTACAATATCTTTAATATCTTTTCACTATTTTTTTTCAAGGATAAAGATTTGTTGTTGTTTTTTAAAGTTGCTATTTCTCCAAGTTAAAATTTCAAAGAAACAAACAAAAAAGAAATGAAACAATTTAGAAATAGCATTTAACCAACCAGAGTCCACAACTTACTTTTTTATACTGCGTGACAATATCTCCCATTCACACAGACTATGTTCTCTGAATTGCTTTATGTTTTCTAAATTATGTATCACTGTTCATAAAACAAACAAACTAAAAGTCAGATAGAAAACAAATGGCAATGATATCACTAGTTACAAAAAAATAAAGCCAGCTTCCTTGGTAACATGAAACAACAACAATGAAAGAGCTCCTTTTCTTTTTTCAAAATTTTTCTCAAAATACTAATGAAATTTAAATGCCTGCACAATTAGAGAAAGAAAAATTGTCTGAAATCTAGTTTAAAATGCTAGCAGTTCACCAAGTCCTTTAACACTAACCATGTGATAGTCCATGAAACACTTGTATTAGGTAAGCTAAATATAAATCATGTGGATAAAAAAAAAGTAGATAAAGTAATCAGCTGACATCACACAACAAGGACATTCTTGGTATAGGTATTATGTATAAGTATAGCCAAGCCAATTTGTACAGGTATAGTCAAACCTATTTGTTTGGTATGGGCAAACCACTATAAGTATAATAAGTATAATAACCACTTTGCAATTATAATCAAACAGAATGTAGACAAAATAATTTTTTACATTTCCTATAATAGATAAATGAAAAATAAAAAGAAATGAAAAAGAAAAGGATATATTAAATTTAGTTACTAAAAGACCTTATAAAAATCACATCATCTAAATTTAAAAGGTTCTCTCAATGCGTGGCAGATGTGATGATTTCTGTTTTTCTAGTGCCAATACTTATGATGTAATATTTATTATTCTTCCAACAGATTAATTATCTTTCATTTTTCTATATTAATAATGGCACAAACAGAAACACTTGGGAGTATTAACAAAGCTTGAAAACAAAATGAAAAGACTTCTGTATTCTTTTTCTTTTCTTTATTAACTCTTTCTCTCCGTAATTATTTAACACATTCTGGTGGAATCAACGTTGGTATCGTCAGGAGAGAAAGAGTTAAACTTCTACGAACTAATAACTCAAAAATACACAGATTTTCAACTCAACATCAACATGACATAAATATCTTGTTAATATTCAACTTTCTACTGATACAACTTTAACTTCCAATTAGTCAACCGGCAACCATTTAGGAATTCCTTACAATTTATTAGCATACTATTAAGGGAGCTCGAGTTTGAATACCAAGTCAAGCTGAAAGAATGAATTGAATAGTCTTTACAAAAGTAATTTTTAAAAAAAAGAAAAATATAAAAAATACTTAAGCGAAAAACAAATCTTATAAGCGTAGTTGTATTAAATAGTTTGGATCGGTCTTATAATTAGATTTCTAAAAGATCTAGACTCTAAGACTAATAATAATTAATCTGTGCAATTAGAAATATTTTTACTTATTATTTTTGTTTAGCGCAATTTCATGCTTTTAGCTTTCATAATATGCTATGATCCTATCCCTAGTCTAGGGCCAGTTGGGAAAGAAGATGGGGAGAATAAAAGGGGTATCAGGGTGAATGTTACCAATATCTCTTCAGAAAGTAAAAACAAAGCTGAACGACCTGAATTCAAACTGGAGAGCTCAAGCTTCCAAAAGCCTTCACAAGCCAACACACTAACAACTCTGTCATGGAAGTGCTTATTAAAATAAGTTTTATAGTTTTCTATTGTTAGTTTCAAACTTTAAAGCACAACCTATTTCTCGTGGCAATGTATAAAGGGGACTAACTCAATTTTTACCACTACATTAGATTCTTTCCCTTGTCGATACCAAACAAAATAATAACAATACTTAATCAACTAATTGGTTGATTTTTTTTTATCGATTCTTCTTTTGTCAGGTAAAAGAAATAACTATGCAAAATTTCAGCTTCATACGACACTGGGTGTGAGAAAAATGACACGTATGTTACGGTAGTAGCATAGCATGGTGCGAATGGGAAAAAGATGCTGATTTGTGTAATGAAAGGAAGGGATGTTAAAAAGAGGAAGTTGAGAGAAACTGACAGGAAGAGAGTGGAAATGATTATGTTTTCAGGATGCATTTTACCAGACAGAAAGACAGAGTCAGTTGATTTTAGCTTAGTAGAAACAACAGCTGCAGATGCATGCAAATGTACTTAAAGCTTGTTTATATGTTAATTTAATTCATTGCATTTTCTTATATGCTGCTTTTATAGATTGAATGTAATCCAATAATTTTGTTACTTACCAGGAAGTAACAGATTATTAATAAATTACATACAAGAAGACTAAAACCAGTAATAATTTCAGAACAAAGATATGTATAAATACATATGTGATGGAGAGGAGATAAATATTGCAAACTGATGGAAAATTATTAATAATCAATGGAATTGTGTTGACAAAAGGTTATTGTAATGTTTTGGAAAATAAAAAAAACATGCACTTAGACTAGTGGACCAGATACTTGGACCTATGGAGAGAAAGCATCAGGACTGGTTTGATGAAAACAGTACTGAGATCAGAAAACTATTAGATGAAAAGCACAAGCTCCATAAACTGTATCTGAACAACCCAAACTCCCAGTCCACTAAAGATGCATTCACCAACATCCGCAAAAATGTGCAAAAACAGTTACGCCAAATGTTAGATACCTGGCTTAGCGAGAAAGTGGAAAAAATACAGGAATTTGCCGACAAGCACGACATGAAGAACTTCTTCCATGCCATAAACGAAATCTATGGACCCACAAAGTCAGGCTCATGCCCTCTATTAAATGCTGATGGGACAATTTTATTGACAAATAAGGAAGAAATCCTAAAATGCTGGGCCGAGCACTTCGAAAAGGTTCTCAACACACCTTCCATCATAAATGAAGCGGCCATAGATAGGCTACAGCAAGTACCAATAAATGAAAAAATGGATGCCCCTCCTACGCTAAAGGAAACCGATCTTGCCATTCAACAGCTTGCAAGTGGAAAAGCCCCAGGAGCTGACTCCATTCCCGCAGAGGTCTACAAAAAAGGTGGATTACCCCTGATCGAAAGACTTCATGAGCTATTTTTAATTATGTGGGAAAATGAGTCAATACCACAAGACTT
This sequence comes from Biomphalaria straminea, assembly GCA_021533235.1. Classification (NCBI taxonomy): domain Eukaryota; kingdom Metazoa; phylum Mollusca; class Gastropoda; family Planorbidae; genus Biomphalaria; species Biomphalaria straminea. The sequence goes on from JADKLZ010084329.1 coordinate 7,538,502, forward strand.
TAAAGATGCCACAATTGTCCATCTATACAAGCGAAAAGGAAACCGCCAAATCTGCGACAACCATAGAGGGATATCTCTTCTTTCTATTGCTGGGAAAATCCTTGCACGCATCCTACTAAATCGGCTCATGCAACACATAGAGCATGGTCTACTACCAGAAAGCCAGTGCGGCCTCAGAAAAGAGCGTGGAACCATTGACATGATCTTTGCGGCAAGGCAGCTCCAGGAAAATGCCAAGAACAAAATGCTGACCTTTTCTCAATATATGTCGACCTAGCGAAGGCATTCGACACTGTTAGCAGGGAAGGTCTTTGGAAGATTATGTCAAAGTATGGCTGTCCACGAAAATTCATTACCATGGTGAGACTATTTCACAATGGCATGAAAGCCCGTGTCCTTGAAAAGTGGTGAACCATCAGAGCCCTTCGAAGTATCAAACGGGGTAAAACAAGGCTGCGTCCTAGCACCTACACTGTTCAGTTACTTCAGTATCATGTTCTCCGCTATGCTGACAGATGCATTCACGGATAGAGAAAACAAAGGAATAAATATAACATACAGATTTGATGGTGGCCTATTCAACCCGAGGCGGCTCAAAGCAAAATCAAAAACGAATTCAGCAGTAATCAGAGACTTGCTATTTGCTGACGACTGCACCCTAAATGCCTGCTCTGAAGACGATCTACAGAGCATCGTCAATGACTTCTCAAGTGCATGCTCAGACTTTGGCCTTACCATTATCACAAATAAGACTGAAGTCTTATATTTACCTGCTCCTGGGAAAGCCTACTCGGATCCAAGCATCACTATAAATGGACATGATATAAATGCAGTGGACAAATTCACATATCTTGGCAGCACACTCTCCAGAAATGGAAATATCGATAATGAAATGAACATTCGCATCACCAAGGCCAGTGCATCATATGGCAGACTATCAAACAATGTTTGGAACAGACGTGGTATCACCACAAACACAAAGCTTGGGGTCTACCGAGCCGTCATCCTACCTACATTGCTCTATGCCTCAGAAACATGGACAGTATACAGACGACATGCCAAGAAACTAAATCACTTTCACATGACATGTCTGAGAAAAATACTAAATGTCAAATGGCAGGACAGAATGCCAGATACTAAAGTCCTTCAAAGAGCGGGTCTGCAAAGCATCCACACAATCCTGATGCAGTCCCAGCTGCGATGGGCAGGACACGTGTGCAGAATGGAGGACCACCGCATCTCAAAACGTCTCATGTATGGCCGATTAAGAGAAGGAAAGCGTTCGCAAGGTGGTCAAAGAGCTACCTACCTACCTTTATACAAAATCAATATCTGCAAGATTAAGGTGTAGCTGCTTTGGTTGTATTGTTGGGCCAGATGATATAATTATTAATGGAATAGTATTGTTAATATTCAAAGATATTCAAAGAAATGATTGTTAGCGTGAGCCTGAACTGATGGACATCATCTAAATTGATGGTCATGGCTCCTGGAAAAAGGCCTTTATATTTCTTTATAAATTTTTTTTGGCAATAACAAAATCTAATATAAATACAATTATTACATCCCTTTCTTAATATAACAGGCACAGAGGCTGAGTGGTAAAACCCTTGGCTTCTGAACTGGAGGTCCCAGGTTAGAATCCTGATGAAGACTGGGATTTTTAATTTCGGGATCTTTGGGTACCTTTGAGTCCACCCAGCTCTAATGGTTACCTAACATTAGTTGGGGAAAAGTAAAGGCGGTTGGTCATTGTGCTGGCCACATGACAACCTTGTATTCCATTGGCCACAGAAACAGATGACCTTTACATCTTCTGCCCTCTAGACCACAAGGTCTGAAAGGGGAACTTTTCTTAAAATATAGCCTACACTGTTTTTTTTTAATTAAAGTAAATGTTTTAACAATGATGTATTTCTTATGAAAAAGGCTTACATATTTAATTTAAAAAAAACACAATGGTTTGCTTTCGGAAGACATGAGCTGCTGTTGAACCAGAACTTTGCAAACTGCAAAATATCATTTGATTTTCAATATCTTTTCTAGTTTTTGAGATTTAAATAAAACAGATAGCATTTTCCCCATGATGGAAGCCACTTTAGTGATAAATAGTATGATCATATTTTTCAATAGTGAGCAAAAGAATGTATCATTTATATAACTGAGGTACACTTTAAAAAAAAAACCATTTTAAATTAATCTATGACTGGTAAGAACTGTTTTTTATGACCACATAAAGATTACTCTTTTGTAATATTTAGATAATTTTTTTCAAAATACTTTATAAATTATAAATATGTACAAAACCATTTCAATAAGTACATTTTTAAAAAACATATTTTCAAGTAGTACTTAATGACTAGTCATTATGATTACTTCTTGAATACACGGAGATAAGGTAATCTCTTTGAGTAAATATAATTAGGTTAACAAACAGGTCATTAGAAAAAAAAAAGAAGATGTTTTTTAATTCTTGTTTACAATTAGTTGTTTTACTTGGCTAAAAAAAAACATAAAAGGAATTAAAAAACACAAAAACATTTTACACATTTACCCATCCTTAGCACAATCAAAATTTCAGACTGATAAATGCATAAGCTGGAAAATTGATTCAAAGCATGCTCTACACCTGTCTCAGGTACTTTGAATCTCAGAAGGAATAATTTAAAATAATGAAACTTTAGAATCATAATATCTCAATATCATAATATTGAGTAGTTCAAAGGTCTACCTCAGATGTGCTATTTTGTAACAAAGTAAAATTTATAAAAATTAAATGTGCAAACACTTCTTGTGTCAAATAAATTAGATACAAAAACAAATGAGTCCAAAGATCCTCTATTTTGTGACCCGAAAATATGTGGGGAGTATTCAAAAATACCAGAAAAACTATCGAAGTCATTCTACTAAATTCTGATATTACAGATCCTATGCAATTTAGAAAAAAAAATTAAGTTCCAGGATTAGAACCAACAACCTTTAGAAAGTTCCAATCAAGTCTATACAAACAAGTAGCTCAGAAGATTTTAACAAACATAGAAAAAGTAACCACTTTTATAAATTAAATAAGTGCTAAAATGGTTCAAAAACTTGACTATTTTAAAACATTGAAAGCATTACTAATTATTATTGTATTAATTACAGGTATGCTAAATTAAAAGTTTGTTTTGTATCATTTTCTAAAACATTCTGCCTCATAGAGAGAAACTTAAATGTTTCTACTAATCATCTTTAAACATAATACTGAAACACAAAATTTATTACTACACTAGAATATATATTTATGTTATGTTCAGTTAGGACATTTCTCACATCAATCACATTTATTTTTCTTATTGGACCATGTCCAGAAATTTAGCATTGTAGAATGGGGAATAAATTATCTATTGGCAGTTCAAAGTGTGTATACATTTTTTTGAAGCACCCTGTATATAAATATATATAACAATATGATCTAAGTTCCCTAGGATGAACCGACAAATGCAAACTAAAATGAATATCATATATACCTGTACATTGAGGATTCCATTTACACATGTATATTGATAATAACAATTAATTTTCATTACATCCACTTCTATCACTTTTGTTTTTAGGATGTCTTTTTGTACCCTAGAATCTAGGTTTTTTCTAGAGCTTGTTGAACCACAGCAGACACCCCTACCTTGCCAACAAGGGAGTCTGGGAAACACCGATTGTCTCTAGTGGGAAATGCTTATTCTGAGGTGTATACCATGCATCATCCTGCTACTCTTCTATTTAAAGTTGTAATTTCAAATATACCCATGGCCATGCTCATGGAATTCAGTGACTTTAGTTTGCTGTATTTTTTTTATCAAAGAGACGGCTTTAACTTCAAATGGGTTAAAACCCCGTAATAGTGTGTATAGTCTAACTATACTAGGTCAACCCTTTTATTTTTACTCTATAGTATGACTAGTATAAATATTAGTTCATCTAGATCAAGAATTCTAGAATCTAGGCAGTAGACAGAGAAGACTACAAACTTTACAAAGTTTTGCAAATCACATGCATCACTGTGACTAGTGTGACATTGAATAGTTTTAAAAGTTGTTGGAATAAGATAATAAATAAGTGAATAATTAGTGAATAAGTTACAAAGTTGATTAGATAGTGTAAGATAGTGTGTCTCCACTAACTAGGTAAATCATAGCCATAATCATATAGAATCTAATAAGTTCTAGACAATACTAATCATCTAATGAACTAATTTTTACTAATGATAATGATATGTCTCATAGCCCAACATAAATACTAGACTAGATTACTAGATCTAGATCTATAGACTTATATATCTACATTAGTCTAGACATGCCACATGGACATGATTAGATTTATGATAAGAGTTAGAGTTAGACTAGTGACCTAGTGTCACACTACTGACAATAATTATAATGCTTAAATAGTATTAATAGTAATATAAATATAATTTATATTCACTACCTACTAAAAAATATTTTAAAATGTAAATGTAATGATTTGATTATAGATTATGAGTATAAGTACTATAAGATAATAAGTCATAAGTTGACTCAAGTCATAAGTATCAGAATATTTTATTATAGTAAATAGATCTAGTATAATTTTTTAAATAGTCAATAGAGGGTAGTAGTACTACTAGTACTAGATCTACAGGTCTACACTACAGAGTCAGAGTCTACACTAGACTAGTCTACACTACAGTCAACACTACAGTAATACTAGTAATACTTACTAATACTAATAGATCTAGTAATACTTTTTTTTACTAGTACAGTAGTAGTAATAGTAATTAGTATAGTCCATAGATTCTAGATTTAATAGATCTAGATCTAGATCTAGTTACTACTCAAGTTACTAGAGTAACTACTATAAACTAGACTACTGTCTTACTAAGTTACTAATTAATTTGAAATTATTTAAATTATTTTAAATGATTCTGAACTTTGAACATCTCAATACACTGAAAATCAATGAGATATTTAAATGTTGGTATTTAATCAAAAAAGATCAAGATTTATAATGTAAATTATAATATAATAGATTGAAATATTCTTACCATTATTGTGGTTTTAGAATTAGAGTCTAGATCTAGATCAGCTAGATTCTACTACAGAGAACTTTTTTTTTTATTCAGTCACATGACACAACCAAAATTAGAACCAATGTAAACAAATCTGAATGTCGTAAAAACTTTGCATAGTTACTTGTTTGTCGTTAAGCAATAAAAGATATTTTTGTTTTAAATAAAATTAGTATTATCAAGAAAATATCAAATAAATTGAGAAAAAAATCATGACAGCGTAAATTACCATTATAATATATCTCGATATCCAGCTCTAAAGCTCTAGACTACAAGCGTCCATAAGTGGGCGTGGTTAGATGTGGGTAGAACAAAAAAAAAAGAATGAAAAAAAATTCTAATCACAAACCTATATATATTATAATCTAAGATGGTTGATCAACTTCGTTCAAACATGGAATTAAACCCATTATGGTTCAAACATAAGCATTTGTAAAAGTGTACCATTATGGCGACGTGCCGACATCCAATTATTTTTAAAGTTAATAATGTAGGGCATGGGCGTAGCGAGGGGGGGGG
>JADKLZ010084329.1:7544203-7601486 GCA_021533235.1 Biomphalaria straminea
CCCCCCCCCCCAGAAAAGAAATCCCCCCCCCCCGAAGGTGGTCGGAATTTACTTACTGATTTTTTTAAATAGATTTTGTTAACTTTAGGCGAGATTTCAATACCAAACAATCATTTGTCCCAGCCCAGCTAAGGGGTTTTGAGTTTAAAACCCCCTAACAGGGGGTTTTGCAGTTAAACGCCCCTCTTCTATAGAACAAAACAAAAAAAAAATGTAAACGACAATTTCGAAATTCCAAGAGCATGGCTAAAGGGGGGGGGGTTGATTTTAATTAAAACCCCCTCCGAAATTTTCGATAAAACCCCTTCTTCAATGTAAGACTATCCATACATCAGTCACCGGCTTCTTTGAGCGTAGCCAAGAGGGTTTTGTGTTTAACCCCCCCCCCTGCGGGGCTGGCCGTTAAAAACCCACTCTTCAATATATTAAAAGCAAATTACACACTCAAAATTCTATGAGCGCAACCAAAGAGGTTTTAAGTTTTAAACCTTTTATAACAAAAATAATTACGCACTCAAAATGCTATGAGCGTAGCCAAAGGGGTGGGGGGTTGAGTTTAAACCCCTCTTCAGCGGGGCTTAAAGCAAAAAAAAAATACTTCTTCAATATAAGGTTAGGAAATTACACACTAAAAATGCTATGAGTGAAGCCATAGGGGTTTTTGAGCGGGGTTTGAAGCTAAAAAATATCTCTTCAATTTGAAAAAAAAAAAAGCAAATTACACACTCAAAATTATTTGAGCTATGCCTTAAGGGGATTTGACTTTAAACTCCGCTCCAGCGGTATTTGAAGCTAAAAAATACCTCTTTAATATAAAAAAAGCAAATTAAATGCTATGAGCGTTGCCAAAGGGGTTTTTCAGTTGTAACCCCCTTTCCGAGGAATTTAATACTAAAAAAAAACTTTTCAATATAAAAAACCAAACTCCACGCACAATTAATGCGCTACGGCTCAGTTGATGAGGGTGAATTTATTTGAAAAAAACAAAAGCCCCTCTATAACATTGGAATTTTCACCTCTCAATTTTAACCCGGCCCTGCGAGTTTTTTTTTTTGTTTTTTTTTAACATTAGGATTGTGCCCCAAAAATAACCAAGGAAAAAAAGTCAGAAAATATGAAGGAATGTTGAATAATGACATAGCAGTAAACAACACTCAACAGAGTCATTTTCACACTTTAAAGTGGATTGTGTCCCCTAAATCTCTTCGGGGAAGAGGGAAAGGGGGGGGGGAGCTCGAGTTTCTATCTTGACCCAGCTGAGTTGTGTTTTCTGAGCGTTTAAGGGGCAGCAAGGCAACCTAATATGCCCACAAAACTGCAGAGCCGGCCTTGGATAATTGTAGGTCATATAAGAGAATGAATTTGGTGACCCCAAATGAAATAAAAAAAAAAAAGAAAAGAAAAGAAACAGTGAAAAAAAAAAAGACACAATTTACATTTATAAAACCTGCCCGTCTTTATCTAAATTGACAACAAATTTGTATACATATTTCGCAATTTCCGTACTTGAGACGAGATCGAGTTAGACTACTAAACATGAGTCATAATATGCTCTACTTATATCTACGCTGTTTGAGATCTGATCCTAATTACACCATATTTTCTCTATTTTTTTAGCCATGCGTGAGCTCTCGGTATCCAGGGGCGTAGCTATGGATTCGGGGGTCCGGGGGGATCGACCTCTTTGGGGGCCCCTTGCATTTTGACATTCGACATATGACATTTCATAATGTACGCAAAAAATATATAAGCCCAAGATCGATCAAATTGGTTCAGTATATCAGTAAACTTAATAAAAAAAACAAGGTTAAAAGACACTTTGTGTGGAAACACGAACTCAAAATCGGCCCCCGAAGTGGTTCAATTAGGTAGGCTTCAATATTTTCAGTAAAAAAAATTCGGATGAAATTATATCAAAGACAAATAGGAATGCCAGATATATATATATATAGATAGTCTGGAAGAGGTTGCCTCGTTTTATTCATCGGCGCCTTTTTAAATTTTATTAAGATTCTCCAAAGTAGCCCTCCAAGTGCGGCTCCAAGTACCAGAGTTTTGTAGAAGTTCTCTGCAATCTTTTCGGAAGCCACTTGCCAGGTGATCTTTGAGCCTACTCCAATATATGAACGCAAGCTGGCGTCTAAGCTGCTCTGTTGTTTTCTACAAATGTAAGCAGCTCTTTATATAACATGCACATTTATTTTTCCCCCAATGAAATTTGCCTCGCCGATTTTTTTCTTTAAAAAAATAGAGATAGATAGGGATAGAGAGACAGAAAAAGACACAAGGTAGAGACAGAACGACAGACAGAAAGAGATAGGAGAAAAACAAACCAGACAAGGGATCGAGTGATTGTTCTTTTGCACTCGTGTGTGAACAATAAATTTATTTGACTCCATTCATATACATTGAGCAGACTATAAATTTAAAACTAGGCGTGTGTCCTGTTCTTAATCTTAGATGAAAGATTGTAGATAGCTCTTTTGCGGGAGAGGAAATGGATACTCTCCAGTTTGTTTGGCGTGATCATTTCTCTTTAAATAGCTCATGCATTGCGCTTCCTTCTGCCACTCTTCTTTGTGATAGCTGCATAACATGATTGAGAGTGCAATATTGAACTGATGGACGATCCCTCCGTTGATAGTCTATGTCCGCCTTTTAATTTCTCATGATGCATATGAGTCCAGATCCCGCCTTTGATAGTCTATGTCCGCCTTTTAATTTTTCATGATGTAGGCCTATATGTCTCCAGATCCCTCCGTTGATAGTCTATGTCCGCCTTTTAATTTCTCATGATGCATATGAGTCCAGATCCCGCCTTTGATAGTCTATGTCCGCCTTTTAATTTTTCATGATGTAGGCCTATATGTCTCCAGATCCCTCCGTTGATAGTCTATGTCCGCCTTTTAATTTCTCATGATGCATATGTCTCCAGGGACTACTAACGGATCAGAAAGTGGGAGGCGGTAGATGAGAATGAAAAAGCTCTTATGGGATTGATATTTTATGGCACTGCGAATAGCGCAGAGAAAAATGCACACATGGTTGCTAGCAGCTTTAGAAATATGATTTTTAAGCTGGCTGGGTCGGAGGTCTGCCAACATCACATATAGCCTAATGGCCTGTGAGAAAGTCCCTGAACTGAAAAGTTTGAGAACCTCTGATAGGGAACATTTAAAAACAACACAAGATACTGAAATCTTAAATATGAGAATTAGAAGAATTAAAGAAATGGGAATCAAATCGGAGTATATCTTTTAACCTAGAAAAAAATTCAATTTTTAAGAATAACAAAAAAACAAAACAAAACAAAAAACAAATGAAAATTACCTATCTTATTTATGGTAAACCAGTTACACAGACTAAAAACTATAACAGTGCAAAAAAGATTGCTAAAACTGCCCAAAATACTAACAGAAAGATTACAGAGAATTTGAAAAAGTGAAATAAATCTAGTTGCTAATATGTATGAATATACATTTTCAATAATTAAGGATACAAAATATTTTGTTTCCCTTGAGCGCAAAGTAAAATTAATAGGATCAAATCAACTCTTCTCTATTATAAACCAGGGCCGGTCCTACATTGCGCGGGGCCTATTCTTGATTGTGATAAGGATAATAAGTGCAAATTTTGTATTAGAAAATAAATTCGTCTTTGCATTTTATTCATACTTTACTAGGTACAAAATCACTGTCAAATTAACTTTACAAGCCATCTACAGTAGAAAGTATTGACTAGCAAAAGATGGCAAAATATTGCTTTTGTTGTTTATTTTTTAAGAGGTCGAGATAGATTTAGATCTATATTTGTATGCCAGTGACTATTAAAATAAATTAAGAATTTGAACTTCTTGTTTTGGTTAAAATTTGCCTTATTACTACTTTTCAATTAAATGGAAGCTGACATAGCCGTTTTTTTAAATCATTAGTAGGATTGGCGTTTTCCATATTGAATGACACCCAGAAATGACAACTTTGCCAGGGGTCTATAAAAGTGCGGTAAAATGTCGTATGGCCGCATAGGATGCAGTGGCCTAAGACCAGCCCTAATATAAACACACGTCTGGTCTTGAAACAACATTAACACAACCAGTGTGAAAAAAAAAGCAAATAGTTTGATAAATAAGAAAAAAAAATGCTTAGTGACCGCTCTGTGTTTAAGCATTTGAGTAGGCTATCATACACTCTGATTAAAATTATTCAAACCTACAGATCCATACTAGATTTAAAACAAAAGAACACATATAAGTTTGATATTTAAGAGTTTTAATTATTCTAGTTTTGTACATTCTTTTTTGTTAATCCCCAAAACTTAATAATTTTATACAAATTGTCTAGTAAACATCATCTGCCTTACAGACCACAAGGTCTGAAAGGGGAACTTTAATAGTAAACATTTTTAGTACTAAATATGCATTATTATATAAAAAAAATAAGCATAGAGTCAATAAATAAAAACAATCAAGAAATATCATCCTTCTATGTACATCATGATTTATCATCTCTTTAAAGCATCACACCACAATAATATGTTTAAACCTTTAGGGGCAAAATCAATTCAAAGTAAAATCACACTATTAGTTAATAAGCTTTAATCACAATTAAGTTTTAAACAGCACAATTGATGAAAACTGAAACATAGGAATGAGCAATTCAAGCTTAACTGAACTGTAACAATCAGAAATGAAAGACACTCAGGCTTTATGCCTCAATCACACTGAATAGCCAAATGCACATTTAAATGCCTACACAATGACAAGAAACATAAGTTAAATTCTAGGACTAGAACTTTGAGGGGAAAATAGTTTTTACCCATTCCAAGTGCAAACTGACCACAATAGTGTTTTGTAGCCTGCAAAATGATCATATCATAAAAAAAATATGATTATTAAGATAAATATTACATATACACAAAAATTAATCAAATATCAGTAATTTCAAAATTCTTTGTTCATTTTTGAAAGTGGAGTTTAAGATGTTGAAAGTTCAGTCCTGTTTAGTAACAATGAAATTGAGTTTATCAAAAGGGAGTCTTATTTAACAAAGATAGAAATTAAATTTTTAAAAGTTGAATCTTAAATTGTTTGTTAACTCATTTGTATTTTTTTTTAAATTTTTCTTTTTTAAAGTGGGGCTTGATTTATGGAAAATGTAGTTGAAATTTGTTGTATACATTTAAAATAAAGATGTCTTTACTAAAAAAAAAAATTGGTTCAGAATTAAGATGATTTGGCATTATATTAACACTTTTGACTAAGCCTCTGGCAAGAATGTCTAAAGCAATAATAAAATGACCATGAGATTATACATTAAGTACAGTAAGTAGCAATGAGAAGAGTGAAGATGAATACCAAAAGGACGTCTACATTTTTCATCCAATATTCTGACATACATAAAAGCTATTTACTTTGGATGACAGAATGATACAAGAAAATACCAGATTGGAGAAATAAGAGATCTACATAAAGAAGATTAATGAGAAAGAACTTTATAGCTTGCAAGGGAATAACTCAAGACAGAAGAAAACAGTATTCAAGTTTAATAACTTATGTACAAGAGTGCTTTTGGTGCAAATGATTTAAAAAGAGTGTATGTCTAGATTTCATATACATTTATTGCAACAGATTCTGACAATATAAATATTATATGACATTGTTTCCATGGTAAAAATATTAAAATAGAGTAATTGTCATTTTTTTAAAAGTTTATTTAATTTTGGTCACTGTCTATGTCATTTCCACTTATTTAGAAGATTTTAGACCAAATTAGGCATACTGATAGTTTGTTTTTGGTTGTGAAAACAGTGTATTTTATTTTAGTGTTATTTTAGATTTGACAATATTATATAATGATTAATATTTGAATGCATTACTTTAATTAAAAAAAATGTTGAAATAGTTGTTTCCCCTTTGGATGTGGGGGAAAAAAAAATGAAATATAATTCTGTCTCTAAGCAGTCATGTTTTGTTAAAAAAAAAATGTTTCCAAAAAATGTTCCAAACCTTAAGTTCATCCTATAATTCCAATAACTTGTAGGTAGAAAAGCAAGCAAGTAAGAACTAGCTAAGACTTAAACATTATTTTTACAAGCTGAATACCACAGCCACAAAAGTTTTACATCACATGCTTAAAAACAGAAACCCTACAGCGTTATCTGTGATCACTTCCAGGATTTGAATGATGAAGTAAGCCATCTTCAGGATCATCCTTACCAGCCTTTGAACTCACATCTTCTTTTGATGCAGCCTGCTTGCTCCTTTTAAACAAAGATGATGTTTTTGATACCAACTCATGAAGAGATGAAACTTCAGCTTTTGATGTGCTTTCAAGAACAGCTTTGTCCAGTTCTTCTTTGGGAACTGCTGATCTTTCCAGTAACCATGTCTTCCCTTTTGGATCTACTTCTGAGACGCTCTCGTAGACTGAAACTGTCTCTTCATCATGAGCCTAGAAAAAAATAAGTCCAATACATAAGACATCAACATTAACAAATGCTACTAAACAAACAATTCAACCAATATACAGAGTTTCAACTAAATAAAAAGGTACTTTCTTTTTAAAAGTCAATATCTGGGGAAGAAAATTGATAGTTGCTTTTTTCTTTTGCCTAGAAGTGTTGCATGATTTTTCTTATTAGATAAATATCACATATTTGTGTTACTTGTCAAGATTTTATGCTGAGTTCCAAATTCATTTTTCTAATATTATTGTACATTTCAAATGTCTTCTACCAAGGACAGACATAGCTGTCAAAAATAAAATCTAAATTGACCACCAGCAGATGTGGAAAAACATGTAGGTCATTCCACATTAATCTTCGGCTTGGAGACAAACCTTATTATAATTGTTTTCTTATTTTCATCATTGCTTCAATAAATTAATATTCATGAGGATTATCATTAGGACTAAATACAACTTTTCTCAATAATGTCACTGGTGAAAGAGCAGACTTTAGCACTAGCTGATGCATGGCACTAGTATGGACAAAGTTTTAGAATTAATAGCAAATATTTACATACAGAAAAAAAAAGCTTCTGCATGATTGAATACTAATTTTATTTTTGGTACATAAAATGTAGATTAAAATCCATATATATCTTCAGAAAGTGAGACTGTTGTCATTATTGTGGAACATTTTGTGCAATGTTGTTGGTGAGAAATCTTAAGAACCCTTAGATCCATCAAGCTTAAAAAAAGTAGAAAACATTTGGCAGCTGGACTTTAAAAATAAACTTAAAGGAAAGTTATTGCTAAGATAACCTACAGAAATAAGAAAAAAAATGAATGAACATTTTGAACCGAAAGCTTGATACTACACAGTTTCAAGCCAAGCAAATCATTGTCATAATGAACATGAGTTTTCATTGCATGAAGAGAATTTCATTGAGATGGTGGAAGCATTATCCTTTGGATATTGGCTTCCTTCAGTACTGGAACAACTATGGTTCATGTCATAGAGATGTAAGCCTAAGCATTAACTATGGTCAGAACATCATCCCCCACACATCTTTTCCCTTTCTACTTGCAGCTGATGTGTTCAAAGGAACAGCACTTTCCAAGTGTAATAGTTTTAACAAGCAGCAAAGCACAAAAAGCACCAATTCAGATTATGTTTTAGGCCTAAACATCATTTAGTAAAGGACATAAAGGTGAACAAAGAGTGCAAGATACTTTGGTGTTTTGTCTGAAAGCAAACCTGACAGAACATTATGATCAGGGAGGAAAGTGATGAAATCAGTAGTTATACTTTGTAACTGTCTGGAAAGGACCTCATAAAAGTTCATTTAATGGTTAAGTCCATCCAAGGGATATAACTGTAGAAATGTGAGCTGTCCTGGACATCATGCTAATTTAATTTTCAATAGATCAACAACTGTCAGAACTTGCAATGTGTCTTGCATTGATAACAGATCCCAACATAATGCAGTTACTATGTCAAGAAGTGTTTACAAATGTTTCTGCTTTCCAAACTCTACTAGTAATGATCAGAAACTAGGAGAAATAGTCTTGTAGTTGTCTATGTGTGTGTTACATTCAAAAGTGTTTTAATTTTCAAAACATGGGGTCCCAAAAATTATGGAAACATTCACAACTTTGTTTTGTTTAGTGTAATTATTCCATCAATATCTAAAAAAAGCTACAAAAAGTGTCAATATTTGGTTATGGAAGACGGGAAGGAAACTAAGACAAGCATTTACGGAGGCTTGAAGGCTGATGTTTCTACAAGTATAATTTTATATTGTTTATCAGGTTATTTCTTAATAATTTTGTCCTAATGTTTGTTTGTTTGAGAGGCAATGAAAATGAAACAAAAAAAGAAGTACTGACCCGATAGTAAAATAGTGCAACAAAAAAGGACAGTGATGCTTTCAAAGAAAAGAAGATTGCTACACTGAGTAGGTTCACACTCATGTTGTGATTGTCATAAAAGAAACAGGAGCCCTCTCCATCACAGCGTTTCTGCCACACCAGACAAGCCAGGTCAAACATTTTACCAAACAGTATTGGACCAGGAATCGAACCTATAAAAATAAAAGAAAATTTTTATTTTTAACACAGGATATAAGATAAGATATGATAATTTTTTTATTGGTCCAATAAATTGCAAATTTGATTTGACTAGAATTGACAGATTCTACTGTAATAATATACACAATTTATGTATGTAAAAGAAGAAGAGGCAGACAGAGAAAGCAATGGGAGGACAACATTAAAGAATGGACGGGCATGCCATTGAAAGAGGTTCTAACTAAGGCGAAAGACAGGGAAGAATGGAGAAAGACAGCTGACAAGTCTTGCTTGGTGCCCCAACTGTCCAACAGAGTCAAGGTAAAATATTTTAAATGTGTAATAAAATGAAAAAAAAAATTTCATATACATTTCCATTTTACATTTGAGACATTACCTAAACACCTGGCTACAATCCACTGTATTCCTAAGCCAAAAGATCTTTGATGGTCTGGGACACAGCTGCAACAAACAGAAAGTTACTTTTACTTCCAGCTAACAAATTAATTGGAATTATTTGGTCTCATGCCTAAAATTACTTTTAAGATCTCTGTCTTACACACTCCCCTTCAACATGTCATGACAAATGATAGTCAGAGAAAGATTTTTTATATTAGAACATAAATGTAATGTTCATTATTAAACCAATATTCATTTTTAATTACATCTCAGAAATTAAATACACCTATTTAAAACAATTTATTTTTTAAAAAAGTGAAATAGTGAGCGAAAACTAAAGGTATATTTAAGAAGCAAAACTATAAAATGTTACCCTAAACAAATTTTGTTAACACTGAGACAACTATGTAACATTAAAATAAATTCCATAAATTCCACTACAGAACTCATCTAGGACTGAGCATAAGTGATGACTCCTTAGGGTCAACTTACTGAAGATTATGGAAAATGTTGAAACTAATGATGTAGATATTGTTATGATATATTATAGAATTTTCGAGTAATTATCTGGAGACCAAAAGAGTAGATAAATTAGACAGGAAATATGCTAGAAGAAAAAGAAAAGACTCGACGACCATTTTCCCCTGTAAATTAATACTTAAAATTTTTGCTAAGCATTATTCAATTAGTTGAAGAGCGTCTGAAAAGCCGATCAGCCTTGTGAACTCACATGAGATAGAATAGTTTTGATTGGAGCATTACAATATCAAAGCACAAAATAATAGTAGCTTTATTCATTTTCTTCAACTTATTGTGGCTAACTGCAGCGTGGCTGTGACTTACCGCAGTGTGGCTGTGAGTGATGGCATGGAAGTGATGAAGACAAAGACAATCATAAATGTGAAGAGAAATAAAAAAGTTGTCAACCACTTGCATGAGTATTCACATTTCCCAAACACTCCCATGTAAGTCGTGCCTTGAAAAATGTCTTCATCTGTCACGTTGTAGTTCACACATCGACAGTTGTAGTATGCCTGGAACAATACATCGATTTTATTAACTCTTTCTCTTCCAAATTTTTTTGTCCACGTTTTAAAGGAATTCTTTATTTTGTTCATTACTATTTCACTACCTCTGTTATGATTGGGCTTCAATAGCTTTGTTGTTTGTTATCAGAAATGTTGTTTTCAGTATAGTATTAACTCTTTCTCTCCTAACTGACGATACCAACGTTGAATCCACCAGAGTCTGGTAAATAATTACGGAGAGAAAGAGTTAAAGGGAAATGCATGCTCTTTTTATATAAAACAAAGTTATAATTATTTAATGTAATAGGGTCTAAGCAACAATGATATCGTCGATTAGGAGAGAAAGAGTTAAGTTCAACAATGAAATACTTTGTACAAGAATATTGTGTGGCAGCACTCCAAGATCAATGCCTGAAAAAAGTTTGTTTTGACAGGTTTTGTGTTTTACATGTTTCAGATGTTCTGTCAGAATGGAAGATTCTAATATCCTAGCAGGATGTTGGTGGGCAGAGTTCAAATCTGGGATTACAGAGATAACATTCATGAGCACATATCACATGACCAGGCAGCTATCTTTAATAGAAAAGGTGTAAGAGTAACTTAAGTGCTATCACTAAAGCATGGGTTCCCAAATTTTTCACCTCTGACAACAACTGATGTGTAAGAATTAAAGCTTGATCAGGTGCTTGTGACTTCTTCTAGTGATACTAACCTCCATTGACTTCTTTAAATCTTGTTTAGATGTTTCCTTGTCCTGGTACAAAGAAATAGAAATACATGTAGTTGGGTTGTTAAAGATTCAAGAAAAAAAACATTAGTCTTACATTCATACAAGTTTCTCTTTGCTACACTGCATCTGACAATTGTATTGTGTAACCTGGTCTTACATTCATACAGTGATTAAGTATATAGTGTAACTGCCACTATTGCTAAATATTGACAGTGTAAAACAAAACCCCATTGATTGAAAACACACTTTCTAGGGGTTTTGTTACATGTAGAAGCAAAGCAACCACTAGAGATTGTAGACCACTTTTGTTACCTTGGCTCAATCATATCCAACAAAACTCAACTGGATAACGACATCAACAACAGGATAGCCAAGGCAATGGCCATCATATCACGGTTGCAGAAAAGAGTCTGGGACAACATATTGCTGACTGACAGCACTAAAGCTCTAGTCTACCGGACCTGTGTATTAAGCATCTTGCTATACGGAAGTGAAACGTGGTCAACCTACTCATGGCAGGAAAAAAAGCTGAATGTCTTCAACCTCCGATGCTTAAGGCGGATCTTTAAAATAAGGTGGCAAGATAAGATAACCATTGAGGAAGTGCTACGAAGAGCAGGTTGCCAGGACATCCGCTCTGTTATCAGCAGCAGACTCCTTGGCTGGCTTGGCCACGTTCTTAGAATGCCAGTAGGTCGACTCCCACAGGATATTCTGTATGGCGATCTAATAGAAGGCAGAAGAGCCGCTGATCGCCCACTCTTACGTTATACAGATTATGCAAACGGGACATGAAGCTCTTTAAGATCGACACCAGCAACTGGGAAGAGGTGGCACTAGATAGATCCACATGGAGAGAGAGCATAAAGGAGGGGTCTTTGATGCAGAAGATGCCATACACAACAGAAGCAGAAAGAAGGGTGAAAATGCAACGGCGCCTGGTGACTACATATGCCCAACCTGCGATCGCAGCTGTGTATAAGGATCGGCCTCTTTAGTCACACAAGAGCTTGCAAGGGGAAAAAATCGTCTCTCGAGACGTAAAATGCCACAGAGACAGAAGCAAAATCCACAAATAAGTAACAAGTTACTAAGCCATTATATATTCACAACACAAAGATTAAGCAACATTAAAAGTAAGTAGGACTTAGTGAAATTGTTTTCAGATTTTCAAGTCTTGAGTAAAATTGGTAATGAACATTGAAATATGTCACCTTAGAATCCTTCAACTCTCTGGCGTCAGTGCATCCTGCATAGCAGGGGGAGAAGTACAGGACATTGTCTCGTCCACACATGGGAAAGTATTCTTCTTCATGACAGCCACATCCTTGATTGCAAGAGCTATCCAACACTTTACCCATGAATGTGGTATTCCTGGAATAGAAACAAATTAGAACAAAAGCTTTAATTGTATGAATCTTAAGATTATGGAAGTCATCAAAGATCAGAAAGTCATCTAAAACCAGAGAACTCATAATGAAAGTAGACATATGTGATGTGAAGAGCAGCAGTCAGCAGGTAAGAGTCAGGTGACTAATAGGTTGTATCACAGTGATCCACTGGGGACTGAGACATTGAACCCCAGTGATCCATGTTAACTAATGCAACTCTCAGTGACTATGTTATTAGGGGCCATGCTAAATGTTCTGCAACGCTGTTAGTTGTGTAAGTGGTAGTAGTTACAAGTATTCCATTACCAAAATGCTTCCATTGACTAGACTCTCACATGTGACAACCAGTCCAACTTGACAAGTAGCTCAGATATAAGGCCCAGTGGAAATGTGTCACTGACAGAGTCACATAACCTTAACAACCAGTCCAACTTGACATGTAGCTCAGATATTAGGCCCAATGGAAATGTGTCACTGACAGAGTCACATAATTTTAACAACCAGTCCAACTTGACATGTAGCTCAGATATTAGGCCCAGTGGAAATGTTGTTCTAAAAGGTATTGAACCTAACTAGGAAAGTTAATGTTGACTGATCATTGTGGTTATCGCTTATGAACTTCATTAACTAATATACAAACAGCGGGCAGTTTTTGAAAAGTTTTTACCAAAGCTTCAAAAGTTGAACTGGAAAGTAGAAACAGCCTAAAATAAGTCTGTATATAACTATCATTGGTTTATTTGTTTGACATGTTTAAGATGCTCCTTTAAAATTGAAGTTTTTTTACATCCTAGCCTAAGCCTCCAACAGGATGGTGTTCGAATATGGGGACATTGATATGGCAGTCCAAAGGTCAAATGGTATGACCAGTCAGCCATACTGATACTTCGGTTTACATCTAAATTTTTGAATAACTTCCCTATGGCATTCACCCTTAAAGATTTATGACTCTAATTTTACTCTACTTTCTCTTTAATATGAACTAATGTTAGTTTTCAAGGCTTACGTGACATCCGTCTGTCCATAGGAAAGTGTCACGCCAGCAAATGGTCCAGTGTCGCACTCTATAACCAGAGCGAATGTCAGCAAGAACAGAATAAAAGACATAACGGTGCACAACTGAAGTATCTCCCTTACTTTTAGATTATATAAATGAACAATAAAACCACCAGCAAAAGTAGCTCCGCCTCCTGCAGGAATTACAGCTATCCCTGAAGAAGAAAAAAAAATAAAAAAAAGTGTAATTAGGCCTAGATATCTTAAAAAAAATGTTTTAAGTAAAAATATAAAAAATTAGATTGAATTGAGCTAAGACAGAGGCATGAATTGTGAAAGCGTTAAGTAAAAGATATGTAAGTAGACTATGTAAGTAAAACAACACATTTAAATGCTAAATAAAAGATATGCAACAAAAACAAACTATGTAAGTATGATCTAATTAAATGATATGTAAGTAAAACAATGTAATTGCTAAGTGAACGATACAAAAAAAAATCAACTTGTATATAGACAGCCTCTTCTGAGCCTATCAGTCTATGCATCTTAAATTGCTTTAAGACATTAAAATAAGTCGAAGTAGTTGGCAACTCTGACGCTAATATGACACTTTTCTTCATAGCTGGACACAGAATATTATTTTAGAATAATAAGTATTTTAAAAAAATATGCTTAGGGATGTAACTCACCTACATACAAGGCAGCTGTCCCTGCTGGCAAACCAAACTGGTATTCTATAAACTTTGGCATAAAAGTGGAGAAGCCTGATAATAAAATTCCTGTAAGTTACAGAACAAGTCATTTATAATTATTTTTTTTATCACACTGATGAAGCCATAAACAATAATTTATTTAAAAATTAATTAGTGCTAACTTTTTTTCTTTAGTGAGACTTCTTTATCTGTATGTTTGTGTATTCTAGTGCTGGAGTGCTGTGCTGTTTTATTTTTTTTTTTAAACGAACATACCATAAATGTTTACCCAGATGAATTAAAGAGTAGGCTGCATATGGTGCTGTCTAGTTGTTTTTAATTATTGTATGTAACTAGGTGTATATATTTATTAAAATGTTTGAGTCTGTACCCCTTTGAATAATAATGATCAGCTAACGAAAGCTAGTCAGAGAATATGTGGAATTGTTTTTACTTTTTTTCAGTTGTTTATTGAGAATGGAAGATTATTACATCCTAACCAAACCTCTCATGGCTTGCTGGATTTGAACACGGGACCATTGAGAAAGACAGTCAAGAGCAAATACCAAACGAAAAGAACAGGCAGTAATTTTGTATACAGCGCTAGAGGTACACTTCATCAAGGGAAACAACAGCATAATTTGAATTTCCTAATGAGGTTATTCCCCTTGCTAGACAGGTCTTCAAATGAAGGGTATTTTGTATTTTATGTTAGGGACTTGAAGTGCTTGACAATGCTCTTTAGAACTTAGAAAAAAGTGGAATAGCAAGGAAAGTTGCGAATTAGTGGTTTGGTTAATTTGGCTCCATGATTACAACATAGGGAACTTGTAGCATCACTAAGTAAAGACTACAACATAGGGAACTTGTAGCATCACTAAGTAAAGACTACAACATAGGGAACTTGTAGCATCACAAAGTAAGAGAGGAGATAAACCATAATTTGTGTGTGATGGACAAAAAGAATTCTATTGTCTGAGTGACATATTTCACCTTCAACTATCCCTTAGTCTGTTAGACCTTTGGTGCACCACACAAGATTTGTCAACCGTCTTTCTCCATTCCTCTCAGTCTTTTGCCTTGGATAGAACCTCTTTCAATGGTGACATTCAAAACTAAAAAAAACCTCCACAAAAACTTTTGTAGTAAACTACCAACTACCAAGAAGAAGCAGTACTCACCATCAGCAGCAGCTGCCAGATTGATGAACATGAATGGAATATTTGTGAGCAAAAGCTTTATGGACAGCAGACAATCTCTTAAACCTAAGCTTTTCCCAGTGACATCTTTGCCCTTTATAACCTGCATTTCCTTGCCCCTTTCAAGAGCATACTTCTTGGAACCTGAAGCCAGGAAACCAAGTATAGGGTTACTTAAGACAATTTAAAAAATATACAATAAAGTAGTTGAAATATATATATTTTTTGCAATCATTTAATAAGAAACAAACTATATCATATAGTAGTTAAATTCTACCTTTTTTTTTGGGGGGGGGGGTGAGGGTATGTCACATATTATAGGACCTGATTGGCTATTTTGCTATTGTATCTTATGGTGACTACCTAAGATCACTAGAACAATCCTTTTTATTTACTATCCAAACATTAGGCCTACTTTAAAACAATATCAGCCAAATAGAGGGTCTAAGTGAAAGCCCCTCTGTGATCTGAGTTCAGTTTAATGTTGCAAATAAAACCAATGGCGAATGATTATTATAACTAACACAAAGTACCCTCGCTTGAGAATAACTTTTCACCCTTTCTATGTGGACGCTTTGGTTTGGCAAACAATTTTCTATGGCCATGAAAACATTGATTTCTGAATCTTTTTATTGTAATTAGACATGACGATTACTTGAAATATTGAGGGCCATTAAAACTAGAAATCACAACTACCTGGCAATGCTGCTGGAAAGGCAAGAAATGGAAATGCTAGTAGCACACCAAATACACCACTAATCAAAAAGCCGATCCACCAGGCTCCAACCCATTTGGGATTGTTATTGTCTAATCCATGTCTGCAAGTAGTTATCAAAATAGGTGTTAGAAAATAGATTGCTACATCAATGGCATAGTTTTAAAATGAAAGGTTTACTTTTAACACCATAAGACTTTTAAAGTTTGTATTTAAGATAAACACAGGGTTTATGCAAGTGCTCATCTCATATCTGGATTTCTATCTCTAATTGTAGAGCTACAAGGATTTTGAAGTATTTTGTCATTTAGAGTCTGGACTAAAACTCCAGAGTGTACTCATCGGACATGGGTTAAGTACTCAATGGTCATCTAAAACATCCATTTATAGCCTTTGATCCAAATAAAGCCTAAGTTTATCTCATCTGATTTATTTATAGGCTGCTGGGAATCAAAAGGAGTTATAGTTTTTAAGTTATTGGAGTCAAAAAGAAGAAAATTAAAGATATTAAAGATAAGGTAGCAGGCCATTCAAATGATTTGTGAGATTTGGTTACAGCTGTTGTAGTAAGTAAAAAATATTTGAAGTCAAAGAAAAAGATTGAGGGTTGCTGAAGTAGAAGTTATAGTCACAGTACCAAAAACTCTGCAACAATTAAATTTGCAAGAACATAATATATTATATATACTGAACATAATTACATATATAATGTAGTAGTATCTGAATTTAAAAAATATGAATTTCAGTATTTTACATACAGACAAATATTATAATTTACAACTAAAAATATTACATTGAAGGGTCAACTGTAATCTCTGAGAAATAATTTAGAAACTCAGCACCGACCATGTAGCCAATAGCTGGTCCAATAATAGCACCAGTGTAAAAAATACCTGTGGAAAAAAGTATAAATAAATATCTGTACACCTTCACAAACCACTTACACTCTACTATTAGCATACATTAAAGTAGACTTACGATGCAGGGAAAAAGTTTTATAACATAGCTTTGCATACCGTTATAAAATGAAGATTCTCTCTGCGAGACATTCTCGTCAATATAGGTCACACCCAATGTGTACATAGGAATTGCCCCTAGTCCATGAAGACCTTGCCCAAGAAAGAAGAAATACTTGTAGTTCGACAAAGTTGACTCTGTGATGGTGGAACAAATATCTGTGACGTTACCCCAGGGCTTGCACACAGTGTCTTCTGCATGCTCTACAATCACATAGGATCCGGAAATAAAGTGGGGCAAGGAAAAGACAAATGAGCCGATTCCCAGAATAAAAATACCAATACCTGAAATGAAATGAAAACAAAAAACAAGGGACTAAAGCTATTGGCAATAAACAATAAAAAACTATGTCGAAGAATTTAATGAATTGATAAGTTTGTATGGCAGCCGAACATTGTCCAAGTCAATGGTTCTATATTCAACATTAGGTTAAAGAGAAATATTTGTTACAATCCTACTTTGTCTTGATTAAAACCGGAGGGAGTCTGAGAGCTACATGGGAACAGAAAGCATCTCAGAACAGTGTTCAGTGGAGAGGAGTTTGAAACCCACTACCCCACAAAGATACACAGACTTAAGTAAGTCAAACTGGAAATAATAAGTATGGTTAAAGAAATTGAAATTTGACATATCGTATAGTTTTTGAAGAATTTTAATAACAGAATCAGAATATTGTATAGAGTGATAATATATTTTTTTAGGATTTCTGAGAAATTTAATTGGCATCAGTGGATTGTATATTAAGCAGCATCTATGTAGGGTTGCTTGGGTGGCTCTGAAGTGTTGTGTTGTAGAGGAGCTGGTTAGCTGCTCCAAGCTATTTTTGGTAAAGTTTGACGACAGGAACAGAGGAAAATCTATCAAGGAGACTCATTATTATAGTTAATAAGCACTTTGTTGAACTATTGAACATATTTACAAGATAATTCATGAGGATCATCAGATCAATCGGGAACAAAAATAGTTAATTACACAGCATAAGTCAAACTACCTCCGATAGGAAAAAACTTTCCTACTCAAACAAAGTCATATCAGACACTCTAATCACTGTAATCTTCAACTCCAACCTCTCAATCTCCAGTCATCTACCCTTACTAACTCTCTCAGAGCCCTATCTTCTGACTCTCTCAGAGCCATATCTTCAACTCTGACTAAATTTCTGAGCCCTATTTCCAACTACCTTCAAATCTTACACACTTCATATCCGCTACACCAAAACACATGGACCTGTTGGTCTCAACTTCTTGTGATATCCATGATCAACCTTTCGACACCTGAGGTAGAGTAAGACTCTAAATTTAGCGCTACCAGGAATATAACCAAACATGGTTTGCAACACGAACTATATATCATTCCAGTAGAGAACTTGGCAAATACTTTCTTATTCAATCATCATGAGGTCACATTCAAGTGCTCATTGGTGACATAGTGTAAGCAGCTTCATCTGTTAACACATAGTACGAGGATTTGATCCCACCTTTATTTTTTTTCCTCTTATTTTCACAAATCAAAATAAAATATTTAAAAAGCTTTAAATTAATTACCTAAATATCTGGGCTTATGGCCTTGCCCTCCATAGTAGGAAACTGGAATCACTAGCAGAACAAATACTATGTCGTAACAACTGGCAATCAGCCCAGATTCAGTGCTGGTCAATTCGTACCGTTTCTCCACGGTTGAAATGACTGTGTTTACAAACCCATTGACAGCCATGCCCTAAAAACAATACATTTTTATAAGCAATACTTAATTAAGGGAAGCAGCAAAAAAAAAAGTTTTGAAAGAAATTTTAAAAAACAATATTTGCTTCACATTCTATTTAGTGAACCAAAAACTGAAACTGCTCAGAAAATTTGCATTGCCCTAAAGTCATAATTATAAAGCCATAAACACTGCTTTTATTTAACCTATAATATATATCTTTTGTTATTGTTATTTGCTATTGTTACTAGCTAACACTAGTAAAGTAAAGCTCCCATTTCAGACCTTGTGGTCTATAGGGCAGATTATGTATGAAATGAAATCCTGTCGTAAGACGTCACAGGAGTACCCGCTTTGTATGTATTTTAAATGACACCCTTAATATGGTGCAGGATTAACTATTGCCAGCAACCTAAATATAGACATTTACATGACCAAAAGAATCGAAAAAGCTTCTGTTCCGAAAATCAATCGTAAAATTTAAAATTTGTGTCGGTGAAAAATGCGAAAGAAAATGTTCAAAAAAACATAAAACAAAACAAACTTAAAAGCTGAGACTTTTAAAATCTTTTTTTTTGTGGAGGCCCCATTCTTGTGGAGTAGTAGTTCCCTCATGCCCTGCCCTAAATCTGGCCCTGAGGTCGACCTTTGAAAACACTTACCTGGCAGACTCCGCACAACGTCAGTACAACCAGGAACCAACCAGGGGTTCGAAACTTCTGACAAAATTCTAACTGGTAAGGTCCCCATCCACAAGGTCCGCCATCGTCATCGTCTGCCTCCACTTTGGCGTCGACACTGGAGGATATAATGTCGTCAGTTTCCTTGGCAATGACACTTGTCTTCAGTTCGTCTCCGAGCTTTTCATGGCCTTGACCCTCCTCTCTTTCTTCAGTTTTTTTCTCAATATTTTCACCGGGCTGTTCTTCCGTATTTTGTTTCCCTGTTTCCACTAGTGTTGTATGCGATGATGCATTCTTTATGGCACTAGACACTTTGGAAACGGTATTAATGGCCGTCTGTGATACGTGAACAACGACGTCCTCCATAGCGGCTCTTTAAAAGTTATCTCCCTTTTTAGTTAGTTCTGCTTTACACTGTCTCTATGATGTTCACCATTGAAGAGGTTTCATAGTAAATTTTATACCATCTTTTAAAAAAAAGCAACTGCTATTAATGTCATACATGTACCGGTATAGATCTACACTGTATAATTATGTACGTAGTCAGGTGAATAGTCTATACGACCACAGCTTCTGATGAAGTCATTTGATACTGCCGAATTTAAGCAGCCCACAGCCGGAAATGACGATACTGTAGTTCCTCACAGCTTATTTGATGATTACAATACAATGTCTAAATTCGTTAACAGGAAACGTTTCCAGCGCCGTATCTGTGGAAATTTGATCTTTATATTTAGGCTAACTCAATTTTTGTCAAACTAAACGTCTGATAATTTGCTAAACATATGAGATCCTAGAATAGAATTGAACATTTCAATAGTAATCAGGATTTCTGAGAAAGTCATGATCTAACCATAGCATACCTAATATTAGGAAATTATTTGCTTCAAGGAAACAATTTATTTATGGTTTGTATCCTATATTTCCACATCTGGTCCATATTATAGTTTTGTCTTATACATCAAATAAATAAGAATGCAAAATTTAGAATATAGTTTATTTATTTTGTGATATAGGGTGAAGCATAAAGATCTCCCACATTTGGAGGGGGCACCGTATGGGCTGTAGTGGCAGTAGAGAGGAAGGACATGTTTCATTCGTTAGGCTATACTCTACCATTTTCAATCATTATAACATTTGTTCTTTTCTTTTTTCCCAAGCCACCATGAATAGGTGAACATTGTGACTTTGTTTGAAGCAAGTAATGAAAACAACTTCTCTGTTATAACGACGCTTCGGGCTCAGTCGAAATGGGCGTACCTGGAAGAAAGTCCAGAAGGGAATGGGGCCCATGCAGGGGCGCCGTGTCCTGTCTGAGGGCTCCCAACGGTAGACAGCCATAGTGGGTGCTTCAGGCCCGGCTGTGCCGTGTCCTGTCTGAGGGCTCCCAACGGTAGACAGCCATAGTGGGTGCTCCAGGCCCGGCTGTGCCGTGTACATAGCGTTCCGTCCCCGTTCCTGTGCCCACCCGCTATAGGTGGTCGGAAAGTTTATCTCATATTCCTATACTGTTACCGCCACTGCTCCGCGCGAGGACCGTCACTCCAGCTAACGGGCACTGATGACGATCCCCTTTGTGGGACGGTGCGGCGGACTTTTTGGACTGGGTTGTAGGTTACTTGTGCCATCCCCACCCCGAGTGAGATAAAAAAAAAAAGCTCACCCAGGGAGACCTACTAAGGCCTGGTTCGCTACACGTACTTAGCCTATCTAGTTCCACTCTAGACGTTTCCACGGAGGCGCCACGCTGAAGCGACGGGTAGCTAAATACCTCCGGTAAGGCGTACCAGACTGGAAAACCATTTTGAAAACCCATTAAAACAAAACCGTTTTTTGTATATATATACTTTCCAAAACTATTAGCTTTGTTTTTTAGATAGTCACGTCAGAGGCGTCACTAGGGTGGGTGTCACCCGGTGCGGTAAAATCAGGGTGTCACCCCCCCCCCCCCAGCGTTCCACTAATTCTTAAAAAAAACAAAAAACTATCGTTGTTCAGTTGTTGTTTTTTGCGCAATAATACAGTTCGTTGATTGCTGCTACACTAAGTTTAAATGAGTATCAATTATGTTTTTTTTTCTCTTTCATATTATCGTTAATCATTACATACATTAACATCTACAATTTTTTAAACAGAAAGAAATTAAAAACCAACTGAGCATGCTTTCATAGGTAAACATTAAACAGCTCTTAATGGAAACTTTTGAACATTATAATCGCATGTAGTTTCATGGTAGTTTCATGAGGACAACTAATGAAAAATGCAACTTAATGAAAAGTATATTGATAGGTACAACAATTTTTAAAGAATTTTTTTAACATATAAAAGTTTACAATAACTTAAGAAAATAAATATTTAAATTTCCTTTTCAGGATTTCAAATTAGAAAACTTATAAAAAAAAACTTAAAACTCAATATATCTTGCGACTTCGTTTTCAATGGACAGAATTAATTAATTTTTTTCAGAATGAGATAACGTTGTTAGTTGATGTTTTAATAAGAGAAAGTTGTTAGTTGATGTTTTAATGTTTCAATGAGAGAACGTTATTAGTTGATCTTTAATGAGAGAACGTTGTTAGTTGATGTTTTAATGAGAGAACGTTGTTAGTTAATGTTTTAATGAGAGAACGTTGTTAGTTGATGTTTAATGAGAGAACGTTGTTAGTTAATGTTTTAATGAGAGAACGTTGTTAGTTGATGTTTTAATGAGAGAACGTTATAAGTTGATGTTTTATTGAGAGAACGTTGTTAGTTAATTTTCTAATGAGAGAACGTTGTTAGTAAATGTTTTAATCAGAGAACATTGTTAGTTAAATTTAGTTTTGCAAAGCTTCTTTTCACATGACGCCTTGTAAACATGCATTTTGCAAGAAACAGTTAAAGGTTTCATTCAAAGGCTGGTAGAGATTCGTTGTCGTCTTTCAAAACTTTGCTGCATTCTAGTATTCTAGTTTTAGTATTTCTGTTCACATATCTTGCCATCAGGCCCAATATAAAAGAGATTGATGTACTCAGTATTAACTTCTTGCTCTCTATTTGAATAGAAAATCTTAAGAATAGGCCTACTTTCTTGATATTTTCATATTGTTATAACGTATTTTTCTTTTGCATTAACATGCTAGTTTGATTTGAGAAAAGTTATCTTAATAACATTTTGAGCTAACTTTTCTCATATTTCGTAGAGTAAATGTTTAAGTGCTCGAGCTTAGCCACCACTTTGAAAATAATTAACACTTTAATTTGAAGGTACTTTTGTGTTCAGTTTACTTTTTTGAGTACATCTGCCAATAAGAAAGTCCAGCAATGAAAGTTATGCATGTATTCACAGACAGCTGGCAATCATAGTTGTGCTGCGCCTCTAGTGTTTGTATTTTTAGAGAGACGGCAAAGATTTTCGCCGTCACACTTTCATAAAATCGTTCTTTCATGGGTCTAACAGCAACACCATGAGCACACCAGCGAGTTGTTCATATGACACGCTATCATTAATTATATTATCCTATCTATTAGTATTAGCGGCAAAGAAAGAAAACCCTTTTTCTAGAGAACCAAGAAAGTATAATTAGAAAATATTTTCCGATTAAGAATTCGGACCACATAGCTTAAGTAAACAGTGTACACATCCATTCAAGTTTCTTTTCTGTTCTTAATTTATTACTGCCTGCAAGTCTTCGTGAATCCTTGACATTGTAGCTGCATTACCATGTCCCTGAGCTCATCTTATCGATACGCTAAGCCCATCTCTTTTCAGTCGTTTTAAATTATCAGAACGGATACACCAGATTTGGCCCACATTAAGAGAAATATCCTACATTTCTGTCATTTCAACATTACCATTGCTACTGTTAATATATCTTACAACTTCAGAGATCTATGTTAGTTGTGCTGTAATACAAGATACCAGAGTACCTTGCAGCTTTTGTCTCTCATCTCTGATAAGTATATCCCTTAAGTGGTTTGCTAAAACATGTATATATATATTTTTGGTACAAGCTTGGAAAGTAACTTTTTTTTTAATCGCTGACTTGCGATCGTATAAGTTATTATTTCAGCACTGGCTCATATTTGGATAATATTTCCACAATCCTAAGAAAAAAAAAAATTCATAATTCAATTAAAAGTCTTCTTCAGTTTGCCACCATATACCAACTTTTTCTTTGCTAGAAACAATGCGATAGTAAGCAATCTATAATACAAGATGTTCCTCTATTTTCCCATCTATACGTCAATCATAGCATTGACGTCCGTGTCACTTTTTGGAGCTAAAGTCCTGCTCCCAAAATGTTCCTAATTTGAAAGCTTGATTAATGTTCTCCGGTCTTCTCTCGAGTTTCTCGTTGTGGACATGTCCACTATTTATCGGAGAAGAAAATTTTGCTATTGATGTTTTCCCATTTAGAATAATTTTATTCAACAATTTCTAAGCTTTATGATTTTGCTTCTGTCACATTTTAAAGTTGGTATTTTTTTTAAAGTGCCTTTTTACACTTGGGTGTCACCCCCATCGGGTGTCACCCGGTGCGGACCGCACCCCCCGCACCTGCCTAGTGACGCCTCTGAGTCACGTTATTCTGGTGTATTTATTTAAAATGTGGGAGATCTTCATGCCCTACCCTGTATTTAAACAAATATGTCATAGTTTTGTCTCGTAGTATGACCATGGTTAATCTCAAACAAAATAAAGAAATAATCAACATAAACAGAATAAGCAGAAAGTCCAGATAAATTCTCTGAATGTTAAAGAAACGTTTGGGAAACATTGAATCAGGATTGTTAATAAGAGGCCATTGTTTGAATGAGCGACGAAGATAATATTACTGGTGTAACTAATCTCCCTTTGTTTACCCAGGTGCACACCAAACTGGTTATGTTTTACATGTATCTTCTACATTTTCTTTTTGGACTTCGGCACTTTAATTGTGAGTACGTTTGCCACGCAGGCAACCCCCAAAATAATTAATAAGTTAAAGAAATGTAATAATCTGGAACCTTCTATCCCCTTTCCTTGATACAAGTCTCTACTAGGTCTATATTTATAAAACATCACATGATGACATTTGCGGATTCTGCTTCGTAATTTCAAAATAAACCCTGGGAAGAATTAATTGAAACTAACTTACAACTTACAAATATATTCTCCATGGGGCATCAATACGTTTCTTATCTTTCTATTGATATTCGACTCATTAGTTAAGTCTAGTTATAATGTTTAATTCCTAAGACCTTGATTAGAGAGTCTACAGTAAATGTAGCTGATTGAATGTAGCTGTGTTTCCTGATTGTTCTCATTGTTCTTTGCAGTGCTGGAATTTGAATATGCAAAGTTAATCTCATTTTAGTTCATAACCTATTTTTCTATACTGAACTGATTACCCAAGAACATGATTTTCAGTGTCGTTAATTGTTAAACGGAGCTAATTATTTGTTTATGTATAAATAGTATAATGTTCTTATATTATAAATTACAGACGCTCTTCAAAAGAGTTGATTACGTCCTATACACGGCATCCACGCGCTAATGTAGTTGTGCATGTTTTAAATTTAAACTGTGCCAAATCATTTATTGGTTTTCCTGGCTGATTCAGGCAACCTATAATCCCATTCTCTAATGGCACTAGCAAAGAAGGGACACTTACACCAATATTGAATAAGAAATATCTTTTATTTTATTATCTTATCTTATCTTATACAATAAAGACGTTACTTCAAAAAAGAAGATGATTACGTCCTACGCGTCATGCATTATCAGTCATATTAACCAATGACTTAAATTCTGCCAAGTCACTGGTTTTCCTGGCTAGCTCAGGCAACCCATTCCATGCTCTAATAGCGCTATAGGGTGTGTGTAGGCCTATTTGTATTATCAATCAAATCGATCTAGCAGAATTTCGCCTAAAACCTTGGATTAATTAAAAAGTTATACCAGGAACTAGATCTAAACCTGAGCCTATATTATATCTAGATTTAGATCTAGATCAATCATCTAGTCTAGATGATACTATATAAGTAGACTCTATATACTAGATGTAATGTTTGAGATTTTAATTATTCGAAACGAATTTCTCGCTGTTTAAATTGTAGCTAGACTTCAGTTTGACGGTGTATAGGCTACATAAATGTGTGTGAAAGTCATATAGGCCTATATGGATCTACTTAGGTTCTAGATCTACTTACTTGACGAAATTCAAATTTTTGAAATTATGTTTACTTTTGAAAAAGTTATTTTAATATCTCGTATGCAAAGTTTAGATCAGTCTTTGAGTTGCGCGCATTCAACAAGCTAAGCATGTTCAGAGTACGCACGGTGCGAAAAAAGAAACAACTATCGACTATCGCTTTGAAGTTGCCTACCGGTATTTGTGAAGGACACCGGTCTTCTTGGATGTAGCTTTTACTTTCTAGATATTTTCTTTTTACTTTTAAGTTTATCAAACCATGAATTCCAAAAGTTTGCAGAATTTCGTATGGGGTGTATATATAGGCCTATAAAATCTTATGCTAATTTAAAAATAAGGCCTTTTAAACATTAAATATTAGGAAAGGGGTTGATAATCAAGACAATTGATACAAAAAGAAGATCCATGAAACATTTAGTCATACTTTAGATTTAATTAATAGAAGTACAGATAAAAAAGAACGCAATTTTAAGTCACTAGATCATATTATATTAGGTTACATTAAATTTATAGAATAATATAATTATAAGGCTTGTCTTTGAGTCTGAACATTAATGAGGAATGCAGTATTTCCCGTGGTAACGCAGCCCCAGTAGCGACCAACATATGGGCCAGATCTAGCGTAACCATTTAGACGATTTAGTATTTTAGACTTTCTTTTCTCCGACTTCATCTGTCCTATAAAACGTTTTCGTGGGGCACCCCTGCTGTTACGTCGACCACCTGTCAGCTCCCCCAAAAAACACAAAACATAGAGACTGCTTTTGGCCAACGTTTGTCCCCGATAATGGATACGCGCCCTGGATTTTTATAAACATTAATGTGTACATCTGTCTCCGTTTATTCAAGCAGCCCTCCCCACCCATACGTATTCTACTTCTCACGGCTCTATTTAAATTTTTGTTGTTTTCTTTAATTGAGGGTTCTCAACAGAGAATGCGTATTCTAATATTTCAGGAAAAATGCACGTAATAAAAGGGGAAGGGAGGCTGAAAAACAACATACTTGTTCAGGGGCGTAGCTAGAAATTTTCTGGAAGCCCGGGGGGGGGCTGACCTCTTTTGGGGGCCGCTACATTTTGTGTAATACTTAATTTTTAATGTAAAAACACACTCATTAGGGGGCCCCGCTCAAATGGGGGCCCGAGGAGATTTTCTAATTCTCCCCCCTTCTCCCCCACCCTATAGCTACGCCACTGGACTTGTTATGCGGATTTATCTTATAAACATAGAAAGGTGCCCCGTAAGCGCTAGTATATAAATCAACTTTGGCGTCATTTTTCCTTTACTGGCATAGACTTCATAGAGGAAACTAGCTGGCAGCAGATGGCCTTTGAAAGAGACGCACAGCTCTCAAAGGGCTTAAAGAAATGCCCTGCAGAAGACAGGCGCAAAAGACGTTAAGAAAACTGAAATATTACCCTGAGGACAAAAGCTTCGTCTGCATTATGTGAAAAACAATGCAGATCACAACTGGGTTGACGTAGTCATATGAAACACTTACATTTATCTTCGGACTCGAAGACATTGCCATTATTATGAATAAGAGTTGTATGTATTATTACAATTTTACTTCTATCCTGAAGTGTCTCTAAATAAGTTGATTTTAATAAATAGTGTTACACTATTCAATATGAATGTTCATTTTTGTTTTTACTTCTCACGGCTCTATTTTAATTTTTGTTGTTTTCTTTAGTTGAGGGTTCTCTAACAGAGAATGCGTATTCTAATATTGGCCTAACCAAGGTTTAATAGTATGTTTCTATTCTTCTTTGATTTGTAAAAATGTCTTTTAATGATCCCTAATAATTCGATTACATTTTTAAATTATACAATAAGCTATGGAAGTGGTTCGATGAAAATTTGTTCGTTCATTAAAATTAGTATTTTGAGTTTTTTATTTTAGTGTACGTTACCATGAATAAAATAAGCAGCCTAATTTTTATTTTGTTTTTCGTTACTTTTAAGTACTAACCAAAGACATCCAATAGAGCTTGGACGTAGTTTGGTTTTTATGAATTATGGGTGCTGGTATAGGCACTATTATGTTTCAAAACTTTAGGTGTTCTAGTGTTAAATACAATGTCTGAATAACCAGATACATATCAGGGTATATATATCTAGCTGCAGACACCAAGGATCACAATGTTCATTAAAATTTACAAGAACCATCATCTTCCCTGCCACAGTTGATTAATGCTAGATGTAGTAGGCCTTGTTTTTAGCTGAGATAAATGAAATGGTAAGACACCAGTGTAAAACATATATGATACATTTTTTTTGTTTGCACACATTATTAACATGAAAACCAAAAGCTTTAACAAGAGAACATATGATGTATTTGAACATTTTAATAAATAGTAACTATGTACACAAACTCCTTTTTTTTGCATAGTGTATGATATCCAAGAAATATAATTTACATATTGAGCATCACATTCAATGATTTTGACACAGAATATATTACACATTTGAAACAAATGTATATCATTTTAAACACAGATATATATCATATTGAAACACAAATGTAATACATATTTAAACACAAATATATTACATATTTAAACACAAATATATTACATATTTAGACACAAATATATTACATATTTAGTCACGAATTAAGATTGAAAGAAAGAGTAATATATTAAAGAGACTACTTAAACAACTGCTAACAATAAATCATTAACAAGAAAGAATAAAGTTTGTGACGAATTAAAATATTACAGTTTAAAATAACTCCATGAAAAAAATTCTGAATTTAACATACAATCACAAAACTGTAATAATAATTATATTAATTTAAATGAAAAACAATTGCACAATTTCAAAAAAAAAATAATTAAGCCAGTCTGCTCTATCCAGAGTCTGGTAGCTAACACATCAACTCATATATCACTTGTAACAACAAAAACAAATTAAGTTTTCATTTTGAAATTTGAGGATTATCAATGCTACAAAATAAAGTTTTTATTTTACATATTAATATAATTAATGAGGCACGGTGGCTGAGTTGTAAAGCCATTGACTTCACAACTGGAGGGTTCCAGAATAGAATCCTGGGATTCTTAATTTTGGGATATTTAGGGCATCTCTGAGTCCACCCAGCCTTAATGTGTACCTGAAATTAGTTTGGGAAAGGTAAAAGTGGTTGGTCCTTGTGCTGGCCACAAAAACAGATGAGCTTTATACCATCTGCCCTATAGAACGAATAGTCTGAAGGGGGATTTTAACTTTTTTTAAAATACTAAATTAATACTACTTGTGGTCAAATATGAGAAAAATCTCATTTCCCATGAAGATGGCTGGGAGGCCTGTCTTCACTTTGAATACTGATTATTGGTATGGCACCAGATTAAATATTTATTCTAAAAGAATTTTCTTCACTGAAATATCTTTGAACCTTTTATTAATGTACAAATCAATAATTTGTATAAATACTTGACCACTAATTTAGTCTGACCCAAAATAAATAAAAATGTTAAGCACACTCCTTAAAAGTTACACAGTTGCTACCTGTGTTACATTTCCAGAGGTTTGATTTTCTAAATATTACATCTCAGGAGGTTTGATTTTTTAAACATTACATCTCCAGAGGTTTGATTTTCTAAACATTGCTCCACCAGTTTTTATTTAAGTATGTGTTGTTGTTTTTTTTGCAACATATTTCAACATTTTTTTTTCTTGAATCTGCTTTAAACATTGTAACAAGAACAAAAGAAATCTTTTAAATAATGATCTCAATTGATTTCTAAATTCTCCTTTTAGTACATATAAATACAAACAAATTTTCTTAATTAAGAAGTAGATTTAAAACATTTTAAATTTTACAAAACAGACTGTGAAAAATGTATATAATATATTGAAGTGTCTATACATAAAAAAAAAAGATTTATGATTACTAACAAAAATTAAAGTGAATTTTTAAAAAGCAGCCTGAAAGTATTTTTATAAAAAAATTTACAACAAATGAGTAGAAATAGTTGGAACCAAGGAATCATCATTATATGCATCTTACTAACCAATAAGAGTTATTGCAATGTTCCCTTAACAAAAAAGACAAGTTTAAATCATAAAAGTAAATTATTTTTTTTTTGTAAAAGCCCACACCTTTATGAAAACCCCAAATTTAATTTCATCCCGATTAATGATGTCAATGTGGATGGTCAAGGCAGCTGTAAGTGACTTTGTCAACTATGAAGAAATTAAAGTAAAATACAAGTCTTAAACAACAACACAAAAATGATACAATAAGCTAACATACATATCTTAGCCATGGCGTCAAATCAACAATTTTGTAAAAATTAAACAACAATGCAAAAACAATAAACTAAAGACAGTAGCTCTGCAGTCATATTAACAATGTAGTGGGGACAAAAACACAGAAAAGAGCAAACAAATACAGCTTTGCTGTGACACAAATACTTAAGTGGAAAAAAAAAAGGTAGCCGTTATTTGAGCAAAGTTTACTAAGTGCCTAGTACATTTTGTCACAAAGCTGAATGCTTTGGTCATCAACATTGGATCTTGAATGTCTCAGAGCATAAAAGCAATGAGAACTATTAATGCTAAATATAGAACAAAATGGTAATGCACTATTTGAAAGGGTATTGTTCACTTGCCTCTATAGTCTGCTATTATTTTGCATAGTCTTAGGGAAATGTGGAGACTACGTTTTTTTTTGTTTCTTCCAAATAAATATAAAAATTAGAGCATAGACGTGAAAAAAAATACAATCCAGTAACACACCATTTTAGGAAACTTAAAATCAACTTTTGTTACTGTAAATTGAGCTTTCAGTTTATTTTTTTTTTTAAAGTAGTCAAAAAAAATTTACACAAAAATAATCTCATAGTGATATGCTGCCTTGAGTTTTGTTGGTGTAAAGTATTTAAACATAGTGATAACATAGGAAACACCATCCTAGTTTTAAGTTGGTCAAAATTTTGTTTCTGCTAAACTCAACAAGTTTTAATTACTCTGAGCTGTGTTAAGCATTGATTTTTTTTTAATAAAAAAAAAATCAGCTTCAAGTGCAAAATGGTTACAAATTCAAATAAAGAAAAAAATATTTACAGTAGTGTTTAGGTCAAAAAGTATATAAAATAACAAGTTTTGGTTCAGTATTCAATTCAATATACAATATATAATTGAGGAACTGTTATCTGGAATCATGTTCAGGTCTTGAAAGATTGGCTTGATAAATAAAATCACTGTCCTTTAATGATACCCCAGTATCTTTATGTAAAGATAAATCTTGTAAGTTGATGCCCTCTTTTGATTTGTCTTCCTTACTGCTGCCATTTACTTCAACTGTAACCTTATCACTCTTCACCTATAAAAATACAAACAAAACTTATAATAAATAATAATGGAAATGGACTACCTGGCATATATAATTTACATTCACATAGTCAAAAACACACCATACAAAATGATCTGTTGTAAAGACTTTCACTTGCTATATCAATCTTTTCCTTAGCATAGTCAAACATTTAAAACTCTTTTAGGTGAAAATTACAATTGAAATCACTGCAGGATGTCAACAAAAACAACATGTCAGAGAAAGCCAGTATCTTATATAATATTCTGACCAACTCTTTTTTTATAAAATAAATAAAGCAATGTGTCCAACTGAGACCATTTGTTATAAAAGCCTGTGTTGATAAACATGAACGAATAACAACAAAACTCTAGCTATAAGCTGTTTAATCATTTGCCATCTTGGTTGACAATGAATGTTACAAGGGATGTTACTCCCAAAACACTGAGTGGTGCAACCTATATAAAACACACATCAACAGCCTGAACACTTACTTGCAACATCACAACCTGTGGGCAGTTTAGACCAATCACTTGTTGCTATGTTGCAGGACTGTATGACAAGGGAATGAGCTATAGGTCTAAACTGCCCATAAGTTGTGACGTTGCAGATCAGAATAAGAGGCCTTCTACAACAAATGGTCTCAGTGTCCAACATAAAATACTAACAGTGAAGAGTAACAAGGGAAGTAATATCAAAGAATAGCTGTAATTTTAAGTTATTTCCCTTATTAAGCACTAGCGGTAATTAGAACACTGGTAATTGAAAGTTGCTAGCCACTTTAGAGGATGAAGTGTGTTCAATTGTAGTTGAATTATTTTTATAAATTTTGATTGTCTGACAATTAAATGCCTAATGTTCAAATGTGTAATACTGATGGTCTTCATGTATACTTTCAATGTGCACTAAAAAACAATGAACTAATTTGTTCATTATAAATCTAAATACATATTTTACTTAATGCTAGGCAGTTCTGCTATTGTGTAAAAAAAAAAAAATGTAAGCATGAAAGTGCCATTGTGCTGAATATCACCAACCTTATAGAAACACAGAGCAATTAAAAATGTCAAAGCTGCAATCAAGGAGAAGACAAGTGCCAGAACCATCAAGTTGATGCTCATGTTGTGATTGTCATAAAAGAAACAGGAGCCCTCTCCATCACAGCGTTTCTGCCACACAAGACAAGCAAGGTCAAACATTTTGCCAAACAGTATTGGACCAGGTATAGAACCTTCAGATAAAGGAAAACAAATAATGAGTATTAAGATAGGGATGAAAATATAAAGGTCATTTGATATAAAATTGATATACAGAAAGAGACAATAACAAAATACATTACCTAAACACCTGGCCACTATCCACTGTATGCCTAATCCAAAAGATCTTTGATGATCAGGGACACAGCTGCAACAAAAATAATGTTAATCTTAATAAAAATAATAGGCCTAAATGTAAAAAGGGTTATTCAAACTCAGGGCTGGTCCTAGCTATTGCGGGGCCCTATGTGAATCTGATTGCGCGCGCCTATAGTCTGGGTGGAAAGAAGGATAATAAGTGAAATTAAGATTTTGTATCGGAAAATAAATTCGGATTTCCTATTTTTTTCATTCTTTTCTAAGTACAAAATTGCGATCAAGTTATCTTTAGTTTACGAATCTTGCAATCTATGGCATATTTATATGTTAGTGACTATAAAAGTAAATAAGGTATGGGAACTTCCTGTTAAGGTGAAAATTGCCCAATTATTCTATTTTATTACATGAAAGCTGCCAATGCCTTTTTTCTTTTATCGCGCGTAGGATTGGCAATGAATGACACCCACGAATGACAATTCTGTCTATTTTTCATGAGATTTTTATGAGTTTTCAGATTTTAATGAGTGCAGGACACTTCCAGGAATTTTTCGTATATATTTTGCACACAGAATTAGCGCGGGGCCTATGAAAGCGCGGGGCCCACTGCGACCGCATAGGTTGCAGTGGCCTAAGACCGGCCCTGTTCAAACTAATTCTATTGATGGTCATTTAAATTCAAAGAAAATCAAAAGAGATGTGATCAATTTCAAAAGGGATGTTTATCATATTACATTATTGTAACAGTGAAATCAGGGACATACATGTTGCTGTGATTTGGAAACAGATGCCAAGCTGATGGGCAAGACATGAGGACAGTTGGAGAGACTCGCCCAGAACCAAGATGCCTGGAGGAAGCTGGCTGGTGGCCTATGCCCCAGAAGGGACCACAGGCAGAGATGAGATGATGAAATCAGGCACAGAATATGATAGTATGTTTATTATCTTAAAGAACAGAATGTATTTAAAAAAAAAGATAATAGTAATCCCGATGTATCATATATAACATGTAAAGAAGTTGATGTACCATACCATATATAGTATGTAAAGAAGTTAAGTACAAGTTAGGGTGAAGAACAACTTACCGCAGCGTGGCTGTGAGAGAAGGCATGGATGTAATGAAGACAAAGACAATCATAAATGTGAAGAGGATCATGAAAACTGTAAGCCACTGGCACTTGTATTCACATTTCCCAAACACTCCCATGTGGGTAGTCCCTAGTGCCCAGTCCTCATCTGTCACATTATAGTTCACACAACTACAGTTGTAGTACATCTGCAAGGAAAAAAACAATAAAATAAGTTTCTTTGAAATAGTAATGATATTGTGTCACTACCCCAATGACAATGTGGCTTGCAAATAGTTGCCAACAGTTGAAAAATAAAAAGCTAAATTGCCAGGAAAAATAAAGCGCCTAGATCCTGGACAATATATAGCAAAAATACTTTGTCTATCAGCGATGGGAGGATGTTTGCTTTGCTACTAGGGGCCAATAAAGAAAAACATGGGCTATGAACTTATTAACAGGATGTTAGATCTAATAACTAAATATATATATATCACATATGTAAAGCATTGTCATGAATTCCAATGATTAAGGATGAATACAGTAATTCATGTGAACACATTAACCCAGTTTCAACCTTCATATTTTGAAATACATGAGGCAGACAAAGCTGTTGTTCACATGAGACTATTTAATTTTTCTTTTTGCCACCAAGGCCTATGTTCTTATGGTCTCAAATGTGTGTCCTGTAACTTTTTTGGAGAGCTACACAGCTCTTTCCATATCAGAACATATTGTTGGACACATGACACTATAGTTAACTGTGGACCACAGAAACAAATGAACCTTACATTATTTGCCCTATAAATTAAAAAAATCTGAAAGAGGACCTTACTTTTTTTTCACATAAGCTCTTATCTGGTTATATAATAAGGCAATTTTTTTTTTAAAAGAAAAAAAAAATAACAACTATAATTGGGATTGGATTGTAAGTTTAAATTAATATCCAACACAATAATGGAAGGCTGCCTGGTTGTGTGGCATGTGCAATAGCCTTGTTTGACAAGGGTTTGAACCCTGCCTACTGTTATCACCACCTGTCCTGCAGGACCTTTGTGCTAGGATGTCATCATCTTCAAATTTGAAGGAACATTGGAGAAATTTAAAACAAAACAAATAATGTTTTTAATCCTTACCTTTGATTTCCCATCATGCTTAGAGCTAGTACATCCTGCATAGCAAGGTGAAAAATACATGACATTATCTCGCCCACACATGGGGAAATAATCCTCTTCTGCACAGCCACATTTTTGATTGCACGAGTTATTAAGTGCTTTCCCCATAAAGGTGGCATTACTGAAACGATAAATACACAAGTAAATTTGAGAATGCTTGTATTGGCAATAATGATGTTGATTTGGTTCAAAATTCATTGGATTATGTTTTGCAAAGCCTTGTATTATCTTATTTAGGTTTAGTGATAACATGTTTCATTTTTTTTTAAATATGTATGTATACAGCAGTAATTAGACATTGTATCCCATTTATGTTTGCTTGAAAATAATTCATCAAAGTAATTTTCAAAAATAAATTTAAAAATGCTGACTTAAGTACCCAAAATAAGGTATTTGAAATGATATGGGAGTTTTTATTTCATCAATCCTAAACAGTGCACATACTTATAAATATAATATTATTTTATATTATAATTGATCCTGCCACAAATGGACATTATTTTTTTAGGTTTTATTTTATTTTTAATTGCACAATTAATAAAAACTATTAGTGGTAAAAAAAAATTCACAAAAGAAAAACAAAATAATGATCTGCATATTCTAACCATTGATGTGTATTTGTACAACTTTTTATAAAACAAATTGATAAAAAAAACTTGTTCTCAGGTTCGGCTCCCCAGATTTACATACTTCTTAAAACTATCCTAACCTCATAGCACTAACCATACACACTGGTGAGTTCTATTTTGTTTTGTCTTATAGACTATTTTAACATAACTCATGCAGCATACCAAACTTACACAGAGGATTATTACAACAGAACTAATGCTACAATGTTAATGATTAACGCAGTTAATGAAATTGTCATTTGCCAGCTAAAATAAATTTAACAAGATCCCCATAAAACAAAAGTTCTGCTGTTAGTAGTTCAATATTTTTGTTTTAAATGTTATCAATCTATAAAACAGCTACAGGACTCTACTTGGGAGAATTTCACTTTCATTTAAATTGAGGTAGGGAAGGGAGAGTCTGCAACAATTAACTGGATGTACAATCTTTGACCAGTGGTTGACACTATACTATACTACATTTGCAGTCTGTGGCATTTTACGTCTCGAAAGACAATCCTTTCCCCTTGCAAGCTCTTGTGTGACTAAAGAGGCTGATCCTTGATACACAGCTGTGATCGCAGGTTGGGCATTGTAGTCACCAGGCGCCGTTGCATTTTCACCCTTCTTTCTGCTTCTGTTGTGTACGGCATCTGTAATCCAGGACCCCTCCTTTATGCTCTCTCTCCATGTGAATCTATCCAGTGCCACCTCTTCCCAGCTGCTGGTGTTGATCTTAAAAAGCTTCATGTCCCATTTGCATACATCTGTATAACATAAAAGTGGGCAACCAGTGGCTCTTCTGCCTTCTATTAGATCGCCATACAGAATATCCTGTGGGAGTCGACCTACTGGCATTCTACGAACAAAGGCCAAGCCAGCCAAGGCGTCTGCTGCTGATAACAGAGCAGATGTCCTCTGGAAAACTATTCAATGTTTCAACGCTGCGGGCTAAAACCAAGATTAGGGGTTACTCATCAGGGAACTCCTGTATGCTGATGATGCAGCTATTGTGGCTGATTCTGATACCCAGCTACAGTCCCTAGTTGACAAACTATCTGCTGCTTGCCAGAAGTTTGGCTTAAACATCAGTCAGAGCAAGACTAAGATACTTGTACAAAACACAAATACTGCACCTCAAATAAGCATTAATGGCCAACCACTAGAGATTGTAGATCACTTTTGTTACCTTGGCTCCATCATATCCAACAACACTCTACTGGATAACTACATTTGCACATTCATTATAAATTAGAGGGTTGACACAGAACATAACTACATTAGTGAGACACAGTTGTTAAATTGTCATGAGGGTGAGGTGGCACATACTACTAGTGCTAACACTTAACTAATGTTAACAAAATATTTGATGGACATTCTCAGCCTGATAACTAACCTGAACTTAGTGGACAGCCTGTAAAACAAACAGTTCAACTAGAAAACCAAAAAGCCTATAAATAATGTGGAAAATGGTGGCCAAATGCCAAGGCAGTTGGCACCTAAATCTAGGTTCAAATCATGATAAACTTTTTTTTTTTTTGCTTTAATTGTATTACTTGGTCTACCCAGCTTTGAGGCTTAAACTAACACATCTTGAATTAATTAAAAGTAAAGTTCAAATACTTAAACAGCAAGAGGAGTAGAGAACACTACTTTACATTGCCAATTGGTTAGATTTAATGTGGCCAGAACAATGACCATTTGATTTTACTTAATCTATTAAAATGGGGTGCTGCAGCTGAGTGGTCAAGACCTTGGGTTCCAAACCAGGAGTCCAGGGTTCCAATCTTGATGAAGACTGAGACTTTAAATTTGGGATTTTTAGGGCACCTCTACGTCCACCTAACTCTAATGGGTATCTGACTTTATAGTTGGGGAAAGTAAAAGCAGTTGGTCATTGTGCTGGCAACATGACACACTGCTCATTAACTCTTGGCCACAAAAACAAACCTACAGACCTTAACATCCTCTGCCCTATACATTGCATTGTCTGAAAGGGAAACTTTTACTTTACATGTTGTAAACATGTACCAAACAAATCTACACATCTAAAAGCTAAAAGAAAACCTTCCCATTTTATAAAATAATACACTCTCTTTATAATTTACAATGTTCTCTCTCATGATGTGCTAGTGTTTTTTTTTCCACATTCAGCTAAAACCTATATGGCAAACAATTTAATTTATCTTTAATTTATTCAAAGTACCTGACATCTGTCTGTCCATAGGAAAGTGTCACACCTGCAAATGGTCCAGTGTCACACTCCATGAGAAGGGAGAAAGCTAAAGCAAACAGAACAAAGGACATAATAGTGCACAGGCGAAGGATGCCCCTCACTTTCAGATTAAATAGTCGAACAATGAAACCACCAGCAAAAGTGGCTCCACCGCCAGCTGGAACAACTGCTAAACCTAAAAGTAAAAAAAAAAGTTATTAAAGTCTTAATTTTATAAAATTTTCTTACATTAACCTTTGGTAAAACTTATGTAACCAATCATATGATGATGTACATCATTGTATTATTGTTGACTAAATAGGATATACATGTATTTTTAGTATAAGTATTATAGTTTCTACAAGCAATATTATAAACAGCTACCAAAATTTGTTCACTTACCTACATATAAAGCAGCTGTTCCTGCAGAAACCCCAAACTGGTACTCTATAAACTTTGGCATGAAAGTGGAAAAGCCTGCCACTAGTACACCTGTATATTAGACACAATGAGTAGATATATGAAGCTTTGTCAGTAACCTTAATGTTTGAAGTAAGAAGGAGTGAATGCATAAAAAAAATGTAATATAACTATGAAATAATAGGTAATTTTATCAGCAGCAGATGTCTTGCTTTCCTTAGTCATGTTCCCAGAATGCCACAAGATCAACTCCCATAAGACATTCTTTATGGTGATCTGATTGAAGGCAGGAGAGCCGCTGGTTGTCTACTTTTAAAACATATACTGATGTATGCTCTTCAAATCAACACTAACAGTTGGAATAAAAAAAGAGGCACTGGATAGATCCACATGGAGAGCAAGCATAAAGGAATGTCCTGGATTTCAGATGACATACATACCAAAGTAGAAAGAAGGGTTAAAGTGCAACAGAATCTGGTGATTAAAGATGGACAACCTGTGACCACAGCTGCGTATCAGGATATGTCTCTTTATTTGCATGAGAAGTTGCAAAGAGAGAAGATTATTTCCAAAGACAAAAAAGATTTGTCTAAAAGAATAAATTCTTTTGACCATAAACAAGAAAAGAAAAGGAGGGCTTCCTGGTAATGTAGTTATCTCAATGGTCCCTATAGTTTGAACCCTGCCTGCTTCAATACCCAGCCATACTACAGGAGGTTTGGGTTAGGATGTAAATAATATTAAATTTAAATTAAGATTTTATACTTTAAAATCTTGAGATGACATACTAAATATCTTCTATGAAGATCACATCACAAGCAAGGAGATTAGAAACAGGATCACAGCAGCAATTGGGCCCAACAATGATCTTCTGACCACAGTCAAAGACACAAACTAAAACTTTATGGTCCTCAGGACTTGCAAAGACCTTTCTTCAGGGAAAAGTACCAGGAAGAAGAAGAAGTGGCAGAAAGCGATGTGAAGACAACATAAAAAGAATGGACAGGCCAGTTTGATAAGAGATTCTATTCAAGGCAAAAGAAAGAGAGGAATGGAGAAAGATGGTCAACAGATCATCTGTGGTGCCCCAACAGTTCAACAGGTTTATTTTCAACAAGCTTTATTTGCATTAATTTCTTATGGTTACAATGCAGGGAATAAAGTTGTTTGAATGAATTTAAAGGGTTTAGCTGTTAAATAGTTCCACTGTCTGAACAGTGACTGAGGCCTAGTCAAACTCATATCCACAATGCCCTTGTGATTCCCTGCTGGTCTCTGAAATTGAACACCCTGAACAAACCTTTTTTTTAATACCCATACATTCAACTCACCATCAGCAGCAGCTGCCAAATTGATAAACATGAATGGAATGTTTGTGAGCAAAAGTTTTATGGACAGCAGACAATCTTTTAAACCTAAACTTTTCCCAGTGACATCTGTACTTTTCATTGCCTGTGCTTCTTTGCCTCTCTCTAGTGCATACTTCTTGGAACCTGAATGCACAAATAAGTGAAGCTGAGTTAGTTTCTAACACAAGCGGAATAATATGTAACTTTTAAAGGCCTAAGTAAACATATATATCTTTAGTATTGCATAGTTTAAATCGAATTGTAACTTGAAGGTATCTTTAAAGCAGATAAGAGAAATAAATACTACATAAAAATAGATAGTTCAGCATTAAAGAATGCAAATATATAGAATAATAGGAAAAAAAACACTTTATTATCCTTAAGGAAAACATTTTTCACAAACAATTTTTCTAGTATTATAATAATTTAAAAAATTGAATTAAAAAAAGGAGATTTTCTT
Organism: Biomphalaria straminea; assembly: GCA_021533235.1. Lineage (NCBI taxonomy): Eukaryota > Metazoa > Mollusca > Gastropoda > Planorbidae > Biomphalaria > Biomphalaria straminea. The sequence goes on from JADKLZ010084329.1 coordinate 7,583,406, forward strand.
TCCTCTCTTGCTTAAAAATTAGATTTGAATTTTGGAAACTGGGAATAGTAACCAGTCTAAATTTCAGGACTTTGTTTTTTTATAAAAATAACGAAAGGACGGTGACTGTTATATTATTAACATAAAAAACTTTTCAAAATATGCCTTGGAATCAGCATTCCATTGCTTTGCTAATCAGTTACAACACTCACTCCATTTGAGTTCCTCAAAATAGGGTTAGAAATCAGAATAGTTTGGCACAATGCCAGAGAAAAAAAACAACAACATATTCCTATAGGAACTGACGAAAGGATTTTATTAAGAGCTTAAAGTAATTATATAAGCATTTTAGACAACAAACAGGAACTAGTTACCTGGCAGTGATGATGGATAGGCCAACAAAGGGAGTGAAAGCAGCACACCGAATACACCACTGATCAAAAAGCCGATCCACCAGGCTCCGACCCACTTAGGGTTGCTAGTATCTAAGCCAAGCCTGCGAAAAAAATTGAACATTGTCAAGTTCCAGGAGAATTACACCAAAGCTTTAAATATTCTACAAATATTAAATAAATATTAAATAAGTTGAGATTATTAAACCCCTTTTTTGAACATTTCTACTCAATTAGAAATAAATAATATCCTTAATTGTTTGAAATAGTATTTAATTCTTAAATGTACAATATATATTTAAAAAAAAATGTAAATATATTACGTTGTTGGGTCAACTGTCACCTCTGTGTAGATGTTTAGAAACTCAGCCCCAACCATATATCCAATGGCTGGTCCAATAATAGCCCCAGTGTAAAATATACCTGTTGGCAAAGCATACAAAGTTAAATTAAAACTAAAGACCTTTTTTGATTTGTTTGACTTTTCAAAACAATTATACTAATATTGAATTACTAGAATACATTTTTTTTCTAATGTTAAAGCTATTTCCCTATTTGGAGCAGAAACCTGGGGACTGAAGGACAACTAATACTGCCATTAGAAAAGTGCAAACAGTTTCCTCTTAAGAAATCTTTACGTCTGCTCTGACACCCTTAGCAACAGCAATCTCCTGCAGCCAAGTTTCTGCAGAAGAAGAAATCAGAAAGAGAATTGGTCTGGATTGAGCTCACCTAGTAGAAGTTGCCAACTAGTATCACAAGGCAAAAACTGTCATTTAAGACAAGAGAAAGAGAAGTACCTGCAACATGAACTAGCAGAAGTCAACTTATAGTTTGGTTACCCCTCAACCCAAATGAAAAGGAAGCCCAGGCCATAAAATATGGAGATCATCTATTGGTAGCCTCTAACCCAGAAAGGCTGCGGGTAGGGGGGAACTATCTGAGAAGTGTGTCCATAGACATAAATAAATATAGACTGGCTGATACAGGATTTTTACGAAACGAAAATTTGTTGCAATTTTGTGTACTTTATTATACAGCATTTATGAGAGTATAAAAGTAAAGTATTCATATCTATTTCAGCCATAACCTATATTGTAAATAAGGAGGCAGTGTATAGTTTTGTTTAATCTCTAAGACTGAAGATCATGAAACTTTTCGGAATTCGAATACAATAGATATACATGTTTTCAAGTTACATGAAGTTATTTCCTTTTTCCAGTCTATATTTATTTATGTCTATAAATATACCTATTTTCTTTCCTAAAAATAGTAGCCTATTTTAATCATGTTTCCTGTAATTGCTTTATAGTGTAAGTGTGCTTTTTTTGTGATAACTAGAAATATATTCTATGCTAACCATTATAAAATGATGATACTCTCTGTGGAACATTCTCATCGATGTAAGTCACACCCAGTGTGTACAAAGCAGTGGCCCCAGCTCCGTGAAGACCTTGCCCCAGGAAGAAAAAATACTTGTAGTTAGATAAACTTGATGCAGCACTGCTGGCACAACGATGAGAGCTGTTAGACATAAGTTTACATACAGTGTCATCTGCATTGTCCACGATGTAACTCCCAGATATAAAGTGAGGCAAAGCAAAGACAAATGAGCCGATTCCTAAAATAAGAATACTGATGCCTGCAATAAATAAACAAAATGATTTTTTTTTAATAATGGAAACAAATGTATTTATTTTGTACATCGCTCCTAAAACTTTATAATATACAATATTACAATTAATGTTAATTGATTGTTAAGTCAAAATATGATTTACATTGACGTCTACATTTGTACTAAAAATCTAGAGTCTAATCTAACTACTTATTTTGTTTTTATTTTATAGATTATAAGTTAAGTAATACCACAATATTAACAAGTTCATAATAGTTTATTAGATATATATTTAGATAATAAAGTAAAGGTGGTTGTTCATTGTGCTGGCCATATGAAAGCCTCATTAACCGTTGCCCATAGAAACAGGTGACCATTTACAACATCTGCCGTATACATCTCAAGATCTGAAAAGGGAACTTTACTTTTGCTTTTAAGAGTCTAGTCGTGCATCTGGGCATCACATTATGATGATTACTTTAGGACTTGAACTAAACTGCTAGAACTATAGTCATAGATCTTGACTAGAATCATGGGGTATAATGACACAGATCTTGACTAGAATCATGGGATATAATGACTCGAATGGCAGATTGAGAGAGTAAATGTCTAGATCCAAAATGTGTCTAAATAATTGTTTAAAACTATTACTGAATTTAAAAGTAAGCTAGTCTGATGTCTACCTAAATATCTTGGTTTGTGTCCATGCCCGCCAAAATAGGAAACCGGAATTACTAGCAGAACAAATACAATATCGTAACAGCTGGCAATGAGCCCGGATTCAGTGCTGGATATTTCATATCGTTTCTCTATTGTCGAAATCACTGTGTTTACAAACCCATTGACAGCCATCCCCTGAAATAGATAGATTAAATAAAATTATTTTATTTACATTTTATAAACAAAGATGGTCTAAAGGCACATTTATGTCATATGATAGGACAAATTCGTACAAGTAGATTACTATTTGCTCCCTAGTCATTCGAGCATCGAAAGAAAGGCCTAGATTACACAGAGAAACTAAAAATTCACGACTAGCACTAGCAGGTAGGACTATATCATAGTAATATTACTAATATGAGTAGGCCTATATCGCGTATGACATAATCATAATTAGGCTAAAAGGATTCGAACTCCTGTAATTTATGAAATAAGATTAAATAACATATGTAGTGCTGGCCTGTGACACAGTTTTCTCCGCTTAAAGTTAAAATGTGACACTAAGACTGATCTCATTCTTCTTATTCGAGTCCAGAGTACCAGAGCGCACTCAGATTACCGTGATTACGCAGTTTATCACTATCAGCAAGTGAGCAAGGTCTAAGGATCTATAGACACCTACATGCCCAAGGGACTTAATTCACCAATCGTAAACAAACAACATCACGTGACAGCCTTTATGGATTACATAATTTGTATAGACGATATATAGATCTAGAGAATCACACAGCTAGTAAAATGTTTGTCTACGATTGGTGAATGGCTCAATGAGGTCCATGATTAGCAAGTCGCTCTTCTAAAAAAAAGTTTACAGATCCTGATGAGTAATAAAAAGTCGAGTTTATAATAACAACACATGCACATAATTTTATGATAAAGGACTCAAAAAGGAGTTTGTCCAATAAGCATTCTAGGTTTTTGTCTTGCAAATGATCTCAGGTTGCAATACTGGCAAAAACACATGAACATAATGTACATCATTACCCCATTCATTTAGGTCTACGCCTACTGTATTCGTGACAATACGGTATTTATGAGAGAGTTAGATTCCCACCTGGAATAAATGACATCAGTCATAATCGTCCAGGTATTTCCCGTTTCTTTACCATTTGGATACCAGCCATTGGGCACATGTTTTACCTCATTAACAGCACACACTTATACACACACACACACGAGCACACACACACACACACGAGCACAGCTGCACACATATTGTGCACACATATTGCGCACGCTTACTGCAGCTGGGAAAATAGCGTTGTATGGATCCAGCAAGATACCCCTGGACCCGAATATAATGGTGGGCCCCTTTCCCGTAGTATGAACGGAACACAAGTCAAATCGATTCATCTAGCAAGTATCGGTCCATCAATAAGATGGCATTCCAATGCGGGTGCTAACTTTTTTTAGCGACATTACACTCAACTCAATAACGAATTCTGAGTGTCTAACTCAGTTTTTCTCAACCTTTTAACCCCTCTTTACAATCCCACACTCTGCCGCGACCCCCCTCCCCCCGTTCACACACACAGCAATATAAGAACATACACAAACAATCCATTTTTTTATGGTTTTTGGCGACCCCTGTCAAATCGTCAATAGACCCAAGGGGGTAGCGACCCACAGGTTGAGAACCTCTGGTCTAACTAGTCATAGAGGACATTAATTTAACTACTTCAAATTTCATAATACAGTAAAAAAAAAAATACAAAATAAAGATCCTTTAAAAAAAAAAGAAGCTTATATAAGGGGAAGAACTCCGCACTTACAACCGCGTCACTCAAAAATGTAGATTTTATATCCCTTTTTCGATCTCATGTAAAGAAATAAAAATTAATAATTAATTGACAAATTGTTTTATTTTTTTTTTTTATAGATTCACGTTTTTTGTTAGGTGCAAAAAATAAATGCTTCCATTCCTGTAGGAGAAATGACATGAGCTCGTAAACAATTAAGTGGCTGAAACCATATCTGTGAATAGGCCTACTGTAGTTCTAGTTTCTCTCTTTAGCATCCAACAAGGTAATTAATAACCAGTAACTTATTGACTATTTGGTTATTGTTTTAGGGCCTACAAATGGATTGGTGTATTGTCTACTACGCCTATGAATAATTGCGTAAAGTTTCAACTTCAACCTAGAATGGGTGAATGAGAAATAACGAGATCCAACTATTTTACCAGACAAACAGAATGAGTTAATATAAACTTAGTAAAAAAAAGTTCTTTTTTTTTCTTTTAAGGGCCCTAGAGACAGAGTAATAAACCGAGACCAGCCGTCATACAAGGCCTGAGCACTGACAGGCGACGTCACAACCTGTGGGCGTGGCGACCAATAACTCGTTGCCACGTCGTACAGAGATGTGACGTCACTAAATTTTGCATATCACCTTCCCTCTTTAACCTAGCCCCCCAAACATATTGACTTTGATGCTTTAATTACCACTATCTCGATCGTTGCGGAGAGTAAATCAAGTGACCACTTCTTAATCAGCGGTTTTTTAAACTAATTGTTTTTTTTTCTCTATATTTAGCATTGGGGCAAACACGAGCCTTACGTGTTAAAGCGAAAACATAGAGAAAGAGATCGGGAGAGAGAGTAAAAAGGAAAAAGAGAGAAAGAAAGAGAGAGAGAAAGAAAGAGAGAGAGAGAGAGAGAGCGAGAGAAAGAAAGAGCGAGAGAGAGAGACAGCAAGGTCTTATAAACTACAGATGTTCCTTGTAAAGAGAAGATAATTACATATACGGACATACACGTAGCCACGTGTTAATAAAGTATGCATGGTAATTAAAAACTTAAACTCTGTTAAGTCATTGGTTTTCATGGTTGATTCAGGCAACCCGTTCCATGCTTTTAATGGCACTAGAGAAAAAAAGAGCACTTGCAAGAATTAGTCCTAGCATATGGAATAAGAAATGTGTCCGTTGAAGCGACACAGAGAAAAGGGAGGGAGGGGAGAGAGAGAGAGAGAGAGAGAGAGAGAGAGAGAGAGAGAGAGAGACTCGTACTCAATTTTTTTTTTGCATTATAACGTGAATAGCCGTGCAAGGAGTACGCCACATCATACTCCCACGAACTTTGACCTATTATTTTTGAGAAAAGTCTCCGCTTCTGTAACAACCCTTAGACAACGAATAGTATTCACGAGTGCGTCTCTGGCTATTCAAAGCCGGGAACGAACAAGAAGATAGGGTTAAAGTATGTAACAATAAGATTTGGACCATAATACATTGGGCGAAAAAATTGAGCGCTACTTATAAATACAAGTTTATAAACCTTAGCCAACGTTAAGTAAGAACAGAAAGGAATGATTTAAACTATCCTTTAATTATAGACTCTTGATCTAGAATTCTTTTCTTTTTTTAGCACAATTTCTTTGTGCATAATATTTTACTGTTCATCTTTGGGTGATGTCAAAAGAATATATTTACACGTGATATTTTTGAACAAAATATTATTGCAGGATTAAAGAGTGTTATCGACAGTGGCGTAGCAAAGTACTCGTAAACCCAGGTTCAAGAAAATGTTTGACCCCTTCCCCCTTAAGACAAATTTAATGTGTGACAAAAAAAAAGGCTAAATATTTACAAAAAGACATTTAAATGCAAGCAGTTTTATATAGGTTCATGTGGACCCCAGTGAGTCAAGAGCCATGGGCCCAAAAGCAATAAAACCCCACTTGCCGTAGTTGCTACGTTACAGACTTTGGGCCCCTAATTGTCGTGGGCTAGACCCTTTCGCGCCATGGATGCTAAGACACTGGTTATCAAGTTATTTCCAGATTTGTAATTTAAACAATGAATATTAGTAATGAGAAAAGGGTTCAATTAATAATAACAATGCAAAAGTGATCTAATTACAGGCGACAGTAATATCAGGCCATGTTACGTTATGCTTGTAGTAATGATAATGGTCTAAAAATGGACACAAAACAACCTGGATGATCTAAAACATGAAATAAAAAAACCCCACAAACAAACAAACAAACAAAGAAAATAAATAGTACCTGGCAAGCTCCACATAGCGTCAGGACAACCAGAAACCAAGCTGGGCTTCGAAACCGCTGGCAAAAGTCAAACCGAAATAGGCCCCATCCACAAGGTCCTCCGTCGTCCGCTTCTTCTTTGTCTTCGACTTCCGAGAAAACTTTTCCGTTAGAATGATCGATCTGTTTTTCGCCGTCTAAGCTAATATCTTTAGTTGGTCCGTTTTTGTTGGTGTCCAAATAACCATTTATCGAATGGTCATTTTTCCACTTGGGGTCCAAGGCTGTGTACGATTCGAGGATGACTCCGTCACCCATAATGGGTCCCTGATAATTCTTGTCTACTAAGTTATCTTTTATATCCACAACTATATTAGGACTCTTTCTACTGTCCAGAAGGTGCTGCTGACTTCTAACGTCCAAGTGGTCAGCTAAGGAACCGTGTCTGAGCTCATTTCTATCAGACGACGAGGAAATGTCCGAAACTTCCCCTGATACAGGAATGTAATTATTAGATAGCCGCCGGTGGTCAGTGGCACAGTCTAGAGGGCGACGGCCATGTTGATTACAGTTTGTTGATGCCAGATCTAAAAGTCCGATAACTGGGAAGGAAGTGACAGTTCCACCATGAGATGATTGTAATGGTCTATCTGAAAAACAAAACAAGCGAAAGAAAAAACATTACTAAAAAAAAAAAAAGCTTATCTAAGGGAGAAAACTGCTAATTATCTGAAAATGGCAGGGTTTAGCTTCCTTTCTGCAATATAAAATAAAACTAATAATTTATTAGTACCAATTGATTTATTGGTTACTTTTTTTTTTTATTGATTTGCGTATTGTTATCGACTAAGAATAATTATGTAAAATTTCAAGTTGATTCGACAATGGAAAGTTGGGGAAAAAAAAATTAATTAACTAATTGATTATTTTTTTTTTACTGATTCATGTCTTGTCAGGTACAACGAATAACTGTATAAAGTTTCAACTTGATTCGAGACAGGGTAGTGGGAGAAAAATATGTTCAAACTTTTTGCTGGACAGACAAACAGACAGACAGACAGAAGGAGAGAAAGAGTGAGTTGATATAAGATTTAAAAAATATATCTATTCAATTCTATTCTGACATAAACGCTTTGTTACTACAAACTAAGAAGACATTTATGAGACAACATGTAAACGTAAATGTTTGTAAAATGTAAACCGAACCGATTTGGGTCTATATAGATAAAGCAGATTGGACACAAAAGTATAAGCTGTCTTATTTTCTGATGTCATGAATGCATGGCTATGTTTTCGGCTTCAAAGATGACTGCTGTGTTTCACAAGACTACGCTAACCCAGTTGGGGCCTTCATATTGTGTCACATATAATGCAGAAAAAAAGCCGATGTCCGCCGGGGGGTCCATTTAAAATTTTATTTTTATAAAGTTTACCGTTTCTAATATAAGAGGTGCCCAACCCTAGGTGGAGGGAGGATATACATTGAAGAATAAAAATTAAGCCTAGTTCTGACAAGGGGGCATGTTTAAAGCTTATTCTAATTTCTATATGAGCTTCAAGACTCTTGCGTCAAAACCCGAGAGTATTGGGATACGGATCTTCATTAATAGGGATGTAATAAATTGGTATCTGCTCTGGTCACTACACAGAAAGTTCAGATAGGTCGACGGAGGGGAGCTTCTATGAGCTTAGAGTCTTCAATTCAGCTCTTAGGACAATTTCAAAGAAGAAGAATCCAAAAAAAAAAGATATTTTCGTGCAAGTCAAATAATGTCCAACGAACCATCAACTAGACTGTTACTAGAAGTAGAATCTAGCATATCAATAGAAGCATAATTAATAACTATAGGCATATGTATGGAATAACAATGTCAGGTTTTTAAAGCAAGCCAGATACCAAACTCAATTTACATCTATTATCTATAAGTTAAAAAAGTTCTATAGATTCTACTTCATTGGAAAAAACTATCCAATAATATTTCTATGTTTTAGAGTATGTGAATATAATGTGTAGCCTACTTAATAAAACAATTGGGAGTTTAGATCAAAATTTAATTTGTATCATAGACTTATCGATCAGGCTATAACAATAGAGACATAAACAGCATTTAGATGTCGATGTCTTAACTAGTGGCGATGACATTCACTTTTATTCAAATCTGATGCAAAAAAAAAAAACGATGAAGTCTATAAGATGTGGTCAGTTTGAACTGGTCTACTCAATCTATTTGTTATAAACACAATAGTTATAATAATTTAAGTCTGTATTTCTACTCACTCCGTTCAGGTGCCGCCTCTGCCCATGAAGTCACAAGCAATGTTTTAAAAACAATACAATCTTAGGCATATATGATGCCTGATATATAGACATTTAGCCCGCTAGTCCACTAGATTTACTCTCTCTCTCTCTCTCTATTGAATCAAGATGACTATGAATAATATACGACACTGAAGTGTTTTATTTAACTGTCACGAGAGCTTATTGCCTGCAATGTAGTGATACGAATCCTTCTATGTGCACACAGCCAGTCATTGCTATTACAAACAAATCAGCGCTCGTCAACAATTTGAAGGAGTCTCATTTCTGCCAACGAAATCACCTAAATTTATCGCGCCTTTATTCATGCCAAATACTGCCGATGGTGTTAGCTCGATCCATGAAAAAAAAATGCATGTAACAAAAACATATGTGTTTTTGACTGGACTGGAGATAGTGTAGCCATTGGGACTTTTGATCGATGCAGTTTGAGTGAGATGTATAATGTATTCCAAATGAATTTATTGGGTTGCAAATAAAAACCCAGCTATGAATGGTCTAGTCTTAAAGATGTTGGTAAACACCTAAATTATTAGCATAATTTTATCATATCTTTGACATTTAAAAATGAGATAAAATAGACAGAAAATATTTTGTGTAAGTAAATCTTTTTAAATTTATGAAAACTTGTTCTCCATTATTTGGTGAAATGAATCAGAGAGAGACAGACAGACACTGGCAGACAGACAGGGATAGAGACGACAGAGAAGGAGAGAGACAGAAAGATAGGAGACAAGATAGAAGGGAAGAGGAGGTAGATGTCAGCAGAGAGTAAAAGAAAGAGAGGGAAAGAGTCGTAATAACCTCTGAGGTCAAAGTTTAAGTTTGGAAAAAACATAACCACTTCATAACCAAAGTTTCATTGTTAATTGTGTATGATGAGTGATTTAACTGAGATGGGTGTCTACTGGATAGCAAGTAACGGTGCAGTTGTAACATGCTTAAAACGGACAAAAGATTTCCATTTTAAATTAGATTCCCATTAGGCTAAGAATAGATTTAGATAAGAACAAAATTCCCTGCAAATAACACAAATCTTGTCAAATAAAAAGGAAACACAGATCTAGCTGGTTGTTCTTGTTTCTTCACATCGTAATTTGTACAGATTCTACCTTTTAATAAGGTTCAGCCTTGTCTAATTCTCGTCTCTCATGTTTATTTTAGTCTCAATTATCTGACTCTTGGATCTAACGATGAAATATTATTACAGCCAACAGGACTATCACCCTTCAAACATACCTGCAAATCTCATAATCAGATTTACTGGCCTGCATCTTGTCACGTGTCAGACATCTATTAGATTGAAATGAGCTTGCGGACATGATTCCCCCCCCCCCTCTTCCCCCAGCTCAACATTCGGACTTAACAGATCAATGTACACAGGTGGTAAGAGACATAGCCTTCTAGCACGTTTTATATATGAAGTATATAACCCAATAGACTAGAGACATCAACCACTAACCAATAGCCTTCTAGCACGTCTTATATATGAAGTATATAGCCCAATAGTCTAGAGACATCAAACACTAACCAATAGCCTTCTAGCACGTCTTATATATGAAGTATAAAGTCCAATAGACTAGAGACATCAATCACTAACCAACATATAGTGAAACTATCTACGCCTAGACTTACTATAGCTTCAACAAAAAGATAACCCTGGTTATAACTTTTTTTTTTCTGCACACACTTATGAATCAGTGACCCGAAGCCTTGGAAAATTTAGATTGCAGTCACCGGAGAGAAAAGAGCATACAAACTGACATTTAAAATAGTTAAAAGGTACCTAGATCTACAATCAGTTCACTTGTTTCCAGTCTAATTCACTAGTATAAATGAATGACCCAGAGCCTACTACTGATGGTGAACTTTTAGACAAGAATTCTTGATCTTTGGGCTGATTTCCCGCCATCATTTCAAAAAAGTCTGACAACTAAAAAGTGACTAAGACATCAGTATTAGTTTTCGTTCTTGATGACTTTGACAGCACCTAATTCAGCCGAGACCAATCGTTATAGAAGGCGAGAACAGTGACGTTCGTCATTATAACCTGTGGACAGTTTAGACCAACAGGTTGTGACGTCAGTATCACTGCCATATAACTCAATAATTTAGGAATAAGCTCCCTTTTTATATAAAACAACAATTAATTTATTATCATTAATTGACAAAATAATTTGTTAATTTTTAAATTGATTGATGTATTGTTATCAACTATGAAATCTTAAAAACGGAATACCTCCATATATACAGCCAGATCTTTCAATAAGTAGCATTTTTCCCTTACTCCATATGAAAGAAAATAATCAATGAACAATAATGAATTAAAAAACTGGTAACTTTTTAAATTGATTCATGCTTTGTTTAGTATAATCTACTAGTTGACCGGCGGCATAGCATATGCCGCTATTTACCAGGGCAGGCGACCGCAGTGGGGCCCGCATTTCATAGGACACGCAATTTTATAGAACCCGCTCTAATTTAAAGTGTAAAAATTATTAAATTAACCCATTTTATTACTTACAACAGATTCCCCGCGCCATCCTGTCGATTTAACATCCCTATAATTATTTGTCTGTTAAGCTATTGCTTTAAAATAAAACAAACACATTTTTAACAAAATATAGTCATTTATAACGACCGCAGTGGGGCCCGCATTTCATAGGACCCGCAATTGTATAGGACCCGCTCTAATTTAAAGTGTAAAAAATTATTAAATTAAGCCATTTTATTACTTACAACAGATTCCCTGCGCCATCCTGTCGATTTAACATCCCTATAATTATTTGTCTGTTAAGCTATTGCTTTAAAAGAAATCAAACACATTTTTAACATTTTAAAATATAGTCATTTTGTCTCTCTAACCTTGCTAATGCTTTTTCTTTTCCACCACAATTGTTCACATATACTCGTATTAAAGGTCTTTTGCAAGTCAATGTATTTTTTTTCTAAAGAATTATAGAGTATTTGCGCTCCAGAAAACTTTTCTCTTCGACTATTAAATACATAAATAATTCGAGTTTTAAATATGGTTCTAATTTTTCGCATTATATAAAATAAGTAAAGCGATTGTGTTAAAAAATGATTAATGGAGCTAAAAATAGACTTGTGTGTTGTTGCTCGTTTGACCTAGATACTTTTTTCTATTACATTGAGGAATATTATATAGATATATATATTCCTCTAAGTAAGAGGTCAAACACACAAAAGTTCAAACACACAACATGCCAGCGGCAAGTAAATAGGGAAGATCCCATGGCGTACGCACGCGGTGTGAATGGACCCAATCATCACTATTTCATTCACAAAATAGCATAGACATAAATAAATATAGACTGGAAAAAGGAAGTAACTTCGTGTAACTCTTGAAACTAGAACGACAATACACAGATAGATACTACTCTCAGGTTTGACTTTAGCGCGGGAAATCTGTTATATCATGTTATAAAATGGTTCAATTTAATAATTTATACACCTAAAAATTAGCACGGGTCCAAAGAAAGTTCGGGACCCTCTGTGGTCGCATATGTTGTTGTATTTTTTTATTCATGAATTCACTTATAACAAGTAAATGGGAAGATCCCATGGCTCGATCATAGAACTTCTCTTCGCAGATAGTCCATTTAATCAAATTAACATTCAAATTTGTTTTTCTAAAGCATTGTTACATGAGTGCAGCTATATTCTTAAAATTGCGTAAATTAAGGTCAATTAGCCATTTTCATAGTATTTTCATTCATGAATTCACGCATTCACTTTACTTATATCAAGCAATTGGGAAGATCCCATGGCGCAGCATGTTGTGAATGGGAAATAATATATCCAAATCCGCACTATTTTCATTCACAAAATAGCATAGCATTTTTTTTTTTTACTTTAAAAAGATTTTAATAATGTCCGGAAATTTCCAGGACTTTTTCGACCGGCGGCATAGTCACAATTTAATACCATTTCAGGAGATTTCCAGGGGGCTCCTGGTAAATCAAGAGGCCGCGGGAAATCTGTTATGCTTTATAAAATGGTTCAATTTAATAATTTATACACCTAAAAATTAGCACGGGTCCAAAGAAAGTTCGGGACCCACTGTGGTCGCATATGTTGCAGTGCCTAAGGCCTGCCCTGGAAAATAGCGGCGTATGCTATGCCGCCGGTCGACTAGTAATTAATAATTGTGTAAAGTTTCAAATTGATCTGACAATGGGTGTAGGATAAAAAATGTCTATAAAAATGGACCTCATTCACCAATTGTAAATAAACACATTTAGCCACGTCATAATATTGATAAAATAATGAAAAATACGTATCACATCATAGCCTTACGTATTGCGTAATTTGTATATAACATATAGTGAAAATGTTGTTTGTTTACGTTTGTTGAATGAGGTTCATTGTCCCAGACCTAGTGAGTTGATGTAAGCTTTGTAGTCAGATTCAGAAGTGTACAGATCTGATCAAGTGAAGATCAAAAGAGAAGAGCAATTATTTTAATAAACATATATACTTCAAATGGCGAGCATCACCCTTGCTTAATTAGTGATTCTAACTAATTATTGAATTCACCCGAATTAACGTGCGATTAATTGCAGGCGTTAAAAAATTGAAAGTGGATTGAAGATTGCATGAGTAATTAGGAAATATATTTTAGTTGTCACGCTGCGTTTAATTGTTTGTTTCAGTACAACGATAGAGTAGTTGGCACCTACTTAATTTAGGAAAGAGACACCACTAGAACCAGATAGAGCATTACATAGGCCTATACACACTAAGTTCTACAACCCTGCACTATACAGACACTATAAAATATGTTTTCTGATTAATAATACTACAATCATTGCAATTGACATACTCTCAAGATCCTTTCAGACTTAATGGATAGCGGATGAAGACTGCGCGCAGAGGCGTATTCATGGTGTAGGGATACACGATTTGTCAAATGTGTGCTGTTAGCACTTTATTATTTATTTCATACGTAACATCGTGGAAACTAAAAACCTGAGTGGGTGGACGCGATTCTCGAAAATGGCTCTTTCAAAGAAATTTGACACTTGCTGTATATCGTTGGGAAAAAATTACTAGATAGTTTGCCGCACTGAGAAAACTTTAGTTTGACCGCTACAGTTTTTTTTTTATTAAAAAGAAATAAATGTAAATTTGGATTTAAAACGAGAACATATTTATCTTGAACGGACTATGCGTCTTCGAGTATTTCAGCATTAAATGAAGATTTGAATAAATTGATGTTCAGGAAAAGGCTCAATGGACCTCATTCTACAATTGCAAACAAACAACAATTAGTTACGTGATTCTATAGATCTTCTACAAATTCTATACAAATTATGTAATTCATAAAGGCTGTCACGTGATACGTATTTTTCATTGTTTTATCAATATTATGACGTTGCTAACTGTGTCTATCTACGATTGACAATGAGGTCCATTGTTTTTTTTAATCTAAAATTCATTTGTTATTAAGAGAAAATCAACCGCTATAAGTTGTATGAAGAAGGTATTGTCCTCTAAAAAGTATTTTTTTAATGTTTTTTTTTTTTTTGTTAATTTAGAACCCATGACTTTGCTTTTAATATGAATATAATATGTCACTTAAGCGAATGCAAAGATATATACTCAGAACAGCATTAGTGTATCCTATTGATACTTCTATTACTAAAAGAGCAATATAGTTCTGCTTTACAAAAATACCACATACTATCACTGGGAGCTTGATGACATTAACCTAAGATAACACATGCGTGTTTTAGCAGAAAGTGAATACGCCAATGCAAAAATATACATATCAATGCCAAAACAAGCCACTCTGCCTTGACCCCTTACCATCACTCCACAATGTGTCGCTCAAGTGTTTTTTCGAAACTGTCGCGGCAAGCGACTCAATCATTAACCACCGCAGTCTGTCTGATGAAGGCCCTAATTGAGCAAGATTACAGCGTTTAGCTGAAAGGCTGGCGAGCTATTAAAGATCCGATAGCGGTAATTGGCTGAATAACAAAGCTGTAATTAATATCGATCCGAAGCCTACGCTAGGTGATAGCAGACTCCTTTTGTATCCTTAACCCCTTCTCTAATCATATAATTAGCGAGTGATAGATCTAACATTAAGAACCAGCACTGACCAGTATATGTTTGAAGCCTCAAAAGAAAACGAAGCAGCTGATTGCATAGAGTCGCGTCATATTCACGTAGAATTCTTGAGGATTTTCACACAAAAAGTTTATCAAACTAATCTGCTCTTTATTTTCAGCTCGATTTGTAAGATTCCGTTTAACTTTATTTTCAAGCAATACAATTCATTAAGAGAGAAAAAAGCAATTTAAAAAAATGTGGTGACGATGTAATGGAACGATAAAAAAAATTAAGAAACTAAAAAATAAGATGAAGATTGAGAGAAATTTCGAAACAAATAAACTAATTAAACAATGTCAAGGTCGCCACATTGAAATATCACTGTTACCAACTAAAGAAAAACAAAAAAAAAACAATATCAACAAACAATACAAAACACAAAAACAAGCTTATATTTAGTGTAGCTGTATCAATTGGTTTGTATCAGGCATGAGCTTACATTTGTAATAGATTGACATTAATAATTAGAAATCTGTGCGACTATAAATATTTTCACTAACTGCTTTTGTTTAGCACAGTTACATGCTCTTAGCTTTCTCATTGCATTATGATCCTAAAACTTGTCTGGCCAGTTAGGTAAGAGGTGGGGAGGTGGAAATTGTCTGAATGCCACAGTGATCGCATTTTTTTTTAATGCATTAAAAAAAACGTGTTCGCTCAGGACTCAAGCCTCCTCAAAGGGGGCTAATTCATTTTATACCACCACATCTGTCAAGTACGATTTCTTTCTCTTGTTCAACACCAAACAAAATAATTAAATTACCAATAGTTAATTAACTTATCGCTTATCACATTAATATTGATTTTTGTTTTGTTAGGTGGAAAAAAAGACAAACAACTGAAATATTTCAACTTGATACGAGATCGGGTGTGAGAAAATTAACGAGCATAACCTTTTTAGCAGACCAACAGACAGAGTTGATTTTAACTTTGTAATTACAAGTCAGATAGCTTAAGCATTTTAATCTTCAGTGTCGAAAAGTTAACAAAAATGATCACGGTCTATTAAAATATTTCTTGTATCAATAAATCCTACTTCTATACAGCGGATACAGCAGGTAGCCTGCGATTTATGGATTTGTCTTCAATAATGAAATATAGCTATAACAAATAGCACAATTAAACAAGAATACCTTTTAGAAACAAAGCTTATCTAAGGGGAAAAAAGCACTAATTACTGCCATTTATCTAAAAATTACATGGTTTATCTGTCTTTGAATGAATCAATTTAAAATTTCAAATTTAAAAAATACCAATAAGTTAATCAATTAGGGGTAATTAAATATTTTTATATAGTAAAAGGAAAATTAATGAGAGATATATCAGTAATTGTGTGGTTCATAAAGTTGTAGATGCTTTGTATTTTTAATAACTATTTTTTAATACTTAATTCTCGTTCATATCACTCTTTCCTCTTCCTTAGTAAATTTCACCCAAACTCTGACTATTTGCAGTTATATTTAATTGTAGATATGAGGAGTGGAGTAACATCTCTACCAATAGGCTAACATCTCAAATGTCACATGGTTAGTTTTAAAACTTGAGAATACTTTAAGATCAATTAGATGATTAAAAACAAAGAAAGAGAAATAAAGGGAATCCTCAATATGAAAAGTTAGACTAAAGAACCGATTTAGTTAGAATGATGCCCCATCAATACAATAGAGATTAAATATAATGGGTTTACGTTGCTGTGTTACGGTCCTAGTCAAATACATTGAAAAAGCGTTTTTTTTTTCTTCAAATGTTCAGACAGGCCAACAACACAAATACAACAGCGGATTTTGCCGTTGGGCGAAGAACACTCGTACAGGTAAAGTGAATTTCACAATACGATTCAATATGACTGACAGCAATAAAGGGTTTGTTGTTTGTAAACGTTTTTAAGGGTCTCTAGTATTTGTATTGTTGCTGACGAAAACATAACACGGCGTCCTGCCGTTGAATTGCCTCTTTATAAGTAGGAAACTATTTGAACCAGGAACTAAATTAAAAGCATAGTAGATCTCCATGCGCTCATATTTTGTTTGTACTTTTGTTATTTTCTTTTTTCTTTCAGTAAAGCATGTTTCAAATTCAATCGAATCTTTGAGAAACATGTATTCTTAGTCCAACTTTACATATTCACTATGTAGTTTTCAGGCGTTAATATATCCTCAGTTATTTGATGTTATTCACAAGATTTTTAAAAATATTTGCCTAAACCTCAGATTTAAATGTATGTAATATTTCTAGTTTTGAATTCAAGCAACAACAAACATTAACATTAACAATGCAACATAAGTTAATTATCATCACTTGGACAATTTCCAAGATTTACGCAATCGACAAGTAGGCCTACAAAGCTGTCTGATTTTACCGTTTGGTATTTAGTTTTTTTTTTATTTAATTTAAAGATTTCTATACAAGACGATTACGATCCTAATTCGCCATTTACAAAACTGTCTGATTTTGCCGTTAATTAAAAAAAAATGCCTTTATTAGTTTTTATATATCAAAAAGCATTCTATACAAGATGACAAGGGGCATAACCAATATGAGTGAGAGAGGAGGCAATCTGAATTAAATAGTTAAAATGTTGGCCATATCAGTTGAGTAATTAAATTGCCTCTTTTAGACTTATCGATCTATAGCGCAGTTGATGCAAAGGTCATCTATTTCTTTAGACCACAGTTAACGAGGGTTTCATGTGGCCAGCATAACGACCTACCTCATTTTCTTTCCCTAACTAATGCCAGGTACCCATTAGAGCTGTGTGGAATCAGGGGCATCCTAATCTCATCCCGTAGCAAGTATTGTCAATGGTAATGTCCAAACTAAAGGCTGAGATGAGCTGTGAGGGCCAGGACGTATATCAGTATGAATTAATTAAGAATATCCCGGATGTCGAAGAACTTACTATTCGTTCTTGATGGCAAGCTGTATGTACT
>JADKLZ010084329.1:7608833-7632171 GCA_021533235.1 Biomphalaria straminea
AAGTCAGAGAGAAGTCTAAAGTCAGAGAGAAGTCTAAAGTCAGAGAGGAGACTACAGTCAGAGAGGAGAAGGGTTCTAATGTGCATACACGAAAAACAAAGATCTAGATGTAATATTTAATTTCAAGAACTTACCAAACTCTTGTACATTGTATGTATTTAGATCTAAGTAGATATCTAGTGAACGCTACTGTACAATATCATAACACAACAATGTCATATCTATACACCTAATAAAAACGAAACTAAAAAACAAAACTAAAAAAAAAAAAAACTTCAACAATTTAAATATTTATGCACACAGGTCAGGTGAAAAAAAAAGAGTGTATCTAACACTGAATAAAATGACCTGGTGAAAAGAAAAATCCTTGAAAAACAAAATTGCTGTTCCTCAGTGCATACGTTATTAAAGCTTCACTGACCTATATACCAATTAAGGTTTGAGGCTTACCTGTAGAAAGAGGAGGGACGCACAGCGGATGACAATCTACGTTTTAGACGTAGGCGGATACGTATGGAGGTGATTGCGAGGAAGACAAATGTTTCACTCCATCTCTAATTTTTTTTTTTTCAAAATGGAAATAGATTAAGTGCCTATGCTTAGAAGAATACCAAAAAGGGCTTTAAAATTTTAAAACATTTTTGAGATCGTCAAAAAAAAAAAATCCCTACGCCCATGAATTGTGGGACTTTACAAAGCGCTAACATGGGAGGACAACTACGGTCAGAATTTAGTCCAGACTAGGGGATTGTGTCTCTCTAGTGAGGTATTCTTCTAAATGTATTCGTAAACCATCGTTTATTTCAGCCTAACATTTAGGTTGCTAAAATGTGTTAGTGTGTGTGTGTGTGTGTAGACTGCTGTGTGAGTGTGTTTGTGAAAGGAAAAAGGGGAAGACAAGAAAAGCCTTCACACAATGTAATAAACGTCTAGAGCAGCCAGCTTCATTTTTAAGAGAAGCCCGCATCATCTTTAAGAGCAGCCCACATCAACCCACCTCATCTTTAAGAGCAGCCCACATCAACCCACATCATCTTTAAGAGCAGCTCACATCAGCCCACCTCATCTTTAAAAGCAGCTCACATCAGCCCACCTCATCTAGCGCCCGCCATCTTCTCTAAGAGCAGCCCACATCAGCCCACCTCATATTTAAGGGCAGCCCTCATTAGCCAACCTCATCTTTAAGAGCAGTCCACATTAGCTCACCTCATCTAGCGCCCGCCCCATCTCTAAGAGCAGCGCGCCTTACCTTTAAGAGATCCATCCCAACAAATGTCAAATGGAACTGAACTACTCAATTATAAGCTAATTAGTGCTAAATAAGGTTCATTCATCTTATCTTCTGAAGAAGTCTAACTAGAATCATTAAGTTTGGTTGTCAAGACATTCCGTACACTTTCTTCATGAATGGAATTAAAAAAACAAACAAACAAACAAAACAAGTACACTATAAAAGTGTTTAAAAGAACAAACCTAAACTAAGGGGAAGAAAAACACGTTTACAAGTATATACCTCAATAATATAGAAGTTATCTCCCTTTTCGATATCAATTAAATTAATTAATGACTACTAATTAATTGACTAATTGGTTAATTTAAAAAAAAGTTTTTCACGCTTTGTTAGGTGCAATAAATAAATGTGCAAAGTTTCAACTTGATCTGAGAATGGGTGTGGAAGAAATAACGTTTAAAACGTTTGACCAGACAGACAGACAGACAGACAGAGTGAGTTGAGATAATCTTTGTAGAAAAAAAAAATATTTCCCGTTCCACCTTTCCTGAAAAATATGTCCTTTATAGCAGTACGAATAATCTTTT
Organism: Biomphalaria straminea; assembly: GCA_021533235.1. Classification (NCBI taxonomy): domain Eukaryota; kingdom Metazoa; phylum Mollusca; class Gastropoda; family Planorbidae; genus Biomphalaria; species Biomphalaria straminea. Next base: position 7,610,652 of record JADKLZ010084329.1, read on the forward strand.
TTTTTCCCTCTCTTAATGTCAATTAAATTGGTAATATCAAAGGAATTGGGTCAGACAGTCTGTCCATGAAGCCCGGTACGTCTGATGTACATATATTTCATGTCTTCATATATTATTACAACTTTAAGCTCGCTCATTAATGAAATGACAGACAACAAGCTCAACCTTTGATTGACCACTGAAGCAGACCTGTGGACACACCACAACAATCCCCCGAGGGAGTTTGCACTAATGAAATCATAACAACCTCTCCCTTCTGTCAATATTCACACTCCCCCCTTTTTTGTGCGAGAGATTTAATAAATGCATATGAAAAATGGACGAAGAGTAGAGATAAGGATGAACACAATCATAACATCTTTGTGCATCGTTTTCATACCAGGACATCCAGAATCACAATGAAGTATTGGAGTGTTTGGTTTGAGGCGTTAAACTAAAACATTGCACTAAGCAGGTACAGTATCTAAGTAGTTTCTGATGAACCAAGGCAATGGGTACAGTATATACGTAGTTTCTGATGAACTAAGGCAATAAGAATAGTATCTCAGTATTTTCTGATGGACCAAGGCAATAGGTACAGTATCTAAGTAGTTTCTGATGAACTAAGGTACACTAATCTCAGTATTTTCTGATGGACGAAAGCAGTATTTCAGCTATGCGTCAGAGCTTGGATTTCAAAGGACACGACCAATTGGGGGGACCCAGGCGCCTGCTTAGTTTATCTACGCTTAAGGTCGGCCCCGACGCAAGTATACCATGAAAACCTGAGTGATTCCTGATCTTAAGACAGTGAAGAAACATTAAATTATACAAATACCTACAACTTAAAAAAAATGTTTATGATAGTTTGAGTTTTAAAGGAGAGATAACACGTAAACAAGTGCAGACAATAGCAGTAGCCTGTTTTATCTTATCAAATATGGTGTCTACAAAAAAAAAATATTAAAAAAAACAAAACAAAAAAAAAAAAAACAATGGATTTACCCTTCATGTTCATGTACTTTGGCTTGTCATTGAAATTGTTGTTGGGACTCGCTTTTCTCAATTATAAAGGTATATAGGTATATAGGTAGGTTAAATAGGTATTTAGTAAACTGAAGAAAGACGAAGGGTACACTTCGTCATTTGGCAATAAAATCACCATACATTTGAACTGTCTGTTATAAACACTTACATGTAAATTATGAGTATTTGAATGTAAACTTTGGTTCTCTATGGTTTATTGTAAGACAAATTTCCGTATGGATAATAAAAATTAGTATTTCATCTCTCACGGTGTATCCACGCGTACATTAAAACAATAACAACAAACTATTTTAGAATATTCTTTAACAAAGCCTCCGTCACCGAGCGACCCATGAGGTTAGCTGGACAAGTGCTCGACAGAATGAATTACGCTTAGCTAAGAGTTGCAGTGACATGGAAGCCAGTACGAGAAAATCGCGAGCATGGACTTTCTCGTATATCTTAGCGCCAAAGTTTTTGAAGAACCTCAAAGCGGTGGACACCAGGTGGGAAGAGGCTTCCGACTTCAGACATTGCCAAAGACAAATATTTACGGAAACAACCAGCCGCCCAATGCGTCGAACGGCGCGGAACTACGTCTAAGTACGTTAGAAAACAGATAGTTAAAAAAAAAAAGAACATCTAATACTTGTGCAACTTACCAATTCAATGATACAATGTTAAACGAAAAGATTACACTAAATCAAGATATCAACTACGCGGAGAACAAAAAATAGTCCTGCTGGCTGTATACTATCCTATGGTACACACACACTGTTAGTAAACCTTATTGTGCAGTCTGTTTGATACAGGATTTAATTGCAGCGCACAGCACAATGGTAAACATAGTCTGTCTAGTTCAAGTGACCAACTATTCTGTTGTTTTGGTTAATGGCCTCGTACGGCCTCTGTGCAGGACACAATTCACACGCAGTCCACGCACAAGGTAAACACACACTAAGAAGTGCGTAAAAAAAAAAAACTACAAAAACAGAATACGTCGAATGCTACCAGGACCTTCTCTATCAAACGAATAATATATTTGTTCATGTGTTTGTATTGTGGCTAGTGCATCAATACGTTTTGTCAGCGTGTTTATCTGTAGCCTTTAACAAGCGTGTATGTGTGTGTGTTTTGTGTTATCGAATATGTCAATATGTGTGTTTGTTGGCGAAACACACACAGGCAGGGGAGAGAAACGTTATCTTTTGATTTCCCTTGACACAATTCATTGTCATTTTATGTAGATCTAGTATCGCTAATTACAGCGGCGAAAATAACTGCCCAGGAAGGAATAGTGTAATCTAGCAAGCTGCTGCATCATTTAATTCAATGTACACTGCTTTTCTTACAAGATAATAAATGATTCCCTTTAATCAGCTCACAGATTAAGCCCGAAGTGAAGACCTGGCTGCTTTGGCATAATTTAACCCAGATATTAAAATATCCAGTTCTAGGTGTTTAAACTTAACCTTATGTTTCTGCTTATTAAAGCTTTATTTCAAAGATTGCCAAGTAGCTATAAGCGGGGGTAACGTAGGTGTTGGTTTTGGGTGCTCTTGAATGCAAAACCTTCACACAACTACAGTAATCAGAACTAGGGCCGGCCTCAGGCCATTGCAACCTATGCGAACGCAATGGGCGACTGCTAATTCTATGTGTAAATATTAAATTAAAACATAATAAATATATACTAACATGGTTTCCGCAGCCCATGATTTTCGAGGGCGTTTTGATATTATATTATACACACGAAAAAATCCAGGAAATCTCCTGAAATTATTAAAATCTTCTGAAAAGTCATAAAATGTCCTGAAAAATAGACACAATTGTAATTTGGGTGCCTATTCGCCGATATGGTTTCTGGGTAATAGTTTTAACCAAGTAGGTCTTCTTGAAGCTAGCAGAAGGGAATATCTGTTTGATTCGTCGAAATTTCAATAATTCTGTCGCCAGCGTTGTCTAAAAAGTCTGTAATGAATCTTTTCATAAAAACACAAGAAATAGACCCATTGAAATACCTAGGGACATATATAACAAGCTTTTAATGATATCACAAAGACATTAACTCATTTGAGATTGGATTTTCCTTTAAATAAAACTGAAACTGAAGTCTTAGCTAGGGTTTGTTCCCCTGCTGTATGGTTATGAACGCTGGGTATTGAAATAAACCAAGCCTTTGAGAATATGTGCTACAGAAAGCTGCTGGATATCTGATATCAGGAAAACAAAATGAGTTTGTACTTTGGAAAAAGGAGGAAAATAGTGCGAAGAGACGAAATCTTGGCTGGTTCGGTGATATTGTAAGACACATTGTCAGAATCATCTTTCAAGGTAAAGTGCAGAGAGCACGAAGGAAGGGCCATCCAAAGAAAGATGTCGACACTCAGGGCCGGTCTTAGGCCACTGCAGCCTATGCGGTCGCGGTGGGCCCCGCGCTTTCATAGGCCCCGCGCTAATTCAAGGTGTAGGCCTAATTAAATTTCAAAATATATACGAAAAATTCCTGGAAATCTCCTCAATTCATTAAAATCTCTTGAAAACTCTTTAAAATCTCCAGTAAAATAGGCAAAATTGTCATTTGTGAATGTCATTCATTGCGTAAAACGCCAATCCTACGAGCGTCAAAAGAAAAAAGGCATTGTCAGCTTTCATGTAATAAAATGTTATAATTGTGCGAATTTTTACCTTAATCTGAAGTTCCAAAACTTTATTTACTTTTATAGTAACTTTACTTGTATATGTCATTGTTTACAAGGTTCGTAAAGTTCAGATCGCAATTCCTAATTCTTAATTTTCACTTATTATCCTTATTCCTATACTATCTAGGCCCCGCGCAATCAGTTTCGCATAGGGCCCCGCAATGGCTAGGACCGGCCCTGTCGACACTGTCGCACGGAAGATGAGACAGTAGAACACATCCTCTACGAATGCAGGGTGCTCAGAGACACAATCGAAGATACGACTAGTCTTGGAGCAGATAAAACTGGTGTATGCGGGGAGTCTCGCTCTGTACGGAGACAAGCGAACACTACAGAACACTGCCAGACAGTGCCAGATATCTGTACCGTGATGTAAGGGAGTAATCCCACGGAGACTTGGACAACAATGCTTGGACAACTAGAAAGAATGGCCAAGCTTCTCTTTATATTCCGCTATGGACAGCTGCTGAGTGGGTAGAGTGTAGAGATTTAGATATGCGAACCGTCACTGGTGCAAGTTAAGAGATTGGTGATGATAGTTGGCAAAGACATCAGCCTGTGCTGTGACTTTAGATCTGAAAAAAATATTTAGTTCAATAGTGTCTACCTCTTGCAGCTAGACTTCCGCGTACGCTATTTTCTTTTATTTAAAAAAATAAATGAACCAGCAGCTGCCAAATAGTTACCAATTTATAGAAAAGAGTCTATTGGTGGCCTATAGTCATTACAGCACAAGGAGAGAGAGAGAGAGAGAGACAGAGAGAGAGAAAAGAGAGAGAGAGAGAGAAAGAGAGAGAAAGAGAAAGAGAGAGAGAAAGATGCAAACAAAGAAATAGAGAAAGTAATAGAAAGGGGAACAGGAGGAAGAGTACAAACTTGAACGGCAAAGAATGACAAAGAGAAAGAGAGTGAGAGAGAGGCAGCTAAAGAGAACAAGAAAGTCTGTCCACGGATGTAGTCTTGTCAAGAGGATGTTAGTATAATAATAATTGTCTGTCTATGCAAATCACCAGCATCACAGTGGGGGGGGGGGGGTAAACTAAACACATGACGTCACTACACCCACAGGTTTTAACTGACCTAACCTTTCCGCAAGCAAAACAAAACGGTTGCCAAGGGAATCGTCAAAATAAAGCGAGACCTAAAAAAAAAGGGGGTGGACAAATGACTGAGCATGCGTGCCACTAGCATCATACAGTCGGTAACACTGTGACACACACTTAAGTCTCTGTTTAAGACAGATTGGAATGATCTATCAAACTGTACATGCAAATACAAGGGAACAAAGTCAAGATGGAATCTAAAAATCTTGTATTCATCATTCGACTTTAAAGATTTTCGCATACTTACTCACCTATTCTAGATACCTCTTCATTTTTTTTAAAAATATGCGCTTCTAGAAAAAAGTAGACGCTGCAGCAATTTACAAATAGTGTAAAAAATCGGTGTCATATCTCTCAATACTGCAATGTTCACTTACTTAAAATAATAGATCCTCTAAGTATGACCCATTAACAGAGGAGGTAGAGCTTGTGAACAGCAACCCTAAATACATTCTATCAAAACATCTACTGGCCGAGAAGAAACAGTTTCTTTAAGATTGTTGGTACCCAAAGAAAAGACTGTCCCACAGAAAATGTGAGACCCCCTGTGCTGAGAGACGGTTCTTTTGGGAATGCAACAACCTCACTTCAAGCAGAAAGCAACGCAGATAACTCTACTCTGAACCCTCCTGCTGACCGGACTACCAAGCCATTCTTTTCGGGGGAAGCCCCGACCATCGAGTCACCAAGTGGCGTTGTTGGTGCTAATCTTGATGGTGCAGATGGTGCCAATCCTGGCTGCCGGTACAACATGAGAAGAAAGAAAATCAAAACCCAACTACAGGGTTTAACAGACAATGTGCCGCCCAATGCGCCGAACGGCGCGGGAGGACCTAAGTCTAAGTAAGTGTTAGATGAACATATATGAACCATTTTGCAGATGTGTCACAAATTTTTATTTCATAAAACACTTTTATCGGCCAGTCTATATTTATTTATGTCTATGGTCGTGGCTTTGATTGTTTGGATTGTCCCCCCTTTAGTGTTTGTTTACATTTGTTAGCCTGTGTACTGATCGTATTTCGTCTTTCATGTTGTGACTTCTACTATTTGTGAAGTTGTTTGTCATTCAGTGAATTAAAGCTTTGAATACAACATGGTTTGTTATTATTGAGTACAACACTATATAATAATAATAATAATATCTCACAACTTAAGAAAAACTGAGCTTGAAAAACAGCGAAAGAATGTGAACCTAGGCTTGGAGATTAAGCGTTTATGGAAGTTATCTAAAATAACAATATACCCCATTGTCATATCAACCGAGGGGATAATAACAACTGACCTCACAGATACCTTCAAGGCTCTGGGCATTCCTAGGAACATTCTCGTTGCCTGTCAGAGGGCGGTACTGCTGCAGACCTGCCACATCACCAGAAAATTCCTCAGTGGAAACTGATAAAGGGAATACGATGAATTTTGTCTCCCTTTAGCGAAACTCGACCCTGGCTCCGCCAGAGAAAGAATACTCGTTCTTCTCTAACATAATAATAATAATAATAATAATAATAATAATCTTTATTGTCCGTAAGGAAATTTGTCTTACAATTTGTGCATTATACAAAACAAAACATTATTTAAAGAAAAATGTACATTCACACCAGACTCACTCACAATTAACATATGAAAAGTTTACATTAGATTGGTTCTATTTAATGATCTGATTGCCAGAGGAACAAAAGAGTTTTTGTGTCTGTTTGTCCTTGCTATCGGTGTCTTGTATCTCTATTGTGATGGTAAAATAGCAAAATCCTGACCCAAAGGGTGATTTTTTATTTCTAGAATCTTCTTAGATTTTGTGAGGATGTTTGCCTCAAACAGCTGCCCTAATGGGGTTTGCTTTTTGCCAATGACCTTACCAGCAGCATTTAGGATTCTCTGGAGTTTATTTTTATTCTTAGTGCTTAGATTGCCATACCAGGCAGTGATATTAAAATGTAAAATATTGCCGATGTGAGCATGATAAAACATAGCCAAGGCCTTTTCGCTAATATTAAAAGAGGACAGTTTTCTCAGTAATCGTAGTCTTTGCTGCCCTTTTTTGCTGATATAATCTGTGTTTGCTGTAAAATTTAATTTATTGTCTAGGATAGTACCAAGGTATTTAAAAGTTTGCACTATTTCAATGGTCTCTCCAGCTACAGTTACAATACACACCATGCATTATAATTAATGGATTAATTCATTCATTCATGTAGTGTAAATGATGGTCTAATATTTGTACCTTGATAAAAGGAATATTAAAATAGATTGAAAGTCAGGATGTTAAGGGATATCATAGGGATCATCCATTTCAGACGTCCACCAATTCTTATTTCGGAATTAGAGTCGGCGTTATGTAATTGAAGACCCTTAGCAAAGCGAATATAGAGACCCTAGGCGAAGTGAATTGAGTGGCCCCAAATGAAAGGAAGAAACAATGGTCCTCTAGCAAATGTAGTTTAGCAAGTAGACCTATACATTCGTGAATAAACCTTAAACCAGTGGTCTTCAACCTTTTTTAACCCACCGCCCCCTTTTCGTATATTTTCTCTTTAAAAAATCTCCAGCGCCCCCCTAACGGACATATAATAGTTTAAAAAAAAAAAAGATTCAGAAGGTAAATTGTACTAAAAGAACATGTATTGATTTATATTGGCATTGTAACTTACATATTGTTAATTAATCTTAAATTATTAGTAAAAAAAAAAGCTTACAGGATATAAATATGAAAAGGTAAACTGATTGTCTATAACTTTTGTTTTTACATTAAAAATATCAATATTAAGGAAAACCAAGAAAATAATATACAATAGAATAATAGGGCCAGCAGCAAGTATGCAAGTGAAACCCAGACCACAACAAAGACAGCCAAAAATCTACTAAATACTTGGTAACGAACAGTTCTTATGAAAATCTCTACTACTATACAAGATGAAACAGGGTGGAGGACACGCACTAACCATGTTATATTTCAATTGTATGAATACCCACCGATAGTGACAGAAAAAAAAGAACAGACTACGTTGGGCAGGTCACCTTGAAAGAATACCAGATAACAGAGGAAAGAAAATTTTATACAGGCGAAAACCAAAAGGCAGGCGACCCAAAGCCAGACCCCGAAAGCGATGGATTGATGATGTGGAGGCAGATCTGCAACAGTTTTGGGTAAAGGCGTGGAGACGAAAGGCTCAGGAGAGATCTGAATGGGCTGTAACGCAACTAGTATGGATGGGTGAATGCTACATCATAGAACACTACTATTTTTTTAGCGGCCCCCGAAAGGGGAAAAGACGCTATTAGTTTTGTGTGGCCTGTCTGTCTGTCTGTCTGTCTGTCTGTCTGTCTGTCTGTCTGTCTGTCCGTCCGTCCGTCCCGTTTAGTGCTCAGAAAGTAGAAGAGAAAATGAAAATCTGACATCACGATAATATAGAGCATTCAAAGTTCTGATGCAACGGCTACTTTTTTTTTTCTAAAAGCTCAAAATCTAATTTTTAAAAATATTTTATGCAAACAGTATTTAAAGAGAAAAAACCTAATTAGTATGCAATATAAATGAAACCTACTTTAAGACAATTAATAATCTAATATACTGCACATGTTTTCACATTTTTTTTTGTTCCAACATACGAGTAACATACCAGTATTTACTCGTAAAGTAATCAACTCATAAAACAAGTGTGGCAATTGCCTTGAACATCGGCTTTACAAGGCTAACGTTGAGAGATCAAAGCACGGAAGATGTATATTAGTTTTGTGTGGCCTGTCTGTCCGTCTGTCTGTCTGTCTGTCCGTCCGTTGAGAGATCAAAGCGGATCTGACAGGGATCCGACTCCGACGGGGGCCGCCTCTGAGTTTGTGTATCACACAAACTCTCTTTGTAATCTTGTTTTACATTAAAATTTTACATTTAGTCTTATATTTAATAAAAAAACAATTCATCACACATAACTAAGCTTGAACTAATGGGAACCTTGTGCCTCATGCAGTTTAACAATGTTAGAAATGCCAGGCTTTAAATTACGTCAAAGGCGTAGGTCTCCTCTAGTGGCTACATCAAGTCTATTTCTTTGTTTACTCATTATGTTTGTAACGGCACTAAATCCAGTTTCAGCCATATAAGTTGAAGGAAAAGCTAAAAATAGCAATTCCATTTTTGACCATAGTTTGGGGTATTCGACAGGAACAAATCGCTGCAGCCACATCTCTTCTGTGCCTCCTCTTTTGAAATTCATTTGACTGGTGATATCATTTTGTAACTCTACCATTTCTTCCTGCAAATCAACTTGAACATCGGTGACAGATGTTTCAAAAGGATTAATCATTAATGTTTCAATTTTTAAATTTATGACATCCTGGAAGCGAGTTGCCATTTCTTCCTTGAGCATTTTCAGGTGAGTAGCATAGACGTCAATGTCCTCAGGCAGTAATTCATTATTCAACAAAGCGAGTTCTGGGAGATTGTAAAATTCCTTTCTGGAAATATTGTGGTAAAAGAGATTCAATTTCTCAATAAAAGAGACAATGATCTGCTTTGTATCGATAAGGGTTAGATCCCTGCCATGTAAAATTAATCTTTTTTGACCTTCTTCAAGTCATTGCAAACAGATAAATCTTCCTGTTGCTTGAAAAATTCCAAAATTGTATTGAAAAGTTCAGCAAAACGAGCAAGACAATTCCCTTTGGAAAGCCAGCGAACCTCAGTGTATAATAAGAGTTTAACATGTTGCTCATTATTTGTTTCACACAGCTGTTGAAAGATGCGCTCATTTTTGGCATGGGTTTTTAATTTATTTACAGTTTTTATAATCAGATTTAAATATGAATGAAGTTGTAGGCTAAGTTGTTTAGCAACAAACAACAATCCGTCTTTGAATCGAAGTGTCACTTATCGGTAATACTTTCAAAACCTCATTGGGGTCTTAATGCATCACTGTGGAAATGACTTCTCTTAAAGCTGAAATGATCAATTTTTCACCAACGGTATGTGACTTTTGATTTTTTGCAATTAACTCTGCAATTTTGTAAGAGGCCATCAAACCGTCTTCTGCTTTGCTGTTTTTTTTTTAAATATTGTTTGAATAGTCAGGCGTTTTTCAAATTGCTCATGAATAGTTTTGAAATACTCAATGGGCTTGTCCTTTTGTCAGGATACAAGGCCTTCATATGATCCTTAAGCCGACTTGGTTTCATCGCCTCATTGGAAAATGTTTTCATGCAAAGTAGACACAATGGAATACGTTTATCTACAGGCGATTCTATGAAACCCATGGAGAGATAATTTGCTGAATACTGGCGAGTTTTTTTCTTGATCGACATTGTCAATGCTTTCACTCATTTATTTTAACGCTAGCTTTATTATTTAAACCAAATAGCATAAACATTGTTTAATATTATTTATTATATAAAATATAACTATGTTACTGTAGATATAATAAACTATAATTTAAAAATCTTATACCATGTTTATTTATCAATCTACAAACTCTTTTACGCGCTAAAAAATGGGAGCAAAAATACATACTTTCTACTGCAGTAAAAAACAAAAATAGCGATTGGTTTTATAAATCATAGAAACAAGGAATTCCCGAACTTTAAAAATAAAACGATTATTTGTCCATATATACTTCGCCAGTGCCGCTTTGAAGAAAATGTGCTACGTTGAAAACGTTTTTCATTTTTTTTTCTTTTGTTTCTTCTCAGCGCCACCGATTGCCCCTTATGTGTCCAGCGCCCCCTTACCGCCCACTTTTTTGCCAATCGCCCCCGTACCGCCCCTTTGGCTCCCAGCGCCCCCTAAAATCTCGAAATCGCCCCCAAGGGGGCGATATCGCCCCCGTTGAAGAACACTGCCTTAAACCATAGTATAGACTTAAAGGTAGGCTAGTAGAGACAGAGATTTGCTATGTTTGAGGCTTGATCTATGTTTCTCAATTTTGTTTCTCTAAAAAAAATTCTAAGGCCCTAGGCGGTTGCCTTGTTCTCCTATGCATAAGGTCGGCAATGTCGGACTAAAGCAGACTTTGAATACTAGAAGAGTATGACCTGGACATTGACAATCCTAAAGAAAGCGGGAATTTAACAAGGAAAAAAGTGATTTCCAAATATATGAAGTGTTTTGTATTCCAGAACTAATTAGTCAATAAATAAATAAAATATTGAAATAAAACAGCTGTAGATATCGTGCATAGGACACCAAACACACATTAGAGAACCATAGGAAAACTATTCTTTTACAAAAAGTGGGCTAATTGGGCGTAAAATGAGCTTAATGTTATCTATTCTTAATTATTATTACAAGTTTTAATTAATTCATTTCTTAGAAGTAACAAAACTACCCAAACTAGTAAGACCATAATTACACTTTATCCATGACATATCACACAATTTTACAAAAGATTTATCATCTTCATAAACTGTTCACAACAGTTACAAATAACAAATTCAATTATAATTGAACTCTGTTGCAATGAGACGTCACAAATGAACGACTCCTGTGTGTTTTTCTAATCGGACATCAACGCAACCGTTTAAAAAAAATGGGTTATCTGCCGTGATGCAGTATGTCTTGTTTTAGCCTTAGGGTGCACTATCTTTTTTTATAGTTATTTGTGATTGCCGATGCAAACGTTGCAAAATCACTGACAATGTCATGTTACAAATACAATGTCATGTTACAAGTTACAAATACAATGTCATGTTACAAGTTACAAATACAATGTCATGTTACAAATACAATGTCATCTTACAAATACAATGTCATCTTACAAATACAATGTCATCTTACAAATACAATGTCATGTTACAAATACAATGTCATCTTACAAATACAATGTCATCTTACAAATACAATGTCATCTTACAAATACATTGTCATGTTACAAATGAAACAATACTTATCAAAATAAAAAAAAGAATACTTTTTAAAAACAAAGCTTTTCTAAGGGAAAGAACTGCTAATTACGGCCATTTATCTGAAAGGGTTAGGGTACTTGCTCCCTTTCTGCTACATAAAACAATTGTTAGCAAGTTTTTCTTTACTACGTGTCATGTCATCAGTACTTTAGTTTTTAGTTACGGATGTTTTCAGTATTAGTGCCTGGATGAGAGAGGGAAAATATTCAATATCCAAAATGTTGCCGACTCTTTGTCTAAAACTTGAAAATCAAATGTTGACGCAGGAACTATTGATAACTATAGTGTGGTTCGTCCATCGTGGTTCGATAATGACCACTTTGTCATCCAGTGGGCTGAGGGCTTTGCACTGGGGTTTTGTGCCTCCTCATGTGGCTGGTGAGACCTATGCGAGCCCGGAATGTTCGGCCGCACTCTGGGCAGGTAATTCCAGCTGGAGCTAGTGTCGTTTGCCTTGCTTTCCTTCTCTGGCGTTTTTCTTTCGCAAGCGTTGTTCTTTTTTCCTCAGCAACCTGTGCGCCGGATCTCATAGCGCGGCGCCATGATACTCTGTCATGTGCCTCTGTCTCCCAGGTGCCTGGATCAATGTTGAACTCCTTTAGAGAAGCTTTGAGGGTGTCTTTGTAGCGCTTTTTTTGGCCACCTTGCGAGCGCTTGCCTTCTCTTAATTGGCCATACATGAGACGTTTTGGGATGCGGTGGTCCTCCATCCTGCACACGTGTCCTGCCCATCGCAGCTGGGACTGCATCAGGATTGTGTGGATGCTTTTCAAACCAGCTCTTTGAAGGACTTCAGTATCTGGCATTCTGTCTTGCCATTTGACATTTAGTATTCTTCTTAGACATGACATGTGAAAGTGATTTAGTTTCTTGGCATGTCTTCTGTATACTGTCCATGTTTCTGAGGCATAGAGCAATGTAGGTAGGATGACGGCTCGGTAGACCCCTAGCTTAGTGTTTGTGGTGATACCACGTCTGTTCCAAACATTGTTTGATAGTCTGCCATATGATGCACTGGCCTTGGCGATGCGAAGGTTGATTTCGTTATCAATATTTCCATTTCTGGAGAGTGTGCTGCCAAGATATGTGAATTTGTCCACTGCATTTATATCGTGTCCATTTATAGTGATGCTTGGATCCGAGTAGGCTTTCCCAGGAGCAGGTAAATATAAGACTTCAGTCTTATTTGTGTTAATGGTAAGGCCAAAGTCTGAGCATGCTCTTGAGAAGTCACTGACGATGCTTTGTAGATCGTCTTCAGAGCAGGCATTTAGGGCGCAGTCGTCAGCAAATAGCAAGTCTCTGATTACTGCTGAATTTGTTTTTGATTTTACTTTGAGCCGCCTCGGGTTGAATAGGCCACCATCAAATCTGTATGTTATATTTATTCCTTTGTTTTCTCTATCCGTGAATGCATCTGTCAGCATAGCGGAGAACATGATACTGAACAGTGTAGGTGCTAGGACACAGCCTTGTTTTACCCCGTTTGATACTTCGAAGGGCTCTGATTGATAACTATACAAACAGAATCTCATGTCATAAAATATGTCTATAACTAGCATAACGCAGCCATGCGATTGTTCTAATTATATGCATATTGTTGTAGACCTATTTTCCCTCCCTTCCTTCCTTCCTTACGAATCATTTTACGAATCAAGACATTAGTTTTTAGACTTTCTCCATTGCGAATAGCTTTCGTTGTATGCTTGTGGATCAGTCACAATCAGTCACAATCAGTCACAATCAGTCGCAATCAGTCACAATCAGTCACAATCAGTGGATGTGAATTCGATTTGGAGTATTTCAAGTGTTTCTATGAGCGGGATTTTTGACTCATTACAACTGTATTCTGCTTCGTCGAGAAGTCTTGCAATCAAGAGTGATAGCGGCGTCCGGGAAGTCGGTGTTTTTAGTTTTTCCTGTCTCAACCCATGTCCTAACAATATAATTAGTTTAATTAGTTAGCATTATTTTGGCCAATTTCTCACAAAGGCTGCCTGGAGAAATCAGGTATAAACATTAACGGAGAATGCAAGGTAGAAATCTGGGGGAGAACGGAGAAGAGGAAGAAATGCAGGATACAATTTGCCGGTAATGTTATAATGGAATAAATGGATACCATGATGATGACTATTTTTTTTGGTTTAGGTCTTTAGGTATATAATCTAATTTTACATATGATCTGGTTCATATACTTTTTAAAATCACTATCACTTTTATTTTTACAAATATTTCCGTGTGAAAAACTGTGTTTTGAAAAATGCCAGGTACTTATAAAAATGGTTGTCCTAACAAATACACAGATCTTGGGTGAAGTATACACACACACACACACACACACACATATATATATATATATATATATATATATATATATATATATATATATATGGCCTAGTTTACTTTTGATCAAAGAAACAAAACGCGTGCGTCTAATAATATCGACCGCTGAGTGATCTTATAACTAATATTTGTTTAGAACATATTGATCTAAATAAAGATATCTCCTTTTAATAAACGAGACCTCAAAAAGTTGTGTTTTTGTTTTTAATTTATGCATGTGCCCTTTCTAAAAATAAAACTTCGTCTTCTTAAAAATATGAACAGCGCATGTTAAGAAAAAGCTAACTTTTTATTTTTAAATACAACTAAATGGAAAAAAAAAAAGTCTTTATAGAAAATTAAATGATAATAATTAGTCATTGTAATACTATTGATGACAGACTGTCTGATCCTAGTAAACATTGCTGAATTTACGTATAGACAACATATGCCTATAGTTATGGACCCACACTTAGTAGGGACGCCCTAAAATAAAGTTTCCAGGGACAATCTCAATCACTTGGAAGAAGGAGTAAACTAATTGCCTGATATTTGTAGATAACATGGGGCTTAGAGACAGTGGAGATTTGCATGTATTCGGGGCCAGTGGCGTAGCACGTAGCATCCTTGGCGCGAAGGTGTTCAATGAGTCCGAGCCCACGTCCATCAGGGGCCCATAGCCTGTGACGTAACAACAATGGCGCAAAGAGGCTCATTGAGCTTGGGCCGATGGCTCTTGATCAGTTAGGGTCCACGTGAGAACCAGAGGATGAAGTGACCGGGGATGAAGTGAACAACGATGAAATATTAATCAATAAATATTCAATACTGTTACACACTGGACGTAATACTAGTTTGTATCAATGCTTCAAAGTTTGACACCTAGAAGTGTTTTAGGAATGTTATTGTGCAGAATTGGAACTAGAACTCATATAACATTTCTTTATTTGAAAGTCCCTTAACTCGTTTCATTTTTTTTTTAATTGTACACACATTGACTTTTTATTCGTAATGGAAGTCAGGCTCAAACTTAATTAGATTATTAAAAAGAAACTTTACTTGTATTAGAATGTCTTTTGGTGAATGTACCTATAAATTTAGATGACTCAATAGTTTTTTGACACTTTACATTTGTCTTATTGGGGGAGGGGGCCCACCAATATATTCTTGAACCCGGGCCCACGGGTACCTTGCTACGCCACTGTGAGGGGCCCTAAACATCGTAGAGCCTTATGAAGTCTAAATCTGGTCTGTTAATGACCTCTATGAAGGACAATTCACGACAGACTGGTTGGACAAACTATAGTTATTTATAGCTTGATAGAGTAACTAGTTGTTGATATTCGAGTGGGTCTCAATCAGGTAGGCCAAGGATAGAAAAACTGTTTTGTTTTATCGGTAGCACTACTAGCCTTCAGCGAGGCCGATTGTCTTATAGTTGTTTAACCCTGAGATTCTACATTGAGTAGCATGAGAGAGAAAAAAACGCTAAAGAGAAAAGCCAGCTATTATAGCCATTTAACAAATCACAATAATTATTGAAAACTATTAAAACTCCTACTGTAATACCCAGTTTAAGATATTATTGTAATGACTATTGAAGTAAATGAGTTACTTTCTAAAAGTCTTAACTATGGATATATATAAATATAGACTGGCTACTAAGACTATTTTATGAAACGAAAATTTGTGAATTGCAATTGTGTGTACTTTATTTATGTCTATGAGTCTTGTTTAATCTTTAAGACTGAAGATCATGTATTTTTTTAACTTTTCATAATTCGGAAATCCGAATACAATAGATATACATGTTTTCAAGTTACATGAAGTAACTTCCTTTTTCCAGTCTATATTTATGTATGTCTATGTTCTTAACACATTTTTATGATAAGGAAGTTCGAAATTACGCCCCTTTACGTGTTCACTAAAAAAAAAAACCGATACAAATTTTATCACCTCCAACGCTCGTAGACCGATATATAATTAGTCCGCAATGAGATATTTTTATCACTAGGTTAATTCCTTCACTTATAAATAGACCTCCTAGACATTATAATTCGAAGTTAATTAGTCCGCCCCGAGTTAATGACGTCAAAACGTAGCAATACATCCGGTATTCCATCACTATAATATAAATACACTGGCCAAGTCTTTTGCGTTCTTTTTTTTTTTAAATCCTCCGTCTCAACCCCAGACACACTCATTCAGATAATGACAGATATATATATATATATATATATATATATATTCCAACCCTATCCACCTTTAAACAAAGACAAAAAGAATAGGTAAAAGATTTGACAGCATTTATAGTATAGACAGACAAATAATTCCATTGTCATTTTGCTATTTTATTATTATTTTTTCCGATGATTAACAATGTGATATGGATCAATTATTAGTAACAAGATTATTTAATTTATTGTAATGACTCTGATACTTGTAAAAGGTGGTTACAAATAACAAT
Source organism: Biomphalaria straminea (assembly GCA_021533235.1). Lineage (NCBI taxonomy): Eukaryota > Metazoa > Mollusca > Gastropoda > Planorbidae > Biomphalaria > Biomphalaria straminea. Next base: position 7,627,145 of record JADKLZ010084329.1, read on the forward strand.
AATAGATCCTTATTGAATTTATATAGCGCATTTAACTCTTTCTCTCCGTAATTATTTTCCTAGTTCCTATAGAATTATTCATTTGGCTCATTTGTATTTGTAACGTTGGCATCGTCAATTAGGAGAGAAAGAGTTAAAAAGCAAACGCCACGATGTATCTGTTCTTTTATCTTTTATAATACAGACGTTACTTCAAAAAAGTGCAAGAGACTTGAAACGACAGAAAACATTTGAAAAGGCCTTAATAATGTTTTAAAAGGTAGCAAGTCCGTCGGTATGCTAATTTTATTTCAATCTTACTTTTATCTCGATATGTGAAACTAATAGACATTTCTACACAACAGGAGTGATATTTATACACTAAGAGATTCTTACCTTTGATTAAGGCTGGTACATTCCTATGTCCGGTCAAGTCAACAGGACCTGTTGAAGGCCAGGGTTTAACAGTGTTGGAATCCAGACTTCCAGTCGCGTGTAATGGTCTAGAAGATGCGCTAGTTTCTCCACTCGGCACAGATAAAGCGGATCCTGTCTCCTTGTTGAAGGCCGGTAACTGACTGACCGATGCGCACTTGTTCTGATTATCTGCCCTTGACCGATTCGGGTCCAGAGCGCTACCGGGGCCATGTTGGGAAGCGGTCCGATCGATTCCAGAGAAATGGGCGTCATCCGGGTCAATGTGCTGCACGCGACGTGGCGACAGGTTTGACGTCACCGTCGTTGAACGAGGTGTTCTTACGTGGGTGTTTCCAAAATGTGGGCTCAACTCAAGGGGGGGATCGTCTTGGAGTCTTGATGAGCTTTTCAGAAGCGGAGACAACTCTTTCTCATTCTGATGACACTGGGAAAACAAAGGACTATTCCCCTTGGAAAGAGGAGGCTTGGTTTTATCTTGACCGTGCTTCTTAGACGTGGGCGCTGTAAGGGGCACCGTATAGGGCAACCTAAGGGGCGTCTCCTCGTCATCGCTGACCTCATCGTATTTTCTGTCCTCCACTTCCACAATCACCAGTTCATCGTCCGCTTCGTCGAACGATTCATCCGGCAGCTGCTCTTCGTCAAACACCCGTTCATCTTTGGAAGCTACTTCCCTGAAAGCCACACTGCTAAACGAGGTCATGGCAGACCTACGTGGATGGGGTCCTACTGGTAACAATCCTCAGCAGTTATCCCCCAAGTAGACTCCTATGACTAACATTCAAATTGATTCCACGAGAGACAGTCGACCAAAAATCATAATTAGTTTTAAGAGAAAAGAAAACACAACACTGGCTCGTAATGCTCTTTTCAGAGGCACTCCATAGAGGAATAAATACCATCAGTTTTACGATCCCCGAACACTTCACACTGAAATAAAGACTCCCATTCCAAAGCGTTTCAGAACATTGACACTAAATAATTCCCCTTTCTCCTTGCTCGTTAAAACACTAGGCGCTAGAAGAAAATAAAAAGTCCGTGAGGGGGAGGGGAGTTGGTTCACACCCACTAAAAAAAAAAAGGGGGGGGTGTGAAGCAATCCACTTTCTCTGTCTTGAAGCGCTGTATAAGGAATTCCAGCAGAGTTACCGTGGCTGAGGGTTACGGTCCTTGTGCAAAGGGAGACCATCTGGGCAGAATTAAACCTTCAAGGGGAGGGAACTGTTCCAACGGGAAAGAATCCATTGTTTACAAGACAACTGCGCCTGTGGAGTAGAAAGATTTTTTTTTTTAAATATAAGTTACCACTATTGACTTTTTTAAAAAAAGGGAGTCAGTTAGGGAGTTGTTTGGATGAGACAAGGGAGGTAAGAAAGCGTATTTGGGATAAGTTAAAAGTAACGAAAGTTAAATCCCTTTAGACCCCGAAAGATGGGTTAGTAAGAAGACCTCACAAAGTATATAGGTCACTCATGGGGAGGGGGGAGTAGAGGAGTAACACTAAAAAAAAGGGGGGGGGGAATGGTGAGCACTCAAGGAACTGCACTGATTTGTGCAAGTTAAGCTGGAGATTTACCGTAAGCACTCAGATACACTTATGTCTATGTCTCGTTCACATAGTTTTTTTTTTCCCTCACGATCTCTCTCTCTCTCTCTCTCTCTCTCTCTCTCTCTCTCTCTGTCACACACACACACGCAAACGGAAATGAAGAAGCGAAGACGGAAGTCTGTTGCTGAATTATTTTGTTCTGTTTGTGAGACTCTCTGTCTTACTCTCTCATTCTTTCTCTCAGCCTCTCTCTCTCTCTCTCTTTCTCTCTTAGTCTCTTTCACATACTCTCTCAGAGGCTGCTATTTTCATATGTTTAGTTACTTATAACCATGAAATTCATTTGGAGACTATAAAAAAAAAGCGACCACGACAACACTATCACCCACAAAGAAAAGAAAACTACAATGCTTTTACGACTAACTACAAAATTAAGAAAGTTAACACCCAATGTATAAGGCCGATGATTTTAAAGCTCAAATGTCTCTATGACCGACTTTTAATAAGGAAGTCACGTGGCTACCACAATAATTTTACTTAAACCAAACTAACGCCCAAAGTACCCACTACAGTGGTGAAGACTCACAATAACTTTACCCAACCTGAGGTCGCCCTGGCCGAAACTTCTGTTGGAGGGACATATAAAATAAATTTACTAATTAGTCGATTAATTACTGGTAATTAATTATTATGTTTCATACCAAAAAGTTAAATAAATACTTCAGTATTTAATCATATGGCTAAGTATGTGGGTTTGTCCCCTTCGATAATTGTACACGTTATATCACCCACACCAGTTCTCGGATCAAGTAAAAACTTTGCACTGTAATATATTATACCTATGGCCACCGTCAGTCGCGAAGCGACTATGAATCATCTCATGGAAATGAGATGAATGCCTGGGCATAAGCTGTGGTCGGAACGATGTCGCCCACACATCAGTTCCCCCCTCTCCACGCAGCTGATGTATCCAAAGGAACGGCAGTGCCGATACAGTTTGGGGTCAGCAGCGTCGCAGGTTCTGCCAGAGTGTAGCACTGGGTGCTGCAAACTGCCTTAGGGTCGCCAGCTCCTGATTTTTCCTCAGGGTTGACTCCCGAAGCCTTTCCCTTGGTTGGGTATAGCTGCAAGGCAGCAGAGGTTTGAAATCAGAGTTTTCCTTCTCCTAGGTGGGTAGCCAGCCATGGCTAACGAGCCCCTCCTGCCCGAAGCTTACTGGTTAAGGCGCCAGTTACTCGCCTGTGCCCCTTTTCCTGTTAGTAAGAACAGTTCCGCCGGACTCAATATCTGAGCCACACGTGAAGGCCGGGAGTTGGACTGGTTGTCAGAGGCTATTTGAGACGCATGCCATTAGGAAGCATTTTATAGGTAGTGGAGTGCTTACATCCATAACCACTTCCGGCAATGACAACCTTGGGGAATTCTATATATTATACATAACAAAGCATAAACCAATTAAAAAATTATTAAATTAATTATTGGTAATTAATAATTTTGTATGATACCGGCAATAAAAATCAGGGAAATAAATTTTACATTATTGAGATAGTTGTAAATGTGGAGTTCTTCCTCATAGATTTAAAAAAAAATAGTATATTTGTTTTGTTTTGCTTGTTTTTATTGGATAATTTTGTTAGGGTCCATAACAAAAGTGGTTTTAAAAAATCTTGTGTATATTTAGTAGTATAACATACCAAGGGAAATCAGCAGTTAGTAAATCAACTAATTAGTCGTACACGAGTTATCTAGGTTAGAGAGGCGTGTGTCACTGGCCCAGATAACAGATCACTGGTGCGGTCAGAGTTTGTCTAAATATTGCTTTTGTCAGGTCGGTGCGTGTGTTTGGAGGGCAAGCGGGCGTGGTGTAGCCTGACCAGGGACCAGGAGGGTTATTAACTCGCGACAGGTGTAGCGGGAAAGATAGAAGAAGAACAAATAAACAGGACCACGGGAAGTTTTAGGGAGAAAAAAAAATCTGATTATTTATAGAACGTGAGTCGAAAGGGGAAACAATTCTAAGGCTAACACGTATTTATAATATACAATGATATGAGATAGCCTCAGCATTAGATCACAATTTTGATGGTTGAAATTGAAATGCTTTTGTATCTGAATAATCTTTTTTCAAGCAATAAATATGATCATGATGTTATCCCCCCCCCCCTTTTCAACATGGGCCCGTGACGTCACAACCTATGGGCAGTTTGGTCCAATAGCTCGTTGCTATGCCACAGGTCTATAAAGATGAATCTCCAACTGACAGACCGGAAGTTTAATAAGAGGGGTTAAGGGTTACTCCCCCCCCCTTTCTCAAAACAAAGACAAACAATCCGAAACCGTGCTTCAAAATGAGCCAAAAAATGAGAAGATTTCAGAAGCATTGTAATCGTGTTAGATACAACAAAATCCACCCTTAGATATTGAATGTAGTGTGGTGGTTGAACAATAACACACTTCGGTTTCCAAACCAAGGGGTCTAGGGTTCGTCTTCTTTGGTAAATACTTGGATTTACAACTTCGGGACGCCCCTGAGTCCAGCCACCTCTACTAGAATCTGACACTGCTTTGGTCGTCGCGCTGGCCACATGACATCTTCGTGAACAGTCTGTCATAGAAAGGGATGCCCTTTAAATCATCTGCCCTTTAAATCATCTGCCCTTTAAATCATCTGCCCTTATAGATAGGTCTGAAAAGGGATAGTTTACTTTGTTCTGTTAATGAAGTCATCCTAATTCATTTGCATGTTTGGAAACACTGGGATATATGGATAGAAGGGTTCTCAAAAAAAAAAAAAAGAATTTAAGAGGGTGCAGGCAGGGTCTTAACGAACTGAAGGAATGCACGGCGTTGTATCACTTTCATAATCGGCTGAACTTCAGTGTTGACAGTGGGTAACCTTGCCACTCTAACAGTCCTACTCTCCTTGCCACTCTAGCAGTCCTACTCTCCTTGCCACTCTAGCAGTCCTACTCTCCTTGCCACTCTAACAGTCCTACTCTCCTTGCCACTCTAGCAGTCCTACTCTCCTTGCCACTCTAACAGTCCTACTCTCCTTGCCACT
>JADKLZ010084329.1:7678482-7691605 GCA_021533235.1 Biomphalaria straminea
TGGTCATATATATTTTTTGCGTACATTATATCATGTCATATATCGAAAGTCAAAATGCAAGGGGCCCCCAAAGAGGTCGGTCCCCCCGGGCCCCCGAACCCCTAGCTACGCCCCTGCTTCATCCCCATATGAAATCTGTCCAGCACTTCTGTCGCAAAACTTTTGAATTGCAGTTCTATTGACAGTCCTACATTATAACTCAACTTCCTATAAAGTCTTTTCTTTCTTCTGGTTGGTTTGATTACAGGGAATCCATATTATTCACTACCTTCTTTTGCTTTTTCGTTGGATTGGGTGATTAGCTTCATCCGTTTCTCATCATTTTGCAGAAAGCTTGAATGGGTTTCAATATATTAATTGTTTATGTTTTGTGCGAAAGCAAAAGAAATAAATCCAATCCATCATAAGAAGGACTTATATATTGCTATGCTCGAGTATACAAATACTCCGATTAGAATCACAACTGCTGATGAGTAGAAGACTCAGGGACAACATTCCAACTGATCCCAAACTATTGAAACCATCGGTAACCGAAAATGCAGAGACATTACTCAACGAACGACAGATGAAAAGCAAATTGAAATACGATGCAAAAGCAAAACTACCTAAAGATTACTCTGTCGGAGAGAAAGCGAGAGTTCGTCTAGGAAAAAACATGGCAGAAAGCAGTTGTCATAAAAAAACATTCCTCACCCAGATCTTACATCATAAAAAAAACGATGGGAAAACAAACAGAAGAAATCAACGCTTTTGAACAAGAGTTTCGATGAAGATATCTCTGGGTACTATTGTACCGACGAAGAATTGTATCATTCTCAGTACAGACGAACAGTAAACTGTTAGAACAAACGAAACAGAGACCAGCGTCTAGAGAACCTTTTGTGCCAATCAAGACAACCAGAAGTGGTCGAATTATTAAAGTTTCTAGTAGATATCAGTCTTAAGAACTTTAAAAGGAAGGATGTGATAATAACTTCAAAAGGATGGATATCTGGGGGTTAATTTGGAAAAAAAAAGTTGAACAATTCATGTACAGTTCCAAAAAAGGTGACAATTGTTTGATCTGTCTCAGCAGAATGAAAAGCTGCCAGGTTGAGAAACTGATTATCACAGTTAAGAAATATTGCTTTCGGATTTATGCCTAACAGACGTATCCGCAGGCCAGACAGATCGGCCACTCATTGTGGCTGCGTTATCATAGCGTTATCATAGGTTTAACCAATGCGTCACGCTGTTTTGTAGCCCCACCCTGGTCAACTCGAATAATGGACAATTCTAGCATTATTAGGAATAACTATTGGATCTGTCATACTGGAATTCGCTGTATATCATACAGTCTTAGTCCTGGCTAGTAGCGGCCTTAGAGGGTGGCAAGTGGGGCAGCCGCCCCAGGTCCCGCGCTTGAGGGGGGCCCCGCGATCGGAGATTTTATTGTCACAAACTTGATCACCACACATTTTTCTAATAAAATATGATTGGATGTCGATGTTAATATACGAAATAAAATATTTGGATTGGTTTCTTATTGTGTTTTCGTCCCAATAGGATATGTTCATGGGAGTAATTTTAAAACTTTTTTTTAAGTTGAAAGAATTTTCTTTATGCAGAACAATTACAATACAGTATATTTAGGACAATAGTAAGGCAACAATGGCTACGCAATGTTCTATCTTTTGTAACAAAAATAAGGAAGGCCCACAGCGTTAAGGCGGACATACTGTCTTGTTATTGTTACAATCCTAGCAATTGCGGGGCCCTGTGCGAAACTGATAGCGCGGTGCCTAGTCTGTGTGGGAACAAGGATAATAAGGGAAATTTATGATTTTTTATAAGAACAAAAAATCGACTTTCAATTTTATTCATACTTAGCTAAGTTAAAAATTGCGATCAAATTAACTTTACGAGCCTTGTAACCTATGGCATATGTACACTTCAATGACCATAAAAGTAAATAAAGTATTGGGACTTCCGATTCAAAATGAAATTCTTCCGATTATTACATATTATTACATGAAAGCTGACAATGCCTTTATTCCTTTATCGCGCGTAGGGTTGGCGTATACAGCAATGAATGACATCAACAAATGGCAATATTGCTAATTTATCTGGAGATTTTTATAAGTTTTCATGAGGCTTTAGTCAATGCGGGAGATTTTTTGTTTATATTTTGAATTAGCGCGAGGCCTATGAAAACGCGGGGCCCACTGCGACCGCATAGGTTGCAGTGGCCTAAGACCGGCCATGGTTACAGCGTTAGAGACGGATAAGCCGGTTAGCGTGATGTGGTACGGTATATATATAGTTAATCCTTACGGGGCCCCGCACATGACACACGCACAGGGCCCGGCGCACTTCTAAGGACTCCCCTGTTCGTGGCAACAAAGAGAGTAATATTCTTAGTTTTTGCTTCAAGTACGTTTGGTCTCTTTTGAAAGTAAAATAAATCGGCAACAAATCTATTAAAGATTTTCCTTTTTTAAATGTAAAACTAACTTAACTTTTCTCTTTCGGAAAAATATTTTAAAACGTACTAGTACTTGACACTATTTGTCAATCAAATATATTAATTTATGTATTTACAAACAAATTTCGTACACCCGTTTGGGGGCCCCCCCTAAGCGGGGGCCCGGGGGGATTTCGAAAAGCTTCCTCCCCTCCCCCCCCCTACGCTACGCCACTGCTTGAACTCTTTTCACTATAAGAAAAGGTGTGTATGCAGACTCCAGGAGTATGAGTACTTGAAGTTTAGGACGCAGAAAACGTTTTCCCATTTCAACCTTTAAACCCATCCGGTACCCACTATAAGAGATTTCATCGCTCAGCCTAACACAACTGTCAAAGAGAAACGCGAATGAAATTGCATTCGACTGGGGCGGCGCCAAAGTTTAAAGTTGAAGATAAACTGATTTATATAGAAGTGGAAATTTTATGCTTAGAGTACGGTACCAGAAAACAGATTAGAAAATGATTATTTATGACGCTTAATGTCTTCCTATAGTTTCCATGTTACAAACCGAAAGAGAGTTATCTTACTCGTAATTGAGTTCTTGTGTAATATCAGTAGTCGCTACAACTGTAAAATTGAGAATGCCGTTTTCATCTTGATTTATTAGCTGTTCTGATTCTGGTTTTACGACAACATTTATGGGTACTGGAAAAGAGTACATTAAAATAGTCATAATTTTGTTGTTAATGTAAACATATCAAGCAACTCTATTTGGTATATTAGTCTCCTGCCCGCTTCATTTGGTTTATTATGTTATGTTTTGCATTATGTTTACAAAGCTACTAAAGTTCTAATCAGGGATCCTCTACGCTGGTGATGCAGCTGCTATTCAGCTTTAGACGTTTATTGACAAACTATCTGCATCCCGGTTTACAACTTAAAATCTATGTGGATATGATGTACAGGTAATCTGTTTCTGTCTGTAGCCCACAGTTTACGAGGGTGTCTTGTAGCTAGCACAACGACTGATTGCTTTTATGTTTACCCAACCAATATCCCTAATAGAGATGGGTGGACTCAGGAGGCCTTCTAAAACTCCGATTTTAAATCCAAGTCTTCACCAGTATTCGAGCCCAAACACCTAGGTTAGGAAGTCTGCACTTAACAACTCAGCCACCTCGTCCCCTATCAGCTTCATGCCCTGGTTGACAAACTATCTGCTGATTCCCAGAAGCTCATACCATTACTGTTCCTTGTCCGTCAACACAGCACGCTGATCTGTTTTCCTCATCTTCTTCCTGATACTTTTCCTTGAAGAAGGTCTTTGCAAGCCCTAAAAATCTTTCGACTGTCTGAATGTATGTTTCGATTTTGGAAATCGCAACTGCAATGCTTCCGTTAAGTTAGTAGCATTTTCTGAATTGCAATTGTTTTTTTTTATGTGTGTTTTTGCTTTAAAGAAAACAAAATCCTGTTCCATACTTTTTATGTTAATCATTTGTTTTAGAATTTATTTTTAATAGACCCATATTTGGGAAACCATTGAAAAGTTGTGGTTTCTCATGAGATCAGAAGTCAGTATTTATACATCAATTGACCAATTACACGTCGTGTAATACATAAATTTTTCTTGTTTTGTTCACAATGATCTTACTGTCCAGGTATAGAGTTGCCTGCTGAAAGACACTATTTTGCGTAATGAGTAAACGGTTGCAAACAGGACAAGATGACTGGGCCTTTCCTTATTAGAAGAGTAGTTTAGGTTTTACCTGCTATTTCGATCTACCCAGAGACAAAGGCTGTCACTTCCTTGTTAAGATTTCAATAGACTATAACAAGAAGAGAATTTGTTGACAATTGAAAATATCAAATGCTTAATGGGAAAAAAGGATTAGGCTGTTATGTCTGTCTTCCTTTGACACTCAATATGATGAGTAACAAAAAAAAACAATTGAAAAAAAAAAACTTAATTATACTACTCACAAAGAACATTGATACACGCTTCTCTTGCGGTCTTGCCAAAAGAATTAGACACTAAACACACAACACACATAATGTCATCTGGCTTTTGAACTGATTTGATTGTAAGTGAATCCTTTTTCACCTCAAACTTTTTTAGACCTTTAAAAAACAATAAAAGCAATTAAATTTTAACATTGAAACATTTGTGTACAGTACAAGTGAGAGAACATCATTATGTAAAGAATTGGTGTGGTAATGAAATAATACTTGCTAGAAACGGCGTTGGAAAAGAATTTTAACTAATGACAAAAGTTCGCTGATTGTGGAAAAATGTTGTATACTGTACACAATACTCGCAAATCGTAAATCTATTCAGGATACCAAACTAGCGGAGAAGACATGGATTTTAAAGAACCTTCATTTTTTTTAACATGTTTAGATTCAGATCAGAGTTCTAGCATAAGTCTTCTGTTATTGTTGCGATTACCAATACCATGTCTCCCCAGAACACCTGGCCATGGGCCGTAATCACACTTTACTCGGGTTATGATCGCACCTAAGACTACAGGTTTGTCTGTGGTATTCATCTTTCACTGAACTTGCCTCAAGTCACCATAAACCTGTCTGTTTCCGTCAGTAGGGTGGGGTCACAGAAGCTGATCACCATAAGGAACTTAGATTTATCTAGTGGATGTCAAAAATAGTCTAGGTGACATCAATTGATCAGATTGACAAAAAAAGGATATCCTGCAGATTTCTGGCGACAGTTTGTTCTATCATTAAGCCTAATCCAGATTGTATGTTTTCCTGTGTGTAACCTAATTCCCTCTCTGTCCGTGTTCCTTCCAAAAGTTTCTAAAGGAAGCCATGTCGACGCTCAGCAGGGACAGTCCCAATGATACTAGAACAGATTTTCGCCGCGGGAAGTCGCTCACGTCATTTCCTGCGTAGTGCGGACATTCCAAGATGCAATTTTAAGAGGTACTTGGGGGGTAATTCTCCATTATGTGATAAACTTCATGAATAATATTCAAAATCTGCTGACACAAATTTACTGTCAGCCTCTGCCAAGATGATTAATTACAGTTCCTAACTTCATACTATAACCAATAAGTTTGTCAATCTGGGAAGAACGATATCAGAAAACGCCAACCTAGATGATGAGGTAGACTTCCGTGTTACTCGTACCAGTGCTGCTTTTGGCAGACTACAAGGACAAGCGTGACAAAAATTGGAATCATGATATCCACAAAACTGAAAGTCTACAGTGCTGTAGTTCTCGCGTCACTCTTATATGAGTTCTGGACCCTATATTCCCGCCACACCAAAAAGTTAAACTCCTTCCACCTACGCTGTCTAAGGAGTATCCATAAGGTACGTTGGTCCGACCACATACCAGACTCAGAAATCTTAAAGCTGTCCAACATGAACATTATAAATGCCACAGTAAAATGGTATATTCTTCTCAGTGTTGACATTTACCACAACAATAGCTATAATGTTAGCAAATGCATAAGTGTATAAAATTATAAACACATCTTATGAACACAACGTATTATCCTTTTAGTCAGCTAGAATTTTTTTTCACACTGGTCTGTGTACAGGTTCGACACATAGGCATATGGTTAGGTCTAATCGCACTCTATATTTATTCTAATACCATAAAGTAAACATTGTGATATTATGTTGAAGACCGAAGTCATTTTGAAATTCATTCTACGCATCTTCAAAACGTTGGATTGTACCTGTTTGAGACTCAACGCTTTTCCCATTGATAAACCAAATTGGGTCTGATGGAGGATCTTCTGCTATCGACTGGGCTTTACATGGGACTGTGGCGTCTTTACCTTGAGATACTGTCACATCCTTAGGGGCTTTGTTTCCATCGAAGATGGGGGGCCCTTTTCACAGACAAAACAAATAGTAGAAACAATATATGACAGAAGAGATGTAGATATTTGGACAAGCGAAAAAATCTCAAACACAATCCTATGGTAGCTATAGGTGGTTTTTCTAGGCAAGGCAAGATTATCTCCTACTAGCTAATACTCCCTGCTACGCTACGGTTTAAATACTTAGTCATTTATCTCTCGTGTATATGTTTGAAATATTATCACAGCGCCTTGAACCTACCTAATGTTTGTTGACAGAACTCTAAAACTTAATAAAAGTATTAGTATTAACTCTTTCTCTCCTAGCTGACGATACCAACGTTGATTGCATCAGAATGTGGTAAATAATTACGGAGAGAAAGAGTTAATATATTTCAACTGTTACTCTGGAATAGCTCAGATAAAGACCCGCATTTCAACGCCCACCCACACCAACACAATTCATTAACTCCCAACCTCCTATTATAGAGTATACACAAACCCTTATTAGGCCGATCAATTTATTCTAACAAAACGTTTATCCTTGAATTTTAAAAGCGCCTATCTATACCGTGTAAATAGTCTAAGAGCTGAGCCGAAGGCTCTTCGAGCTCTAAGTTTGAAAAAAAAACATGTCTGCATCCATCCGAGAACAAAAACAAACAGTAAAAAAAAAAAACCTGCTGACCACAGGCCTGTCTGGGAGCGACCCCAGTCAATGCTTATAGGGCATTGCTGTTTCCAATACCACTCGGTGGCACTGGGGGCCTCCACCATCTACCTTCGTTGTACCAAGCTAACTGTGCGGAATCCGCCATTGTTGAGACGGTCCCTTGAGGAACAGCGCATGGATTTGTGACTGGTTTGTGGGAGCTTTCTTACAAATCCGCACCGTGAAGGGGCAAGACTCTCGTCCGCCCATGGGCACTCCCACGGGAATCATATTTGTTACCCTTTCGCCTAGCCACTTCCTCTAGTGAGCCGTTTCCACGGGAGCGCCACGTTGAGGCAGGATAACGTGCTCCCGCCTATCTATACCTGGATGTGCGGTGGCTGAGCGGTATAGCGCTTGGCTTCCAAACCGCAGTCCGGGGTTCAAATCCTGGTAGAGATTGGGATTTTTAATTTCGGTATTTTCGGGCGCCTCTGAGTTCAACCAGCTCTAATGGGTACCTGACATTGGTTGATGAAAAGTAAAGGCGGTTGGTCGTTGTGATGGCCACATAACACCCTCGTTAACCGTTGGCCACAGAAACAGATGACCTTAACATCATCTGCCCTAGAGACAACAAGGTGTGAAAGGGAGACTTTACTTTTACTTTTATATCTATACCTGATCTCAGTGGCGTAGAAGGACACCCATGAGCATGGGTTCAAGAATATCTCGGCGCCCCACCCCCCTCAACAATACGACTATTTGACCGTGTGGCTAAAAAATTGAGTAGTTTGAGTATGTTGATACATTGATCAAAAGAAATTTCAATGACAGTGCAAGGATCGCACCGTTTTATTTGTGTAAGTAATAATGTCATTAGGTTTGATTCAGTGATGACTCTCTACAAATCTTAAAATTAAATTTTTTGGTACAACTTCTTAACAGAATCAATCGACCTTTTTTTTTTAAAATCGGTTTTCACAAAGTACAATTTTATTTCTAGTTTGGTGTCATCCCAAGTTTGTCACGTGGGCCAAAATCAGGGGCGTGGCTAGGAATTTTCCAACGTTTGGGGGCCCGGGGGGGCTTGATCTCTTTAGGGGTCTCTGCAGTTGCTTATTATTTAATTTTCAAATGTAAAAAGCACTCATTTGGGGGTCCCCCTCAAGTGGGGGCCCGGTGGGATTTTCAAATTCTCCCCTCTCCTCCCCCATCCGAGCTACGCCACTGCCCCAAATGGTTATGAGTCATGTGCTCAAGCGAAATGAATCCCTTCACGCCCAGGAACGTCACCAGGGATGTTGTCACGTGATAAATAGAATGGTCGAGTGATCTTCCGTCCGGTTCTAGATGGCCAGCAAGGACCCTTTATAAAAAACGAAGGCATCAGAGACCAGGCAGTCACAACTTCCCGATCTACGGTTCCTTACGACGGCTCAGTACAAGTCCGAGACGAGACGGAGAGACCAGTGTAGGAGTTGAAACGGCGGTACGGCTATTAACGTAGAGATATTTGTGCAGTGCTGTGTCACGTGCTGCCAATTGTACAGTATTGGCTGTTATTTATTGACATTAAACTATTACGCTATTAGGAGCCCTGAGTTGTCAAGTTCTTTCAGTTGGGGGTGTCGTATGGTGCAGAAATTTCTAACAATATGAACAGAGAGAGGGAGAATATATATGCTATAAATCGAATCCGAATATTGACGACTTTGATTTCCATAATAATTATAATAATTAAACTACCTAATTTTTATTTCTTTTTACAATCTATAATGGGCATTAACCTAAGTAATATTACAAAAAGATGTTGCGCAGTATTATCAAAAGAAAATAATTTACCTATTACATCTAGTAAAACCGGCATGTCTTTTGTTGTCTTTGATCCAAGTTTGGCTTTACAAAAATATTTCCCCTTATCTTCATATGCCAGATTTTTTATTTCTAGAGTTCTATTGCCATATTTTAACGTATACTTCTTGTTGGTTGTAATCTCCTTCCCATCTCTGAAAAGCCAGGTCACTGTCATGTTATTTAGAGGGTCACTGAAACAAAATATACAGAAAGGGAAACAAATATGAGAAGATTGTACATTGGTGAGTGTTCATCGACTTATAATGATAATAATAATAATAATAATCTTTATTGTCCATAAGGAAATTTGTCTTACAATTTGTGCATTATACAAAACAAAACATTTATAACTATAAAGAGAGACAAAATGTTCATTCACACCAGACTCACTCACAATGTACATGTCAAAAGTTTACATCAGTTATACGCTCTTCATTGAAGTACTTCCAACCTCTCTGATGCCGGCGGTTGATTCGATTTGGTTTTGATTTTAGGCACATCGGCACAATTTAGGCCATGTCGTGCCCGCAGTCCCGCATAAGCCTATCTGAATGTATCTCTCGAGACGTAAAATGCCACAGAGGTTACGTAAACAGTAACATGAAAAAAATCGTACTCATTAAAGTAGCGGAGCAATGCATGCTTTGTAAAATATATAAAAAGTTGAAATGTATGTGAACAATCAATAACTGAATTGAAAAGTCCGCTATTTCTTTCTGTTGTACTTACTATCCAGAGAATACACATTCCAGCTGAGCAGATTGTTGCAGCTCCCCAACAACATTTTCTGAGTATTCAAGTTTAGGAGCGATCGCCTCAACTTTAAAAAGGTATCAACAATTCAAACATAATTACAATATGGGATTGTAATAAATAATACATTTCATAATATGTATATATATATATATTGTTAGGTACTTAGTTTTAGTTATTAAGCGACGCACCATAGAAGATGTATATTTGTAACGATATTACTTGTTACATTACAACGCGAATGTCGTATTTCAGTTGACTGGTGTAGTAAGCCTCTTCTGGCCTGTAATAATGTACTTTAATGCGCACTAGATTGGCTAGCGCGTAGGAACATCTAACAATGAGTTCTAGACTTCTAAGACAGCACATATGTAGAATGATCAATGAACTCCCATGTAGCAGACGTTATGTTTATTACACAATAATAATATAACAATAATAAAGGCAATTCCAGCCATCACACAAATAAGTAAAGACATTTATCTCCAAGCACATTATATAATAAAAATTTACGCAGAGTCCTGAAATACTTTAGCTACATATCACTCAATAAAATATCATGCTCCTTATCCCTAGGAGTCTGGGAAACAACTGCCTTCTGTCAGCTGGTCAGCTACTCAACTCATCAAAACCTCATGCAAAAGGCACGGACTTATGTGAGGTGATTTCAAATCACTATATATAACAGGGAGTCTCAAACTGGGCTGTGACAATATTGAACGAGACTAGTGACGCTTGGGATATTTGGGTTAGAGACAGAAAAATATGTTAGCGATAGAATTCTCATGGGTAAAGACGTGTTTATTCTTAAGGAGACTTTGACTATGGAATTCTTATTGGATTTCATTTTTTTATGAACTGATCTTCAGTGTTGAACATATCTTTTCACTAGTTAGAAACATGTGTTTGTTATTCTTAGCTGTTGATCAACCACATTGAATACGCCCGAATAAGTAAACTCAAACACTGCTGATTAATTTGTCGTCATTGAACAAAAAGTTATAGTTGACTACTGTGAAGATACGAGTCCCCTTTATTATAACTGCCTTTATTCTGGAACATACAACTTAACATATTTACAGATAACTCTCTCCTAGATTACTTCCACTCTCTTGTTTACAACACATTCGACTTCCGCAAGTTCCCTAACTGCCGGTACCCAACACTTGACCGTGTGTCACGGTTGACCACCCATAGTAACCGTGTCACAACAACTACAATACAAATCAAACATTCCTCACTATATTTAAAACTGTGCCTCGTTGAGGCAGAATAGCTTAACAAAGCTTAGACATTACCTGCATTGATTGAAGTTATTGATAAGGAATACTGGATTCCTTCGTACATACTATCAAAGTCTTCGACAGTAACACCACAAAACAGTGGATTGTATTGTATGTCTTTTCTTAAAACACAAGCTATATGTAGATTACCTACATTATGGAAAGGAAGGAAAACAAAAACTACAAATATTTAACATAACCATATAAAAATATAGTGTTATAGACAATTAACTCATTTTAATAAAGTATTTAGTGTACAGTATTCAAGTATTTAGTGTACAGTGTTAAAGTATTTAGTGTACATAACGTGAAGAAATTCCTTTATTTAAACGTCAATTTGATAATCTAACATACACAAACCAACATTCTAAAAATATCATGAACTAAAACAATCTAACTTCTTGACACCTTCTTGCATTTTGTTTATAAAAAATTAATAAGTTGTCCTTTTTTGTTTATTGGAATTTTAACGTTAATATTAGTTTTAATTAAATGATAAAACGCTATCTCAAAGTTAGCAATCCTACTTGTTGCATATCTTTAAAAGTTGGAACAGAATACTTCTTGGCGTATTTAGACTCATTTTGCTTTAAGCTAAAAAAAAACCACTTAAGTAATCCATTCCAAAGATATGCATGGATTACTTTGGAGAAACGTGTGTTATTTAACTTCAATCCAAAAACTACTATAAATAGGTGAAATTTAAGGTCGTTATTTAAAATGTACTGAATAAATATGTTTGCCTCCAAAATAGATTCTAATGTTAAGAGAGATTCCATTTGGGATTCAACCGTCGCCTAAATCATTCAGCTTCTGACAGCTTCTATTTAGTGTTGGCTGGCTACCTAGCTACGAGCATGAAAACATTTTACCTAAACATGGGAAAGTTTACAGAAGTTAACTCTGATAGAGAGAAAAAGAAGAATTCTGACTTCGACTGGCATTCTCTGAGTTTTTTTATGGTTTTAATAAGATGATATTTTAAAATAATTCTTAAGATACTGTTATATGTGTTCTTAGGATAAAGGTTTACATATCTAGTCCATTATACCATTGTAAGCATGATGCTTAAATATTCGACTTATATATTTTCAAAACTCAAAGAATTCTTTTACAAACAAAATAAATGTAACTTTTAATTAATAAATATTTACAATTATTGATGGTATCATAGGGAATGTATGCTTGCAGAAAACGCCATTACATGATGTTGAGTTATATTCAATTTTCCTTAATTTATAATGCTTTTTTTCCATACAGTATTTGTTTAAAGAAGGCTTTCGACAGGGTCAGACATGTGACATAATAAAACCACAGTATTAATAAAAAAACATAACAAAAGCAATCCAGAACATTTGCATGTATGCCACTAGTGCAGTCTATTTCAACAATAACTTTGACTCTAGTTTGGGAGGAGAGGCGAGGTGGCTGGGCGGTAAAGCGCTTGGCTTCTGAACCGGTGGTAACGAGTTCGTCCCTGGTGACTGGAATTTTATATTTCAGGATCCTTGGGCGTCTCTAAGTCCACCCAGCGCTAATGTAAACCTGACATTAGTTGGGGAAAAGTAATGGCGGTTGGTCGTTGTGCTGGCTACATGACACCCTCGTAGTCCACAGAATCAGATGACCTTTACATCATCTGCCTTATAGTTCACGAGGTTTGGGAAGAGACAGGCCTGCCTACTATCACAAACACTTTTCTTAAATATCTTCATTGTTAAAATAATGTCGGCGTCATTGCTGTCAGGGGCAGGTATGGGTGTATACCCCTTGGTTTATGCCCTCCCTTGTTATGAATGAGTTTATGAATGGGAAAAGCCATCACGTGATGTGAACTGAATGTTGTATTCTTCCTTGTATGTGTGCGAGAGAGTGTGTCTGTATGTGTTAGTCAAAGTTGTTTTTTTTTTCTGTGTTAGTGTTAGACAGTTATCATATTGTAGAAGAGAATGGCTTTTTTATTATTATTACGGAGTGTTTTCCATGTAAATAATAAATATGTATTTTCATGGTAGACGACGTTTTTCTGGATTCTTTTAGAATATAAATTTGTTATCATTAAGTGCTTGTTATAGACCTATAGTAAGCATTCATAAGGATCCCATAATGAGAGAAGAAAAGAACCCAACAAGTGTCATCACTGAGAAATATGCGTACTTAGGAACACCAAGATATTGCTGCAGATCGATAATACGCACCACTCAACATACATATGTAAGATAAATGAATTACCAAAACTGCTATGCAGGAAAGGACAACTTTGATTACTATAGAAAAAAATCACTAACAGTAAAAAAAA
>JADKLZ010084329.1:7693168-7712947 GCA_021533235.1 Biomphalaria straminea
AATGTATCTCTATTTGACTGCATCAACAAATGTATCTCTATTTGACTAAATCAAACGTTGGAGGAGGTGATTTCTTACCTTATTATTTATCTCATCTCTTTCTTTCCTAAAGTGTTTACCTTTGTATTCGTGTATTCTTTGAAGAAATGTGAATGTAATAAAACATATCTGTGGTGTAGATCTCCAGAAAAGTTTTGATCCGAATCACATCAGTTCAGTTCAGTGAGTCGTCAATAACTCCATAGAGATTGGAATGACTTGTTTATGTAAATAAATTTTGTGTATATTTTTTTTTCATATGGGACATAGGATTAAAGCCATGACCACTAGGTCTTTTTATAAAGTCATTGCTTCCCCAGGTTGCTCGCTCGTACACACACTGACCATAGTTTTGACCACATGACCGAGGGCAAGGTAAAACCTCCCATGGCGCATGTGCCGTGCAGTATAAAGCAAAAAAAATATGCGCTTGACCTTCAGGGCGCGTTTTGATCTTTTTTTTTTTTTTTTACCAAAAAATTATACATAAAACACTTAACCATAATTTTCAAACATAAAAACAAAACTTAATAAAATACTCAGAAATACATTCATCAATACAATAGGTCATATTTATAAAAAATGCTCCTTCTTCCCTGGCGCTATTAGAGCATGGAATGGGTTGCCTGGGCTAGCCAGTAAAACCAATGACTTAGCAGAATTGAGGTCATTGTTTAATAGCATGACTATATGCATGACTCGCAGGACGTAATCATCTTCTTTTTTTTTAAAGTAACGTCTGTATTTTATAAGATAAGATAAGACTATATAATAAAGTCATGTTATGGGTATAGACTGTACAGTAAAGTCATCTAATGGAGTCATGTAATAGATAAATATTGTAAGTTTATTATGGGAGTGAAAGTCTAAGTGGTTAGTATACGCGAGAGAAGAGTAACATATAAACGTGTAGCTGTAACTGGTTTAAATTGTTCAAGATAAAAGCTCCTTTGCTCCTTTATCTACATCCACTTAAGAGTTCAAAGCTGTGTCAAAATACAAAGTGTGTTATATGGATTGGAATTCTCAGCATCTGGTTATTTTGTTGAACAGTAAAGTAAAAAAATTAAAAATTCGTCCAGTTCAAATAAAATGTTGCTCCGGAATCAGTTGAATGAAATCTTCTGATGTCAATGTAATTTGATTGACTTCTGTCTCCTTAATCTCTCTACCAAATGTTTCTTACTGTAAACAATGTGTTCTACTTTTTTTTTCTATTTCTACTTCCTCCCTTTCTGTTTCATATCTCTTTCTCTCTTTTTGTAAGAGCTGCCTCGCCAAGACGCAATAAGAAAAGATATATATACAATAACAAACAAATTCCGTGTTTAAACCTTTCTTTCTGTTTCTAAATCACCATCTTTTTCTCTCTAACTCTCTCTAATTCTCTCTTCTGTCTCTTTTCCCCTGTAAAGTAAAGTTTCCCTTTGTATACCTTGCAATCTATGGGACAGAGGATGTAAATGTCGTCTCTGTGGCCCACAGTTAACGAGGGTGTTATCTGACCAGAAAAACGACCAACCGCCTTTACTTTTCCACAACTCATGTCAAGTACACATTAGGGCTGGGTGGATTCAGAGGCGCCCTAAAGATCCAGAAATTAAAAACTCCCAGTCTTCACCAGGTTTTAAACCCAGGACCCCTCGGCTCGGGAGATAAGCGCTTTACCACTGAACCACCGCTCTCATTCTCTTTCCTTGTATCCCTCTTTTGTTTTCTCTCTAATTCTATCCCTCTTCCATCATTTAACCCATTAGCTACTACTAGTACTAGTATCGATAGTGCAAGAAATTCTATCTAACTCTATATCCTTAGAAAACATTCATTTCAAACGATTCATTTGAGACGAGATCTTACCTTGATCTTGAGCAGTAATGCCGAACATAAAACATTTATCCAGAAGAAAATACGAATCAGACGTGGGGAAAGTCACACAAGATTATCCTTAACTTTCGCTAGTTGTGGCAATATTGGAGAGGTTCCTTTTCTTCCGCTCCTAAATCCAAGAATCTCACACACTCACCAGAACACAACACATGCACACTTAAAGAGACGCACACCAGACCAGATAATCAAATCCAGACTTCCTTTTCTTCTTCCATTTCATCCGCAATGAAACAAAAAAAAAGGGGAGAGAATGCAGAGCATAACATTCATAAAATAATTCGTTTGTTTTAACCTCCCTTTCTTAGCGTAATATTGTAATGTGAAGACTTAATAGCAAGAACATATTTAAAAAAAAAAAAATTAATATTACTGTATCAAATTTTTGGATCAGTTAAACAACATAATTTGTTACTGATCCGGACTAAGAATAACAGATTATTACTATTGGAATACAATAAATTACATTACCGTAAACCACTTATCATTTATCCACACCAGTAGGAAGAATATGGGTTTCTTCGTAAATGTTACGTTGATCGCATATGACAATAGAGTCATAGACGACTTGATAATTATCTATTGTTAGCTTCAAAGTTTAAAGCGGCGACTTACAAAGTATTAAGGGGGCCAACTTAACTTATAGCCTATCACCCTTATCAGTCAAGTAGACTTACAAAGTATTAAGGGGGCCAACTTAACTTATAGCCTATCACCCTTATCAGTCAAGTAGACTTTTTCCACGGGAGGCGCGGTGGCTCAGCGGTATAGCGCTTGGCTTCTGAACAGGTGGTCCGAGGCTCGAATCCTGGTGAAGACTGGGATTTTTAATTTCGAGATCCTTGGGCGCCTCTGAGTCCACCCAGCTGACATTAGTTGGGGAAAAGTAAAGGCGGTTGGTCGTTGTGCTGGCCACATGAAAACTCTCGTTAAGACGTTAACCGTTACGCATTCTTTGTTTCCATGTTATTTTTAAGAAGGCAGCGAACGTGGAATGAGTTTAGGTTTCTCTCTTGCTTTGTGTAGGTAGTCCACGACTCACTGCCGTACAGTAGCGTGATAAGAACGAATGCCATGTAGACCTCCATTCTGATCGCTGTGGTGAGCTTCTGGTTTTTCCCAAACTCTTGGTATCAGTCTAATGAAGGTTGATGCGGCCTTCCCTATTCCTTTTGTTATCTCCTCTTCTAGTGACAGGTCACATTGAATTGTAGATCCGAGGTAGAAGAATTAATTTTCGGCATTAAGCTTGTTATTGTCAATGAGGATGGTGGTGCTGTAGCAGGTGGTCCCATAGCATTAGTTTTTTTTGTGCTAATAGTAGGGCCATATTCTTTACAAGCCTTAGAGAAGCAGGGCATTAGTGACTGAAGCTCCTTTTGTGAGTAATCCACTACCGCTGCTTCGTCCGCGAAGAGCATATCTCTGATGAGGGTGGTTCTGGTTTTAATTTTGGCCCTCAGTCTAGCAATATTTAGAAGTTTGACATCAAATCTAGAATGAAGATATATGCCTTTCGGAGCAGGCTGCGTTGAACTGAACAGCACCCATCATTTTTGTTAAAAAGAGACAATAATATTAAGTAGATTGGGTGGATAGCCTATTAACTGTAAGATTTTAAAGAGGCCTTCTCTGCTGAATAGATCAAGGGCCTTGGTCAGGTCGATGAATGAAAGGTACAAAGGCATTCTTTGCTCTCTGCACTTTTCCTTAAGTTGAGGGATAGAGAAAATCATGTCAACTGTGGATCTCTCTGAGCGAAAGCCGCACTGTGACTCTGGATAGATAACTATGAAACCTTCTATTTTCATAAGTACTTCGCGGGCTAAGTGGTTCGCCTGTCAACATAAGAAGGTTAAATCCCTAAATATTCAGTCGTGAACCATTTTCTTTAAGAAATTGGTTTTAAAAAGCCATCAGGGTAACTTGTTCACCTTTTCTTTCTTCCTAACCCAACCCTTTCCTTAATACAGGCAAGTGGTATACATTCTAATCGATCTATACATCCGTTAAACCAGGATTCTTTCTCGGGGGGGGGGGGGAGATGTGACAGGGTAGAATCTAAAATCCATGAGTGATTAATAGGAAAAAAAAGCTCTTTAAGTTGTTGATAGGAAGTATTGTCTTTTTTGTCTACAAAGCTTCTATCAACTCACTCTCTGTCTGGAGAAAAATGTGTACACCAGGGGCGGACTGGGAATCAAAATCGGCCCGGGCATTACCGTATTAACCGGCCCACAAATACCATGTCATATGTTGTATCAGTGCTAAGCTCATGAAATGTGTGACTAGTTTTCTTATTTATTTTTTTTTTTGGTTTATTGAAAGGGGATTTTTAGCCCAGCCTCTTCTCTTTGGCTTCACTGTGGCAGAAACTTAAGTTTCCGTTTCAGACAATGAGGTCTGAGGCAGCTGATGGTTTGAACCCCCCTCCTGCTACGCCCTTGTGTCATATTATATTTGTAAGCCTAATTCTCATCAAAACATATAACGTTTAATAAAATATCGAAAACTGAAAGTACGCTCTCATAGGATTACTATTATATTTAATTTATACCTGTATGTGATCTGAAAACTATAACAAAAATACAATTTATTACAATAGCAGCATCAATGAGTTTGAAATGAATGAATTATTAAATGTTTTGGAGACTTTCGGTATTTTTATAGCTTACAGACGTTACTTTAAAATAAAAATTTAGGCATGCATGTTGCTCTTTGACTTAAGTCGTGGGTATTCCCGTCTGACACATTCCATTAAAAGATTAGAGAATGCAGAACGGTTAGAGAGGCACTTACTGTGAAAAGCTCTACATCCTACTACATTCTCAAAAAAAACGAGAATTGAATATGACTATGACCAATACAAATATAAATCTTCTATCATTAAATATCAGATGTGACAGCGGTATATAAAACCAGAGAATTAGTATACGAATTTCCGTCATTGACTTCATACTAAGCATAAAAAAAGATCCCATTTCAGAGTAATTCAGACCTTGTGGTCTATAGGGCAGATGGTGTAAAGGTCATCTGTTTCTGTGACCTATGGTTAACGAGGGTTTCGTGTGGCCAGCACAACGATCTTTAGTTTTCCCATTAAAGCTGGGTGAACTCAGAGGCGCCCAAAGATCTCGAAATTAAAAATTCTAGTCTTCACCAGGATTCGAACCCCGGACCCCAAGCCAAGCGCTTAACCACTCAGCCACCGCGCCTCCATGATATACTGAGTATATATTTGTCATTAATTAAAATAGCAAAAATAATTATTTAGATATTGATCTTGATTTGACTTTTATAAACATACAATATTTTTTTGTAAGCTGAAGTGTATTATTTCTAAATTTATGTTATTAAAATTAAACAAAAAGAATGATTCCTCTTACTTTGAAAATCGCAGAAAGAACTATATATTGAGCTGTGAATAAGTTTTGTGGTTTGCAATTTCGCTGCTATGTGTGTTAAAAGTTAATTTCTATTAAGTATTGTTGAAGAGCTAAGTGTCACCCTTTTTTTTTCTGCGTTATATCAATGTTTCCTAACTTACTCTCCCTCTTCCCTCGTTTTCGGTAACATTGTCAATGTCAAAAGTCGGGGTAGGGAAGGAGGAAAACCAAGTGGGAGTGTCATCAAAGTCCATACCGACCAGCAAAAACGTTTAGGCCAAACACAAACACACAGACATCAAAGCAGTATTGAAGCCAATGCCGCTCTTAGGCCTACACAGCTAAATGTACGGTCTAATGTTTTACAAATGATAATATGCATAGTGTATTATGTACATTTTTTATATACTTATTGAATTTCAAACAAAATTAATTGTAAAAATAAATAAATAAATAAATAAAATAAAACGTGTTCGGGCAAATGTGTCTTTGCTACTATAACTTTTTGTAAAGTTGTCTGCATTAAAAAAAAATTGTCTTTGGTCGCAACCAGACCGGCCCATTTGGTGCCGGCCCACCGGGCATTTGCCCGGTATGCCCATATAGCCAATCCGCCCCTGGTGTACACGTTATTTCTCAAACAATCAGAGATCAAGCTGACATTTTGCACAACTATTACTTTTACCTGACAACACAAGAATCGATAATAATAATAATAATAAAACTTAGTTAATCAACTTTTTGTAATTAATTCTTTTGTTTGACATTTTGAGTAAGGGAAAGAAATTTTGCTTGACTGAAGTGGTGGTATAAGCTGAATCACTTCCCTTTATATAGCGTCGTCTGAAGCTTAGTGAACACAAACGTGAGCCTATAGAAACAATAAAGAACTATATAATCTTCCATGTTCATAAGCTCTTGGTTAGCAGAGTGGTTATCGTACTGTCTTTAGAAGCCTGAGAAGGCTTTAACCCATGAATATGAATTCAGGTCGTTCACCTTTTTAAAAAGAAAAAAAAATTTTGAAAAGAGATTACCCAGAAACCCCGTTCTTCCCCCCTCCCCTATTTCCAATTGTTGCAAACGAATGATAGTATATAAGAATGCTTAGAAAGTTGTCATTGTAATACAAATGAGTCAAAACCTGTTATAAGCGGTTGTCCAGATGTGTTTCATTGTGAGCGTGGGTGGGGGGGGATTTCACGGTCGAAATATAATTTGAATTGAGAAGCCGAAGAAAAGTCATAGAGTGTACGAAAGACTAACTTTTTGTTATTTGTAGAGGAGGGGGCCCAGAATATGAGTTGGGATGATGGGATCGCATTAGGAAGCAGGTCTTTCCAAATCAAATCAAAAGTCTATGTAAGAATAATTACGATGCACAGGTTAGCGACAAAAAAATGTGGGTTCCAGAGAAAGATAGAGATATATATATAGAAAGAGAGGGAGAGGGGGGACGGAGAGAGAGAAATAAAGAAAGAGAGAGAGAGAGAGAGAGAGATGGATATAATGAAAATATGTCGGGCCGTAAATTACACTACAGTTTAACACGGGCTAAAAAGGTATGTTAGGCTCAACGTTAAAATTGGGCTCGTTTATTACAATTCGAAAAAAATTAAAAGAAGATAGTGTTCGGCCATGATTATCAACTGACGTTAAAGCCTGGGAACAAATCTTATCTTATATAATACAGACGTTACTTTAAAAGAACGTGTGTAGTTAGTGTGTACTGCTTGTTGCTCTAGAACTTGTACGAAAAAGGTATTGTTTTCTTTTTTTCCAGTGTTTTCTTTTTATATTTTGTTTGTTTTGATTTATTAAAGTATATTATTAAAGTTTTAACCGAAAAAATGCGAAAGCTTCTCAAAACGACCCCGTTTTAGCAACTAGAGCGACAGGTCCAACACTTTGAAAAAAAGATAGTGATGTTGATCTAGTATCAAGATCTAGATTCTTTGTAGACTTCAACTAGATCTAGTCAATGAATTAATCTATAATTGATACTTCTGATTCAGATACATTCAGACTTAAAGTCTGTATCTAATCTATAGCGAGATTCTAGATTCCAGTATATTCTATAATGAGCTAGAGCTAGATTCCAGTATATTCTATAATGAGCTGGGTCTAGATTCCAGTATATTCTATAATAATCTAGATCTAGAGTATAGAATGACTAGACTAGATTAGATTAAATATAAAAATAGTTCTATCATCTAGAATCTAGATCAAGTACTAAAGTATCTAGTAATCAAGATTAGTAAATTATAGTCGATTGATAGACTAGATCTATATAGATGCTAGATGTAGAATGATGGCGCATCATCAGGATCATGATGTCTGACTGATCAACGAGTCTGACTCTAGCATTAGAAATATTAATAACTTTTATATTTTACGTCTAGAATAAGAATCTATGTAGTTCTAGATTCTAAATACAGTTATAAGTGTTAATACGTGTTGGTTAATATGCATGACTAAATGCATGACGCCTAGGACGTAATCATATTCTTTTTTTAAGTAACGTCTGTATTATATAAGATAAGATAATCAGTAATGACGTAGAAGATGGATCACAAGGTCTAAAAGGAGAACTTTACATAGAATAGCATTTCACAAACATTTACCGCATGCAACCCGCCTTTTATATGGATTTTGCTTTCGCATCGCCCTTAAGCCAGTTTGGGGTAAAAATGAGGGGGGGGGGAGGCGCTGTAACCCCCGGAGTAATTTCAGGGAGGTTTGAAGAATGTAATTCAAAAGAAACGTATAGATATATAAACGTGTTCCTTTTTTTTCCCGTATATATTTTCAATACGTGTGTATCTAAATTTACGCAATTGATGTTCATTAAAGCTTATCAGTTTATCGATACATCCATCCCAGTGACGTAAGCCCATCATGGAGGGCTCTGGCCTGCTTCAACACATCATTCCATTCAGATCTCTCCTGGGCCGTTCGTCTCCACGCCCTAACCCCAAGCTGTTGCAGATCTGTTTCGACATCATCAACCCATCGCATTCGGGGTCTGCCTTTGGGTCGCCTGCCTTTTGGTTTTCGCTCCTCTGTTATCTGACATTCTTTGAAGGTGACCTGCCCAATGTAGTCAATAAGTTGGGCTAGCGCATCTGCTCTATGAAGGCTTAGAACATCCCATGTCGCAAAACAAATATCATCCTTTTCCAGGCCTAGGTCGTTTTCCGTTGAGATCTGTCCGGGTATTCTTGTGTGTAGAAGCTTTCCTAACATGTATTTTTTATATGACAGAGTTTTTAGCCCTGTGCATAACCATCTGGTGGGCTGCCCCTTTCAGCTCCCTGGATAGCTGCCTTTATTTTTTGTAAGGTGCCCTAGCCTTTGTGGATCCCTCCACTTCCTGCAAGGCAGCAGGTTTGATTTTGGTCCGCCCTGGGTATTTTATTTCCCCGGTACCCACCATATCTGGAGGGCATTCCCCTATCCTGGGGAGGCGTTCGATGGGAGATAAAAAAAAAACAACTCCGCACGAGGCTTATCAGAGTAGTATTGTCGAAATATAATGAAGTTGTTTTCTTTACTAGAAAATGTTTTTTTTTTGGAGAATGCATCTGAAAGGAAGCGGTTGCTCCCACAATCCTTAAAGATGTTCTGCTGGAGCGTTAAAAGATCCCTTAGCTCTGTTTGCTGTTTAAAAGTTCAGTTGAACATCAAAATTCTACCCCAGTCTAAACTGTTAGTATTTTTAACTTGCAATATAGTCTAGACTCTAGAGTCTAGATCAATTAGCACATAATGGTATCTTGTTTGACATTTAGCTAGTTTTGTATGGGCAATGTTTTACACGTTTCATCAGAATTTAACATTGTTACATCCTAAACCAAACCTCGCGCTTACCAACGGGGATATGACTTCTGTCAGGGGTTCTAATCCAGAAACCTCAAGAAAACAGTCCATAGAGCATACTACGCTACCGGGAAACTATCCACATCATATGATTAAATAACAGACACGAAGCTCTCACCTTAAAAAATCCAACTCACTTTCATGACACCTTAAAGCACAGAACCCAAACTGGGCCCTGGACGTTTTCATACAATCTTGATTCCGGAAAGAGATTGTGGCTGACGTGCTGCAAAAATCCAAACACTAACAAACATTTTACCCCTTGGAAAAAAACGACATTTGACCAAGTCTGAGGTTGACAACAAGTACCTTATAATATCCTGCGTGTACTCTTATGTGATATTTACTTCTAAATAAAAATTTACAAAAAGGAGTAAAGTACCCCTTTTAGACATTGCGATCTATAGGGTAGATGATGCACAGTTCATCTCTTTCTGTGAAATCTTGTTACGAGAGTGTGATGGGGCTTGAACAACGATCAACCACTTTTACTTTTTCACAACTAATCTCATGTACCCATTAGAATTAGGATAATTCATTGGCGCTCTAAAAGTACAGACATTTAAAAGTCATTGATTTGAATCGAGGGAAGCGTGGTCAAGAGGCTAAGTGTGGCTTGATCTTGGCTAGGCTTGGCTACCTAGAAGGGGGCTCAAGGTTCGACACCCTACTCGGGCAGAGTTGTGTTTACTGAGCGCCCAAAGGCAGCACGGAAAACCAACTGCAAGATACCCCCTCCCCCCCCCCCCCCACTGGTCCACAAGTGAGATTGGACCAAAGCGCTCTGAGCATGCTATAAGCATGAAAGTAGCGCTATATAAAAGCTATAATAATAATAATAATAATAATAATAATAAAGCCAAATAACTCAGTCATTTATAAATAATGTTTTATTTTCATATTGACGTACTGTGCACGTAACTTTCTTTCTGGTTAAATTGATTTGCATATTTTTAATTTCAGGAACTGTATTAATGACTAAGATAATTCCGAAGATAAGTCAAAGAATGACGACATAAAATTTAGTTGAAAGAATTATGTTGTGATGTTTGCGCACACAGTCTCTCTAATCAACCTTCTGGTATTCTTAAATGACTGCCTTGCAGATGGTAATTTGAGTAATTAAGTAAATGAAAGACTATGTTACTATTTTACTATATATATATATATATATACCCCTTATAGCCCTACAGGAAATCAGGTGGAAAGACTCAGACATTATTAGAACCAAGGGGTATACTATATTTTATAGTGGTGGAAGCACTAACAACCTAGGTACAGGATTTGCTGTTAAAAAGGAAATGGTAGGTAATGTAATAGGATTCAAACCTGTAAGTGATAGACTCTGCTCACTACGTATGAAAGGACAATTCTTCAACATATCATTTATCAATGTTCATGCCCCTACTGAAGATACAGATGATAACACAAAAGAAGCCTTCTATGATGGCCTGGAAAGAATTTATGATGAAACACCAAAGCATGACATCAAAATAGTCCTAGGAGATTTCAATGCAAAAATTGCGAAAGAACCAGCATTCAGACCAACCATTGGCAAAGAAAGCTTACATGAAGAGACTAACAATAATGGCATAAGATTAGTGGATTTTGCATCAGGAAAAGGAATGTCTATTTGCAGCACAAAATTCCAACATAAGAATATTCACAAGGTAACCTGGATCTCACCTGATGGCAACACCCAGAACCAAATAGATCACATACTCATAGATAAGAGGCATGGATCAGATATACTAGATGTAAGAAGTTTCAGAGGAGCAAATGCTGATTCAGACCACCTACTAGTAAAAGCTAAACTTAGACAAAGAATAAGCACCATACACAATTACCAAAGAAAGAGAGCACAGCAATATGATAGTCAAAAACTCACAAAGGATCCCCTTGTGGCAGAAACATATAGAAATGCACTCCAAACGCAACTAACAACATTAGAAAAGGACAGCGAAAATAACATAAATGAGCATTGGGAAATAATAAAGCATGCTATCAAAAGAACAGCAGAAGAGGTAGTTGGCTTTAAACAAAAGAACGAGAGATTTGGATGGTATGATGATGAATGTAGAAAAATTATAGAAGAGAAAAACAATGCTCGGATGATAATGCTACAGAGAGAAACCAGAAACACAAGACAACAATACAATGAAGCAAGAAGGAGGGCCACAAAAGTTGTGAGAAAGAAAAAACGTGAATGAGAAAAGGCCAAGATTACTCATATTGAGGAACTAGCAAAAGAGCGAGATATGAGAGGAATGTATATGAAAATTAAAGATGAAAAGAACGGATTTCAAGCTAGATCACACATGTGTGAGAATAAAAATGGTCAGCTTATTACGGAAAACAGCAGGGTCATTGAGAGATGGGCTGAATACTTTGAGGAGATTCTAAATACCACTGAAGATGGAGACAATGGAGAATATGAACTGCCATACGGAGGACCAGATCCCTTAGTGAACCCACCAACTCTCATTGAAACATCAGAAATAATAAAGACCATGAAGAATCACAAAGCACCAGGAGAAGACCAAATTACAGCAGAACTAATTAAATTTGGAGGGAAAGACTTACATTCCCAAATACACAGACTAATATCAAGAATTTGGGAAGAAGAAGTAATACCAACAGAATGGGAAACGGCTCTTATAACCCCAATACACAAAAAAGGATCCAAGCTTAGGTGCAGTAATTACAGAGGAATATCTCTACTAAATGTGACTTATAAGATCCTATCTAGGCTTATAACAAAGAGGCTTGGAAAATATTCAGAAGAAATCTTAGGTGACTACCAATGTGGTTTCAGACCCAATAAATCTACAACTGATCACATCTTCACACTAAGATGTATACTAGAAAAATGCCATGAATACAACATACCAATCCACCAACTCTTTGTAGACTATAAAATGGCTTATGACAGCATCAGAAGGAAATATTTATATGACACCCTACAGGATTTTGGAATACCTAACAAGCTGACAAGACTTATACATATGACATTAAACAACTCAAAAAGTAAAGTCGTAATACAAGGAGAACACTCACGGGAATTTAGGATTAAACGAGGATTAAGACAAGGTGACTCACTTTCCTGCATGCTTTTCAATCTGACACTGGAGAGAGTTATAAGAAATATACATATAAGCACAAGGGGAACTATTACTAACTACTTCAGGAGAGAAAAAACGGGTCTGCAACCAACAGGGACAATATACAGCCAACCTCTACAATACCTTGCTTATGCCGATGACATAGCCTTATTGGGTAAAGAAACCTCTGACATCGCTAGAGCCTTCACACAACTAGAAGAAGCATCTCGACCAGCAGGACTTGAGGTCAATGACAGCAAAACCAAGTACATCTCAATGACAAGAAACAATCAAACAGAGGAACCATATATCAAAATCAAAGACCACAAATTTGAAAATGTCCAAACTTTCAAATATCTAGGAAGTACAATTGATTTCAAAAATGACCTACTAACAGAAATAAAAGAAAGATTAGCAGGAGGCAACAGAGCATTTTATAGCACCCATCATTTACTCAAGAGCAAATCAATTTCAAGGAAAACCAAGAAAATAATATACAAAACCATCATAAGACCAGCAGTAATGTATGGAAGTGAGACCTGGACACTGACCAAGACATCTGAAAATTTACTCAATACTTGGGAACGGAAAATCCTCAGAAAAATCTATGGTGCCATACAGGATGAAACAGGGTGGAGGACACGCACCAACCATGAGATTTATCAACTATATGAGGACCCACCAATAGTGACAGAAATAAAAAAGAACAGACTACGTTGGGCAGGACACCTTGAAAGAATGCCAGATAACAGGGGAGCGAAGATTGTATACCGTCAAAAACCAAAAGGCAGGCGACCCAAAGGCAGACCCCGAATGCGTTGGATTGATGATGTGGAAGCTGATCTGCAACAGCTTGGGGTTAGAGCGTGGAGACGAAAGGCCCAGGAGAGATCCGAATGGAAGAATGTGTGCAAGCAGGCCAGAGCCCTTCAAGGGCTGTAGCGCCACTGGGATGGATGGATATATAAATATATGTGTGTGTATGTGTGTAACAAAGCTTATATAAGAGAAACTATCACAAATTACTAACCTATTTATAATACTGAAAGACGTAGATTCCTGTTCTATATAAACACTTGATTAATTACCGCTAATATATTAACTAAAGGGTTAATTTTATGATATAGAATATTTGTACTAGGCAGACAGAATGAGTAGATATTTGTGACAGGTAGACAGAAAGAGTTGATATTTGTGGCAGGCAGATACAAAGATTTGATATTTTTTGTTATGACAGCATTGTAGACAAATTCTATATAAAATATATTCTTTAAACTCATTTTTCTCAAAATGTTAGTTTTTGCAAATGTCATTATACTTTACGAAGAATGTCTCCTAAACTACTTGATAGATTTTGATGAAATTTTAAGCACTTCTTAAGGAAATAATTTACTTTACTCGATCAAAGAGTTTTTTTTTAAATTTATTTACTTTTTTTTTTATAAATAATTTTAATTAATATTTATCCTATTTTTTATGTAAAAAATATACTAAAAATTCAAAAATTTGTAAAAAACTAAACATACTTAAATCTATAATTCTAGCCTTGGTGCCATTTAAACAATCCTTATCTCTTATGCTTTAATTTAATTTCATGTAATTCTGATCAATAGTTTTTACAACATTCTGAGTTTTAATTTGTACACAAAAAACAATATGGCCGCCGTTACCATGGCAACAATCATTATAAAAAAAATTTTTCAGCATTATTTATTTTAGAATATCATTATATGTTACTCTAACAATTTTAAAAGGTCTAGCTTTAGAAATAACAAAAATAAGATTTTCAGGGATATCTAAATATAACTCTCTAATAAAAACAATATCGTTATTACTCCTTCTAAATGACCTACTGGAAATAATTTAAAATGAATACAGGTGTTACAAGAACGTGAAGTCTCAATTTGAGAAAGAAGAATACAAGTTGATAGATGTGATATGGTGTGCACACGAATTGACTTGATGATTGCCAAATAGTCCAATACATAATAACAAATGAAATATGTCATCGAACTATTAGTTGAAGTATTCAATGCATTTATGTTTTCATGAATCGCAGAAGCACTAAGTCCACCAGATATTCGTTACCCTACTGTCTCTTCCAAATATTACAAGGTTGAAAAAGCTGCCTTTAAAATAAAATGCAACGCTACAGGTTTACCATCACCAACGTAAGTCATCTTTTTTTTCCATTTGTACCTAATGTAATGGTCGATATTGCTGGAAAATAAATTTTTTTACAGCCGGAACTGACTTTTCCCCTATGTCTTATCTAGAAAGATATTATGAACAAATATAATACTAATAAGTTGCCTAATTCTCTCAAATCGGCCTAAGGCCGGCTCTGAATTTAGAAATGATTGAAATGAAAATAAATAATTTAAACCAACCTTTTCACGTCACACGATCTATTGACAGAATGATGTGAGTATCAACTGTTTTTATGGCCGAGAAAAAAGCTTATTTTTGTAACATAAACATTTTTAAATTTGTAAAATAAATTTACCTGTTTTGTCCCACCCAAATAAGATATCGCTACCCCACAGTTTCAGAAACGATACATTATACAAATCAACGTTAAATGCCACATGTATTGTTGAATTCTAACTAATATATGCCTCTTTTTTTTCAGATACGTGTGGAAGAAAGGCGAGATAGGTGCCAACAACACTTTAAGCGGTGGCGTTTCTTACGACTCTTTGACTGGCGTTTTGAGTTTCAAAAACATGTCACAGGCCGAGGAAGGGGAGTACAGATGTTACGCAACAAATGTGTTTCATAGTTCCAGGGGTCATTCCTTTGCTGTCAGCATCTCTCCTCCAATGGTTGTTAAATTATTGCGTGAGTATGACCATAGCATGCATTTCTTATAAGGAAATGGAAGGTTGCTAACATTAAATTAAGATGCACACACCCGAACATGAATGAACGCACGCACATACAGAATAAATACTCACATGCAAAGAAATATAGAAGTATACAGTTTTTCTTGAGTTTAGTAAGTAAGGTTTGTTACAACTCTATTGAAATCTGTTCATGGTAACTAGGTATAGAGGCCATTTCACTTTCTCTTTAATCGAATTAAAGCATCCAGGGTTTGTAGATTCTAGCTTTTATCTAAACTTTTGTATAAAGCCATGCACGGATTAACATTTTCTATGTCATTAAAAGTGAAGATAAACTTAACGCGTAGAGATAATGTTGAAATGTTGAAACATAGCAAATGGACCTCATTCACCAGTCGTAAATAAAAAAATTAGCCTCGTCATAATAGTGATAAAACAATGAAAATACGTTTCACGTGACAGCCTTTATCCCAGTGTTTCTCAAAATGTGTGCCGCGGCACACTAGTGTGCCGCCGAAGATTTGCAGGTGTGCCGCGAGAGTTTTCAGAACGTCACACGTGCAGCGTTACACAGGTCTGCCTACTATTAAATTTTTATTTTACGTTGTGATGACATCCCCACTTGCAACGACCAGAAATAGTATTGGATCGCTCCATATTGACGGAAAGGGGTGTTCGATATTCAGGTTATGGAATTTTCCACTATACATATATTAATTATTATAATGACTCAAATGTAGGAATAAGCGATGTGTTTATTTAAGTTGTTTAGGTACATGATAATAATAAGAAAATATCAATAAGCGTTATTTATTGTTATCCATGGAGAAATACGATAGCAAGAATGAAGCTGCGAAAGCGTTAAATGAAAAGCAAGGAACCAAACTAAGGTACAAAAAAGACTACATTGGATATGGTTTCATATCTTCGGGACCTGAAGATTCTCCATTGCCATTTTGACTGATCTGCAATGCAACTCTGTCGAATTCAAGCACTCAACTCAAGCAAATTGAAGAGATACTTGGAAACAAAACATCCAGCTGTAAATGCGCAAAAAGTTCCTTTGCCAAATGATACTATCTCGCGCAGAATCGAAGACTTAACGTCAGATTTACAAGATCAAATCTGCGAACACTTCGACTGACGATGTAGTGTTTCTGTTGTGGTCTCTTCAAGTTGATGAATCCACTGACGTTAGCGGTTAAGCCCAACTGCTAGCTTTTATTAGGTTCATAAAGGATGAAAAATTTGTCAACAAATTCTTATTTTAAAAAGACTTACAAACTACGACCAGAGGCGATGATATTTTCAATGTGCTGAACGAAAACATTTTGCTCTTCAAAGTACACTGTAAAACTGTATCAGCGTTTGCACCGATGGTTGTCCTTCCATGCAGGGAAATAGAAAGGGATTCGTCACTCTTGTGCGTCAGAAAATCCAAATGTATTAGCTGTTCACTGCGTGATCCACAGAGAAGCTCTTGCCTTCAAATCTTTGACGAAAGATTTTATGTCTGTAAACTTCATCAAATCTCGACCGCTTGCATACAGACTTTTCTCTCAGCTTTGTGAAGCAATGGATTCAGACTACAAATGTCTCCTGTATCACACCAACGTTCGTTGGCTCTCCAGGGGAAAAGTGTTAAAGCGTGTCGTTCAACTCAAGGCTGCACTGATTTCATTCTTGGAGGCTGAAAAAAAAAAAGACTTTGGATTCTCTATTCATGACGAGTTCTGGTGGGTTAAGGTCACATTTCTCTCTGATTTATTTGACAAATTAAATTCAATTGAATTCAAGTCCTCTAGGACCATGGGATACCATCATCACTACATCCTCAAAACTGAAGTTATTTAATGAAAAATTGTCTTTGTGGTAAAGTAAGATCTCGAAAGGACTGCTTTCCTTCTTACAATGAATGTGCTTCAAACAGAAAAAATCACCCCCGAAATTCTGGACACTTTGGTACACCTGCATTCAGTATTGCAGCATTACTTTCCAACAGTTGGAAGTAATGAGTATAGATGGGTCAGCTCTCCATTGGGAAACATTGAAGCTACAACTCTTACAAATGAAGAAGGAAAGCTGACTGATGTAAAAAATGATGCAGTTCTTAAGTGACGTTTGGCCGATAAAAGCCTGGATGTGTTTTGGATTTCAATCAACATGTTATATCCTGTAATCAGTTTAAAAAGAATCAAAATAATTTTTCCATTTGCATCTACATGGTTTTGTGTGTTTGGATTTTCAGCACTGACTGAAATCGTTTTGTGCCTCGAAATTTGTTTAGTTTTTTTACTGCGCCGGCAGACATAAAAGTTTGAGAAACACTGCAGTTTATCCATTACATAATTTGTTTACAAGCTATATAGAATCACGTGGCTAAATGTTTGTTTGCGATTGGTGAATGCGGTCCATTCGATCTAACCATGTTAAAATAGTAGCGGGTATAGCTAAGGGCTAAGAGTAGTCTTTGTGATGTGTTGTTAATAACAGTCCACCTGCGACTTTAATGTTAATAGCATGTTCCCAATTGACCTTTAGCTAGAATAAGGTTAAGATTAACCGATCAGCGTTTGAGGTGTGCCCTCACGGTTGTCCAGTGCTATTGTAGTCCTTACTTTTTGCATTTGCTTTTACCTGGAATCTTTAGGTATATAATTACATTAACGTATACGGCTAATAAAACTTAGCAAAGCGTCATGTAAACAGGATAGTTTATTTACATGAAAAGTAACACAAAATGTCTATAAACAGCTGTCCCTATGCTCACGGGTGCTATCAACAAAAAGAAATAAATAAAAATACAGCATTTGTAATTAATCTTCGGACTCTAAGAAAAGCCTTATTATTTTTATATGATGTAAAATACCTATTGATATTTTAACCAGTCTTGATATTATGCAATTCCCCTTCTAGTATGTTGGCCGATTTGGTGGGTGTTGGGGTAGGCGATAGCATAAATCTACTCCCCCCCCCTCACACACACACAACTCTAACTTCCGAGTGTGGAGAGCGGTACAATTTTTTTTTAGAAATCGTAGGTTGTTAACATAATTGCATAGAAATGTATCCATAGAAGCTTTTTGATTGATATATATCTGAGGTAATCATTACTTTATGTTGTTCCCATTCTGGTATCTAGTCCTCTTCTGTGGCGGTGGGGAGGGACGACTACATCTACTGTCCTTTCCACTCAAGATTATTGATTGGGGGGGTGTCAATCTTTAGCAGAAATCATATTGTGCTGACAAAATAAGTTAAGAATCTTTATAACATAAGCTACTTATTGTTGTTTTGACTCATTTGTATATTATGTTACACCACACTTTAGTCTCAAATTAAATCATTAGTAAATATACAATTAAAGAGGGTTGTACTAGGTGGTAGGGGCAATAGATCAGTGGCGTAGCTAGGGTTCGAGGAGAAGGGGGAGATTTTGAAAATCCCCCCGGGCCCCCAAAACTCTAGATACGCCCCTGCAATAGATGTATTTACTCCCTCTCCACCGGACATGCCAATACTCTTTCTTTTGTATTATACTTATGAAATTACAATGTGTTTTAACGAAAAATAAAATATGTCAATAATATATATATATATATATATAATATATATATATATATATATAATATATATACATAGAATTTTGGTGTACTGGCGTTAGGGTGAGGGTTTGAAAAAAAATCGCTCTTTCCCATTCAAAAGTTCTGGATCCGCTAGTGCTATATACTCCAAATACTGACTTTATACAAATGTCTGTATATAAACAGGAGTTCTTCAGATGGCGTC
Source organism: Biomphalaria straminea (assembly GCA_021533235.1). Classification (NCBI taxonomy): domain Eukaryota; kingdom Metazoa; phylum Mollusca; class Gastropoda; family Planorbidae; genus Biomphalaria; species Biomphalaria straminea. The sequence goes on from JADKLZ010084329.1 coordinate 7,712,093, forward strand.
GAAAAAAGAAAATATAAAGGTTAACGAGTACAGCTACATCAAGTTGCCATGCCAACATAACATCATTGAAACAATACCTGATCTGATGCTGTTCTGGTACGACTTCAAAAACATGTACCAGCTCTATTCTAATGAGAGGATGCTCATCGACAAATATGGTTTGTGTAATAAGTAGAAGATGCTGTCAACTCCTAACAATATTTATCGTTCTATAGTGTAGCTCATAAAAAATGTTTTATATGTAAAATTTTTAATGGTCAGTCTACGTTCATATAATTATTATTATTATTATAGCTTTTATATAGCGCTACTTTCATGCTAATAGCATGTTCAGAGCGCTTTGGTCCAATCTCATTTGTGGACCCTTTAGGCGCTCATAAAGATGGCATATGACATAGACATGATCAATATTGACTTTGTCATGACTTTGCTATTATGAAACGATCGTCAAACAAAATTTAATAAGAAAATGGTTTTAAGAAGTCGGGTAATTTGCTAGAGGATAAAGATGGCAATATCAGTTATTGGGTGTAACATCATTGTATTAAGGTAGACATAGACTGGTAAATATGCATGACTGAATGCATGACGTTAGGAAGTAATCATCTTCTTTTTTGAAGTAACGTCTGTATTATATAAGATAAGAAAGATAGAATTCATAGAAAAGTTATTGACAGTTTTGGCAGCGTTTGCATTTTTTTTTTTGTTTGATCGAGCATGTGGATGCAGGGGCCGAACGGATAAACTTACCAACGTGTACGGTAAATAGTTTGATCGCATGTTAACAGGTATGTACATTGAACTTAATATCGCATAGGTGTGGGGGTGGAGAGGTAGCAACAGTTCTTTTTTTTT
>JADKLZ010084329.1:7730378-7741775 GCA_021533235.1 Biomphalaria straminea
ATCTATCTATCTATCTATCTATCTATCTATCTATCTATCTATCTATCAATCTATCTATCTATCTATCTATCAATCAAACGATCTATCTATCTAATTATCTATCTATCTATCTATCTATCTATCTATCTATCTATCAAACGATCTATCTATCTATCTATCTATCTATCTATCTATCAACTAGTCAAGAGGAATGGGTTCAATGAACTAATTTAGGCAGGAATAGACTGAATGAACTTTTTAGGTAGGAATGAGTTAAATGTCACTCACTGAGCATTGTGTTTCAGGTAAACCGCTCAACCTTCAGGTCAATGGTCACCACAAAGAGTCCGAGGCCTCAAGAAGCGACGATGGCTACGATGATGACAAGTTGAGTGAAGACGAGCGGCCAGTAGATGAAGGTCAGTGACACCAAAGACCTTGTCATTACCCAGACCCCTCCCCTCTCCCAGTTTTCCCTTTCTCTGCGATTTCCTGTTCCGCCTTTATGTTCCAGTGTGCAAACATTTTTACTATATACATGTATATGTGTGTGTTTGTTTGTATGTCTTTCAGTGTGTGTGACTCTGTGTGTGTTTGTATATGTGTAATCTTGTACATGTGAATGTGTGTAAGTGTGTATACTTCTAAGTTTGTGTGCTAGAGCTGGTTAGACTGTGTGTGCATACAGGTAAAAACACTAAACGAGACATTGCTACCGAAACTGTAAAATTTTATTTCATTTTCGAATAACGAAATCGATAGAAACATTTGATAGGAGCTGATCAGAAAGACCAGATGTTGGCCCTTTAGTTTTTGTTGATGAGTAATTTGTCATTCATTTATTTACTTTTGCCTACATTCTGTCCTATCTTAGGCTCCCTACCCCTACCCTTCCCGACCCCTTGTTGCCCGCCCTCTTTCTATCTTATTGAAACCACCGATCGCCAATTAATGCCATGTGTTCAGCTTGGCAATCCTTGCGAAATGTTGCCTACCAAGCTACCAAGCAACCAAGCTACGACAGCTGCAAATACAACATGGAAATAAATTCTTGTTAGGGCCAGTGACACGATTCTGAGCTAATAAACTACAGTTCACATGTCTGAATAAGATAATCAACTTAGATGTATGGTTCTTTTTTACATATACAGACATATATACGCATCCATCACATCCATGCATGCATCCAAGCATAACTAAACATAAACATGAATATATGGACATGTACATATACAGATACTTTTATAATTGCTACTCTATATTATAAATGTATATTAATTCTATATAAGGTACTAACCGTTCTTAAATAGGTACTGTAGTCTATTTATAGGACCCTCCGGATTTTAGAGGGATATTATGATTAAACATACATACGGTCTTCGCCATGAAGTAAGGATTTTATCAAGATTGGTCAAACGGTTTTGATTTGTATTCGGGACATATATTCATACGATGTACATTGTGCTTTATAATTATATACGATAATACCTTATCTTCTTATCTTATATAATACAGACGTTACTTCAAAAAAGAAGATGATTACGTTCTACGCGTCATGCATTCAGTCATTCATATTTACCAGTGACTTAAATTCTGCCATAGGTATCTGCATTGTTTTAATGTTTGCATTCCAGCGGTTGTGAGTTCTATAATCAAATTTATTGTTTAGGAAATTCATACACTATAGTTTCTCTGTTTGGCCTGTGTACATTGAATATATTACTGTGTGACATCGTTTACTGTACAAATTCTCTTATGCCAGTGTTTCCCCTTTACCTATCATGTCTCTAAACAGAGATGAATGTTTATCTCTAAATGTGAAACTAGTTTCTTTTATCGAGATCTGTGTTGCATTTCTTTGCCTTACTCACCTATTCCCTCCCTTCCCCCTTATTTTCGGCACCACCCACCCCATTCGACGTGTTGGGTTACCTCCCTGCTCACATAAAATGATTAGCCTGACAGTTACGATTATCTCCCTGCGCAGCTCAGATTATGATTATCCTCCCCTTACCTTAAGACCTGAGAAGATGAACACATCTCCCGAGCGGTAGGCGAGCGAGAGCACAGGGGTCGTGGCAATAACTGCTCAACTTCGTTAGTTTTATGCTATTTGCTTTTTCCTATATCCTATGTTCATTTCTTTATCTGGTCCACTTGTAGAGTTTCTGTGAGACCTGTCTACCCCCTACAGGTATGTATCTATCTCTGCTACCCTAACCTGTCTACCTCGCAGCCCGTATGTGCCACCTTTAACCGCTAGAAGACCACATAGCTACTGACACCGTTCTGTGTACTATTCATTCGTTTTATTGTGTTTTTTCCCCTCACTGAATTTATAACGAGGCGGCGCGCACTAAAGTTTAAATCGACTCACTCTGTCTGTCTGGGTGGAATATTGTACAGGTTATTTCTCCTATTTCCAATTCTCGGATCAAGTTTAAAATGTGCACGATTATTCATTGTCCCTAACACAACACGAATCAATAGAATTATTGACCAATCACTTTATCAATTACTTGTAATTAATTAGTTTCGTTTTATATATAGACAGTTCCAGCTAAGAGGAGGCAAGCATTGTGTAGAGAATCAGGTCATCGCATAGAAATTTAAAACTAACAATAGATAACTATAAAACCTTTTATTTTGATAAGTACTTGGCCGGCTCAGTGGCTCATGTTTCAGTCTGAAGAATTTGAACCATTTTATTTTGATAAGCACTTGGCTGGCTCAGTGGCTTATGTGACGGATTGATGAGGCCTGGCCTATCAAGTTCGAATTCAAGTCGAACAACTTTGTTTATTTTTATTTTTTTTTTATTGCTTTAAAAAAAAGCTTAACTGAAACCTTCGCCAGGATACCCCCTCCTGTCCCCTTCCCTGAACTAGTCCGCAGAAATGATTGGACCATAGCACATTGAGCATTCTAAAAGCATGAAATTGAGCTAATCAAAAATAGTTAATAAAAATATTTCCAATCGCTTAGACTAGGTATTCTTATTCTAGATCCACTAGTTACTAGTACTACAACTTTATTTGATACTCTGTAGAGAGTATGTAGTCTGCAGTTTATTTTCTATGATATAACCTTTATTAAAAAAATATTTGATATATTTAAGGTTTCCTCTTTATGCTTAAAGAGAACTTTACACGTAATGCATCATGCACGTTGATGCTCGAAGCCTTAAGGAAAGACGTCCAATTATGCTAAGATAATCTATGAAACGCTAAAACCATACTTATTTGGACACATACACAGTTTGGACGCACACACACACACAGGGGCGTAGCTAGGGGTTCGGGGGCCCGGGGGTACCGACCTCTTTGGGGGCCCCTTGCATTTTGACTTTCGATATATGCCATGATATAATGTACGCAAAAAATATATATGACCAAGATCAAATTGATTCAGTATATCAGTAAATTTGACCAAAACAATTAATCATTAAGACTCTTTTAATGAATAATACCGTTGTTTATTAGCAAAATAATGCACAAGTGATAAATCTCGATTCATATCGCTTCATGTGGTGCATTCTGTTCAGCAAGGACATCTATAACATCATCTACATCAGGGGTGGGCAACCTTTTTCAATCGATGGCCGCATTTATACAATTTGGGGATTAGGCGGGCCGCATATATATCATATGAATGGCAAAGTGAATTTGGTGGTTCCGAAAAAAAATAGAAAAATACAAAATAAAGTGAAGAAGCTAAAATTATATAATTTATTAAAGACCTAGTGTACTTCGAACAATAACATTGAGTACAAGTTTCACTATTCCTTCTCTATAATTACTCAGTGCATGTTCCCCAACAATTACGTACCTTGGCAGCTGCTTACATTACCTAAGCCTAAGGACAGCCGTGTGAATCTTTTTAACTCTTTTTTCTGTCTTTCCACTTAATTCGCTCGAATTCAATGTAGCTTTATGTAAAGTTTGCAGTTACTAAATTATGGTTGGGATATTTATTTTGTTTTTACTAAAAAGGTTTTTCTCAGTCAAAGCTCCATCAGTTGTTACCCTTGCCATCATTACAAGCCAACCCAACTCTATCAACACATTTCTTCATAGCATTGAATAAATAGATACTGGCCTGGGCTTATATGTTTTACTGAATTTATGGAAATACTGCTTTTAAATACAATCTTCGTTTTCTTTAAACTTGTTAGAAGGAAGTTTAGAGACGTTTCTTTAGCCTCATTATTCTAAGTGATAAGAATCAAAAGTTTCATTTCTCTATAGATTTACCATTATTTATTTTTAATGTACTTGCATTTTTAATATGTGTAATGTGTGGGCACACTTGATTTAGTTAGGTTTTCGCGGGCCGCATAAAACACTTCGGCGGGCCGCATGTGGCCTGCGGGCCGTAATTTGCCCACCCCTGATCTACATCGATACTTTCTAGTATTTGTGACTTCACTGACATTAAAGCCATGATAAGCCTTTCTTGCGTCATTGTGCTCCTGGGATAGTTTTTTTTTAGAATGACGCAATGGTAGTGGCCTGATTTAGCGGTACGGTATTCAGAGGATGTTGCAAAGGTTTGAACCTTTTTGGTGATTGTATTACTAGTTTGTTGGTGAAAAGTGCTCGTGCATCAGTGACATTATTGAAAAAGCGATTTGCCATTTATTTCACTAATAAAAAATATGCTATGATTGTGAAATTTCCTCTGAGGAAAAGACGTACATTTGTTGTTGTTTTTATTCATTTTCCCAACTTTGCAATTCACTCTTTTATCACTCTATAACAACGATTTTTTTTATTTAGAAAAGCCTTTTTCCATTTGATTGCGGATAGATGAATAGAGGGGTAAAAAACTCGAGTGTGAAGTTAATTCTGAAATTACAGAATTACAGAAGCCAAACCCGAATAATGGACAATTCTAGCATTGTTAAGAATAACTATTGGATTTGTTATACTCGTTGCTGTAAATTCTGCTTCAAGGTTAATTAGCGTAGCCTTAAAATACTCGCCATTTAAATCTATTATTAGTAAATGTAACAAGATACCTGGAATTCCCTGTATACAGGGGCGGACTTAGCAGCGCGACGGGCCCTGGACCCTAGTCTTGTGCGGGGCCCGGAGCCGTATCACGCTAACGGGTTATACCGTCTTATGGCTGTCATTGGCCTCCAACAATAACAATTCTGTATGTCCGCTTCAGGGGCGGCCCTAGCAGTGTGCGGGGCCCTGGGCAAGCGTCATGTGCGGGGCCCTTAGGCGTTAGGGTAGACTATATAAACCGTATCACATCTCACTAACGGGCTAATCCGTGTTGAACGCTGTAACAATAACAGTTCGGTATGTCCGCCTCTAATGCTGTGGGTCTTGTTTTTGTTACAAAGCATAGGACATTACGTAGGTACTGTTGGCTTACTGTTGACCGCTTATGTATTTTATATAATGTATTGTAATTGTTCTCCATTAACAAAAGCAAATAAAAAGGAAAACACTCGCGCACTCCTAATGTTACGTCTTCTGTCTCACTCTGCAAATTGAACCCAATTGGACTTTCTATAAGAACAAAGTGTGCTATAAGAGCTACAGTAATCCATACACTTTCGCAGACCCGTTTTTGTTTTCGGAAGGGATATACCACGTTTTTTTTGTTGTTTTTTTTAAACTTTAAAATAAAAACAAAATTCTGGAAGCTGATTTACCAAAATAGCTGTATAAGCACATCAACTGGCGATACTGTTTAATCCGAAAATAATATTCGTTCATGAAATTAAATAGTCTACCGCGAAAACCTGACCTTCGCAATAGGTCTTAGAACGGTTCCCGGTCATTTCATCCCCGGTCATTTCATCCTTGGTCACTTCATCCTCGGTCATTCCATCCTTGGTCACTTCATCCCCGGTAACTTCATCACCTTGTCACTTCATCCCCTGGTCATTTGATCCGCTAATCCATCAAATAATACCTTTAAAAAGTATGAAATTAACAATATTTCATAGATTTATTTTTATTTAGATAACAAAAAAGAATTATACATTAATAAAAAAGAATAGGATATAATGTCATTAAAAATAAAAATAAAAAAAACTATCATCTGTAGATATAGAGCTAATGTAAAAAAAAAAAATGTTTTTGCGTGTTGAAATCGATAAGATAATCCAGTGATGCCCAACCTCATTAGACCCGCGGGCCATTCTAATTTCCGACATTCATGTCGCGGGCCACATTAACGAAAAGTTACAAAAACGAAATGAAATTGACCTGAATTTGAAGCTATTTAATTAGAAACCCTTGAATCTAGTACTTACATAATTGAATTGGATATTTCAAGCTTATTTTTTTTCACGCGTCATATAATGGCTTATTTTCTGTACCTAAAATATGAGCAGCATTGTAGCTAGCTTTACAACCGACTCATTTTCTTGTCTCTTTTTAGTAAATATTCCCATCAATCCTCCAATCTGTAGGCGTAGTTAATTAAACAATCTTTTATTCGCGGCTTAAATCAAGAATGACGCCACATTTTTTTATGAAGTTTGCACGTTTGTCTTTTTTTAAACAGCCACACTTTCTTTACAAATCAAATATGTTGACTTATCATGTTCCACACAAAGTAACGATCCGTTCACCTTTTCTGGTAGATTCTATATTCAGAGTCCCATTTAATAAGTGTATAAATATTAAAGGTCATGGTACCAATTAACTAAAGAAAAATTGAGGGCCCTAACGTAGGTAAAAATACATTTGTCAACCTTTTTTTTTTGGATGGGGGATTTTCTACACATTATGCCAACATTTCGGCGGGCCGGATGGAACCACATCGCGGGCCTGATCTGGCCGGCGGGCCGTATTTTGGGCATCACTGAGATAATCTATTGACAGTAGATACAGAAGGTGATTCTTTGATTCGCATTGCTGTACATCATTTGTAATTTCTTTGCCAATGTTGCGTGTTTCTTAAGTTAGTGTTTATTAGAATAAATATATCGCTATATTAGGGTGTGAAAGGACAGGCTCATATTTAAGAAATAACTGAATGACGAATAAAATGAAATATGGCCTTCAGGAGATAAGTTATCAGCGGAAAGATCATAAGTATTCTAATCGATCTCATCTTTCAAAAGATTTCTACTACCTCCACCAGACCTCGGCCTTTGATGTTGAATTATGAGCGCATTACAATCCTAATGATTCAAATCGTACTTCTGTTTCTCAAGAGATTATCTCCCACTTCCCCCACACATTGGCCTTTTATTATTACATCACGCAATATGCGCAGGATAATATTTGACATCCCAACAACAAACAGAAGCAATAGAAATAAATACAAAGAAAAATACAATGAGGGCTTTAAAGGCAAATCTTAAAAGTACAATTACACAATGACTAAGACAAAAATATTTTATTGGGGATGAAATGACGGTCACCCTTAGAACTTATCTTCAGCGAAAGCCAAGAAAACACTGTATATTTGTTTAATTATTTTCATAAAAAAAAAATCAATTAATCAAAAGTCTCATTTATGTTACAAATGTTATAAATGACTTTTTCATATACAATTTTTCATAATGCAAAAAGTAATTCAAACTTATCACTACGCTTTCTTATTAAAATCCTATTAGACGTCGATATTTATGTATGAAATAAACGATTTGGATTGGTTGCATTAGATTTACCGAAACTGAACGGTATTTCGAGACCAAAAATATATTTGAAGAGCCTAAGTGGTATTTGGTATCGTAGAGATACTAGAACAATATTCAGTAACAAGTTCTAGTTAATGACAACTAATTTGGTTTTCAAAGTCGATGACAATAAAATCTCCGAACGCGGGGCCCCCCTCAGGCGCGGGGCCTGGGGCGGTTGCCCCACTTGCCACCCCCTAAGGCCGCTACTGGTCCGCTTTTAACACTGTGGGCCTTATTTTTATTACAAAACAGAATATTACTTAGGTACTGTTTGCCTATTGTTGTATATACTTCGTAATTATTGTTCTGCATAAAAGATTTTCTTTGAAGTTTAAAAAGTTTAAAAGAAAAATACTCCCATGGCCTCAAGATGTCTATGCACAGAAGCATATAAAACACTTAGGCGAAAATAATCAATACATAGAGGTTATGGTTGTATTCAAACATCGACGTCTAATCGGATTTTATTAGGAAAATGTGTAGTGATCAAGTTTGTTACAATAAAATCTCCGATCGCGGGGCCCCCACAGGCGCTCCACTTGCCACCTCTAAGGCCTCTACTGCTGTATATCATACAGTTTTATTCTTGGCAACAAAGAGAGTAATATTCTTTGTTTTTGCTGCAAGAACATGTTTGATCTCTTTAATCGGCAAGAAATCTATTAAAGATTTGTATTTCAAAATTAAAACTGACTTTAAAAAAACAACAACTTTGATCTCTGTGGGAAAAAAAATATTTTAAAATGTCAACAAAGTCAACGTACTGATAGACCTAGATCTAGATTTAGTATTTGATATAAGTATAATCCATAAATGTTGAAAAAAAATACACTGTTGACACTATTTGTCAATCAAATATATTAATTTATGTATTTTGAAACACCCATTTGGGGGCCCCCCCTAGCCGGGGGCCCGGGGGGATTTCAAAAACCTCCCCCCCCTCCCCCCCCCTACGCTACGCCACTGGGATGAAGGATAGATTACAAAGGCTGGAAAACAATGGATACCTTTGGGTTTCTTCTTGAACCAAGACACCTGTTGGATGATGACACGCTTATGACAAACTGTGTTACTTTTTCCTGTTTGTATGATGAAATAAATGGCAAAACGCTTGTTCAATGATGTAATTGATGTGCGAGCAGTTTTGATCAACAAACCGGTAATACAATCCACAGTAGACATATTGCGGAAACAGGCTTCATATGGTAATTACGTGTGCTCAAACCTTGCAACCTCCTCCGAATACCGCTAACTCAGGCCACTTCCGTTGCTTCATTCTCAAAGCTCAAGTTCATCAAAAACTATCACAAGAGCACAATGACACAAAAAAGGCTTATCATGGCTTTAATGTCAGTGAAGTCTTAAATGCTATAAAGTATAGATGTAGATGATGTTATACATGTCTTTGCTGCATAGAATGCACGAAGTGAAGCGAAATGAATTGAGATTTGTCACTAGTGCATTATTTAGCTAATAAACAACGGCATTAATCATTAAAAGAGTCTTAATAATGTGAAAATGCAAGGGGCCCCCAAAGAGGTCGATCCCCCCCCGGGCCCCCGAACCCCTAGCTACGCCCCTGAGTTCAAGTCAGGTTAAACTAGAAATGGGTAAATCAAATAAAACAAGATTACAAAAAGAGTTTGTCAGTAGAGGCGTCCTCCGTCGAATCCCTGTTGGACCCGCCTAGTCCCTAGAGCCTAGATCCAGCTTCCTGGATATGCTCACACATTTTTAAGTTTGCGATCTTAAGTTACGTCAAGGTACTTGGGTAGTTTTTCCATGCTGAGAGCAAACTAGACGGAGAAAGGCAGTAAGCAGGGTATGAACCCAGAAGCGGCGCGATAAATCAAACCAGCATGACCAGGCATTGCTGTTAACTTAATAACAAACTAATAGCCTATTGTTGATAAAGATATAGGATATGGTACACATTACGGCATGCCATTCAACGGATATGTACAATGTACCAGAAGAGCGATTTTAGATCATCTTTTGGCATTGATTTGTAATTTTAAAAAAAAGAAAAGAACTGGTATCAAGCTTGTTCTTCAGCAACGTCTGCTCGGTGTCCCAGCACAGCAACAGGTCTATTAGCATTTTCGTTTACATAAAACTAGAATGAGGATGTAGATCTACCTAAGCTAAGCTTCTGATTTAGCACTCATAAGATATATATCTACTAGATTTTAATTTAAAATATACATGTGTGTATTCAGTTCTTTTAGCATTTCATTAAAAAATAATAACACTTTATTTAAAGATATTTAATTATATATATCGGGACAAAATCCGCAGCTTAGTGTGTTTTGTATGCCAGTCTGTCTCTCCATGTCTATTACTAGTAAAGATATAGCTACTGAATGCACATAATTTTATGACGATGTAATTTATAAACAGTTTCTAGAAAATCCATTGTATTGATCGTCTTGATGTTTTGAAATCAGATGGACATATTATAGAAACAAAGAAGATCTTGAAGGGGCGGAGCCTAACTTTACATACTATGATCCGGAGACTAACATTGCTTACATAGACACGACTGGTATGAAAGAAAAAGATTATGAAGCTGTTGTTGGTTATTATGCTCTGAATATCTCCACTGATTATGATTACGTCATTGTGAAATCTCGTGTTAGACTCCATCTTCAAAGACAATCAGAGCCAGGTGAGTCTGACCACAATGGTCATTTCTGTCACAAGTGTTCTGTTGCTGTGTTGAACGGTTGTCGCGGGCATGTCTAGCTCAAAGTTAAATAGTAACACTTTTTTAAAATATATACATACAGGCAACCAAACTACAAGTGTGTTTTTATACAAACATACAAATATGTATTTATGAAAATAAAATGAAATAGAAAATGTTGTGCTAAAATGTTACTATGGGCAGTGTATTATATAAAAATGGTATGCGTATTTATCATCAATTGTAAAAGTGGTAGTACTAGGAATAGTTTCTATTATTTTCTTTGGTTAAGTAATCCCTCTCTGGTATGTTGATAGCTGGCGTCTTCGTAGTACACGGGTTCTAATCTGGTGATCTCCGGCTTATATGTTATCTTGTCTGAAGCGAAGGTTTAGAAGGATAAGGTTTAGGCAAGTCGGCAATAGGCAGTGGGCAGTGAGCAGCTGGCATAGAATAATTGGAAGTACCAGTAGACATTGGGCAGAAGGTGGACACTGACCTGAGGCCCTAATCACTGACATTAGGGACTTATTAGTTGGCACTGGAACCTATAGGCCAAGGCTGCAACAAGACCGGACAGTAGAGCAGATTAGCACAATCTTCTTGAATTTTATTCAAAGACCTCGAGACTGATCAATTGTTTAACCATATTTAGACATGTATATTTTTGTACATATATATCATGCGCAAATGCCATCGTACACCGTTCTCAAGGAAGACAAAAAATAAATAAATAAGTTAAATGGGTAATTATGGTCAGTAATTTTTGCATGATAAATAAATGGTCTAGGCAGCTAACAAATAGTATTAAATCAAAGACATAGACCGACAAGAAATATATTTTCAAAAGTGCAAACCCCTCAGCCCCTTAGATGACAAAGTGGTCATCTTCGAACCACGATGCAAAAACTATATATATTGGCCCAGGCTTTCATCTCACTAATTCAAAGCCCTAACCTAAAAAACTGGGGACACTCTTAGCTGCAATAGGGCTCCACAGCCACACGAGAAAGTGTACGAGATGAACCATAGTCGTTCTACGACTGAAGGAGGCCAATGATGATATATATATATA
>JADKLZ010084329.1:7741875-7755356 GCA_021533235.1 Biomphalaria straminea
ATATATATATATATATATTGCCTTGCAGCTAACCCAATCATTGGAAAGGCTTCGTGAGTCAACCCTGAGGAAAAATCAGGAGCAGGCGATCGTATGGCAGAGCTACACCCTGTCAGAGCCTGCAACACCGCTGACCCCAAACTGTATCGGCACTGCCGTTCCTTTGGATACATCAGCTGCGTGGGCAGGGGGGGGACTGGTGATGTGTAGGCGACATCGTTCCGACCACAGATAATGCCCAGGCATTCATCTCATTTCCATGAGATGACCATAGTCGTTTCGCGACTGAAGGAGGCCATAGATAGATGTCCATATTTATGTACATTTTATTGTGTTTCAGGTAAAAGCACTAACACGTGGATTTATCTACTTATCATTTGCATTCTGCTTCTTACGTTTACATTGTACTGCCTCTACAAAATGTTTCAAGACCAACGAAAAGAACTCTACCACGGTATAACATTTAGATACAAGTGAACAAGTTAAAAGACCTAAAAACCACTCCGCTCAAATCTAATAGTATCTAATGGAACTCGCGATAATTTTTTTGACAGAATGCGTAATTATGAAATGGTAATTGAGAAATATAAAACAGAAAACAAAGCTGTTTTTATTGATTTTTGATTTTATCAAATTTATTAGGAGAAAAAAAAACATAAAGATAACTGACAGGACATGGCTAGGTTCCTTATACATTTTTCCTCTTAAGTGCAAGTCGTATTATGAAAAGCTGTAGGCAATTGTACGTATTTCTAAAGAGTTTCATTTGGCAGCAATACTATTCCATAAAATACTATAAAAAGCCATGCTTTTTTTTTAGAGCAGGGCAAGCCAGATGTAATCACTCGGTATGAAAAACAAACCTTTGGAAATCAATTGCTTGACTCGTTTCTTACTTAAACTATATTATCTTTACACGCGCCATGACTTGATTGATTCACTGACTCGCTTACTCTCCAATTTGCCATGGTTCACCCCAGTCTCATTTATAAGGGCATAAGTAAAACCAAAGTCTCCTAGAGCTTATCAAATTGTTCGAATAAAAAACTGAGAAGCATAAGAATAGTCGGAGAGTGTAAATAAATAAGGCTATTTATCAATGCGGCTCAGAGTTGGTGGAGAGGGGAGTGATTCTTGAATATATATAGGCCAGTGCACTTCAACGTAATATATACTATAATTTACGGGGGGAGAGATTACTTCTGATCAATTAAATTATTATTATTATAAGCAAGAAAAAAAACTGGTTTCAAGACAACAAAAAATTTGAATAGCCTGACAACAAATCAGTATGCGTAGCCCGTTACTGATGATATTTGCTGTATAATGTCCGAACTGAAAATGATAATATTAATTAATTTTAATTTAATGCAAACATTAATGAGATAAGGGACTCCATAAACTTTTTAAAAATTTCAGGAGAATCTGAATTTCCTGATGCCACATTTCAAAGTATTCTGACTTGAACATCGATCTTCCTTGTGTAAGTTATATATACATATAGTCTTATATATAACTAATATATATATATATATATATATATATATATATATATATATATTTATATTTATATTGTAATACTTTAAGGGACAAGGCAACCTCAACGAGACATATATGTTTATTCACAAGACACAGTTACACAAGACATCTTCTGTTTACTACAGTGTCTTCATTTTCCACTCTCTAGCCTTGGGCGGAAATCGTTACTCTCCTCTGTAATCATACTGTAAACAGCCCGTTCACTAGAAGTGCGCATATCTGCACTAGCCTGAATGGCGATGCGCATGGCAGAGTCATAACAATAAATATATAATATATATATATATATATATATATGCTAAAAAGAAATAAATGCCAAAGGAAACAAGTGAATACAAATGTAATTTTTTAATATTTCTTTTATATTACTGCCATATTACCCAAATAATTTTTTAAACAACTGAATTTTTCAATATCAAAAAAAAAAATATTTATTAATAATTTGACCTAGCGATAAATCATTTTTAAATCATTAGAAGACATTGTCAAAATCGCATTCATTTTTCCCTGTACTAATGTTTTTGAAATATACTGTAAGCAAAACCATAAAATAAAATTTAATGCAATGCACTCCATTACCTAAGATATTCAGAAAAACACAAAGATTATGACATATTCCTTCTTCCATACCATAGGACAGCTTTGTGCAAATGCTTCTTCTTCCCTAGTGCTATTAGAGCATGAAAAGGTTTGCCTCAGCCAGCCTGGAATTTCAGTCGTTGGTTAACATGCATGATTAGGTGTATGACGCGTAGGACGCAATCACCTTTTTTGAAGTAACGACTGTATAGTTTAAGATAAGATATGCTATACTTTCAATGGCATGCGTTTTTAATATCTTCTGAAAAGCCAGTTCAATTTCTGACCTTCACGTGAGCCTCCAAAAATTGGGTCCGGCGGTACTGGTATCACTAAAAGCAGAGAGGGCCAAAAGCGTATGACTTGCTTCTAAATTTTAAGCAAGGTGCTTGTTAAAATAGCCTTAGCTGAGTACACACCTAAATGAAAGAGAACTCTGAAATCGAACCTCTGCTGCTTTTTCAGTTATACCCAACCATTCGAAATGGTAAGGGAGTCAACCTTGTGGAAAACTCAGGAGTCGTCGATCCTTAGGGAGACTGCCACTTGGGGTACTTTACCTTGCTAGAAACTGCAGTGCCACTAACCCCAAACCGTATCGGCTATCGCCACTAGTTTGGACACACCAGCTGTGTGGAGAAGTGGGCAGTGGACGACATTATTACGACCATGGCTAATGTCCAGGTATTTTTCTCACTTCTCTGACTCATATAGCTAGACCCACAAGATATTTCAGTTATTGAAGTTCAGAAATGCAACCCATAAAAACAACAACAACAACACACATATGGCATCCGGATCACCGGCCCTGACCCGCTTGGGGGATCTTCCAGACTCCGTAGCTGATTTAGTGGGCGATGAACTAGAATAAGATTCGAACCTGGGCACCACTGATCCAGAAGCAAAGCACTTTACCGCTCAGCCACCTCGTCCTCTAAAAAAAAACAACAACAACACTAAACACTAAACTATAATTAAAAAACAATTAAACTTAGACTCAAGAAAGTAAAAAGATAGAGACACATTTCTTAGTCCAGGAAATTCATACCCGCGCTTCTTATTTCCAATTGCAATTAAAGCATAAAATAGTTTGCATAATCAAATAAAGGAAAAAAAAAACAAGAGAAAATACTACTTGGCTCACGTTATGACACAGATTAACATACGTAATTAGATTGACACATAAATACGTGCATGACGTATTTCTCCTATCTTTTCAATTTACATATGTAATTATATTTTTGCTGTATACATTTCTTTTTTAAAAATAAGCTCTATATTTAATAAGAATATTACTATAAAATTGTTTAGGCCTATACATTTTGTGAATTTTCTATTAATATTTTCGATGCTTTCTGTTTAGTATTTCATAAATTTATATTTACGATTCTTTCAGTGGACGGAAATCCAGAAAGAGAACTTGAAAGAAATATAAGACAAGGAAGAGCTTTAACCGTTGTATATCACATCACATTACTAGTTAGGTTCTTATCTTAAATGTATTTTAATTGAAAATGTATTATTATAAAAGAATTTTTACTTTTGAGATGATTTGTTATAGTTTTTTTTTTACTAAGTCTACATCAACTCACTGTAACTGTCTGTATGGTAAAAAGTTTGTACGCAGCCATTCTCAGATGAAGTTGAATTTTTTCTAAATGTGTTTATTGTACATGACAAATAAAAAAAAAAATTAAAAACTACAACAATTCATTATTGATTTTTTGTTTTGAACAAGGGGAAGGAAATTGTTTCTGACAAATGTAGCGGTATAAGCTTACTTACATCCCCTTACTACCTTAGAATTCGGTCGTTGCCTAGAAGTTTGAATGGGGTATGAGGGAAATAAGATGTACACAATTTTCACTACACAAACTGATAAACAGACAGAGTTGATACAAGAGTTGTAAAAAATGCCTTTACTATTTTCCTAGAAATTCGAAAGTTTATGTAGATCTTTGAAAAAAAAATCGCTGATTGGCTAAGCCGTCGAAATTCTGGTTCGACTATTATAATTTTTTAAAATCATCTTTAAATTAAATTTTTTATCTAGACTATTTCATTTTTTATTTTATTTAATAAGAGCTCAATACATCAATAGAACTAATTAATTATATCGCGCACCGTCTTGTGTAAAAATCTAAAGCAAACTACAGTCACCTAATTCCATAAGCGTAGCCAAAAGAGGTTACAAATTTCTAACTGTGGGTTCCATTAAATAAGTGCAGTGCATAGACAACTGCTGAAATTGAAAAAGACAAAATTGTGGTTCAACGTGTGGCTAAGACTGATTTTAAGAGTCAGTTACAGAGATCGGGTCTCAAAGAAAGAAGTGAAAGTAGACCCCTTAATGAGATTATGACAGAGCGTGGCATGAGGTTCGACGGACATATTCTTCGACAAAATGAATAACGCACAATAAGAGTTGCGATGACATAAATGTCGTTACGAGGAAAGCGCAAACAGGAAAATCCTAGTATAACTTTGAGTTATACTATCACGAAGGACCTCAGAGCAGGTGGTAAGAGGCTTCAGACATTGCCATATATTTTTGTGGAAGCTGCTTGCTGGAGCGAATGCCCTTTTGGTGGAATCGTTCAAGGAGCCTTAAATACCTTCAATAAAATACCTTGGTCTCTGAGATAGTTTAGTGAGAACCACTGGTTTATAAACATTGACTTTTGTTGCTAGGTAGAGACCTATTCCGCCGTACTCTCTGTTCGAGGCGATGAAAAGCAATGTTTTCTTTTGCGGGGGGGGGGGGGGGCGTGGTGGCCGAGTGGTTAAGAGCTCGGCTTCTGAACCTGAGGTCCTGGGTTCGAATCTCATTAAAGGTTGGGATTTTGAATTTCGGGATTTTTAAAGCGTCCATGAGTCCACTCCAACACCCTGGTCATAGAAACAGATGACCTTAACATCATCTGCCCCATAGATCGCAAGGTCTGGAAGGGAAAACTTTACTTACTTAAAACTTACTTAAAACTTTCCTTTTGCGGGACGGTTGTTTATTTCTTTGGACACTGACGCATGTTTGGGTAGTGGGCAATAGTAAGGAGATATGCTGCCACCAGTGCGGACTCTGATACGCTCATGCTGACGTGGCCTAGTTCTATTTAGTATTGCTATAAAGAATATCGAAAAAAAAAGTGTTGGAGCAAGCACAAAACCCTGTTTAACACCATTCTTTACAGAAGCGGTTATCAACCTTTTATACTCGGCGATCCCGTTTTACAACCCTCCACTCTACCGCAACCCCCCCCCCACACACACACACATACAGCAATAGAGGAATAGACAGGAACAATCCATATTTTCGATGGTCTTAGGCGACCCCTGGCGAATCGTCAATCGAGCCCCAAGGGGGTCCCATCCACAGGTTGAGAACCTCTGCTATACAGAGATGTGACATGATACGTGAACTTTGTATCTGCTTCGGCCTTTTTGACCTTCCTGCAGTTGTTTCAGGATAGCGATAAATCTTGGAGGACAACTGAGCCGATATAAGAGTCTTTGACAAGCCACTGCGTAGTTTGCGACTCCCTGTGTCAAAGGCTTAGTCCAGTATTCATGTAGAAGTTATGTCTGATGGGCCACTGCAAGCCCATCAATTACACTGAGTTTCAAAAGGCACATTGTCTGCTATGGATTTGGTAAATCTGTCAAGCAGTTACCTGGCAAGAATTTTTCCTGCCACTGACAGAAGATAACGTTCTGGTAATTGGAGCAGTCCGATTTGTCGATTATTTTTGTACATAAATTAGACCACACATAACATTCTATGAAAATAATCCTAGGTACGCTATGGGCAGGGGGTGCGGTGGTCGAATGGTTTAGCGCTTGGCTTCCGAACCTAAGGTTCTGGATTCGAATCCTAGTGAAGACTGGGATTTTGAATTTCGGGATTTTTAGGGCCCCACTGAGTCCACCCAACTATAATGGGTACCTGACTTTAGTTGGAGAAAGTAAAGGCGGTTGGTCGTTGTGCTGGCCACATAGGACCCTGCTCGTTAACCGTTGGCAAAAGAAACAGATGACCTCAACATCATCTGCTCTATAGATCGCAAGGTCTGAAGGGGACACTACTTACTTACTTTACGCTAAGGGCAAAAGATTGTTTTGAGAAACACCTGAATGGACAGTTAAGTCGTTTATAATTAGTTTACATATTAGGAAATCCCGGATCCATTAGCGTTTTGCAGTGATGTTCAAAGTATAACAATAAAGACCCTTTCCGGAACGCTTTAAGACTAGAGTGGACATTTCTGCCTAAGAAAGGGACAGAAATGTGGTGTTATTTTAATGGAAAAATTTTTTTCTCGTTTTTGCGGCATATGACGTGTTGAAGAGGTGTGTCCACCAAGTCTTTATAGGTTAGACATCACGGCTCCGTGCATAGAACAGAAAAGACAAAAGCATTAAAAAATTTCAGTGCACTATCGTGTTTTGTCAAATGCCTTGGTAAGGTCTTTTACGAAGAGAGAGCAACTATTAGATCAGAGGTTCTCAGACTTTTTGTTTTACCTGGGGACCTCTATATACGTTAAAACTTGCCCACGAACCCCTAAAAAAAACAACCACATGTTATACAAATAAAAAAATGTAAACCGTAAAGCCATAACATTACTTTTATTTAAAGGAGTGTTTATTAGATTATAACATTTATTTGACTTTAAATAGAAAAAAAACAAACTATAGTGTGATATTGTTGAGATTATTTGCGAGTACAATGCCCGGCTGAACTAGAACACATTTCTAAGGAATTATGTTTTCTAAACTTTTTTTTTTTTGTTGGGATGAGGAGGGGAGTGTTCGTTTATTTATATTTTATTTTTTGCTTACAATTGTCTTGACTTTATATAGTGCAATGCGTAAGACCCAATTTTATATGAAATATTTCAAAAGTTGACTTATTGTTTGCGTAGTTTTTCAAAGCAGTGTGGCTTAAACTGAGGTCTAGAAATGACTGACCTTATTTCAAAAGAAAGCCGCAGAATCTCTATTGGATGACGAATTTTGATTTGGATGTAATGTATGGTAGAAAAGTTTGGCACCACTGCTCTTTAGCATCTTATATAAATGTGGTGGGAAAGTGAAATAGGTAAGGTAAGGATTTCTTCTTTTACTGTCAGGGAATATCAGTGGCTCACTCAGTGCTAAATTAAATAGGTTCAATATGTACCGTTGTTCTGCATTAGATGCATGCAGTGGTGTTACTAGGGGGATGCAAGAAGTGTGTGTTACACCGGGGGGGGGGGGGTCAACCTAGAACGGATGCGTCAAAAGTGGTGCATTTCACCCTGAGAAAAAAAAAATGAAGAAAAGAATGTGTTCACAAAAAGAAAAAAACAAAAAAGCAAAACACGACAGGCCCAAATGTCCGATACCTAAATTACCGCTGCCCAAATTTTCCGTGGCTAAACTCCCTAGATTCGGGCTAGTACCTATGGATTCAAATGTTTAGTTGATAATAGCAGTTAAAAAAAAAGGTCCGTTGCAGCTTTCAAGTTCAATTTCACAGTGGACAACTGTTGAATGCTTTGAAGCTGGACGCAATGCATGTGTTGAGTTTCCGATTGGATGGTGAATGATTATTGTGTGTGTGTGTGTTGGGTGAGGTTTGGAGTATTGATATAGAATGTATAGTCCACAAGTATGTGTGTTTTGGCTAGCATGTTAAAGCAGGCCGGTCCACTGAAATGTAAATATACAAGAATACGAGGACTAAAAGGGGTATTTTTGAAATGCTGGCGGTTGTAGGCCTACTGAACGTGAAAACAATAAAGGGGGATGGAGTGTACGGATAAAATATTTCGTGAGCATTTCGATTTGCATGATAAAATAAAAATATATGGGCATAGGTAAAACCAAAATATCCTATCAAATAGTTTGAATAAGAACTCACAAGCAGAAGAATAGTCAGAGAGTAGACGAGAGGCAATTTATCAAGGCAGAGAGTTGGGGTTAGGGGGTAGTGATTCATTGGTTTGCTCACGTCAACATAATAGATACTAGACTTTATGGAGGAACGTTTTACTTTTAAACACTCAATTATAATTGTTGTAAACTAAAAAAAAAAAAAAAGGAATGGGTCCAAAACTGAACATTTAGATAGCCTGGGAGGAAATCAACGTGTGTAGCCAGTGACTATAGGCCTAACTTCCAACTGAAAGCTGTAGCCTACTATTAATTTAATTGAAACAGCAATGAGATAAGAGACTTCATTGTGATGTGTTTCTATTCATTAGCCCTTAACATTACTGGAGAATCTGAACTTCCTGATCAAATATTTCAAAGTTTTCTAACTTGAACATTGATCTTCCTTGTGTAAGTTTTTTTTTATGTATATATCTGCAAAATAGAAATAATACAAAAGAAAAAACAACAGCAAAATGAATACAGTCTTTTTTTTTAAATAGTATTTTTCTTTTCTATTACCATGTTACCAAAGAATGTTTTTTTTTTAAATTGCATATCCATTTCAACATTACAAGAAAAAAATTTATTAATTATCTAACCTAGCAATAAATCATTATTAAACAATTAGCAAGATATAGTCAATATCAAATTCATAGTTCCCAGTATTAATGTTTTTAAAATATACTTTAAGCAACGGCAAAAAAAAAATACAATGTACTCCATTACCTATAAAATACTTAAAGATAAAGCCACACTAATTTTCCATATGATAGGACAGATTTGCACAAATGCTCCTTCTTCCCTAGTGCTATTAGTGTAAAAATTGGATTGCCTGAGCCAGTAACAAAAACCAGTGACTTGGCAGAATTGTTGAACATGTATGACTAGATACATGACCCGTAGGAAGTAATCACCTTCTTTGTTTTTTGAAGTATTGACAGTATTTCAGAGAAGGATGCCTGCCTGGTCATGAGGTTTGCGCACTGGACTGTCGTTCAGATTTATCGATGGTCCAGGGTTTAAACCCTGACCGCTCCCATCCCCCATCGTCCTGCGGGAGGCTTGGACTAAAAATTAATTATCTTCAACTCTGAAGGAACATTTGAAACATCACACACATTTTACAGAAGATATAAAAAAATGATTTCAATGGCATGCGTTTTTAATATCTTCTGACAAGCCAGTTTAACTCCTGGCCTTCACGTGAGCCTAAACAATTTGGGTCCGGCGGTACTGGTATTACTAAAAACAGAAAGGGCCAAATGTATGACTGGTATCTAAATTTTAAGCTTCGGACAGAAGGAGTTTTGTCAGCCTCTTTAAGAACACACATAATTAAAGAAAACTCGAATTCGAACCTCTTCTGCGTTGAAGCTCTACCTAACCATTTGGAAGGGTTAAGGAGTACACTTGTGGAAAACTCAGAAGTTGACAAACCTTAGACAGCCTGCAACATGCCGTACTTTTTCTTTATAGAACTTGACATTAAAACTTAGATGTAAGTGCAGGAAACTAATAATTGAATCTCTAGACAGAGAACAAGACTTACGATTTTAAATAAGAAAGGAATAATTGAATTTCTAGATAGAAACTAAAAAATCGAAACTTAAATTTTAGACCTAGAAATGAAAACTTAGATCTAAATTCAAGAAGCTGTAAGAAATGTTCGGACATTTAAACAAAATTACACTTGAACTCAATCTATGTCACCAAAATTTTGACTCTTTATTAGTTTTGTTTGTTTCACATTTTTTTTGAGTGTTCCTTCAAATTTGAAAATTATTACCACCTAGCCTAAACCTTCTACAGGACGGTGGGATGGTGGTGGTAGGCGAGGTTTGAACACCACTGCCACATGACCAGCACAATTTAAATAATTTGTGTTATTGAATTTCCTCAGCCAGGCTAGGTCTAGGTTTATCACATACCGGTAATTAAAAAAAAATACATAATTGCATGGACAAATATTGCACCTTTTTTGGATTGTCACAATCAAGAAATTAGTAAATGTTACATAAATAAATTAATAAATATTTATCACACAGGGACAGAAACAGATACAAAAAAAAAATATTGTTATGAAAGACAAATTTCTACATGTCTGTCAACATTGACCAATTCCCAAAGATTGTCTGTAGTTCACATTTGGGTTCTTGGCCTTATTTACTATTAGACCAACAGTCAAAATAAACAAAACAACACTCTGATGGTCTTCAGTACTAGGGCTTTGTGAAAGTAATGAAGAAATCAATTGGGATTGTCAAAGACAATTAATACATTTGAATTTACTTTTTAAAATATAAAAAAAAGGGTCAATTTTTTTGTACAATACATGTTCAGGAACTAAACCATAGACTTGTCATTTTGTTTCTGATAATCAAAGATTTCTTTTATGAACAAATGTAGATTAAAAAGAATAAATTTAAATTGCAATGCATGTATTGTCAGACCATAGGTTAGTTTCAAAATAAAACAGCTTTTAAAGCATAACTTTATGCCAAGGTTAAAAAGGCACTGTAGGATCAAATTGGGCCATTCCAATGTGTAGTAAATATACTAGACACTACATTGAATATAAGGGGTGGATTAATAGGGGTTTCGTTGAAAGAGATTCTAACTGAAGCAAAAGAAAGGGGGGAAATGCAGACAGATGGTCAACAAACTTTGCATGGTGCCCCAATGGTCCAATAGACTAAGTGATAGGTAAAAGTTAAAAATAAATTTTCAATAATCAAGTTACAATGAAATTGTTACAATGAAATTGTTGTGCAAACAAAACAAAAATCAACAATGCATATTTGGAAATCATCAACAACAATAAAAAGTAAAGTTACATTTCCCCTTTCAGACCTTGGGATCTATGGTGCAGATGATGTTAAGGTCATCTGTTTCTATTGCCAACGGTCAACAAGCAGGGTGTTATGTGGCCAGCACAACGCCCAACCGCCTTTACTTTCCCCAACTATAGTCAGGTACCCATTAGAGTTGGGTGGACTCAGGAATGTACTAAAAATCTGAAATTCCAATTCCGTGTCTTCACTGAGATTCGAACCAAGGACCTCAGGTTCAGAAGCCAAGCGCTTGACCATTCGACCATCTCACCCCCATCAACAACAATGCATATTTTGAAATAATCAATAACAATACATATATTGAAATCATCAATCAACAACAATGCATAATTCCATCCAGTTTTTTAAAAATTAATATCTACAAATAGAAGAAGGAATCAATTCAAGTTACACTCTTGCTAAAAACCTTTGTGAGAAAAAGATTAAGATCTAAATAATCACCAATGAATTGTTCTAATATTTATACAGTTTATACGGATGTACACACATACTTGACTACTCACAAAAAACTAGAGCAATGCACATCAATCATAGCATACCACACATCTTCAATTCCTTAACAAAGACACTGTTTTTGCCAAACTCTGTATAACCTTGTGCCCTCTTTATCTACATTAAGTTTTTGGATGGCATAAACTATTGGCGACAAGTTATTCATTTTATTTGGTCTAAATATAAAAAAAAAACAAAACATGGAGATTTAACCAACCAACCACAAAAAGGTACAGATCTTCATCAACAGATGCATAACAATATCTTGAAAATACACTGAAACGACAAAAAAGAAAACCTCTAACTGTAGATGGAAGAAGAAATATAGAGGTGCAGATTTTAGAGAGAGAAAGTGGAGATAAATAGATCCCTGCCTTAGAAAAGATACCAACAACAGAGGTAGACAGGCCTTAAAATTTAACTCTCCAGGGCACAAGGAAGACCAAAAAAAAAAGAATGTGGCGATGCACTGTACTAGATGAAGCTGAGAGAACAGGAAAGAGCTGGGTGCTAGCAAGAGACTGTGGACAGTGACTTGTTTTTTACTGAGACCCAATGTTGAGCTGGGAACTAGCAAGAGACTGTAGATTGTGACTAGAGAGTGATATGATTTTGCTGATTGCTGTTTAATAATATTAAACTGTAAATTTCTATCTAGAGACTCCAGGTGAAACTAGCGAACCTGACAATCCAAAGGGATTTACATGGTGCTAATGTCTGTTAAATAAATATAAAACTGAAAAAAAAATGTGTAAATTGGTATTCCCTTAAACTACTATAGTTTTAATGATAATCTTCAAATAGCCAATTTCTCTCAATAATTTTTTTGATTGGCTGTACAAATGACACAAACTGAATTTTTTATTTGCTATTTCTTTGGGGAGGGGATATAAAAAAAAACTGAAATGTCTGTAAAAGCCCCCGAAATTTTTTTATTTTTTTAAAAATTAAGTCTAAGTCAAAGTTACAATGTAGTGTCCATGGTTTGTGATGTCCTTTCCTCACAGTTGCCAGCCAAGGACCCATCCACATTTTGGTGGACATCCACTTCAACTTCATATTCATGCTGTGTTGCTTCAATATCACCAAAATGAGGATTAGAAGCACCTCTGTGAAAATACATTGTAAAAAAAAAAAAAAAGGCTAGATTTGAGAATATGCTCAGGACATATAAATATATATAGATCTCCTTGGTTATTTTTGTTCAAATGATAATAATGTTTTTTTTTTAAATGTTGAAATCAATTCATACTTTCCAAACATTTCAACCTCTTAATCTTCTAGCCTTATGTTTGTGTGATAAGCTCAAATTAGTTTTGAATCCCCAGAAAGGCTTTCACAAACAGATGACTAAAAGTGGAATTCCCTGAGGCATGTGGTTTATCAAGATCATATTTTGGCTACAAGTGCAAATGTGTTAGCCTGAAGTCTGTGACCTTAGAGTGGCTTTAAGTGGTTATGTGACCTTAGAATGTTTTCTTTTGTTCTTCCTAATGAGATGTTAGATTGCCTTATGGTATTGGATTGTTATATGTATTTTTTGTAATATATGAATTGTACTCTGTGCATACTATTTTAAAGTGTGTAATTTTAGATTTTTGCTTGAGAAGGCTTGTGTGTTTACTGCCAGTTAATTACACATTTATATTTGACTCTTACTTTACCAAAACATATGTGCATATATGTTTACCTGAGATTTTGTTTGGTCTTATGATTTGCATACATTAGAATAATTATAGTAAAAGTAGTAATAATTTCAATTTATTGTTGATCTTGATGTTTTTATTTCCATTTGTTTCTGTTTGATTAAGGGATTAACAGGCTAGCACATTTGGGTCTATAATTAGACAAGGCTTAGGTATGGAGGAGGCAATGGAAATCTTACAATAGATAAGGACAATTACATGAACCATGATTTTGCTGTTAATAATTATTTTTTATGATCATATTTCACATTATATTTATTTATCAATGGTTTCTTTCAATCTTTATTTTGTCACCATGAATATGGGTTGCATCACTTTAAACTTTGAGATAGCTTTCTTTTATCCTAATCATCATTGACTAATCTATCCTATGGAGAGAAATCATAGCACCTATATG
>JADKLZ010084329.1:7773727-7792485 GCA_021533235.1 Biomphalaria straminea
CGAGTGGGGGGGGGGTGTTGGCCGAGTGGGGGGAGGGAGCGATCGCCCCTACCGCCCCCCCCTGGATCCGCCAGTGTGTCTGAGGTCGACATAGGCGGGCCCTTTAAAACTCATAGAAACAAACTATAAATCACGGACAAAAAATTTGTTACCGGAGAGTTATAATGGATGGGTGGGAGGGAGGAAGGGCAGAAGTTTTTTTTTGGGCCAAAATATTAAGTGAGCATAAGGCAAGCATATGAGAGAGAGCCTTTGAAATATTTCGATAAAGAACTAAGAATTACACTACCAAAAAAAAAAAAAAAAAGCACTTACATGTTACATTCAAATTAATTGTATTTCTTTCAGACCAGATCAATCCAAGTTTAGCAACACAAAAATAGTTTCCTTCATCATCTTCTTCCACATTGTTGATGATCAAACATCTATTTCTGTGAGTTAGCAAGTATCGTTCATTATTTTGAATTCTACTGCCATTGAAGCTCCAGAATATTAGCATTGTTTCATTTAGGTCACTAAATGAAAAAAAGTTTTGTGTAAACGTCGAATATTATAAACAAATCACTGTCAAGTCTATCAGGTCCACATAGGCAATGTAAAATTTAACACCACTGATTTTTTTTTTTTTTTAAAGATTTAAAAAACGCACAAACAAATTGTGCATGTGCATATGAATATGTAAATTAAGGTTAATAAAAAAAAAACAGCAAACATTTAACTTGGGAGAGTAACTTTAAGAATGTTGTTTTATTTAAAGCATAGGGTCTGACATTTAAATTATCGATATAGTTGGCTATTACATGTATCTGTTTGGTGGTGAAAGCTAAGGAGAACTCTATGAAAAGCACTCATGCATATGATTTGAGTGTCACAAGACGTTTATAGAGTTAATCCAAAAGTAACAGAATGGACTTCATTCACCAATTGTCAAGAAACAACATTAGCAACAAGATTCTATATATCTTCTATACAAATTATGTAATCCATAAGACTGTCACGTGATACATATTTTTCATTGTTTTATCAATATTATGACGTGGCTAAATGTGTTTATTTAGGATTTGTGAATGAGGTCCATTGCATCTATCCTGTTTGTTATTGACCGTTAAAGCACATATATTTCAAACCATTTCATGATAATTGATGTTGGTGGAATTGGGCTCGTTTGAAGGGAGTAGTTAAAGATGTGAGAGAGACAAAAGATATTTGTTCAGCACACAGCTTGACTGATTTGACACTTATTTTATTGGGCTCAGAAGCCTTTGTTACATTTACTCTTCTAAATAGTAAGATCAGTACATCTTTAGCAATAAAATTGGTATAAAGTTTTTGTTTTCTTTAGTTAGAATGTTGTCAAAAACTTTTTTTGTATGACAACAAAAACTTATTGGTTGAAAAGGGTGCAATTTCTCCTCATCCTCTAGAGAATGTTATTTTCTTTAATCTATCCCAGCATGCTTTGAAGATGTTTCAAAAGAAGTTCTTGTCCTTTTAATAGTATTTTTTTTTTCAATTATTGATTTTTTTATTGTTTTCTTTTCAATAATATTTTTGTTTATGTTTCTGCTCATTCAAGGCTTATTAGTCCATAAACTTATAGTATTTTAGTAGGAAATGTTAACTCCACACAGAATTAGAGATATGAGTTAATAGCTACTATCAGGTTTTTGCTGTCTGGACAGTTCTTAATGAAGACATCTCAGTTCATAGTTTCAAAAAATCCTCTTTATTTTTCTTATTTTTCTACAGCTGCTTCTAACCATATTTTGATAGTTTGTATTACTTTCCTTGTTGTTTTATGGATACGTTTGATGATTGATTGTATGATCAGATTATCCTAGTTGGAATATTAAATATTATAAAAGTTTCATTTTGTTTTATAATTTTAGTATAAGAATATATAACACAAAGAGATTAAAATGGTAAACAAATTCTTTAAATTTACTTTGGACAATAAAGCATATGCTGACTGCTAAATACACTTACAAGCCAGAAAACACGCATTCTAGTCTTGCAGATCCATTGAGTTGACTTAAAACATCTTCTGAGTATTCAATTTTTGGAGCAATAGTTGGAGGTGAGACTGTTTGATAGTAATATAGGTGAGAAGAAATGACATCAGTTGAAAAAATGTTTATAATATTTAGTTTAACAAATATGTATTATGTCCATTATGTATCATCTAGGCCTGAAATAGAACAAATTTGAATTGTGCTGACTACTTAACACCCTCATGGTGGCTGAGTGGTAAAACACTTGGTGTCTGAGACAAGAGAACTCAGGTTCAAATGCCAGTAAAGACTAGGATATTGAATCTTTAGATTTTTAGGGTGCTCCACCCAACTCTAATAGGTTCCTTACAGTTGATGAAAAGTAAAAGCGGTTGGTCATTGCACTGGTCACATGAAACCCTTATTAATAATGGGCCAAAGAAAGAGATGACTGTTACATTATCTGTCCCATAGATTACAAAGTCTGAGAGTACATTAAAATTGTGTTTTTACACAAAACCCAGAAATCTTGGCCACAGAAAAAAGTTTGTTTATAACCTCAGTACCATTAACAATAAGTCATAAGAATTTTTATTTACTTTTTATATAAAATTTATAAACATATTGATTTGACTATATTTTGATATAAGTAGAGAGTATTTGCTTTAGCTTGAAAAATTCATTTACATACAACAGTTGACAAATAATTAACATTTAAAATAGTACTATAATAATTTTTACTACTTCATGTTGCAACAGATTCTTACAGTATGTATCACATTTATAGATATTAATAAAATAATTGTGTAAAATACCTTGATCTATGTTATTTATCTGTAGTTTGTGAATAAGTCCATATAGAATCCCAGCAGCATGTTTCCGAACTACAACACCACATCTAAGCTGTTCTGTCTCATCTTTCTTTGAAATATATGAAATATGAAGGTTTCCTAAATAGATAAAGACAATTTACTAAATAAGAATAGTAAAAATGTTAATCTGTATTTGCTTTCTATTTTAAATTAACCAATGTACCACTAAAACGAGAATAAAAATGATTAAAAAAGATTTTGTTAAAAAGTCAAAGGTGGACTGATCTACCTATTGGTCAATTATTTGGTGAACAATGCAGGTAAATCGCTGGTTTCAATATTATCAGCATGAATATAAGAAGTTATAAAGTACAAACTAACAACTCCAATCATACCTTACTCATAAAAAAATAAAGGTTTGCTGGGCTCTTTTGTTTGACTCACAGACATTATTATTGTGATAACTATGATTAAATTGTTAACAAGTAAATGTATTCAAACACAGATTGTTTTGAAGATACGGTATGGTATAGTGTAAGCCTGGCATAGCATATATGTAATTAAATGATCATTAATTGATGACTAGCCTACAGACAAGGGGATTGGTAGATGACAAATCTCTTAATCATAAAATATGTAAATATTCCTTCCTTTTAGTGAAGTGTCGAAAACAGTGATGGGCACTGATACTAGCAGACCTTAACGCCACTAAACTAAGTCGTTCATCTAACAGCCTTCAAATACTAGCACTGGAGACCATTAATGCCTTCAAGCTCAGAGCTATCTTTGCATATACTGATGGACATGCATTGATAGATTCTGGAAGAGCAGGCTATGGAACCTACATCGACTTTCTTGGTTCTTACTCAGTTAAAATCTTTGGGCCATTTGGTAGTGTTTGCAGTTTTGATGCGGAGACCATGGCAGTCTGTGAAGCCTTAAAGGTCATTGACTCTCAACTCGGTGAGGGACATTTGAGGGTAACGCAGATTGTTGTGGTCACTAACTCAAAATATGTACTACAGGCATTGCAAAGCCCCAATATTGACACTGTCATCATGGCCTCACAACAAACTGAAATGGAAAAGTGCTTTGAGTGCTGGGACAAGTCCCAAAAAGCCAGTGGAGTCTGGGAGCGCATGAGGCGCCCTGACCCCACTTCCCCGTGGTGGAGCCTGTCAAGCAAGCTATTATAGCACAGTGCAGGACAGGCCACTGTCCTGTTGGCTCATACTTTTCACGGCTATGGCCAAATTTTGATTCACGGTGCCCCCGATGTGGGGAAGAAGAGGAAGCCGTACCTCATATTCTGTTTGACTGCCCCAGACTTGCTGATCGTCTCAACAGGCCTGGGAAACCAAAAATTCTCGACCTGTATGGTGATGCCTATACACTATGCAAGACAGCAGGGTTTCTGTCCAGGGCTTTTACAAGAGAGGATTTAAGCCTCTCAAGTCCTCATTCAAATGGAGTTAGATGAATGAATAAATGAACTGCCCTTTAGTCAAGTCTGGCACCAAAAGAAGTTTTATCTGGCCCACCATATGCTTGTTAATAATAATTGTTTATGACTATGTTGTTGACAGTAGAAAAAACGAAGTCCTAATATGAGTTAAAACACTGAAGTATTATTGCAAAAAGCAATTGCAACAAAACCATGGTGGTTTATTAGAGAATGCAAACCCATACACTGAGATACTTTGTTTTAAAACAAAATAACTCTTTAATGTTTATAAAATGTTAAAATGATAATATCAAAATAGGGTGTTTATTGTATGACACTTGACATGTTTCAGATGTTCCTTCAGCGTTTAAGATAATCTACTTCTATTCTAGGAATAGGGAATGGCAGTGGGCAAGGAATGAGCCCGGGACCATCAAGATGACAAAACAAGTCCAGCACAAATACCTCACAACCAGGCAGCTGTAACCCATGATGAAATAAAACAAAAATCTAAAGAGCTCCAAAAAGAATTATAAGACTAGTAAAATCTTTTCCCAAAATTATCTAGAGCCCAGACACTGCAAGTTCTAGTGTTGTTCAATTGTTAAAAGCTATAAAACACTTTCTGATGCTGACTTTGTTCAATAATATATATATGACTCCAATATGTCAATTTTTAAAGATTCCCTTTCAGACTTAATGATGTATAGGGCAGACGATGTTATGGTCATCTGTTTGTTCATCAAGAATAAGTGATGTTATGATGATTGAGCTTAAGTATAATTTGAAAAGTATCGGTATCATGATTTATTGGGATTTTTTAATCAAAGTTACCTTGAGAACAGTATTGTTTTCCTAAAATATATCATAGATCAAGACATCGTTAAATAAGAAAACTAGTTCTACATCTAAAAGTAAAGCTTGTAGATAATTCTTGCTCTCCTGAGCTTTTTCAAAAGTTCCTTGACTCTATATAACCTAAATAGCCTGATGTGCTTTACTACACGAAAGTAAGAAAGCCTAAAGAAGGGAGTCTCTTTGATTAAGTTTTGAAAATGAAATACCAAATAATATATTTCAACCTTGTATATTATGTAAGGTTGCCATTTTGCCAAAAGTGGTAATGGATATAAGCTTTTTGCTACATATACAATGATTAATAATGAAATGTATCTTGAAAAGCCAATTTCAACCAGTCTAACTCCTGGATTTCGTGTAAAAAAAAATCTGATACCAAGCCGTCAAACAATTGTTCTGGCTTTTGATGCCAAGCTTTTTTTTTTTTTTGCTTTTATTTTGCCTGCATGCTAGAGATCTTGTATCCATGCATATAAATAGAATAATCATAAAAGAAGGGGGTTAAGACCCCATTCTTAGATTGAAAGTAAATTATGGAAAATTGCTCCAGATTCCTAAGATAGCTCAGTGGGAAATTGCCAATTAAGACTGGAAAAATTAAATTTTAGTGCATAGCCCTCAAGAATCAAAAGAAAATTATGTTTTTGCCATTTTTCTCTAATCAACCAAATTTGACTTGAACAACTTCTTGATCTAGAAGACCCTTCAACTGGCTAATCAACCAACTTAAAAAAAAAACTAACCATATTTGTCTATGTACATTCGATCATCCAAAGTCATCCGCCTGGGTTCTTTCCCTTTAAACCAGTAATATTTTACACTTTCAGCCATGACTTTCACATTGGTACAAATCAATTTCATGTATTGATACTCAATACCCTTCAATGACACAGTTTCAAGCCCTGTTCCAATCTCTTCAATTCCTGTTAATAAAAAATTCATTGAAAATAAACTTTAAAAAAATAAATAATCAATATATATATAATTCTCAAAGTCGACAAAGTTCAAAAGTTCAATCGAGCAAGCAAGCAACAAGTAAAAGGGAAGATCCCATGGTGCAGTATGGTGTGAATGGAAACATTGTATGAATTTGTGTAGTGAATGGAAGGGAGGTTAAAAAAGTGGAAGCCGGAAGAGATGAACAGGAAGAGAAGATGAAATTATTATGTCTGTAACTTCATGTAACTTGAAAACATGTATATCTATTGAATTCGGATTTCCGAATTATGAAAAATTCAGTCTTAGAGATTAAACAAAATTTATAGACATAAAATAAAGTACACACAATTGCAATTCACAAATTTTCATTTCATAAAACTCTCTTATTGGCCAGTCTATATTTATTTATGCAGGCCCATCTACAACTGACAAAACTCATCCATGCCACATATGCGGCCGGCTTTTCAAAGCGAGGATTGGATTTTACAGCCATCTTCGAACACGAAGGAGGAGCTTTATATATATAATTTGTCATAATATTAAGTAAGTATTTACCGATTATATTGTGTTGTAAGACTCTTGAAACTAGAACGACAATACACATATAAAGTCTACTCTCAGGTTTCACTTTAGAAGTACTTTTATTAATATCACAAATTACGTTCAAATAATAATTTCACTGGCTTCCTGTTCATATCCTTCTAGCTTTCCCTTTTTAATCTAACTTCCATTTTCAATTTTTATCTATATTTTTCTGTATATTATTTTTGTTTACTTTACTTTTACTTTACAAAAGATTTTAATACTTTCCAAAGATTTCCAGGACTTTTTCATAGGCCTATAATTTGCAATTTTAGGAGATTTCCAGGGGCTCCTGGTAAATCAAGAGGCCGTAGGAAATCTGTTATATGTTATAAAATGGTTTAATTTAATAATTTATACACCTAAAAATTGGCATGGGTCCAAAAAAAGTGCGGGACCCACTGTGGTCACATATATTGCAGTGCCTAAGGCCTACCCTGCAAAATAGCGGTGTATGCTATGCCGCCGGTCGACTAATTAGATGTTATTAGCTAACAACAAAACCTCAAGTAAAGTGTGTTGACAGATTTCAGATAGCTGGTATACATGTATTCATTTGTTTGCATCTTTCTCTCTCCTTTACTTTAATCCTCTCAATTGATGTGATCTCATTTTTAGCGGCCCCTGTAAGGGGAAAAAGCCGCTATTAGGTTTGTGCAAAGTGTCCGTCTGTCACACTCTCCGTAATTATTTTCCATGTTCCGATGGAATTATTAATTTTGCACACTTGTGTTTCGCTACCCTGTTATGATTAAACTTCAATAAATCCGGAAATGTTATATTAGGTTTTAATTATAGAAGAATGCATGCTGTTATTATATAACCCAAATAAAAGTTTATACAACCAATTTTTATTTTTTTATTTTATGGGGTAAAATTAACATTGGTATCGTCAGTTAGGAGAGAAAGAGTTAACATGTAGACTGAAAAATAGACAGATTATTCATTCATAGAAGATATGCAACATAACTGTCTTTGAAATCTTATTTTTAAAACACTTCATATTGTTGTAACCCTGTTCCTCCCTAACCATTTTTTCCACTTGCAAATTAGGATGATTTGTGTTTATGCTGTTGGGCATAAATGACCTTAACTAGTGTGTAAATGTGTTAAGAAACTTGAGTTATGAGTTTGGATTTTCTTGACTGAGAATATTTTTCTATTGTGTTAGTGAATCGGGATATGTAAATTTGATTTGGAGATTGTGACATTATTTCTTTTTATCGGAAATATTGATTGATCATAGTTGGATTGTGCTTCTGAGAGAGAGAGATACAAGATCATAAGTTCATCCATCGTGGTTTGATGATGATCACTTTGTCATCCAGTGGGCTAAGGGCTTTGCACTGGGGTTTTGTGCCTCCTCATGTGGCTGGTGAGACCTATGCGAGCCCGGAATGTTCAGCTGCACTCTGGGCAGGTAATTCCAGCTGGAGCTAGTGTCGTTTGCCTTGCTTTCCTTCTATGGCGTTTTTCTTTCGCCAACGTTGTTTTTTTTTCCTCAGCAACCTGTGCGCCGGATCTCACAGCGCGGCGCCATGATACTCTGTCATGTGCCTCTGTCTCCCAGGTGCCTGGGTCAATGTTGAACTCCTTTAGAGAAGCTTTGAGGGTGTCCTTGAAGCGCTTTCTTTGACCACCTTGCGAGCGCTTTCCTTTTCTTAATTGGCCATACATGAGACGTTTTGGGATGCGGTGGTCCTCCATCCTGCATACGTGTCCTGCCCATCGCAGCTGGGACTGCATCAGGATTGTGTAGATGCTTTGCAGACACGCTCTTTGAAGGACTTCAGTATCTGGCATTCTGTCCTGCCATTTGACATTTAGTATTTTTCTCAGACATGTCATGTGAAAGTGATTTAGTTTCTTGGCATGTCTTCTGTATACTGTCCATGTTTCTGAGGCATAGAGCAATGTAGGTAGGATGACGGCTCGGTAGACCCCTAGCTTTGAGTTTGTGGTGATACCACGTCTGTTCCAAACATTGCTTGATAGTCTGCCATATGATGCACTGGCCTTAGCGATACGAAGGTTGATTTCATTATCGATATTTCCATTTCTGGAGAGTGTGCTGCCAAGATATGTGAATTTGTCCACTGCATTTATATCGTGTCCATTTATAGTGATGCTTGGATCCGAGTAGGCTTTCCCAGGAGCAGGTAAATATAAGACTTCAGTCTTATTTGTGTTAATGGTAAGGCCAAAGTCTGAGCATGCTCTTATGAAGTCACTGACTATGTTCTGTAGATCGTCTTCAGAGCAGGCATTTAGGGCGCAGTCGTCAGGAAATAGCAAGTCTCTGATTACTGCTGAATTCGTTTTTGATTTTGCTTTGAGCCGCCTTGGGTTGAATAGACCACCATCAAATCTGTATGTTATATTTATTCCTTTGTTTTCTCTATCCGTGAATGCATCTGTCAGCATAGCGGAGAACATGATACGAACAGTGTAGGTGCTAGGACGCAGCCTTGTTTTACCCCGTTTGATACTTCGAAGGGCTCTGATGGTTCACCACTTTCTTGGACACGGGCCTTCATGCCATCGTGAAATAGTCTCACCATGGTAATGAATTTTCGTGGACAGCCATACTTTGACATGATCTTAAAGAGACCTTCCCTGCTAACAGTGTCGAATGCCTTCGTTAGGTGGACATATATTGAGAAGAGGTCAGCATTTTGTTCTTGGCATTTTTCCTGGAGCTGCCTTGCCGCAAAGATCATGTCAATGGTTCCACGCTCTTTTCCGAAGCCGCACTGGCTTTCTGGTAGTAGACCAAGATATATCAGCGATCTAAGAGTTGGTGAGTTATTATCTGTAGTTCAATCCCATGTCTTAACAATATGTATGTGCTAGGATATACATTTAAAATATAATTAATTTTTAAAAGCTTTTAGAAAGACTATGAGACAATCAAACAAAGGGACAATATATCAATATCAAAATCAGAGACCATGAATTTGAAAACGTCCAAACTTTCACATATCTAGGAAGTATTATTGATTTTAAAAATGACCTACTAACAGAAATAAAAGAAAGATTAGCAGGAGGCAACAGAGTATTTTATAGCACCCATCATTTATATCATTTACCAAACCATTTTCTAGGAAAACCAAGAAAATAATAATCAAAACCATCATAAGACCAGCAGCAATGTATGGAAGTGAGACCTGGACACTGACTAAGACAACTGAAAATTTACTTAATACTTGAGAATGAAAAATTCTTAGAAAATCAATGGTGCCATACAGGATGAAACAGGGTGGAGGACATGCACTAATCATGAGATCTATCAATTGTATGAAGATCCACCAATAGTGACCGAAATAAAAAGAACAGACTACATTGGGCAGGTCACCTTGAAAGAATGTCAGAGAACAGAGGAGCGAAAAACATATTCAGGCAAAAACCAAAAGGCAGGCTTCCCAAAGGCAAACCCCAAATGCGATGTATTGATGTTGTGGAAAAAGATCTGCAATAGCTTGGGGTTAGAGCATGGAGATGAAATGCCCAGGAGAGATCTGAATGGAAGGATGTGTTGAAGCAGGCCAGAGCCCTCAATGAGCTGTAGCACCACTGAGAAGGATAGATGGATTTAGAAAGACTATAGAACGTTGACACTACTATGAGCCACTTTTGAAACATTCTTATCACTGCCCAGGTTAATAGATTGGGTTGTTTATTTTCTCTGTATATTTCCAACATGCCTAAAGGTCATGTTGGGGGTGTTGATATTATACTTGACAATAAGACAAGTGAAATGTATATTTTTATTGCGGTCTATGGGGCAGATTATGCTAAGGTCATCTGTTTCTTTGGCCTATTCTTAATGAGCAGGGTATCATGTCACCAGCACAATGACCAACCGCCTATACTTTCACCAACATTAGTCAGGTACCCATTAGAGTTGGGTGGACTCAGTGGTGCCCTTAAAATTTAAAATCCCAGTCTTCACCGGGATTCGAACCCAGGACCTCCAGGTTCGAAAACCAAGCGCTTAACCATTCATGTGAAATAAAGTCAATAAATGTGCTTTCATTTTATTACAGAACTTGAATGAGAAGATATTAAATGCTACTTTCAAAGAGAAAACAAAGCATGACATAGATTTTCAGCTGTGACTCATTTTATAGGAACATATAGCTTTTTATTTTTAAAAGTTAACATTTTTTAATTCATTGATAACAACAATTAATTAGTTACAGATTTCATGAAGAATAATTTTTGATTAAACTGATTTATAATCAAACATTCAAATGACTATTTAATAAGGCTTGTCTTGAGTCTGAAGATTAATGAGGAATGCAGTAGGCCTATTTTACATGGCTACGCTGCCCCAGCTGTGACCTACCATATTTTTCAGCATCTAGGGCAAGCATAACCATTGTCCAACAGTAGCCAAGTTGGAGGACAGAGACTGATGACCTCAAAAAGAAATAATTATATAAATTAAATGACATTTGAGAAATATGTAAAAAGACTCACGTATCACTCGAAGTGTCAAAGGGGGAGAAATACTGACAGCAAAAGTACGTCCATCTGGACCTTCAAAAGAATTAGTTGAAAAACACCTGTATTCTCCTTCCTCCTTCTCAGAAAATTGTTCAAA
This sequence comes from Biomphalaria straminea, assembly GCA_021533235.1. Taxonomy (NCBI): domain Eukaryota; kingdom Metazoa; phylum Mollusca; class Gastropoda; family Planorbidae; genus Biomphalaria; species Biomphalaria straminea. The sequence goes on from JADKLZ010084329.1 coordinate 7,784,960, forward strand.
AGTCAACACGCCAGTATAGGGATCAAAAGATGTGTTGCCACTAATAGTGTTGTTGCCTTCTATCTCTCCCTTCCTCCACTCCACTCTGCAATGTTTCAAAATATTTTTAAAGCTTAAAAGAAAAAATATTAAATTTAAGGACATCTTAAATCCTCAAATAGAAATTACATGTAATAAAGCAAGCTCTTTTATTATGTATAGGCAAGCAAATAACAAGAAGAAAAAAAAAATTTTTTACTTAATATTTATGACAAAAATAAAATAGCTTATATATATATATAGCGCTATTTACATGCTTATAAGCATGCTCAGAGCACTATATATATGGTCTCATTTGTGGACCATTGGAGAAGGGGTATCTGCATGGGCGCCCGCAGGATTTTTCGTAGGGGGGTGCAAGCACAAACGGATTCAGAACTTTGGGGGGGGGGGGGGGGAGATTTTTTTTTCCAAACCCTAACTCTAACGCCCAGTAAACCCTAACCCCATGCATAAACGTGCGTTCAGCATATATATTTTTTTTATTTATATATGAGAATAAAAAAGGCAATGTTTCTCAAACTTCGTCTAAAAAAACAAACAAACCCAGTCATGTTGAGGCCTTTCTCATGATAGCTTAGGGGTCTGGGGGAGCGTTTTCTTGCATTTTTCCCAGCAGAAACGCTTCTCCTGACATCTATCATTATTCATAACTGGGTTCAGTGCGAAGCCCCTACCCCAAAAGCGCTTTTTTTTTTGCATTCTTCACTGCAGAAACGCATTCTCCTGACATCTACTGCCCATAATTGATCAGTGGAGTTCGCGACGAAGCCCGACGCCATATGCGTTTTCTTGCATTTTTCACAGCAGAAACGCATTATCCTGACATCTTCAGCTCATTATTCATCATATGTTTGTCACTTTGTTTTGTAACAGAACTATAATTCAAAGTTCTAAACAAAAAATTTCGGAAGTGGTAGAGAAAATTAAGTGTACCAATTAGATTCCACTCTAATTTTGTATGTTTTTTCCGGATTCAAGCATAAATTGCGAGCTATAGTCCCACATTTATTTAACAAGAAAAATATCAGATTGAGTAAAGGTTGAAAAAAATGACTAGTAAAAGAATATTTGGGATCAGAGCACCAACGCTATCGCTAGGGACAGTTACTGAAAAGAATACAGCCTTAATAGTGCAGCTTTGGCCAAGTAGTTTGTTTTTGTCTCTAGTCTAGACTGTACAATGACGTTAGACACATGCAGCGCGTCTCTCTGCATTTGTAATAAACCAATGATGTCCAATACAATTGCAATCAACAAAACGATCACTCAAAGACATCTGCTCAGTGCCTAGGATATCTGCAGTTTCATCTCTAAATACCCACAAAATGCAAATAATTCATGATGCTAAAGCTCATATTTTTTGGTCTATTCCAGCTGCCAGTTGAACCAAATCAACGTTTTGACTTCGACGATAGCATGTGAAGAACTTTCTTGTATCTCTTCTATTGTAAACTGGTGGACATGTTCAACCAGCTAGTTTATCGGCGCTGACACCGACTGGAACTCCACAAGACTCTTTTGTTCAAAGAAAATAAAACATTTATTACATCAAAAGATAATTGGCAAATTAATTAATTAGACCTGAACTAAATATTTTTCCCTTTGCAATTTCTTGTGTGACTAAAGAAGTTAATCCTTTGTATTTTCACACTTCTTTCTACTACAATTAGGATTGACACCTGAAACCCAGGACTTTCATTTAATGCTCGCTCTTCATGTGAATCTATCCAGCACCACTTTTTTCTCAGCTGTTAGTGCCGATTTTGTAGAGCTTTGTGTCGCGATTGCATACATCAGTATAGTTTAGCAGTGGACGACCAGTGGATACTTGCCTTCTGTTAAATCAACATTACAATCTTGTGAAAGTCGATCTTGTTGCATCTTCGTAGCGACTAACATGCTTTAAACACCCTTTATAGTGCAAAGAATTTCAAGCCTATAGTAAATCTTACATGGTCGGACATGAACTACAGATTGGCCTATTCTAGTAACAATATAAGTGTATCTTTACAACTATACTTCAGTGGAAGCACTACTTGTTTGGTTACTACAATTTACAATAGTCCAATGATAGGCCTTTAGATTTACACTTAAAAAATGATGCGCACAATTTTCCTGAACATTAATTTATTTAACTCTTGAATCAATAAGGCATCTGGGTAGGAGGATACATGGAGGTGCACTTGCACCCCTATGGATTCTGACTAAATCTACATCTACGTAATAAAAAACACATCTGGATGATGTATTTCATTATTCATTATAAAATATTTTTAAAAAATTGGCTACAATGTGGCTACTCACAATTTAGAGGCACACACGTACATGGTTAGCCATCCATTCCATACGCCTGGGCTAATCTACTACTACATTAACCAGTGGAAGTACTACATCTTCAGCTGCTACTTAGAAGTTAATTGATTTGGTGGTGCGAAAAAATTACTAAAATTTGGCTACTCAGAATCCAGGGGGGTGCAAGTGCACCCTCTTGCACCCCCCTGCGGGCGCCCATGGGTATCTGGGAGGTTTTCCATGCTGCCTTTAGATGCTCAGTAAACACAACTCTGTTCTGGTGTCGAACCTTGAGTCCCCTTCATAGGTAGCCAAGACAAGCCGAATTCTAGCATTCGAACACACCATATTTAGTATATAATGCCAATATTTCTTGAAAATTATACTAGATCTAAATCTAATTCAATAAAACTTCAGCTCTAGTATTGTTTATAAATTGTGAAACAGAATTTTTAAAAATTAACCATATCATCATGCAATACTCCGAAAGTATGAAAAACAAAAAGGTTTTATTTTTGTATTGTTTTTCAACATGTTGCTCATCCAAAGTTTATTATAAGTATCTGTAAAAAGCTGTTCATATCTGTTAATTTAAAAGCCTTATTAACTAATTTTGTAACACTTAAAGTTGCAACATTTTTAAGTGTCAACATAACGACATAAAAAGACATTTATTTTAAGTGTCAACATAATATTTTTTTGAAAATACTCAAAACTCAAAACTTGTCGTTCCACATTTATCAAAAAAAAAAATTTTTTTTCTTAACTCTTTCTCTCTTAATTGATGATGCCAATGTCGATTTGACCCCCATTAAACTTAATGGATTTTTGGATTTATAGACTTTAATTTGTGTTGTGTAAAAAGAGCAAGCCTTCTCCTAGAATGTCAGATGACTACATCCCTTGTGATGCTCCTGAGCTCTATTAACGATGCGATCCTTCCCGAAACCGCTATGTTGATACTTTGTCTTGGCTGATCCTCATAAAATAAAAAATAATTGTCACTAATATAATTTATATATGCTATAAATTAAACTCTTTTATCCTGTTGCTCGACCCCTATTTTTTTATGATAAATGCAATCATTAGCAGTAATTATAAAAAGGAGCAAAGATTAACGTTTTAACTCTACCGCCCCCTTCCCTTTTCAGATGAAAACATAACGTTTTAAAACAGAAAAGTCAAATATGATGATACAGTTTATTCAATTGCACACGAATTTATCTTTGCTTTTTAAAGAAATACTTTTTTTAAAAATTTAGAATTCATACGAAATTTTTGATTATAAGATTAACAATTGAGATGAGTTCTGAACCCAAATATGATTTTCCTAGTCATCTTTTTCCAACCTTTACTAATACTGATATTTTGCTGTTGTATAAAAAAAATTGGAACTATAACTCACCACACCAATGATCCACTTAAATCCTAAAAATGAAAAAAAAATTTGAGTAGAATCTAATTGGGTCACTTAATTTCTCCTCCCACTTTCGAAATTTTCTGTTTAGAGCTTTAAATTATAGTTCTGTAACAAAAGAAAGTTACAAGCAAGCTTATTGAACAAAATGTATCACTTAAATGAGCTTTTTTTTTAATTTTTTGTTTTTCGAATACTTATTTTTGTCTTAATCTGAATATGTTGGGTATCTTATCTTTTCAAGGAACAAATCAGTTGCATTTGCAATGTAGTAAAACATTATTCAAAAGGTCCCTTTTTAATAGGATGAATTACATGAGCTGTGGATGTCAGGAGAATGCGTTTCTGCAGTGAAGAATGCAAGAAAAAACATTTGAAGCCCCGATCCACACTGGGAGAGCTTGCAGTGCTTATCCAGACCGAATCGCTGACAAGAGAAAAGTCTCAACATATCTGGTTTTTTTTTATATATTTTTTTTCGGCGGCGATGAGCTGTAGATGTCAGGAGAATGCGTTTCTGTTGTGAAGAATGCAGGAAAACGCTTTTGGTGTCGGGGCTTTGCCTGATTCCCACTGGGGAGCTCCCCCAGACCCCCTAGTTGTCAAGAGAAAGACCTCAACATGGATTATTTCTTTATATACTGTACGCACGTTTATGCTTAGGGTTCAGTATTACTGGGCATTAGGGTTAGGGTTTGGAAAAAAATCGCCCCCCCCCCCCCAAAGTTCTGGATCCGCTAGTGCCCATTTTATATAATTTGAAAATAAAATGAATGGTAATACAAAAGACAACGTTTGCACAGATATTGTTATTGTCCTTTAGTTGAGGAATAAGAATATGCTTTCAGTTTTTTAGCAAGTTAAACCTTCACCAAATAAAAAAATTTTACCTAGATTTACATAGATCTGGCAGATTCTTATTTATGAACACCGACTTTCTGGAACTAGGTCAATTTTTATTTTATTTTTTTATTTGGTGAAGGTTTAACTAACAAAAAAACTGCAACTAAAGGACAATAAAAATAGCTTTGTTCCTTTGTATTACTATCCATAGTAAAGATTTTATTTTAAAATAAATTGGGTCACTTCATGCTTCTATTTTGAACGCAGTTTTTGGGCTTTCTCCTCCAGTTGAACAGTGAGCACAGTCATTGAACACCAATATGTATAAAATGCTAATAAACTATATCTGTGTTACTTAAAAATTATTTAGATTGTATTTACCCAATAGCTCCTATTTCTGGTTACGAAAAACCCTTCTGTAGTCCTAAGCAAAGAGGAATAACTCTGTATTTTAAAAATTCTAAAAAATATTTATTTTGAAAAAATAATTAAACTTAAGATCTAATACATATAAACAAACAAACAACTCTGAAAAATAGAACTATATGTCTAGTTTTAAAAAAATAAATACGTTTAATACCACTAGAATATAAAAAACTTCAAAAATGCTAATTTTCAGACTTGGGGGCTTATACACTGGGGCTATGGGCCGGTTCGTTTGAAAAATTATTTAAAAAATAAAATTTTATAAGATTTTATTTAAAATAGAATCGGTAATCTCATAAATGATTTGTAATCACGCTTGCAACAAGACTAGAAGAAATCTTGTTTTTAAAAAGTTTAAATCAAATATATTGAATAGGGATTTTAGAAACGTTTTACAACGGTTTAGGACAAAAACGGGAAAAGGTTTCCAACTGCGGTAGGAGCTAATGGGTTAAAAGAAGTAGATTCACTTTTGCAATATATATGTATTTATAGTCTATAATTTTCTCATATATACTCTCTCTCCCTCTCTCTTTCTCTGTATATATATTTTTTAAATACATATAATGATATATCTATGTGTAGAAACAGACAGAAATAAAATTTATACAGATTATAGATCTATAAATTATTTATTTTAATTTAATATACATATTTTTTCAACTAGGCTACATGATATTTTCTCTCTGCCTTTCTTTTAATTCCCATCCAAGGACCCTCTCTCTTCTTTTCAGAATTTGGATGTTCCTTGTTACAACTTAACACTCCCTCCCACACATAGATGCTTATAATTCTTTTCATGACTCTCCCCCCCCCCCTTCCCTCCACTGCCTGTTTGATAAGTTGTGACACTACATGCTTAGTGTAGCCTATACCTCTCCTCACCGCCAGCTCATCTGGCATGATCACCTGCAGTGGGCATAGTCTCTGGCTTCAAATTAGCAGCCCACACTTTCATTCATAAATTATATACTTCTAGATATCTTGATCTAGGTCATGTTTATTCATTGAAAAAAAAAATCATAGATTTATTAATCCAAAAAAAATTTCTTATTATGATTTTGCTGTGTTCAAATGGGAGAATGAGCTGATTTCTTTATTTATTATAAATTTGTTTGGAGACCTTTTTTAATTTTTTTAACAGCTAACAGAATAAATGTGATTGGAATGTCTTTCTAAAGATGTTTGGAAGCTTATTTTAATATGCCCATCAGCCTACGATCAAACAGGCTCATAACATAGCCCTCATCCCTTAAATTTTATATGGGTATGAATTGCCGGGGGAGGTTAAAACAACACTGAACAGCTTTACATACATGCTTACGGCCATATGCTTTGGAAAAACTGAACAAAAATACCGAAACGTATCTGATTTAAAATTGGACATGCGCAGTCCCGAAACGTCGTTTTTAGCTCCAAACTCCAAACCATAGACATAAATAAATATAGACTGGAAAAAGGAAGTAACTTCATGCAACTTGAAAACATGTTTATATTAGATAATTATTAGATCTAGATCTATATCTATTGAATTCGGATAAAAAATTTCCAAATTATGAAAAATTAAAAAATTGCATGATCTTCAGTCTTATAGAGATTAAAAAAAACTCATAGACATAAATAAAGTACACACAATTGCAATTCACAAATTTTCGTTTCATAAAATAGTCTTATTGGCCAGTCTATATTAATCTATTCTATAAGTCACTCTATCATCATCTAATGATCTAGTCTATGTCTATGCACTACTATTACTATGCTACTATGCTCCAAACATTTAATCAAATGAATTAGATCTAGATCTATAGTAGAGTTTTATATATGGCACAGCTCATCCGATTCTCCTTCAGTAAACAGGTCACTTTTTTTGTTTATAACTCATTTGTTTTTATGTTTGGAGCTAAAAACGACATATCGGGACTGCGTGTGTCCAATTTTAGATAAGTTCCTTTATTTTTGTTCCACTTTTCTAAAGCAAAGGGCAGTTTTTGAGATTCTCAGAAACCATGTATGTAAATCTATGTTTTAACCTCCCCAGGCAATTCTCCTACCCATAATGCCATATAAGGGATGAATAAATATTTATTAGATATAATTTATTAGCAATTACATAGTGGTGTTCAATGCCGGTGCTCACTATTCAACTGGAGGAGAAAGCCCAAAAACTGCGTTCAAAATAGGTGAATGAATTGACCTACTTTATTTTTAAATAAAATCTTGACTATTGGTAGTATAAAAAGGAACACATCTTTTTTATTGTCCTTTAGTTGCAGAATAAGAATCTTTCAGTTTTTATTTTGTAAGTTAAACCTTCATCAAATAAAAAAATAAAATAAAAATGTGACCTAGTTCCGGAAATGGGTATTCAAGATATAAAATATAAGAATCTACTCTAACTTTATATTATAATTAGATCTACATGATCTATAGTAGAGTCTGGTATATGGCACAACTCATCCGATTCTTGTTCAGTAAACAGGTCGCTTTTTTTGTTTATAACTCATTT
>JADKLZ010084329.1:7812337-7843693 GCA_021533235.1 Biomphalaria straminea
TGTCTGTCTTATTTCCACTCACTCTGTCTGTGTGTCTGTCTTATTTCTCTCACTCTGTCTGTGTGTATGTCTTATTTCTCTCACTTCCCATTCTTGGTTTAAATTGAAACTTGCACAATTATTAATTGTTCATGACAATACATGAATCAATGAAAAAAAAAGTCAATTAATCATAATAAATGAATTTTATTTTACATAGACAGATGGGCCTACTAAACTAATGGTAGATAAGCCTTTTATAGAGAATAAGGACGTTCACCACACTGAAAATAGACTATAAAACCGTCTATTTATTAAGCTGGGGGCGGACGAATTTTAGTATAGAATTCACACAATTTGTATGCGAATTTATTACTTATGTTAATAACATATACTAATTATTTATATTTTAACCTATTTTTAGATTATTTCGTCCCCTCCATCTAGTATGTTGACAATTTGGTGGGGTCTGGAGGGGGCTATTGCATCAATCCCGCCCCCCCCCATAAATTCTAATTGTAGAAATCACAGCTTGCAATTAAATATCCATATGATTAAAACTTGTTATTGATATTTTAACCGATCTTTATATTATGGGGGTGGGGCGGATATACCTCTACAGCCCTTCCCACCTAAACCCTTTGAGTGTGTGTGTGGGGGGGCGGTCCTACTTTTATGGAGAAATCATAGTTTGTGACAAATGTGGTTGAATTAATATATAAATGTTATCTTATACCTATCCCCTTCTGGTTTCGTGGCCGATTCGGTGGGGGTAAGGGGCTGGCGATTGCATGTACTGCCCTTCCCACTCTAACCCTCTGAGTGGGGGGCGGTCCTATTTTTATTGACAAATCATAATTTGTGAAAAAAAATTAATTGAATATCTATATAATACAAAACTACGTATTGAAATTTGAAAGCATTGTATATTATGTCGCACCACAATCTAATCTTAAATTTTATGATTTGTCACAATGTCCTTTCCTATCGTCGAGGTGCCAGATGTAATAATACTTGATGATGGCGGATGAATGACTTCGCCAACTTTATCTTGAGATGTAATAACAAAGTTGCTGTCTGATAGGAGAGTATACTTGTGGTTGCCGGGGAGTCTAACTTGAGTTAGATAAAATAAATAGACACAGACGATCCAGGAATCAAATGAATAACTTCCTTGATGAAATAAAACACTAGAAACTTTTATTCAAATATAACTTAAGTACAGCTTATGTACAAGGTACATATTAAAAATGAAAATACAATACTAAGGCTCTTTCTTCAATATTATTACAGAACACACTTGAGACAGAACCTATCGCTTCGCAAGCTAACTCCAGACTGACTTCTTGGCGCGTCCTATATCAGCTGACCTCTTTTAAAAAATCTTTATTTATTTTCAAATCAACCAATAGACTTGCGACATCATTATGACGTCATTGAGTTAAACTTGAGGCTCTGTTAAGGGACTAGACCTTTTGTGTAATTCCTGAGGCTCAGTTAGGGTTTTCTAATTCTAATTTACACACAAGCTTTTAATTGTGAAATGTACAAATAATTTCATAATGGCACCTGTGACATGATTATTAAATATAAAATGAAAAACAAGTTGTACCTGGAGGGAGGGGCGATACATGCTATCGCCTTCCCCCATTGGACTAACCAATACATTTTCTTTTTGTATCACAGTTAAGAAATTACAAATCTGTCACTAATATAATTTATATACGCTATAAATTAAATTCGCCCCTATTGTTTAATGCCAAAATGCAATTATTAGCATTAGAAACTCACTGGTGAAGCTTACAGCTTTCCATCAGACGCCCAAGCTTGCAAGAGAAAGGCCTCAACATGACTGTTATTGTTTTCGCCGAAGGTTTAGGAACACTGTTTATATATTAAATCGTTCACTGACTATAAGTTCACTATTAAATTGTTCAACGACAAATCGTTATCAGGACAATAACATATTGCTAATATTTTATTTTCATTGCGTGTTTAATTTTTTTTTACAATAAAAGTACAGACGGGCATTGATACATTACATTATAGCGTTTGTTGCTATTTAAAAAAAATTGATTTAATAGTTTGAGAAAAACATTCATACTTTTAAAAAAAAAAAGCATTTGGAATAAAATATGACAAGAAAAAGTGGATAAAACCAGTGCTTTTTTTGTGACGGTACTCACCGGAACAGCCTACCGGCATCTTTTTCAAGTTGGGGAAAAAAGTTATTACTTTTCTTGAATTTAAACTTTTATTATTAATTTATTAGTAGTTAAAACGTTAGATAATCCATCATTGAGTACCGGCACCTCTTATTTTACAAAAAACAACAACAACAACAATAAAAACACTGGATAAAACTGTCGATAATTATAATTATATATTAATTGGCCAATATTACGATATGTGGTATCATAACAAATGTTTCAAATCAGGAGTGAATCCTTCAACATTTGTGCATAGATGTCTACATAATAAAAAGAAATGTCTATAAAGTGTCTATAAAGTGTCTCTATCATGAAGTCCACTCACACCATCCACCAAGGTACTCGATAATTGCTGTCCAAATATGCGTGAAAGGTATATCGTTGGGAGAATGTAAAACTGTTACGTGCGCATGTTAGTGTAAATGTGAAATGGTGCGAATGCGTGTTGAAAGGGGTAGAGAAGATGAAATCAGAGAATGCAGTAGTATAATCAAAGTTATTGTTGACACAAACGCAGACGACGAAAAGAAAATCTAAACCGACCACCTGCGGACAATGGTTTTGCTTGCCTTGGGTGTGGCAAAATATGTAGGTCACAGCTGGGACTGCTAAGTCACGAGAAACACTGTATTCCTCACTAATCTTCGGATTCGAAGACAAGCCTATTATTATTGTTGACATATTAAATATTGTACCTCAAGATTAAAGCCATTATAATCTTCCATCTATGAGTTCGTTATTGCATAAGTCAAAGTCTCATCAGCTCGTAACAAAAACATACACAAAGAGAGACCATTACATGAAAATAAACGACACAAGAATTACGCACACTCACTCTACATAGCAAAGAAAAGAAGAGAATGAAAAAAAAAACCTACACAGAACAAGTCTACATGAACAACATATGTCTCGCCTTACCAGTTTCCCGCTAATGTTTGTGAATGTCAATTAACTCTAAACTATATCCTATATATAGATGAAGTTCCTGATCAGCTATGTACATTACAAAGGCGTATCCAGAAATTTTAGAAAGTCATATTTTTAAAAACATTTAAACATTTTATGACTAAAAGATTGACATAAACAAGTTTTGGTGGGTTAAAACTATTGTTTGTTTTTCAAATGAAATCTGTATATATTGTAAATCTTTAATAAAAATTTAAAACATACTTTCTGGTGTTTTTTTTTAGGTTTTAGAAATTTCAGATATGGTTTAACATAAATTGTAAAAAAAAATCATATCATACATGTAGAGGTGAAAGCGATACCGGTATGAATAAGTGTGTTCATGACAATACATGAATCAATGAAAATAAAAGTCAATTAATCATAATAAATGAATTTTATTTTACATAGACAGATGGGCCTACTAAACTAATGGTAGATAAGTCTTTTATAGAGAATAAGGTCGTTCACCACACTGAAAATAGACTATAAAACCGTCTATTTATTAAGCTTATGGCTATGCTGGGTGAAGGAAGAGGAGATTTTTTAAAAATCCATTGGTACTGATAAAATGTGGTTATTGTTGTTTTTTTTTTGTTATTGACCTTAGCCACCCCCCCCATCTAAGTACTTGTTAGAATAAGTTTTGTTCAATATATTATTTTACTAATATTTCTAGTTCAGTAAAATCCCATCCAAGCTCTTAAAACTCACTCGTTAAAACCAACATGGGTTTAGGGGAAATACTAGAGTTTTTTTTTCGCCACCTACTCGACAATTTCATATCTATTGGTATGTTTACGATTCCTGAAATTTACCAAATGCAGACTTGCAACAATTGCAATTGTAACATATTTGCTACATTATCAATAAATAATATGAATAAATACAATGTTAAATAATCATGCCGCTGTATTAATTTCTCATCAAAAGAAAGGTGGTTTTAATAAAAAAAAAAAGTCTATAGGCTATTATTTAGAATTGCACAGGATTTAATTATTTACTAAGTTTGAAAAAAAAAATATCAAACTGTCTTTCGAGAATCGAGGGAGGTGTAGAATGCCCATAACATATCCCTAAACACGATCCGCCAGAGGTACATTAGCACTTAACTTTGTTAAACTAGTTAAGTTATGGCAATGTTACTTACGCTGTTGACAGGCGTTTTGACAGTGTAAATGTAACAACGGCATTGAGCTCCAGTGACCGGTTTTCATAGGTCGGTTACATTGAAGAGTCAATTATCATTTTACTACATGCCTTATATATGCAACATATACATCTAGAAGCGTGTCTAAGATAGATGAAAGTCGGTGAAATCAGCTAATGGTGTCACCACCAACCCAACAAAATTTTCTTCAATTTTTAAATAAAAACTATCTTTTTTTTTTCTTTTTTCGTTAATAAAAAAGGTAACTACTTTTCACTAGTTTTCAGTAATTTCAAAGGCAGGAGTGATTACCCTTAAGAATTTTCTAAAGTGTGTTTAGTTGCCATTTGCTCCATCTTGACCACTGGGCCTGTGTTGTGAACCAGAAGTGAACCCGGCCGATTTTTACACCCATTCTGCCATTCTATATATACATATTTTGCCATATCCAGTACAAGTATAACCATTGACCGCAGGTGGTTTATTTATATTTTCTTTTCGCCCTTCTGCGTTTGTACTCGGCGTAGATCTTCTTTTGGTCTCAAATGTGTATCCCGCGACCTTCGTGAGTGACCTCCAGCTGTCTCGTTTTGACGCTGCAAGCAGACAGATGCTCTCTTATATGTCAGCCACGGAAAGTTGACACCTAAGCTGGTCTTTGAAGCGTTTCCGTGGGGCGCCTCTGTTACGTCGATCACCTTTTAGCTCACCAAAAAGACTGCCTTTGGCATACGTTCGTCTCCCATACGGGATGCATGCCCTGCCCAGCGTAACTGTCGGACCATAGGAAGTCCTCCTATACTGTCCATAACAGCGTTCGCAAGGACATTGCTATTTATAGTGCGGTCCTGCCACTAGCGGCCACCATATATATAGATATAATATATTTGTTACCTCTTGGTCGTGTGTCTGGGGAGTACTATATAATCATTATTGTATTTTGTATATTTTGATTAATTAGTAGATAAAGCCCAAAATGATTTCTTGGTAGTATAGTGTAGTTACTCCAGTGGCGGAATGAAAGGGTTAATATGTGTGTGGCCTTCACACAGTTCAAAGACTGTTCAGCAAGGGACAGTACTGCTAGTGCACGCATGTATGACCTGTGTTATGGTCATGTGACCAAAGCCTTGACAGAGAAAAGACAATGTGTAAGAAAGGACAGTTAAGTCCAGAACAGCATGGACTGTGCATGGTCCACGAAAATTTAGCTGTACGAGCTAGAGAGAGATATTAGCGTTTAGTAGGCAGCTCTTTTGTACTAGAAAGCATTTGAAGTTACTGTAACCAATAGTGTTCAATTGGCTGTCGATGTAATTGTTATTAAACCATCACATTATTTTTTGAAGCTCTTGTTGTCAAGTTCTTGAGCTAGATGTGCTGTTGTGTTTAGCAGTGTTGACAGAAGGCCTGATAGAGAAGATCATAACAATATTTTAACATGTGATGTTTTGCATTCTAGAGTAGACTCCCAAACTTGACTTGTCTCGCCTTGCGCCTGTGATGGATTCAAATGGACCTCATTCACCAAACGTAAACAAACAACATTTTCTCTATATGTTCTATACAAATTACTCTATACGTAAGGCTTGATTTAAAACAACGTTTTGATAATCGGCAAGGATTTCTCCTCTAAAGCAAAAAAAAAAATATTCTAGATCTTATCTAAATGTTATAAAAAGTGATAATGGCATTTTACGTCTCGAGACTATTTTTTTCCCTTTGAAACTTCTTGTGTGACTAAAGAGGCATATCTTTTTTACTTTCACTCTTCTTTCTACAACTGTTGTGTTTGGCATCTGCAATCCATGACCTTTCCTTTAATGCTCGAATATATGGATTTATCCAGAGCCACTTTTTCCCAGCTGTTAGTGTCGATTTTAAGAACTTTATTTCGCGTTTGCTACAATAGTATATCTTAGCAGTGGACGACCTGCGGATCTCCTGCCTTCTGTTAAATCACCATACATAATGTCTTGTAAAAGTCGACCTTGTGGCACTCATAATAACTATATCTATGTTGAAATGAAAACAAATCGTCACGACTAATATGCTATAGAATATTTGAAACCCTTTATAGTGCAAAAAATTGCAAGTCTATAGTACATGGACAACAGATTTGCCAATTTAGTTGCAATAAAAGCATATTTTTACAACTGTACTTCAGTGGAAGCACTACTTGATAGGTTACTACACTTTATAATATTTCATTCTTAGGCAATGATGATTTACACTAAGAAGACGATGCGCAAAATTTTCTTGAACATTAATTCATTGAACTCTTAAATCAGTAATGCATGGGCGCCTGGAGGGGGGGGTACATAGTGGTGCACTTTTACCCCCAACCCCTGAATTCTGACTAAATCTACCTCTTCGTAATAGAAACAAAAAGGCTAAAATGTGGATACTCAGAATTCAGAGGTGTGCACGTAGGCCTACATGGTTGGTCATCAATCCCTGATACGCCTAGCCTAATCTACTGCTAAAACAACCAATGGAATAACTACTTGTTCATTATTAGAATTTAATTGATTTGATGGTGCGAAAAAATGGTTAGCAATTTGCTACTCAGAATCCGGGAGGGGGGGGCGCAAGTGCAATCCCATGGACCCCATGTGGGCGCCCGTCTGATCACATATGCCCAACCTGCGATCGCAGCTGTAGATCAAGAATTGGCCTCTTTAGTCACTGTTGTGTGCTAATCTGCTTGAAAAGCGAAACATTAATGAATAATCTAACAAACAAAGTTACGCAATGTAAAGCAGTGTTCTGTGAAAATTCCCTAAATCCAAACTTGTTTTTTTTTCCTCGGTGTGTCTGTCGACTCAACCACTACCCCGTTTGCCCGCCATAAGCCTCTCTTTCCTCAATATTCCATCATTGAAGTGTTCCTCAACATGGGCAATTAATATGACTGCTGATGTGCTGTTTACAGGCAACTTATGCTAAAATGGATAGACAGCAACATTGCGGAAACTAATTCATGAAGAGATGAATAATTAAAAGACAAATCAGAAACACATGAGATTATCCATATGCAGTTTGTCAGGTTTGTCAGGTTTAATAGTACAGTCGTTATATTAAAATACGCAAAATAGGTGAAGATCTTCTCAAAGTTGTGACTTCAAGCGCGAAGGAATTCTTATTTCTCAGTCCATCGTGTCTCAGAGGTAAAATTTAGCACCAACGCTCTCACTATAGACTGTTATGAAAGAAATTGAAAATCTTTTTGATGACACCAACAGCATTACGTATATCTGAACTGGCATTCAGGTCAATAACAAATTTAAGTCTGTGGGAATCGCAACGGACAATGTCTGCTTTATGATATTTTTCATTCATCCTTGCCTAAACACAGTTTTAAATGCTACCCATCACGGGGCAGCCATCGTAGCCTTGGCCTAGTAGTTTCTCTATGCGAGAAATGTACATAATGTATTCGCTGACAATGAAGTTGGACACAGGCAGTGCGTCTCTCTAAACAATGGCTAAACCAATGAATTCTTATCGAGTACAATCGCCATCTACAAATCCAACGCTCAAAATATCTGTTTATTGTCTAAAATCAGTGGCGTAGCTAAGGGGGGAGAGGGGGGAGCTTTTGAATATCCCCACGAGCCCTCACTTAGGGGGGTCCCTAAAACGGGCTTCCGAAATTTGTCTGTAAATACATGAATTAATATATTTGATTGACTAATAGTGTCAACAGGTGTCTTTTTTTTTCAACATCTATGGATTAAATTTATAACAAAGATAAAATCTATATCTAGGTCTAACAGTACGTTGACTTTGTTGGAGATGACTTTTTTGAGAATTTTGGTAAGAACTATTTACTTCTTGTTGACTACTACAGTAGATTCTTTGAGATTAATCTCATTCCAACACTTAAAGCTTCAGACGTGATTGCTTATATGAAGTCACAATTTCTCAGCATGGCATTCCCAAAGATAATGTTCCTCAGTTAAATTGCGAAGAGTTTCTCAAATTCTCTAAAAGCTGGGGTTTTCGACATATTACTTCGAATCCCAGATTCCACAGTCAGATGGTATGGCTGAACGCGCAATACAGACAGTAAAAAAAATTATAAATAAAGCCAAAACATCTGGTAAAGACCCATATTTAGCAATTCTACAGTTCAGAAATGCCTCAAGTCCAGATGGACCTTCACCATGAAAGATGGTCATGGCCAAACGTTTGAGAACGAATCTTCCAACAACAAATTTCAGTCCAGAAAGAAATGACCGATATATGGAGAAAGAGAAAAAATGAGAAAAGAAAATAGGCCTATTATGACAGAACGGCTAAATGCACTGAAATGCAACAGTTTCACCATGGAAACAAGGTTTTTAGGTAGAAGCTTCAACGCCAAGATCATACTTTGTATAGACACATGAAGAAATAAAAAGACGTTAACAAGGAACATTTTCTAGACCAAACTAGACTAACTGGATTGGGACAATTCTGATACATCCTACTAAACGAAAGTTACAGAACCCGAGAGTGAGATCGCTAGTCCAGCACATGTTGTAACATAATACATCCCAGCCCCAGTGGTTATGCGTTCTCCTGATGTAGGTATTTAGACATTTACTATTTAGACATTCGTTATGTGAAATGCAGCCTTCTGTGTAAAAGGCTTTTTGATGTTTTACTAGATTATGTATTATAAAATATTTTATTATATAAATAGTTAAACCTAACTGTAAATCGTTACGTTATACCTGTAAACACCATAGCAATGTTAGAATTGTATAATGTGTACGTTTTAACATTTGAACAGTTACATTGAAATGTCAGTTGATTATCTATGCTAAATGTAAATACTTACCATCCGAATGAAGAAATAAATTGTATAGATGTTTTATCTTTGAATGTTTGTAAGAAGGGAGATATGATAAAATATGTTATTATTTTGTCAGGCCTGTCTCGTTACTGCAACCCAGTAACCCGCATCGCTGATATGTCGAAAGAATGCGCTAATTAACAGATAGGGGGGATAATTGAATTTAATTAAGGCTTTTATATATATATATATATATATATATATATATATATATATATGGACGAATCTAACATGAATAAAGCAGCATTTAAACAGACAAGAAACTGTTTGTTAGTCTCTACTAGACTACTATTACAGAGGGGGTGGGGGTAAACTTAAACCCTCATCTAGAGGAGAATCTTAAACTCAAACCCACTCCTTTGGTTACGCCCAAAGAGTCCGATAAATGTAGTTTGCTTTAGTTATATAGTGTAAAAAAGGGTTATAATCCCCAAACCCGCTAACAGAGTGGTGATTAAACTCAAATACCTACGAAAGGGTTAAAATTCAATAACCTCCTTGGCTACGCTTATGGAATGCGCTGATTGTCGTTTGCTTTGTTATTGTTGTATTGAATAGGGGTGGTTTATCTTCTAAACCCCCATGAAGTTGGATTTTTAAACTTAAAACCCCATCGGCTGCTCTGGGGCAAGTGATGGATTAACGTAAAAATCTCAATTACAATGAAGAAAATTAAATCCAAAAACAGGGGGATTTCATTTAGGGAAAAGGGAGGAGGGGGGATTGAAATGCGAAATAAAGTCAGAAGTTCTCAAATGTATAACAAGGTGAAAAGAGACGTCCTTGTTCTGGGAACGTGGACCTGGACCAACACTGGAAAGTGTGTGTTGGTATTACATGGCAGTTGCTGCTTGAGTAGTGGACTGGCGGGAATGACCGGTAAACACAGGGATAGAACTAGAAGTTTTGTGTACCTAAGGCTGGACAGTCGCAGTTTCTGTTGTTTATGTCATGTCATGTCCATCATATATCATAACAACTAAGACAATACAACTTTTTGTCAATCTTTCTACAAACTTTTTTTTTTTGCAAAATTGCATTTTTCCACTTGGCTATCACCACTTCAGGAGTGTCACCCGGTGCAGCCAGCACCTCATATTGAAGCCACTACATACATCTCATATATCACATATTTCATTTCGTAATGACGCTGTGAATCATTGGTAATTCCCATGGGTTATAGAGAAGTAATAATCACTCAACACTGTCCCATTAGTTTAGTATAAGATGCATAACAGCAGCGGTGTTTAACCTTTTTAAGCCCAGGGGCAGTTGAAATATCCAATGAGTATGTCACAGACCCCATCGCTAAGAAAAACAAGGCCACAAAGACAGTTTGTGTGGAAACACAAGCTCAAAATCGGCCCCCGAAGTGTTCCACCAAGGCAGATAAAAAAGGCAAGTATCAATATTTTTAGAAAGAACATAAGAATTAAATTCTATAAAAAACAAATGACAGAAGAATGGAGAAAGCAGGTTGACAGATCTTGTGTGGTGCCCCAGACAAAAGGATAGGTGAAAGTGAATATGAAAGTAAATGCGAACCTGGCCTAACTGATGTCTTATAATGAATATTTAACTAATCTAATTGTTTTGGAAAGTAGGCCTACAATGACCAACCGTCTTACTTTTCCCAACTCACGTTAGGTACCCATTAGAGTTTGGGGCACTCATGGGCACAAAATCGGCGCTCTGAATATTTCGAAACAAAATTCCAATCTTCATTAAGATTCAAACCCAAGACCCATGTTTCGGAAGCCAAGCGCTTAACCGCTTAAAAGTAAAAAAGTAAAGTTCCCCTTTCAGACCTTGTGGGGCAGATGATGTAAAGGTCATCTGATTCTGTGGTCTACGGTTAGCGAGGGTCTCATGTGGCCAGCACAACGACCAACCGCCTTTACTTTTCCCCAACTAATGTCATGTAGCTATTAGAGCTGGGTGGACTCAGAGGCGCCCAAGGATCCCGAAATAAAAATTCCAGTCTTCACCAGGATTCAAACCCGGGACCTCTGGTTCAGTAGCCAAGCGCTTTACCGCTAAGCCACCGCGACTACCGCTTAACCGCTTACCTCGCATCAAATGCAAATCGTCGAATCCACTGCATCTGCAGCTTTATTCCCTTTAGTGGGCAGAACTTTCGACTTACCCGGAAAGCACTAAGGGTTGAATAGGCTCTGTGGATCGTAGACTGGCCTGAAATGCATCAAGTCAAGGGCTGAATAGGGTATGTGGATCGTAGACTGGCCTGAAATGCATCAAGTCAAGGGCTGAATAGGGTCTGTGGACTGTAGACTGGCCTGAAATGCATCAAGTCAAGGGTCAAGGGCTGAATAGCGTATGTGGACCGTAGACTGGCTTAAATGCATCAAGTCAATGGTCACGGGCTGAATAGAGTCTGTGGATAGTACCCGGCCTGAAAAGAATGAACTGGCTGAATAGGCCCGATGACCGTAATTCGTTCATCACTACACTAATGCCGAGGGTCCGGGATTTCCTAATTGATAAACTAATCATAAATAACTGTCAACTCAGGTGTCTCTCAACAATGTCGAGCTACTCATGGGCGAAGTCACGTTTTTTCCTTCTCTCTCTCTTTCTCTCTCTCTCTCTCTCTCTCTCTCTCTCTGTAGAATAACTAGATCTACGTCAAACAAAGTAAAAAAAATGTCGTAAAAATGTTTTAATAAGATTATTTTAAATACAATGTAAACAAACGACCAGAAAAAAAGTCCCAATGACTATAAGATTTCTGACGACTAAAAATACATTTGTATGACCTTTTGCATTGTATTCAACCTTCCCCCCCCCCCCCCTCTTTCAGTATATTTTGTCTTTAATAAAGCTTTTGATAAAGCACCATTTTGTACGTACCTTATGCAGTGTCACAATATTAGAAATGTCAGGCTTTAAATTAGTAAATGCTAGGCGAAGGTTTCCTCTAGTGACCACATCCATTCTAGTTTTTTACTTATTAACTTTATTACATAACTAAATCTAGTTTTAACCATTTATGTTCAGGGAAATAATAAAAATAACACTTTCAATAGCTTTGCTATTTCATATTGACTTTTAATTTTTAAATGTAGTCATATCCTTGTCGTGCTTCCACTGATTTTATTTTTACTGATAAATGTGATACACAAGTGATACTATAATTTTGTAACTACTAATTTCTTTTTATTTCCAGCAAATCATTGGAACATCAGATGATTAAATCAATCAGTCATCCAAGCTTCTATTTTTAAACCTTTAGTCATTTATTCATCTAGCATTTTTAAAAGAGACATAGATGTCTTCAGGCTGTAAATTTTCGTCAACAAACTCTTCTTAAAAGAGATTTAATTTCTCATAAAAGTAACATAGATTATATATATTTTGAATTAATAAAGGTTAATTTTTAATTTCTTTCTTTGCAGCCGCAGTTTCATTTATATTCATTTGTGTTAGATGCCTGTCATATTTTAACTTTCTTAAAGTCATTTCCAACTGATGAATCGTCATTTTTCTAAAACGATTTCCTAAATTTTACTAAATGATTAAAAAAAAAAAAACAAAACAAGCAAGACAATGCTCTTTCGAAAGCAAGTGAACCTCGCGGTTATTCATTTGTTTGTAAAGAAGATTTTGTAATTTGAAGTTTCCTTATGCGTTGATGCTTTAGCTATTATATAAATCAGTCTTTGACAAAAATTGCCACATAATACTTCCAGAAACTAATTGTGATCTTTATGCATCTGTGTGAAAATGACTTTTAGTAAAACTGGAATAATAATGAGACTTTAATTCTTTTAAAAAAATATGTTCTGCAATGCTGTAAGAGGCCTTACAATCATATTCTGCTTTTCTGTTTTTTTTTATTTTTTTATTTTTATTCTTTAAGTACTCTAGCGTCATTGATCATGAAGATTCTTTAAGTACTAAACGGATTTGGTCTTTTTGCTTGCTACTAACTCTTTCTGGCCGTAATTATTGTTCCACGTGCCAATGGACTTATTCATTTTGCTCATTTTTATTTCACGATCTTGTTCAAATACTTTTTTGTTTGTTATAAAAAAATATATTTGTATAGAATTAAGGCTCTTTTTACAAAATGCAAATTAAAGTTCATAAACCAAAAAAATAATTTAATTTAATGGGTTCGATTTCACGTTGGCATCATCAATTAGAAGAGAAAGAGTTAATGTTACTAACGCCATGTTTGGTTTCATAACCTTAACCCCCAGAAGCCCATCGGTTCACGTTTGAAAATATGTTCATTATACATAAAAGATCCTATTGAACTTATTTATTTATTTCACTACCCAAACACATAGTGGTCTATGTGGAACAAAAGGGACGCAACTACGATAATTTGTTGTTGTTGTTTTTTTCATAGTTATTCTCCTTGAACAAATTGGCATGTTGACATGTCTGCCAGCTTACGTAATTACTATCACTATTATTGAAATAAATTTTTTTTCAGCCAAAGGTAAGAACAATTATTTAGTATTTAGTTTTTCAATATCTTTTATTTTTACCTTTACCTATCCCTTAGTCTGCTGTACCGTTGGGACACTTATCAAGATCTGTCGACCGTCGTTCTCCATTCCTCTCTGTCCCTTAGTTCAATAATCAATGCCATGCCCGTCCATTCTTTTATGTTGTCCTCTCATCGCTTTCTCTGCCTACTTGTTCTTCTTTTTCCTGTTATTCAAAATGTGCCGAGCTGAAATGTCTGGTGTAAGATGCTAGAAACTTTTAAAAAGAAACATAAGTAAAAGAACATTTTAAGAAAAAATTGGACACTCTTTTGATACAGCTAAATTCTTTAAGAAAATGTGTGAGACCATCAATGGAAAATTTTCCTGAAGTACCTGATATGAAAAGAAATTTTCTGGGAAAAAATAAAAGCACCACCTCTTTATACTCAAAAAACATGATTATCGATTATTGCCAGTACTGTGACCTATGTAACAAAAAAAAATAAAACAAAAAAAAAAAAACAACAACCCAAACAAATAATATGTGTGAAAAACATCTAGCTCTGTTCCACGGAGGCTAGAAATTGTTTTACACACTTTCATTTGTATGGAATTAAAAAAAAATTATGAGTTTAGTTGTATTTTTACTATAAATAAACTATACATTTTAAAAGTAGGTCAAGATCACTCAGAGGAAGAAAAAAAAAGATAGGGGATATATCTTATTTCTAATTTGCAGACAAGTCGAACGTACTTTGGGCTTTTGTAAATGTTTGATTTAACCTAAAAGCAATGTTATACCTTTATCTTATGCCAGAAGGGCAAGTTTCTCTATTGGCGCTATTGTGTATGCTTTCGTTATGAGATAAATTATATTATTAATCATTGAATGTTTTATTAACATATTTTATTAATTCATATATTGTACTCATAAAAAACAAACTATAATTTAAACATCTTTTTACTTTATATATAAAATAATTAGCACTAACCACTGGCTATACACATTGATGAGGTATCACGCTACTCATTCCTTTTCATAGTTTATTTTCTATGTATCCTATCCATTTGTTTCTTATTTAAAACTCTGACAAGCCCGTAAAACTGAGTATCCCCCCTCTCTACCTTAAAAAAAAAGTTTTCTTTACACGATATGACTATTCTTCTCCTTTTGTTATTTTGAAAATATTTAATATGCCTTTTGATATTTTTGGGCTGGTCCTTTTTTACTCTTTAATTCCTGCAAATCGTAATGCTCACAAAATACTTTGGCCTTATCACTCCTTTATCCTTACCCTACTACTTATTTTTTAGAACTCCTCTAAATAAATCATTCACAGAGCCAGACATTCTCATATTTGGCCAGAGATTAGCAATTGTTAAAATGTTTGTGTATTGGGAAGCGGAAGCACTTTATCAGCAAATGCCGACAAAGATGACGAGGTTAACTTCAGTGTTGCACGTACCGGTGCTTCTTTTGGAAGACTTCAAGAACAAGTGTGGCAATTGAAACCATTCCTAAGAGCAAGTGAGTGAGAGATTGAGAGAGAGAGGGAGAGAGAGAGAGGGGGGGTGGAGATAGAGAGGAAGAGAGAGAGAGAGAGGGAGAGAGAGGGGGTGGGGGGAGGGTGAGAGAGATTGAGAGAGAGAGGGAGAGAGAGATTGAGAGAGAGAGGAAGAGAGAGAGAGGGAGGGAGAGAGAGATTGAGAGAGAGAGGGAGAGAGAGTGAGAGAGAGAGAGGGAGAGAGAGATTGAGAGAGAGAGAGGGAGAGAGAGATTGAGAGAGAGATAGGAAGAGAGAGAGAGGGAGGGAGGGAGAGAGAGAGGGAGGGAGAGAGAGAGAGAGGGAGAGAGATATATAAATGTGTGTGGATATAATTAATCTTTATTACATTCTGACCCTTCATTCTTTCGGAAGATTTTATTGTACCCGAGGAAATGTTCTTCCGCACATGATTACTCTTTATTACATAATTAACATTTCATCTTTTGGAAGAGTTTTATTGGAGTCTATAATAGGTTCATCTTGGAGTAAGCGGAAAAATTGTAGACTCCCCGCTCTTGCCAGCAAGTGAGTCATGGGTAGCACTGTAAGTTGAGTTCTAATGTAGGACTGTCAATAGAACTGCAGTTTAAACATGTTGCGACAGAAGTGCTGGACATATTTCATATGGAGATGATAGGCAGATCTCAAAGGCTTTAAAGAAAATGGATTCCAATGGGTTTCTTCTTGAGCCAAGACACCTGTTGGATGATGACTGACACGCTTATGACAAACTGTGTTACTTTTTTTCCTGTTTGTATGATAAAATAAATAGCAAATCGCTTGTTCAATGAGATCATTGATATGCTAACACTTTTCATCAACAAACTAGTAATACAATCCTCAATAGACATTGCGGAAAAAGGCTTCATATGGTAATTACGTGTGCTCAAACTTTGCAACCTCCTCCGAAAACCGCTAACTCAGGCCACTTCCATTTGCGTCATGTGGGGTCATTCTCAAGGCTCAAGTTCATCAAAAACTATCCCAGAAGCGCAATGACGCAAGAAAGGCTTATCATTGCTTTATTGTCAGTAAAGTCACAGATACTAGAAAGTATCGATGTAGATGATGTTATAGATGTCTTTCCTGCACAGAATGTACGACGTGAAGAGATATGAATTGAGATTTGTCACATGTGCATTCTTTAGCTAATAAACAACAGTGCATTATTCATTAAAAGAGTCTATAATTATTTTTTGTGAAGTTTATTGATTTTGGGCTTATATATTTTTTGCGTACATTATGAAATGTCAAATGCCGAATGTCAAAATGCAAGGAGCCCCAAAGAGGTCAATCCCCCCGGGCCTCCTAATCCCTAGCTGCGGATCTGATCGTAGGCCTATAATTTTTTTTAAGAAAGATGTCTAAGATGGGTCAATAAGATATTAACCATTATATATTTTTTGCTTTTTTTACCTTTTTTTTATTAAGAATTTAAAAAAATAATGGATACCCTTTGTTAATACGTTAATAAATACAAGTATAAATAGATGAACAAGAAGGCCAATATACAAAATACACACAGGCTTTAATATGCCATAATAGATAACGAACTAGTAACACATTCTTCCGATTCCGCTAAGGGAACTTACTCTTTCATAACATTACATCATATATCAACATCCTTCTTTCTCTACAAAAATAACATAATACATCTTATCACATATTCTATACAATAATACAATCTTCCCTTTTTTTTCAGCAATAACATGACATATATTATTCATAATAAAAAAATAAGCATGACAGAAAAAATCAAAATAAATGTCATAGTATGTAAGCTAATACAGTTAGCAGAGCCATCCATCTGAATGGTCAGATAGTAGTTCACTGTGTTCCAGTGATTTTCCTTTATCAACAAAGCATCCCTCAGACTCCTGGGTTTCTGAAATGTCTCTTTTCCATTCATTGTCACGGTGAGGTGGTCGTACCTTCTTGTGGTTTGTTTCAAAAACATCTTCATCTGTACCAGAGTTCTGTCGGAATCTTTTCATATTCATTACAGCAACATGTTCAGTTGGTTTGTGATACCGTCTCGTACACTGGGACGAAAAATGATTCAGTCTGTGGCACGTGTAGCATTCTTTACCCAGGGCTGAACAAACAGTATGTCTATGGGCGTGATACTTGCCACAGTATCTACATTCTGGACGTTTACTGTCCTTAGTTAGTTCTCTGAAACGCTTGAACGACGATCTACAACTACTTGTTATAGAGTTGATACACGTGTCTTGATTAGGAGTAGACGACTTCTTCCTATGGTTACTCTTCTGTGACTTGCATTTCACTGCAAAGTGGTTACTCGTCTGACAGTTGAAACAAGTTTAGCCCCAAGCTGGGCACGACTGTCTGTTATATTCATGTCTGCCTCCACAAAATCTGCAATCTTTGGTGAACTTTCTTGGTGAAGCTTTGTGGTTATCTGCTTTCTCAAGCTTCAGAACATAATCAGTTTGACTTGACTCTTTATTCATTTCTTTGAGACTGTTGGACGTTTGTTCGTAGACTTGGCAGATTGCAATAGCTTTTTCTAGTGTCAAATCTGAACACATTAGGAGCTTCTCTTGTAGACGTTGATTGGCAGTAAAGACAAGTTTATCTCTTAACATACGGTCTTTGTCTTTAAAATTACACTTCTCAGCCTGTGTCCTCAAATTAGTAATAAACAAATCATATGAAGAGACACGATTTATGTTCCAGAACCTGTAAGCTTCAAGTACTTCATTTTTCCTTGGATGATAGTAATCATGTAGCTTTTGTAATAATATGTCTGGATCATTTCTATCTTCATTGTCTTCATACAAAAACTGTTCACATACTTACTGGACTTGTGCTCCAGCACAATGAAAAAAAATGGCCTTTCTCTGAATTTTCCGTTTCTTGTCGGCGCCTGACGCTAGTAGGTAAATCTCCATCTGCCTTCGCCATATCCGGTAATTGTCGGCAATATTACCGTCTACCACATTCAACTCTGCTGGTGGATTGAACAATATTTCTGGCATTGTTTCGATAAAAATAGACTAGTTATATACAGCTTTCTTAAATAATAGTTACTACAGTTCTTACTTAATGTGTTTCCGCTGCCACCATGTTAATAACTTAATAAATACAAGTATAAATAGATGAACAAGAAGGCCAATATACAAAATACACACAGGTTTAATATGCCATAATACATAACGAACTAGTAACACATACTTCCGATTCCGCTAAGGGAACTTACTCTTTCATAACATTACATCATATATCAACACCCTTACGTTAAAGAAATGTTAATGTGTGACAAATCTGTAGGTATTTTTTGTTTCTAAGGGGTTATGTTTTCGAAAAAAGAACATATTATGTAAAAGTGATGGATACAAATTAAAGAGGAGGATTTACAGTTCATAAAAAAGTAATGGTTCAAGATATTTAATTAATAGTTATAATTTTAATAAATGTATAGAAAGTCATCACATATTGGCTTTATCCATTGCTAATATAAACAAAATGTGGTATCTAGTGGATCTATTGAAATATAGATCTTGTTATTTATTATATATAAAAAGTAAGAAAGTAAAGTTTACTTTCTGACCTTGTGGTCTATATGGCAAATGTGGCCCACGGTTAACGAGGATATCATGTGGCCAGCACAACGACCAACCGCCTTTACTTTTCCCCAACTAATGTCAGGTAGGTACCCATTAGAGCTGGTGGAATCAAGGGCGTCCAAAAATCCCGAAATAAAAAACTATTGTCTTCAACAGGATTCGAACAAGGGACCTCTGTACTTGCTCTGATGCAAGTATCATAAATACTTATGTTCCTCTTTTTCTGTTTGGCAAACTTCTCACAGCTTGACGGCTGAGATTGTAATGTTTGATGATGCTTGGTTCATGCTGTATTGGAGTCAACCACAATTACTCAGCAGGCGTTTGAGTTTTAGTGTTTGGGTGTATTCAATGCAGTTAATTATCCAACACTGTCACGAAAACAAGACACATCAATTTAACTAGTGAACAGAAGTGATGAATACTGATGAACAGTTTAACTAATACTTTAATAACGAAATAGGCCACAGTCAATGTCTCAGTAATAATAATAAAAACCACGACTACACCCTAAGAGATTCTAGCGCTAACTTATTTCTTAGTCTCTAACCCAACATATCCCAAACGTCACTAGTCCCGTTCACTATGCGTCTACTATGGTGCGTCGCTAAATAATTACAATTACAAATGAGTACCTAACAAATGACAGCACATAAGCTTCCGTTTGTATTAACATTTTTATACTAAATTTATTTGAATTTCAAATATACTTTGAAGGAGTTAATTTTAGTTACAAATTTATGAATTAAAACAAACAAAAAGTTTAAGCTTCATACTGTATACCTAGTTCATACAACCTTATCAGTGTAAATTTGTAATATAAAGATAATGAAATTGATGGCAAATATATGTGTTTCCATGGTATAATTCAGTATCTTGAGGAATTACAGTTTATATCCTATATGTGTGAGTAGACTTCACTTCTTAGTTTAGACAGTGAATAAGTCAAAAGTTATGTGTTTAGAATAGTTGAGCTTTATTGAAAAGAAATTACTAGTCATTAAATTGCAGATATATATAAAAAAAGCCTTGTTTAAACATTTTACTGCACACAAAGTGAGTTCTGATTTTCAGTTTATCAAATCAGCTTATAGAGTTTAAAGATTCAATAAGAAATAATAGAATAGCATTCAGCTGAATGGCTTTATTGATTATTATGTCTAGAAATCTAAGTAAATGTATGTACTGTATGCCTTTTTTTTTTACTATCGTTGGTTACAGAGGTCTTTATAAATAAATATGTGTTATTCAGTATTATTATGGAAGGGATATAGATTATCTTATGCACAATTTAGGTGACCCTAACCCTAACCTTTTTGAAACATGCCAAAGATGATAAAATGCAACATTCGGCACATGTAAATAAACTGAAATAATTTTTTGACAAGTTTGAATAAACAATTGAGAGTGTTCTCTGTGTGCACATGAATGTTTTTACTAAGTTACATCTCAGAGACTTCTATAGTTTCTCTTAAATCTTCTTCAAAAACTAGTTTTTAAAAATGAGTAACTTTTAAAATATCTACGCTATTGTTATAAATTTTGTATCCTCGGTCTTAGAATCACAAGTTCTATCCAAATAATAAAAAGAAAAAAAAATAAACTGCGTGACCATTTGGAAAAAAAATGGTTTTGGGTCCCTGTATATATACATATATGTGTGTGTGTTTTGGATGTCTAATCTTCATTCCATTCTGACTATTCATTCTTTCAGAAGAAGTTTATTGTAACCTAGAAAAGGTTTCTCCTGGAGTGAGAGAAATCAAATGTAAACATTACGTCCTTGCCAGAAGGTTCAAATACCTAATCTAATTTTCTTACTTAGGACGTACATCCTCCAGCGCAGCTCGGCGCATTGGGCAATGTCTGAAGTCTCTGCCCACCTTGTTTCACTGCTCCGAGGTCTTCCATGAAAGGGTGGTGCCAAGTTATACTATGATTTATTTGTTTTCCATTTCCTCGTAATGGCCTCCATGTCATCGCAGCTCTTGGTATGCGCAGTTCATTTAGTCCCGCAAACCTCATGCGTTCTTTGCTCTATTACAACACTACTAAGTGGTCGACTTCCAGTTCGGCATAGGATTTCCTTGATTTAGACATCTATAACTGTAAAATGTTTGTAAAATGTTTTACATGTTTCGGAAATTCCTTCAGAGTTGAAGATAGTTATTTCCTAGTCCAAACCTCCCGCAGGACGACGGGGGATGGGAGCGGGCAGGGTTTGAACCCAGGACCATCGGTAAATCGATACGACAGTCCAGCGTGCAAACCGCTCGACCAGGCAGCCATCCAACTGACTCCTGAAATCTCTCTGAGCCATCTTTGTTTAGCGACATTTAGTCTTTTTCAATTTCGGCAGATGACTATTCAATGCACTTTATTAATGGAGAAATGTTTAACCTATCTTGGCTACAATCTTGGAATTTGACGATTGTAGTTTGATTTTATATCAAAAAAGGAAGTTTTATCGTCAAAGATATCTTTTGGAGTTTTTTTTTCTACAAAAAAAGCTTTGGAATTTTTTTAAACAATCTCAAAACCCCCTTAGTTACTCTCATAGAATTTGGCGACTAGCTTGCTTTATACTGACGAGGGTTTTTTCTACCTCAGAACTATATCTCTCATGTGAGAGATACACACTTTGCCCAACACCTTGTCCGAAGGATCCTCACCAGTTAGATGGTCAAGTAATTATACTATCATCGTTTTGTGGGGACTTTTTATTGTCAACATGTAGGGAAAATATGTTCACGATGGCCTTTAAACTGACAAGAAGAAGTTTGTTTATTGTGTGCCAGTGTGAGTGATCACATGCGATCATGCTTAAATGACCATTTTGCATTGGAAGGATAAAGGAATGTGGCTGGACATATATAAGTTTTCTTGCATTGTAATCTTTTTATATATTATTTCTACAGATTAATTTCTTTTTATAAATATGCATCAAATTATAATGAATAGTTTAAATAATATTAACAATTCTATTGTATAATACATTTTATTTTTCTCTCTAACATTCATTATGCAACATTACGAAAAAAATATATATGCATAAGATTATTTCAAATGTATAAATACATTATGTGATGGTAGGCTTTGAATTAAGTAAATTATTGGTAAGAATCTAAGCTAGTGAATTTAATTGAAATAAAACAGGTTGAGTTCTGTGGAATATATTTTTTCTCCCTTTTCTTGTCATTCTTAGTATGGATTCACGTAATCTGAAAAAATGGTTACAATAATAAATAAACCATTTAAAAAGTAAATAGAACATCAAAATCATAATTTTGTATACATAATCAATAAAACATTAATATTTGTTCAATTATTATTTTAAGATTAGCTCAAATTGTTAAAACACCTAGAGTTAACAACGTATTTTTTTACGTACAGACCTGAACATTATTCCTAGACTATCTGACCAAAGTGTCATTTAAAAAAAATCTAATAAAAGAACTAATCAACACAAATAAATTTGCTACACTACAATTTCAAATAAATGAAACATTGCTTCAGTTCAAAAATGATATAGGAAAGGTTCTCTGTACTAATTATTACTGATCCGTTACGAATTATCTGTTGTTTTTTTTTATAGTTATAAATAGCGCGAAATTTCCCAACAAAATACGCAAGACAAAATAGCACGTACGTCTATATGATGTGTATACAAGTACAAGTAAGTGAACGTCCTGGACAGCATTTTTGTTGAGATGTCTAAATCTTCTTGAATTTTAATAGATCTAGAAGTATGCCGTATTTGAAGAGAAAGAGAGTACATATTATTTTATCTCATTCCCTTAGGATTAGTTCAGCTGGCAATCACCTATCTCGCCAAATGTTTGTTTAATCTCATTTCTTCCACCTGCAGATGTAAATACAGTGAAGATCTAGATGGCCCTTGGCCGGATGTTGTACGGAATTAGTATGACTATTGGGTGGACAACTATAATGGTCGCCAGATACGAAACCGCAGAGTGACTCCAAGATTTCTGATAGCATTATGGAATGTTAGAGAACGAGTACAGACAATCTACCAAGCACAAACAATTCAGTGGAGAGATGACATCATGCATTTCAGCTGCTTATTGGCGGTATTCACCTAAATGTATACAAGGTAATCCCTCACTTCCTCAGAGAGCAGGGGAACACTGAGAACAAGATTCTAACGTTAAAGGTAATATGTATATATATATATATATATACACGAAGGTCATCGCCTTAAAGTGTACAAGGTAATCATCTCTCACTTCCTCAGAGAACTGGAGAACAAAGAGAACAAAATTCTGAGCTACAATGCTGGAGGACGAAGTAAAGGCGTAAATAAGACAAAGTATTTCCAACTTGATACAAGTCTTGCAGCTATATTGCCAATAAACGGAAACAAGCTAGTTATGTAATTTCTACGTGATATTACTACAATTTTAACTTTTATGAATGTATTTGTATATATATATACATATATATATATCAGTGGCGTAGCTAGAGTATATGATGCCTGGTGCGGTACCTCATCTTGGTGCCCCCCCCCAAAAAAAAAAAAAAAAAAAACACTAAATAATAACATTGCGAAACCTTACTTTTTTGTTCAAAATAATATGTATTCATTAATCAAATATTGTTACCGCGATAGTCAAAAATATGCGAATCACAATGACGATATTCGGGATTGAATCATCTAGCTGATATTTTTTTTTAATTCTAGACCTCAAGGGTCCTTGTTTTTGAAGTTCAGAGGCTTCTGACGAAACTGTGACAAACCGTTGAAGCCTCTTTCGTTCCAGCAGAAATTAGTTTTTATCAATGTCGCTAAGAGTACTATCGAGATTGATTTCGAGCTGAGAGTTTAATAGCTGGGAAGGCGACAAAAATTCATATCTATCTGCTACATCATGAAGTTGCTCGAATCGGGGGATTATTTGTTGAACAATCCTGTCAAATGTAGAATAATTTCCCTTCGTAGCTCTTCTTTGTGTCGTACAGAGTCGTCACTTTTCACACCAGGCATCTTTTTCTTATGGCCATACGTTTTTGAGGTTCTGTACTGATTCTCAGATCTGAGCACACGTTTTCGGCAAAGGTAATGCTAGCTTCAGCGATGTCCTCTCGATTACTACTTAAAAATGTCTCTCTTTTTAGTTTGAGTGAGCAGTCTGGAATAGACAATACTTGTTTTTGAAGGAAGACTTTCTTATCATTACTTTCAGTTAATACAGGAGCCCAAAATCCACGATAGGTGAGAAAATTAAAAGACTGAATAGCAACAAATAATTCACCTGCTTCAGATCTAGTCGATGAATTTTCATCTCTGCTAGTTAATGTCTCCAGTTTCTATAATTTTAGAATATGTATCCCTAACCATCTTGACGGCTTCTCCTCTGGCACTCCAGCGGGTCTCAACTAAACGTTTAAGGCTAGTTCCGGTTATTTTGATAAGGATATCCCAGCCGTGTGTTGAAGTTAAGAAAAAAAAAAGCATGTAAACGGTGCAGTGTACCAAAAAAATGTTACCGAATTGACTTCAGCTTCAACAGCTCGAATTCCTGCTAAATTAAGAGAATAGTTTGAGCAGGCAATGAATAGTACTTTGGGATTGACTTCTAGAATACATTTTTTGGACACCTTAGTTTTGACCTTTCATGACCGCAGCATTGTCATAGCCTTGACCCCTGCAGTCCATTATGTCTAAGCCATCCGAACGAAGTTTCTATAAAATCATCTCAGCGATTCCAGCAGCATGCTTGTCCTTTGTGTCGATGAAGTCAATAAAAGACTCACGAACCTGCACCCCGTCATTATCCATGACAACGTACCGTAAAAGTTGGGAAGTTTGATCCAGCTTTGAGATGTCATGTGTACTGTCAAAAATAATAGAGAAATATTTGGCTTGTTTTACTTGCTGTATGATTTGTTTTTTAACGTGATACCCAAATATTGTAATAAATTCATTTTGTATTTGTGAAGACATGTATGTATTCGGTCTGGAACAAAGCATAGTTCGAAGCACATGCTCCCTCACGACTGGATCGTACTTTGAAAGTAATTTTACTAACTCCAAGAAATTACCTTGATTTTGCCCTTCCAACACTTCTTCAGCTCCCTTGCGATGCCAGGGAACTGCCAGATTTCGCTTTGAGAAAAAAGAATGATGTCCAAGATTCTCTTCAGGTAGTCTCTCCAGGTTTTCGTCTCTTGTATAATCAAATCTTGGGCCTTGTTGTCAATACTGTTCCCTACTCTCAGGCTAACTCCGTTTCCTCCAAGCAAGCGATGACTGAATGTGAGCTCTGCTGGTCTCATGTTTTTCTATTTTTGTGGATAACCTATACCACTCATTGAATTCATCTTTGGATATAAATGAAGATTTGGTATGTGATCTTGTTGAGAAAAGTATGTAGGGGAAGCAAAATAAGGATCTTTGTTTTGGCGAATAACACATCCACTTTCTAAGAACTTTCTCACCGTTTGACATTTGCCGGAAAAACCAAGCATTTAAAAGATTTCTAGCCTTTCCTTTTGCTGATTCTTGATGTCTATATACCTCTCTAAATTGACTGTTCATACGCTGAACTGTTTCAGATCCTTGAGTGACAAGGTGTATGAGAATATTATCTGTGATGACATCAGGCCAACCTCCAATGCCGTTCAGTCTAGAGTTTATTATCCTGTTTTCTGTATTGTTTTCTGGATTCAACGTTAACCGTCAAGGAGTTGAAACAAAATGGTGACATGACTAGTTTATAAATCCTTAGCTCATGTTTAAAATACAGTAGTTTATGTTTGCTCGTGTCCATTCACTTTGTCGTTTTTACTGAAAAGCTCAGGGAAATAGGAAATTAATACACACTGGGTGGATTTTGGGGCCCCTCTCCAATTGGTGCCCTGTGCGGCCCGCACCACCCGCACATAGGTAGCTACGCCACTGATATATATATATATATATCAAGATTCTTTGCTTTGTGTTCAAAGTACAATTTTGAAATGTGAATAAATGACTTTTTTAAAATTATTTATTTTAGCTAATTATAATTTGTGCGTACTCTTGGCATATTTCTGTTTTAAGATATTTAAAGTGTTTATTGTAAAATGATTGAAAAATAATGAAAATATTAAGATAAAAAAAAATATTGGCTCTATTCATATTTTACGATATCTAAAATATTTCTTTCAAAATGACTGAAATATATTTTGTTTTGCACTTTTTTTGTACGCGCCTTTTCTTCAGCGCTAATTAGTCCGCACTATTTTGACGGGATGTTATTGCAATGTTAAGTAAGTTCTTTCCATAGACATAAATAAATATAGACTGGAAACATGAAGTAAATTTATGTAACTTGAAAAAATGTATATCCATTGTATTCGGATTTCCGAAATCTGTCAATTTGCACGATCTTTAGTCTTAAAGATTAAACAAAACTACACTTCCTCCTTATTTACGCAGCATGGTGTGAAAGAAAAATTGTGTATCCAAATCCGCACTATTTTCATTCACAAAATGGCATAGATAGCATAAATAAATATACACTGGAAAAAAGAAATAAAGGATTCAGTCCTTAACTTTGAATTAGTGAAACTAGGGATTTTTTCAGCAGAATGTTCAAATAAGCTAAAATTTAAAAAAAAAAACAGTTTCAGAACAAAAAATAAACATTATGATTAATTGACATTACAGTCACGCTAAGAGATTAAAAAAAACACAATAGTGAAAATATTGCAATACTTATATAGGTTATGGCTGAAATAGATATGAATACTTAACTTTTATACTGCTCATGCTGTATAGTACCATAGTACACTAATTTGCAAATCACAAATGTTCCCTTCATAAAAATATCTTATTGGCCAGTCTATACTTATTTATGTCTATGGTTCTTTCATACAAACTCTTACATTTACCAACAAATGTTTCCTTTGTTTTTGTAAGTGGAACATAATTGAAAACAACAATTAATAATTAGTTTTTCCATTTTTTCGAACTGCAGTTTTGCAATATGTACATGAGAAACCTAATTAAAAGATTGTTTTACGGAAATGTTTTTTCTTGAGACTTTGAATAAGAGATTTTTTACAAAACAATTAGATTAACTAGATAATCATTATAAGACATGTGTTAAGCCAGGTTCACATCTAGATTCACAATCTACTTTTAAATATTCTTTGGTCTGCTGGACCGTTGAGGAAACCTTCTTTGTCCATTCTTTTCTGTCATTTGGCTTTGATATAATTTCATTATGATATTCTTTCTGAAAATATTGAAGCCTATTCTGTTTTTTGTTTACTTGACTGGTTAGACAAATTCGTGGGCCGCATTTAAGTTTGTGTTTCCACACAAACTGTCTTTGTAACCTTGGTATTTATGACTTTACTTTGAAGTAAATAAAATTTTTAATAAAGATAATTTCGAATCCATTTTAACAATATATTGTTAGTGACTTAATAATTATATGTATTGATCTTTATCTTAAATGTTTATATATTTGAACAGTTTAATTTGATGTTAAAATTTATAATATGTGATTGTTTTTTTTTTAAATAATATTAAAATATAAAATTATATTTAAAAAATTAGTTACAAAAATAACTTACACAAAAAAAACTCTAAATTTTAATTCACAGAACTTTGAAATATATCCTCATTGAGTTCAGACTCTCCTGTAATTAGAAACATGCTGAGAGCTAAGAATGATTAACAGAAACTTTTTAAATACATTAAAATGTTCAACATACGATAATTTTATTAATAGCTGTTTAATTGTATATAGAATTTCCAAAGATAACTAATAATTTAGGCAGTCAATTTGACCCGCGGCGTAATGTATGGCTTTATTTAGGGTTAGGGTTAGGGTTAGCGCGTTGACAGGGCTGGAAGGGGCGACGTAGAGAATTACATACACAAAATAGAAGATCAATTATTATCCCCTCCCTCTTTTTTTTTCTAAGCCCGCTTTCTGTCGCCGAGAAAGTTACTTTGGGTAACTCTAGTCTGACTTGCAAAAATAAAAGACATGACTTTTCATCGAGGGTATTTAGAGAGTCGCGTACGTGCCTAATCCGCATGGTTTGTCTACGTAGAGAATTATATACACGTAGATGAATGTACAAAATAACTTTGTTTGGTAATCTATATATATATTCCTCTAAGTCTGAGGTCAAACAACAACATGCAAGCAAGCAACAACAAGCAAGCAAATAGGGAAGATCTCATGGCGTACGCACCACGGTGTGAATGGACCCAATCCGCACTATTTCATTCACAAAATAGCATAGACATAAATAAATATAGACCGGAAAAAGGAAGTAACTTCCTGTAACTTGAAAACACATGTATATATATCTACTATTGAATTATGATTTCTAAATTATGAAAAAAAAATAAAAATTGCATGATCCTCAGTCTTAGAGATTAAACACAATTTATAGACATAAAATAATGTACACACAATTGTAATGCACAAATTTTTGTTTCATAAAACTGTCTTATGAATTTGTGTAGCGAATGGAAGGGAGGTTAAAAAAGTGGAAGCCGGAAGAGATTATATACACAGATAGATACTACTCCCAGGTTTGACTTTAGCGCGGGAAATCTGTTATATCATGTTATAAAATGGTTCAATTTAATAATTTATACA
The DNA here is from genome assembly GCA_021533235.1 of Biomphalaria straminea. Classification (NCBI taxonomy): domain Eukaryota; kingdom Metazoa; phylum Mollusca; class Gastropoda; family Planorbidae; genus Biomphalaria; species Biomphalaria straminea. The sequence goes on from JADKLZ010084329.1 coordinate 7,840,688, forward strand.
CCTAAAAATTAGTACGGGTCCAAAGAAAGTCGGGACCCACTGTGGTCGCATATGTTGCTGTATTTTTTTATTCATAAATTCACTTATAATAACAAGTAAATGGGAAGATCCCATGGCTCGATTATAGAACTTCTCTTCGCAGAGATAGTTTTATGCTTTAGCACATGAACGTACTAATTGTAGTCCATTTAATCAAATTAACATTCAAATTTGTTTTTCTAAAGCATTGTTACATGAGTGCAGCTATATTCTTAAAATTGCGTAAATTAAGGTCAATTAGCCATTTTCATAGTATTTTTCATTCATGAATTCACGCATTCACTTTACTTATATCAAGCAATTGGGAAGATCCCATGGCGCAGCATGTTGTGAATGGGAAATAATATATCCAAATCGGCACTATTTTCATTCACAAAATAGCATAGCATTTTTTTTTTTTACTTTAAAAAGATTTTAATAATGTCCGGAAATTTCCAGGACTTTTTCGACCGGCGGCATAGCATTTAATACCATTTCAGGAGATTTCCAATGGGGCTCCTGGTAAATCAAGAGGCCGCGGGAAATCTGTTATGCTTTATAAAATGGTTCAATTTAATAATTTATACCCCTAAAATTTAGCACAGGTTTAAAGAAAGTGCGATACCCACTGTGGTCGCATATGTTGCAGTGCCTAAGGCCTGCCTTGGTAAATAGCGGCGTATGATATGCCATTTTCATAGTATTTTACATTCATGAATTCACGCATTCACTTTACTTATATCAAGCAATTGGGAAGATCCCATGGCGCAGCATGTTGTGAATGGGAAATAATATATCCAAATCCGCACCATTTTCATTCACAAAATAGCATAGACATAAATAAATATAGACTGGAAAAAGAATTAACTTCATGTAACTTGATTTAACAATTTATACACTTAAAAAATTAGCACGGGTCCAATGAAAGTGCGGGACCCATTGGGGTCGCATATGTTGTAGTGCCTAAGGCCTGCCCTGGAAAATAGCGGCGTATGCTATGCCGCCGGTCGACTAGTTGTAATAAATTTACAAAACAATTTTGAACAGTAAAATCATTATATAAAGAGTTCTTAAAATTAGACATTTAGCGCGCGTCAAAACAGTCCCTAATATTACGATAAATTCACGTAATAAAGACATACTGACACTATCGCACCTCGACTGCTACTCACACTTCAGTATTAGCCATTGCAACGTTGCTTAATTTGACTAAATTTGACCTGCCTTTTTAAATAGGATAAATAATGAGCAGTATATATCCAGGGAATGCGTTTCTTGCTGTGAAGAAAACAAGAAGACGATTGGCTTCGGGGGAACCCCTCTAAGGGAGTTTTCATAACTCACCAGACCCCCTATCTGATACACAAAAGGCAATAAAAGCGTTTATATATAGGGTTAGAGTTTACTGTGTGTTAGGGTTTAAGTCTGGAAAAAAATCGTTCTGGAATCGCAAGTGTCTAAGCTGTACACATGTCTGGTTTATACCAGGTTCCTAAATTCCTAAAAGCTCCTTGAATATAGCAGAAATATAGCGAGCTCATTTTGCGAGATAATGTGATCGTATTTCAAACCATTATAACGCAGTCTTTAGAGACATGTAGGAAACATGTTGACCTCGATAATATGAGCACTCAGGTCATGCTTGTGATTCATAGTTTTTTACTTTCAATTTAAAAGGCTATCTTATAACAACCTCCTACACACAAACACATTTCTCTGGGCTGAGAGTTATAGGTTCACTGTTCTAACTTTCCCGATCACCACCACCAAAAAAAAGAAGAGATTTCTCATACAATCATTCAATAAATACGGGTAGTTGGAATCAAACCCAATAGAGGCTTTAAAAATAAAAGACCTAAAACAAGCGTGCGAAACTACACATTTACAGTAGGGGAGAAGGAGAGCGATTCAGGCTGTTGACTTCAAAACTGTTTTTGTTTTGGATTGTTTTACTTTGTTAGATGATTTTGGAATGGAATGCAACTCATAATAAAGTAGTGTGGTTTTGTTCCTAGTCCAGGATAGTTGGACTTTTGGTTATAGACAGTGTTAAGATGTAGACTCTAATTATTTCCTATATCCTATACTCTTAAGCGAGCAATTCTTGTATATATATTTCTTCTATTTCGAAAACGGCTCTAACGATTTTCTTTAAAATTTCAACGTATCTGCATATTATTGAGAAAAAAATTTTCAGCTCATTGGGCACATCGGGAAAACTCGAGTTCGACCATTATTTCGATATGAAAATGTCTCAATCTTAGAATAATTTATGAATGAAATGGAAAATTTATGAATGAAAGTTTTCCGTGACGTAAACGGGAAAAACTCTGCTTACGTCACTAGGCTTACCCTAGAACACTAAAATATTTCTTTGCAAACATTTAGAGATATGAATGAAGGTATGTGTAAAACTAAAAGCAGACCATTAATTTTGGTTAGAATAATTTATGAATGAAAGTTTTCCATGACGTAAACGGAAAAAACGCTGCTTACGTCACTAGGCTTACCGTAGAACACTAAAATATTTCTTTCCAAACAAGAACGCGTTTAGAGATACGAATGAAGGGATGTGTAAAACTAAAAGCAGACCACGGGCTGTAGCACCACTGGGATGGATGGATGGCAAAAGCCGGCATGAACTTCTTATTGTCCGACAGTCAGGCTGGGCAGGACATTTAATTAACCGAGCAAGGCTCGGCCACCTGATATTAGTCGTTATTCAGTCAATGGAATATTGAGCTGTTATATTTTAATTGATACTGGATATTTCCTTTGTCACCACTGAGCCTGTAATATAGTACAGGAAATGTAATAAATATGTTATATGTTCGTGAATGGGCATTCTGAATCTTTATCCTGTCGTTATATGTGTCGTTACGGTATTGCCACTAGCGGATCCAGAACTTTGGAGTGGGGGGCGATTTTTTTCCAAACCCTAACCCTAACGCCCAGTAAACCCTAACCCTATGCATAAACGTGCGTACA
>JADKLZ010084329.1:7844311-7868417 GCA_021533235.1 Biomphalaria straminea
TCGAATATTTTCTGATATTCGATTCGATATTCGATTCGAAAAAAATTTCCTGATTCGCAGGTCCCTAATATATATATACAGTGCTTTTTGACCTCCGTGGAAAAAAAAACAGCCATGAGGCAAGCTGGTGGTCTGAGAGGGAGGGCTGTAAATGTCTCCAGTGGGATTCGGGGCAAAGCCCCGACCCTAGAAACGTTTTCTTTCATTTTTAACTGTAGAAACGCATTCTCCTGACATCTAAAGCTGATTATTCATTAGTGGGGTTCGGGGCGAAGCCCTGACGCCAAAAGCGTTTTCTTGCATTCGCCACTGCAGTCACACATTCTCCTGAAATCTAGGCCTACAACTCCTTATTTATCAATGGGGTTCGGGGCGAAGCCCCGACGCCAAAAGCGTTTTATTGCATTCGTCACTGCAGAAACGCATTATCCTGACTGTCACATATGCCATTCTGGGTTTGTCTATGTTATTTTTATTTACTAGGGAAACTTGGAAAAACCTAGAATCTGGGTTCTTCTCCAAACTGGAAATACCAGAGAGTTATTTATAGCTTTTCTTTGTCTTTCTAGAATTTGAAATCTATTGGTTGATTTAAAAATAATTAGACATTTTTCTAAAAAACTAGCGCCAGGAGATTGGCGGGGTTAGAAACAACGCCAGTCGATAAAAGAATTTCTTATGAGCAAGTCATGTTTTATTAGAGCTCTGTTTATAAGCCTTTGTGATTTTATTTGATATTGTTTGATCTGCATTGTACATAAGTTGTACTTAAGTTAAATTTGAATTAAAGTTCCAAGTTATTTTATTTTCACGGAGAAGTTATTGACTTGATTCCTAGATCGTAATAATTCAATATTGTATGAGTTCAAGACATAGTCCCCGGCAACACAAGATCATTCTTCTACTCAGGCAGCAGCTTCCTATAGCACTTCAAGTTAAAGTTGATTACATCATTCATCAATCAATCTGAAGTAGAGGAAAAGGACATCGTGACACTGACATATACAGCTCATTAATCATCAGTAGATTTCGGGGCGAAGCCCCGACGCCAAAAGCGTTTTCTTGCATACTTCGATGCAGTAACGCATTCTCCTGACATCTAGAGGTCATTTTTTACCAATGGGGTTCGGGGCGAAGCCTTGACGCCAAAAAACGTTTTCTTGCATTCTCCACCGAAGAAACGCTTTCTCCTGACCTAAAGGTAATCTATTAAAAAAGGACCCTTTGAATTATGTTGAAAAATATTCTAATAGCCTAATATCCATCCATAAAAATATCCATCGCCCCCTCCCGACCCCACCATATCGGCCAATATACTAGAGGGGGGGGCGAAATATAAATAATTAGTATATATTATTAACACAAGTAATAAGTTCGTATACCAATTGTGTGAATTCTAAACTAAATTTTGTCCGCCCCCCCACCCGAAAATTGGACCGCCCCCCCACTCAAAACCTTATGGGGGGCGGAATTGATGCCACCGACCCCACCATATCGGCCAACATACTAGAGGGGGAGGCGAAATATAAATAATTAGTATATATTATAAACACAAGTAATAAGTTCGTATACCAATTGTGTGAATTCTAAGCTAAAATTCGTCCGCCCCCCCCCCAAAATTGGACCCCCCCCCCACCCCAAAGCTTATGGGGGGGGGGGGGGGGGCAAAATTGATGCCACCAACCCCACCATATCGGCCAACATACTAGAGGGGGAGCGAATAATCTAAAAATATAGAGAAATATAAAATAATTAGTATAAATTATTAACATAAGTAATACATTCATGTACCAATTGTGTGAATTCTATACTAAAATTCGTCCGCCCCCCCCCCTTCGGGGGGGGGGGTCGGCCGAGTGGGGGGGGCGATCGCCCCTATCGCCCCCCCTGGATCCGCCAGTGGGTATTGCCCAGGACTTGGGTACATTTAGTAATCAGCATTGAAGTACACATGCGTATATAAGAGAAGAAAAGAGCTTTGACAAAATAAGTTTATCTACTCTTGTTCGATACTAAACAAAAAATAATTATAAATTACGTATCTTATTAATTGATTCTTGTTTTGTTAGGTAAAAAAAAAATGATTACAAATTTGTTAGTGATCCGAGATCTGGTGTTAGATAAATACCGTGTACACACATTTTACCAAAGAGAGAGAGAGATAGAGATAGAAAGAAAGAAAGATATATATATATATAGAGCGACAGACAGACAGACTGAGTTGATGTCAGCTTTGTAAAAACTTGAAGTATATTATTGTACCAGTGACGTAGATAGGATTGGAGAAAGGGGAGTCCAAATATGAAAGTTTTATGAGTCCTCACTTGAGTGGTCCCCCAAAATAAGTGTCCAAAATTTGCTTTTACATTGACTATCACGCCATTATCTTATCATGATGTCAAATGTTAAAACGCAGGGACACTAAATAGGTCAAGCTCCCAGTTCCAAATCCCTACCTACGCCATTGTATTGTATCTTTTAATTTCTCGACTTAAAAATAAAGAATTCTGAGTCGAAATTGCGAATAAAATAAATCGTTTTTGGTAAACTTAGTTGCTATGTTTTAATTACGAAAATATCTTAGTTGTAGTCGACCAAAGGTAGGTAATGAAAGGTAACCTTTTCGTATTTTGTCGTCCATCGCCTGTGGGAGGTTTAGTGAAAAGTGAATGAGGGAGCTTTTAGAAAGAGATATAGGATTCGATAGTGACTTTAAAATTATACCATAGTAGAGTTGTAGCTGTTGCTTTTGAAACATTTTGTAGAGCAAGAACAATGAAACCATTAGAAGCAGAATGCCAATGATGAGAAGATAAATCCATGTGTCAGGACTTTTATCTGAAACATGAAGTAAAAAAAATATATACTTCTAAATAAACATTCACTTTACGCAAAGATAATTGGACAGATAGTTTAATCACGTAGGTGCCAACTTAAAGCTACACGAGTTGCATTAAGAGGAATAAAAAAAAATGTATTAGGACGAAATCAGACCGAGTACATAATATATAGCTCAACGAAAGTAAATCTGACTTTTTAGATCTCATCGTATTTTGTCTAAGAAATAAACTTTCTGGGGAGGGGACGATGAATTACTGGTGTTTGTGTGTGTGGGTGGGCGACGAATTTCTGGGTGAAATTTGTTTTATGAGTTGTGTCTTTCTTTGAGAAATGATGATTATTACCTCCTATCCCAAACTTTGTATCTACACGTTGTCAGGAAACGGCAGCCGTCAGATTTCAATCATTGGACCTTAAATTTATTTGGCAAAGAATATCCTGGTAGTATTTTACCCGCCCCTGACAGTAAGGTGATGCCACGATACGTGGAGTATTTTTATTTGTTGCTTTTTTGTATGATATGAGCATCTAAAGTTCTTGGGGAAATTGAATTTGTTCCACCACCCATCTTTAAAACATTCTGCATAAAACAATGGGCTTTGTCTCTGCACATAAATATTATATATTTTTCATACGCCAACAGCCAATAGACTTATATATACTATATCTAAATTGGAGATGGGGACTTTTTTAACACTACAAAAAATGTGAAAATGTTTTAGAAAGTTGGATCAAGGCGTTGTTTTGTAAAGTAGTTAAAAAAGCAAAGTTCTTGTTTATTTTTTTAACCCTAACCTATGTAACATATAATTAAATTTTTACATATAGATCTAGGTAATCAATCTATTTAAATGTACAGAAGATGATTTAATTCAACATGAATTATTTCCATCTAGGATTTTTGGTTTTGGTTTTGGTTTTAGTTTTTAGGCACATCGGCACAGTGTAGGCCATGTCGTGCCTGCAGCCCCTTAAGGATTTTTGATACATTACTTTAATGGAAACAAACATGAAATGACTTTGTTTCGTATATTTGCGTGAATATCCGAGAAATGATTTTGCATTATTTCTAAACTTTGAAAACTAAAGATTAGTACTTTTCTAAGACAGAAAACATTGATTTGGGCGACTCCCCGTAGAGCCTGGATAAAGAGTTTACGTACATAAAATCTATAATATTAGGTGGCCGAGCCTTGCTCGGTTAAATAAATGCCCTGCCCAGCCAGACTGTCAGACAAAATATATAAGTCTGTGGATTAGCCCATAGCCTGGGACACCGATTCAAGGGTTGATCGGGATCTCCTAGATCAGTGTTTCTCAACCTTTTTTGTCTGCCGGCACAGTAAAAAAATACAACAAAAATTTGCGCACACCATGAAGAGCAACAGTTGTTTTAAAATAAAAAGAAAAAAAAATTACCATTTTTTAATCATTACTTTTAATGTGAAGGTAGTGCCTGTTTTTGAGAGCAAATGAGATCTATCCGAGGCTCCAAAGTCGACAAACAAACTCGCATTTCATCATCTATTGAAAGAAGTCTCTCTCTTTTCTTAGACTTGATTTCAGTCAGTGCTGAAAATCCAAATTCACAAAACCATGAAGATGAAAATGCAAGATTTATTTTCATTGCATTTAAACTGATTGCTGGATATGTTTTGTTGATTGAAATCCAAAAATTATCCAGGCTTTTCTCGGCAAAACTTGACTTAAGAACTACATCGTTTTTTAAATCAATGAGCTGTTCTCATTCTTCAGTTGTAAGATTTGTAGCTTCATAGTTTCCAAATGGATAGCTGATCCATCCATATTCATTACTTCCAATTGTTGGAAAGTAATGCTGCAATGCTGACTGTATGTGTGTCAAAGTGTCAAGAATTTCGGGGGTAATTTCTTTGTTTGAAGCACAATCATTGTAAGAAGGAAAGCAGTCGAAGACTCCTTTCGAGATCTTACTTTGCCACAAAGACAATTTTTCACCAAATGACTTTAGTTTTGAGGATGCAGTGATGATTGTTTCCGATGGTCCTTGAAGACTTAAGTTCAATGAATTTAATTTGTCAAATAAATCAGAGAGAAATGTGACCTTAATCCACCAGATTTCGTCATGAATAGAAAATCCAAAGTCTTTTTTTTTTCAGCCTCCAAGAATGAAATCAGCTCAGCCTTGAGTTGGACGACACGCTTTAATACTTTTCCCCTGGAGAGCCAATGAACGTTGGTATGATACAGGAGGCATTTGTAGTCTGAATCCATTGCTGCACAGAGCTGAGAGAAAAGTCGGGATGCAAGCGGTCGAGATTTGATGAAGTTTACAACTTCAATCACTTGCTCCAGAACAGACATCAAACCTTTTGGCAAAGATTTGAAGGCAAGAGCTTCTCTGTGGATCATGCAGTGAACAACTAATACATTTGGATTTTCTTGACGAACAAGAGTGACGAATTCTTTTCTGTTTCCCTGCATGGAAGGACAGCTGACACAGTTTTTCCACTGTAGTTTGAAGAACAAAATCTTTCGTTTACCACATTGAAGATATCTTCGCCTTTGGTCGTAGTTGCTAAGTGTGACAAGTACATAAACTAACAGGCACAGCGTTATAAATGCAGGCTACAAATACTTTTTATGTAAAATATATGTGCAGTTTAATAATACGAATGAAAATAAGTAAAAGGTAAAATGCTGTACAGTGTTAGGGCGGGTCCTAATTATTTACATAAATGGGTGACTATCATCATAAGATATGAGAACCAAGTGGTCTAAGTGTCATTAGGCTGGTTGCTTAGCTTTAAGTCCTATGCTGCTCTGACGAGACTGGTATGGCTGATGCTGAGTTGTCTGTGGGTGGGCTGGCGTGATCGATCCTAGCGCACGGGACAGTCCAACTATACGTAGCTGCAGGGACGGGTCTTCTGGCAAGCGGTTGTTGGTCGGACTCTTCTGAGTAGTAAGTAAGGCTGATATCTTCAGATCTGGTTTCAGCAGACTGGTAACAGCGTTACGAAGTTAGGGCTTCTAGTAGAAGTAGCTTGTAATAAAAGCACCAAGTCCAAGTAAGAAAAAGATGAGATGAATATAATATATAGTAAGCGTAAGCTCAACAAGCGTGTTCACTCCAAACAGCTCTCGGAAAGAATGAGGCAATTTGATAAATCTCGTCCGTATACAGATAGATAAGAGGTGGGGCGAAAGGGGAAAGATATACTTTCAAATATGACAGACTGACTGGCTTACTTAGACAAAGGATTTCCGCCCGACCTTGCCGCGTGTTTCCCTTGAATAGATAAACACTTAAAAAGAGCAAAGGTGGTCAACCTCGGGAGGGGCACGACCTGTGGTGGCGCGAGTCATCTCTTTGAACAAAGATAAAGCCGAAGATATCGTAAACCAAGGAATAATTCACACAGGATGGGCCCAACGTGGAGATATGATAGTCGGGCTAAACATAGTTGAATGTTTGAACTATCCCCGGTCAAGGGCAGATTAGCGACAAGTGGTCTTTGTTGATAGCTTGACTAGACTAGTGATAGCCTAAGAAAGCCCAAGATGACGTCGAAGTCTGGCGAGAGGTATGGGGGGGGGAGGTGGTAATAGTGCCTTTTTGTTGTATGTGTGCCGAATTTACGTGAATAGAATGGAACACTAAAATAAATTAATTAAATCCCTTTTACCGAGTGATACCATAAGTGGGCGAAATTAATTTTTGTCACACTAAGTCCTTGCAAAATAAGAATTCGTTGACACATTTTTCATCCTTTATGAACCGAATAAAAGCTAGCAGCTGGGCTTTGCCGCTAACACATCAGTGGATTCATCAACTTGAAGAGACCACAGAAGCGACAGTTCATCGTGAGTCACGTTGAAGTGTTCGCAGATTTGATCTTGTAAATCTGACGATGTCTTTTATTCTGCGTGAGATAGTATCATTTGACAAAGCAACTTGTTTAACTTTTTCAGCGGCATCAGGTCCTAGGATTGTTTCAACAACTATTGCTAAAGCTGGTACAATGACAGATTCAGCCTCTGTGTGTGCTTTCTTGCTTTTTGCTAATAACTGAGCAACCTTATAACTTGCAATCAATCCCTTTTCTGGCAGCTTTAGGTTATTTGTAAGTTTCCTAGCTTGTTTATTTTGTTGAGCCCTGATGTTTTCGAAGTTTTCCTTCGGTTGGGCTTTTACAGCTGGATGATTTGTTTCCAAGTGTCTCTTCAATTTGCTTGGAACAAGCGCCTCATTTGATAGAGTTGCATTGCAGATCAGACAGATTGGCAATGGAGAATCTTCCCGAAGATATGAAACCATATCCGATGTAATCTTCTTTGTACTTGTTTGGTTCCTTGCTTTTCATTTAACGCTTTCGCAGTTTCATTCTTAATAACGCATTTCTCCATGGATATAAAATAAAAATAATGTTTAGTGATAACTTGTTATTATTAGCATACACCTAATCAATGTACATGACCACATCGCTAATTATTATGTTTGTCAATTCATGAACTGGTGTGCATCTGCTAAGGTGGCCTACATTTGAGTCATTATAATATATATTTAGTGGGAAATTCCATAAACTGAATAGCTAACACCCCTTTCCATCAATATGGAGCGATCCACTACTATTACTGATCTTTGCAAGAGGGTATGTCATCGCGATGTAAAATAAAAATTTAATATTAGGCTGGCCTGTGTAACGCTACACGTGTAGCGTTCTGGAAATTCCCGCGGCACATCTGCAAATCTTCGGCGGCCGCGGCACACAGGTTCAGAAACACTGTCCTAGATCCTGGCTGATTCGCGTGTCTTTCCAATGGACAAAATTGGGCTGACTGGCGCAGCCTTTTCGGGATGTTCCGGCGGTTAATCTGCGCTCATAAGGTAGGCTCTACTCTATCTAGCCTGTCCCCATTCCCCGATGTCGTAGTAGAGGAACTCGTCGACCCAGTGGCAGATCTGATTCTGGGGATGTCAAAAAAACCTTTTGTCAAACCACTAACCATTGTGGGAAAACTCTAGCCTACAGTAGAAGTGATGAGCATAGATACGGACCCTCTTACAGGCCCATTCACACACAAACTCACTCCTAAAAGCCATAGTTAGGACCGCCAACAGTCTTAGCCAGGGGTGGGCAACCTTTTTCAACCGGGGGCCGCATTAATAAAATTTGGCGACTAGGCGGGCCTAATTTTGGCTTTTATGTGTGAGTATATGTATGTATATTCGTGTTTAAAACAAGAGTTAGCTATTTCTTGAACTCATTTTACAATTTTTATTTTATTTAGGCATTGTCCATTAGCATCCATCATTTCACGACGAATGTATAGTATTGCTTCATATTGTAACGAACTTCACTTCTCAGGCATTCTGATCACACTGCTCAACAACAACACAACACATCTAACTCAAGAACTTAACGACAAGAGCTTCATTAACACAGTGGCAGTTTAATAACAAATACACCACAGCCAATACGACACAATTGTCTACACTAATTTCAAATGCTTAATAACACAATGGAACTGCCTAACTAACACTACAAGCATCTAGAGCGTATGAGCTACATTTTCAAAGCCTTCTTATTCTAACACACACACAGTTCTAACTGTCTCTCTCTCTAACTGTACTGGACTACCACTGTCTCTCTAACTGGACTACAATTCTGACTGTCTCTGAACAACACACACAGATCCCACATTCTCGTCCGTCCAAGCTCGGGTCATGCGCAGAGCACAGGTCACACTAGGGACAACAGTTGACCTGTGACCCGCCTTCGTCTGTGCGTGTCAGTGGGTCTCACATGTAAACACATTCAGTCCACCACTGTAGAGTTGTAACAATATGAAGTATTAAACTGTTTACTCGCGTGCATAATGTTCCGGAACCATGGAACTAGCTTACTAGTTGTTGTTTTTCTTGTGACTAGTGTCAAATTACCTTCAATAGGCATCGACCCGTTCTAACACTTGCTAATTTTCAAACAAAATGATAAGCTTGTTCAAAGATAAATGTGGTTCCAAAAATTGTGAAAGTTAAAGTTTTTTAAAGTGTGGATATACAGCTTATGGCACCCATGAAACGTATGCGAAAAAACTGACTGGAACTTTTCTTTCAGGTCATAATTTACTTAGTGGTATGTCATCTGGAGCTGAGTCAGCTTCTGCATTAAATGGTGATCTCAGGCTATTTAATAATAATAATAATAATAATAATAATCTTTATTGTCCGTGAGGAAATTTGTCTTACAATTTGTGCATTACACCAAACAAAACATCAAGCCTAAAAAAAACATTCATGCCTGACTCATTCAAAATTTACATGTGAAAAAATAGTTTATGTTTATATCAAATTATTTCTATTCAATGATTTCACCGCCAGGGGAACAAAAGAGAGCTTGTGTCTGTTAGTCTTTGCTATCGGTGTCTTGTATCTCTTTTGTGATGGTAAAATCACAAAATCCTGACCCAAAGGGTGATTTTTTATTTCCAGAATCTTTTTAGCTTTTTTGTGAATGTTTGTCTCAAACAGCTGCCCGAATGAGGTTTGGTTTTTTCCGATAACTTTACCAGCAGCATTTAGAATTCTTTGGAGTTTCTTTTTATTTCTAATGCTCAGATTGCCATACCAGGCTGTCATATTAAAACTTAAAATATTGCAGATGTGGGCGTGATAAAACAATTTAAAATTGGTTTCAAGTTATTGACGTCTTGAAATTTGCTTTAAAATTCCACAATAAAGAAACCCAAATAAGTCTAGTAGGCTACTTTTCAACTATTTCACTAGAAATAGTTTCACCTTTCAGCTAAGGTTAAATGATAGATCCTTAATATCTCTTGCTGGCCTTAAAAATGGAATAGCTTTGTTTGAAAAGATTTAAGATGCACATACATTTCATGTGCAAACAACAAATTTCAATGCTTCCGATGATAAACATGAAGTCTGTCTTCAACTCTTCATTAGAAATAGTAAGAAAGGGTCAAAGTCAATGTCTATCAATTTCTTCCTTGAGATTCCTTATTGATCTTATGATTGCCCAAATGAATACTACTGTGTTACCGAACATCAGAATGTTTTAATTCCAAATCTTTACGTATCTTTCAGAACTGCCAGTCAGGGCCAGCCTTGGAGGCCATAGGCGAGGTGAATTTGGTGGCCTCGAATAAAATATAAAAATACAAAATAAAAGGGAAAAACTAAAATTGTGTAATTTATCAAAGACCAAGTATACTTCGAACATTGAGTACAAGTTTCGCTATTCCTTATCTATAATATTAAGTATATCACATGTATGGGCCCTAATCAATCAACCTTAGTAGCTGCATACATTGACTACACTTAGGGACGGCCTCTGTGTATATGTCAACATTACTTTTCCGTTCCCTATAAAAATTTACGAATTCAATGTATATTTGTGTAAACTTTTTAGTTACTATTTTATGGTTGGGATATTTTTTTTTTGTTTTATTAAAAAGGTTGTTTTTCTCAGTCAAAGCTCCATCAGTTGTTACCCTTGCCACCTTGTATAAACCAACCCAATTCTTTCAACACAGTCTTTCATAGCATTGAATAAATACTGGCCTGGGCTTACTTCTTTTACTGAATCTGTCGAAATATTGCTATTAAATACAATTTTCGTTTATTTTAAACTTTTTAGAAGGACGTTTAGAGTCAATGTTTCTTTAGTCTCTTCATTATAAGTGATACAAATTAAAAAAATCTATAATGTCTATAGATGTTTACAATTATTTGTTTTTAATACATTTGCATTTTAATATGTGTAATGTGTGGGCACACCTAATTTCTGTAGGTGTTCGCGGGCCGCATAAAGCACTTCGGCTTGTGGCCCGCGGGCCGTAATTTGCCCACCCCTGGTCTTAGCCACCAAATAACTCATAATAGATAGAAACATGGAAAGTGAAGGCGGGCACGAACAGACTTAACGGTTCCGTTGTCCAGGCGTTGGGCGTCTCAATCTAGGAGATCCTATGCCGAACTGGGAGTCGACTACTTAGTAAGGTTGTGACAGAGAGTAGAAATGAGGTTTATGGGACATGTTCTCCGACAGAACGGATACGCATACAAAGACGCGGGAGGGTCTAAATCAGTAAGAATAGCCCATTAGATTTTTGTAATAAAACTTTTTAATAGCAGGATAATGCACTGTAGATACCTCAGAATATGTATTTTGTTGGCTTTTAATACCGGAAATAGTGTTAGGCGGCGGGGGCTTTGAGCCCCCCCCCCTGGCTACGCCCAAGATATACATTATTTTCAGCGGAGGGGGGAAATCCTGGATAATTCCTTGCATCACATGATTACGCTGTCCGAGCTACGACCTACAAATTTTGCTTAAAAAACACCGACAATCATAAATACGTCTTTAAAGATAACTAGGTACAAAGAACAACTGTGGTTAGACTCACCTGGTTCTGGTTGTCTTCGAAGTTGAAGTCTAACATGAGTTTTGACAATGACATAATCATAATCATTGGAGATATTCAGAGTATAATTACCAACAATTGCTACATAATCTTTTTCCTTCATACCAGTCGTGTCTATGTAAGCAATGTTTGTTTCTTTATCATAGTATGTAAATTTAGGTTCTTTTCCTACACGATCTGCTCTGCTGCTATGATGAATCCATCTGATGCCAAAGCAAATAGTCAAACGGTGGTATGGAATTTAAATATTAATAAATTACATCTTTATAAAAATAATTCGGTTTTGTTGGTTACGTAGGGTTATAGAGAAGGAAGATTTTTAAGTATTATATTCGCTAGATGGGATCTAAAATGTCAGGGAGAATGGGATTAAGGGATGGGGACGAATTTTATATCGTATGGATTACTTCGAAGAAAAGGTAGACAACCGCTGTAATAAAAATTAAACAAAAAATTGTCTCCATGGACATCAGTAACCCCTTTAATGGGAAAAGCCGTTATTAGAATAGTGCAAAATGTCCGTCTTTCCGTCTGTCAGACTAAAAACTAGAAAAGAAATAAAAAATATTATTTCACCATGCTTTGTAACTTGCAAAGTTTTGTTTTTTAAGAGCAAACCGTTTAGTTAATCAAATTATTTTTTCAATCGTTTTTTTTTGCATTAAAATACGCTGATTCCAAAACAATACATAAGGGAAACAATATTACAATATGTAAGCCAAGAAAGATATATATTATGCATTTATAGTATCACTAAGTCAAATAGTTCTATAAAATGTACAAGAAATCGGGCTTGGACTGGGCCGCCGGGACACAATTCCCGGTGGGTCGGCGGCTGCCAGCTACTAAAAGAAAGATATATTTTTAATTCTAACTGAAATTACCGTTGATTAAATGATAGCTTCAAATAATAGTTTGTATTGAAAATAACCAAACTGAAACAACAAAATCATTACTTTACGTTACGAAGTTTTAACCCGACAGCGTCGCAGCGACAATATTTTTCTTATATAATTTATTCGTTCCGATTTATTCTGTTTCAGTTTCAGACATATTTGTTTTTTTTATTTTGCTTAAATATTTTGTAATACTTAAATGTTATTATTCAACAAACAATATAAACATTTTTACCATACTTTTACCAAAAAATATAAAAGAAAAGCTTAGTTAAATATTTTTAATGATTTAGTTTAAATCGTTCGGCTAAACAAATATGGTGGTTTTCGTGGTGCCGATAATGGATTATCATTTGTAATTATAAGTTATTAGTACAGCCGGAGTTGACAACATTCATAAACGCACTCTACACAATTTGCAACAAGATCTGGCAATCAGGAGAATGGCCCAAACCCTGGACCCAGTCACTCTTCATCACTCTTCCAAAGAAAGGCAATTTACAACTATGTCAAAACTATCGCACCATCAGCCACATAAGCCATCCCAGCAAAGTGCTGTTAAAAATTATATTAAATCGACTAAAACCGATAGCAGACAAAATCATATATGAAGAACAGGCGGGTTTTAGACATGGTCGCAGCACAACAGAGCAAATCCTAAACCTCAGAATACTCTGTGAAATATATCTCCAACACCAAGAGAATCTTTTCCATGTCTTTATTGATTTCAAGAAAGCTTTAGATCGAGTATGGCACGGGGCACTCTGGGCGACAATGGAAAAATATAACATTAACACAAACATAACCAAAGTTATCCAGAACCTATACAAGGATGCCACCAGTGCGGTGTACTTCAACAACAATATTGGGGAATGGTTCAAAACCACAGTTGGAGTAAGACAAGGCTGCCTCCTTTCACCAACACTCTTAAATATCTTCCTTGAAAGAATAATGGAAGATGCTCTCGAAGGATTTGAAGGTACTGTAAGCATTGGAGGAAGAAAAGTTACAAACTTGCGCTTCGCAGATGACATTGATGGCCTAGCAGGGACAGAAGACGAACTAGCCGACCTAGTGATGCGCATTGACAAGACTTCAGCAGCTTATGGCATGCAAATAAATGCAGAAAAAAAACCAAATCATGACCAATAGTCAACAGGGCTTTACAAAGGCCATCAGTATTGGAGGCGAAAAGCTAACTAGCGTTAGCAGCTTTAAATATCTCGGAGCTATTGTCTCGGATGAGGGAACAAAGCCCGAACTAATGGTCCGAATAGCACAGTCCACAGCGGCTCTTTCTAAACTCAAGTTGATATGGAAAGATAAAGGCTTAGCCCTCGGCACCAAAATCAGACTGATGCGCTCCCTGGTCATGGCCACATTTCTATATGCTTGTGAGTCATGGACGCTGACTGCAGAGCTAGAGAGGAGGATCCTAGCAATGGAAATGAGATGCTACCGAAGGATCCTAGGCATCACATTTAAAGACCGCATCACAAATCAAGAGATTAGAGACAGGGTTACGGCAGCGATCGGACCCCATGATGACCTGCTAAATACTGTGAAGAAACGAAAGCTCAAACTGTATGGCCATGTAACAAGATCTTCAGGACTCGCAAAGACCTTCCTCCAGGGAACAGTACCAGGAAAAAGAAAAAGAGGCAGACAGAGAAAGCGGTGGGAAGACAACATCAAAGAATGGACAGGCCTACCATTGAACGAGGTTTTAATCAGGGCAAAGGATAGAGAGGAATGGAGAAAGATGGTCCACAAGTCTTGCTTGGTGCCCCAACGGTCCACCAGACTAAGGGATAGGTAACAGGTAGGTAATAATACAGCAGTGTAGCCAAGAAATGTTCACAACAAATATAAATATTAGTTAACTGTTAAACTAGCTGCTAAAATGAAAAGACATTTCTGTTTGTTTATAAAGGCTAGAAAAGCCCTTTGTATGTAAATAGTACGCACATTTTTTTAAATGGACTTCCTATGCAGCGACTTGCAGTGGCGTGACGGCTTCGGCAATACACAATGTTGAACTAGTTATTTTTTAAAGTTATTTTTTGTTTAGTGTTCCCATTGTCATGTTCATTTTGTCTGTTGGTTGGTCTGTCCATCAAGATAAAAAAAACAACACTAAAAGCTATTGAAAATCTGATTTAACCTTTAATGTTCCTTCCGAAACATCGCAAGAGTCTTAAGTATCCATAACAGACTGTTCCAGATGTTTTTGTCTAAAATAAATCAATGCCAACGAATGCTTTTTTTACTCTTCTAACTTATATTACATTTAAATTGCTGCATAAAGGTTGCGAAAACTCATGATCAATAATTTTTTGTTCCGGTTTTTTTAAAGTAAATAGCATGTATATGCCAAATGAAAATCTCTTTACTGACTTTTGCTTCATTAACTATAAATTTGTTTCGAATATTATTAAAAAAAATTATGTCAATTAAATGTCTAGAATCACATATATGACATACATTACACTTATGTATATTCTTGGACGTCATTAAAGTTTAATTATTGATATCAAATTATTCCGTATTTTCAACTTAAAAACAAATGCATTCCTTGTGTATCTGTCAAAAGTGTACTACGACTTTTCAATTAACAGAGCAAGTGTTATAATATAGTTCCTCCCTCGTGATTGAAGATGAACTAATTTCTTATTTCCTATGGACTCGAAGATGATTTTAAAGTTCAACCCTCGCTTTAAAAAGCCGGCGCATACGTTTCGTGGGTGGATTTGGACAGTTGCCGATAGGCCTGCTTCTTCTCTCAGCTTTTCGTTCGGCGCTCTTTCACCCTGGCCACTTTTCTTGCTTAAAAACTTGAGACTCTGAGACTCACAGCTTCACGCCACAAGAAGCGATCGAGAGCTAGTGCTTCCCAGCCGTGAATGTCGATATCGCATTCCTTGAAAGTCTTTTCTTCCTAGACATGCGAGCCATGGGATATTAGCAGTCGTAAAGTGGCATTAAGTAACTATAACCCTTAGCTATGATATGAGAACGCCCCAGATTGGACCACAGGAAGATATAAGAGATAAAGAAAACTTAACTTACCTGTAGCTGAGATTTTGTGTAATATCAGTAGTCGCTAAAACAGTAAAATTGAGAATGCTGCCCACTTCTGGATTTATCACTTGTTCAGAGTCAAGCTTTGAGACCACATGAATGGGCACTGAATTACAGCACAATACAAAAATGTATATTTTTTTTTTTTTTACTTTTAAAAAGATATATTTCTTAACTGTCACTTAATGATAAATGTAGATCAAGGTCGTAAACATAATAAACAGCTTTACGATAATTCGAGGCAATAACAAATAAATTTTAAAACAAAAACAAGAATACAAAGAAATTTTGTGTTTGGCTATTAGCATGGAATATTCCACAAATGATTTAGTTTTGATTGTCCTTTTTTAGCGGCCCCCGAAAGGGGAAAAGACGCTATTAGTTTTGTGTGGCCTGTCTGTCCGTCTGTCTGTCTGTCTGTCTGTCTGTCTGTCTGTCTGTCTGTCCGTCTGTCCGTCCGTCCCGTTTAGTGCTCAGAAAGTAGAAGAGAAAATGAAAATCTGACATCACGATAATATAGAGCATTCAAAGTTCTGATGCAACGGCTACTTTTTTTTTTTCTAAAAGCTCAAAATCTAATTTTTAAAAATAGTTTATGCAAACAGTATTTAAAGAGAAAAAAACTAATTAGTATGCAATATAAATGAAACCTACTTTAAGACAATTAATAATCTAATATACTGCACAAGTCTTCACATTTTTTTTGTTCCAACATACGAGTAACATACCAGTATTTACTCGTAAAGTAATCAACTCATAAAACAAGTGTGGCAATTGCCTTGAACATTGGCTTTACAAGGCTAACGTTGAGAGATCAAAGCACGGAAGATGTATATTAGTTTTGTGTGGCCTGTCTGTCCGTCTGTCTGTCTGTCTGTCCGTCCGTTGAGAGATCAAAGCGGATCTGACAGGGATCCGACTCCGACGGGGGCCGCCTCTGAGTTTGTGTATCACACAAACTCTCTTTGTAATCTTGTTATTCTTTTTCCTCGTTCTCGTTTATATGTTGCAGCGTTCAGATGATTAGAAAAATATTTGAGATGAACTACGCGGCGGTTACCAAATCAGGGAGCCTTCCGTATAGTTTACTTTCTATTGGGGTGCTTTGGGGCCAGTGTCTTGTACGGGCCTCTTGGTAAAGAGAAAAGTTTGTCCAAAGTAATACAATTTCAATGATTTTAACGTAATAACAAAACTAATATTCTATTATTCCATAGGTCATCGACTGCTGTGTATTTTAATAATATACTGGTCTGATATAACAGGGATAATATCACAACTTACTTCTAATCCAGGTCTGTTGGTTAACAGGAGATCTAATGTGTTTTTTTAATCTAGTTGTTTTTAAATGATTTGATCTAAACTTACGTTGTGTAAAGTTTCTATGAAAAGCTTATTCATGTCCTTAAGGTATTGATGTTTATCTATGTTTAGTGTTTTACATTTTATAACGGTTATGTTGAAATCACCCATAATAATAATAATAAAAAAAAAACGCATTTTTTTTTCAAGTGTAGTTAACTGATTACATAGTTGTTGCATGTACTCTAAACTAGAATTTGGTGGTCTGTAAATACTGCCTTAGGGATGCTGGGGTGGTGTTGATTGTACAAAATGTTGGTTCTATATATATATATTTCTGCATTTTATATTTCAGGATGTAGCCAAGTTTCTGTTCTTACATTTATAACTGGTTTCTCATGATCTAATAAAATTTGTAAGTCTGCTGTTTTCTTCCTAATGCTTTGAAAATTTATTACTATCGTCTCAAGGTGTTTTGGTATTACGTCTTTAGTAGGCCGATTTAATGATGATGTTTTATTACTTTTAGCAGATTTAACAGGAATGGATCTGGCTAGTGGTTGGCGTATTACGTCTTTAGTAGGCCGATTTAATGATGATGTTTTATTACTTTTAGCAGATTTAACAGGAATGGATCTGGCTAGTGGTTGGCGAGTTTGGTTTTGGATGGTGTTTAGGATGTTTCTTTTTCTAAATTCCAAACTGACGTGCTTTCTTTACGTTAGTGCCATTTGCTTGCTTGAACTAAGGTAAATGGGAACTTAAAATTTGATCTTTTAATTGATGCTTAAACATAATAAAACCTAGACCATATTAAATTAAGGTATTTTATAATTTTTTAAAAATAAAACAATATTTCTTTAATCACGAAAGTATTAATTGTTTCTTATTACTAAATCTGAAATCAGAAGCAGATACTACCACGCCGATGTACAATTTGTGTGACACACTGAATATAAAATGTGTTGTTGAACAGACAAAATTTAAGCTCAGATTAAGTAAAAAGTTGACACGGTCATATTATCCATGTAAAGAAATAAAAATAGATTTTTTGGAAACATAACGGCCATCTTGAAAAAAATTCAGATAAACAATTAAATCGTAGACCAAGAGCAAGAACCTAAATACTTTGGTAGAACCATCAACAACAAATTGAAATGAAGTGAACACTGTCAAAACACACCAAAATTTATCACCGACTCTTCTATCTTAGAAAGCTGAGAAAATTTAAAATCGACAAAGCAATAATTTAACTTCTCTTTACAGCAACCATCTACAGTCTAATTATTTTTGTCATCACCTGCTGGTATGATAATACTTCACTGGCACAAAGAAATAAACTAAATAGACACATTAAAAAAAAACAACAACGTATATCATTTAAACATAGCTACCATCTTTTGAAGAGTTTTTTTCATGAAAGATACCTTTCCAAAACACAGACAACCTGCACCCATTAAACCCCTGTTACATCATATCTGAAGGAAGTTGTCGTATCTTTTCTACCTTTCCTTTTGGACTATACAGAAAGATTTTAAAATTCTTTTATCCCACTTTCGATCAGAGTTTTACAAGTTTATCTGTCGTCATCGTTAAGTACATAGAAGTCTGGGAGTGTGTATGTGGTAAGTGTGTCAATGTTGTTAGTATTAGCATCTATATTATTTTTGTTACAGTAGTTACGATAAGGTGGTCAATTGTAGTCATTTTCCATTTAATAGGACCACATTTTATTTTATTTTAAAAGCCTTTTGTCTGAGTGGAAGTTTAAAAAAAAGGTCAAGATAAGGACAATCAGAGAGCCCATATTTTACTTTGCCCATGTAAACAGATCCACGCTTTATAGAATCATATAGGAGTCTTGTTTTAACTTGCTGTAACCTGTTGTTTACATCTGCAGAATGAGATATCCCGAATCTAACTTATTTGCACTTTAGTACTCTACGAGAGGTTACTATGACATCGAAGAGATTTTATTTACAAAATATATCGACTATTTGAGAGGAAACGAAGCAGGGTTTTGTAAGGTATAACCGCACATCTTTACTTTAATTATGATACTCACAGAGTACATTGATACACGCTTCTCTAGTGGTCTTGCCAAAAGAATTAGACACTGTACAAATAACACACATAATTTCATCTGGCTTTTGAACTGATTTGATTGTAAGTGAATCAGACTTTACCTCAAACTTGTCTCTACCTTGAAGAACAAAAACGTGTAACATTTTATACATATTAAAGGTAAAAAACATCATAATTACTCATTAGATGTGAAGACTTGGGTGTCGCAGCTAGTTAGTTTACATGCTAATAGCGCCGCTTTCTGCGATTCTTGATGGAGTCATTTGTGCTATTATATTATAATCTGTATTTTTTTTTGCGTCCTCCGTAAGGGGAAAAGCCGCTATTAGGTTTGTGCAAAATGTTCGTCTGTCCGTCTGTCACACTAGTCACACTCAGGGCGCCAAAACAGAAGAGATACGAAAAATATTATTCCACCATTAAATGCGGCTTGAAAAGTTTAGGTGCAACGGCTACTTTTAGTTTTCTAAAAGCAAACCGTTTAATTTATAACATTAATTATGCAAGCGATTTTTTAATAACAAAACACCAATTCTAAAACAATTACGTAAATTTAAGGGAGGAAATGTTACTATAAGAAATGCTCTTGGCATGTAGATATCACGCACATTTTTTAAAATGAACTTTTAGCAGCGACTTTCGTGTATTAGCGTAAAGCCCGGCAATGACATGATTCTAAACTAATTTCTTAATTTTTTTTAAAAATCAGATTTAAAAAAAATTGTTTAGTGCCTCCATTAGAATGAAAGAAGCATATTTTTTAGGGACCTGCGAATCAGGAAATTTTTTTCGAATCGAATATCGAATCGAATATCAGAAAATATTCGAATTTCGAATCGAATTCGAATCGAATATTCTTGAAAAAACTTGACAACCAACAAGTGTGAAATAAAACTTGAACTTCAAAATTTTTATTATATTATGTTTATTTATACTGAAACACATTAAAATGTTAGCAATAATTAAATTGCAAAGCAGGCGTTTTAAAAAAAAGTTCCCCCTTTCAGACCTTGTGGCCTATAGGGCGGATGATGTAAAGGTCATCTGATTCTGTGGCCTACGGTTAACGAGGGTGTCATGTGGCCAGCACAACGACCAACCGCCTTTACTTTTCCCCAACTAATGTCAGGTACCCGTTAGAGCTGGGTAGACTCAAGGGCGCCCGAAAATCCCGAAATAAAAATCTCTGTCTTCACCAGGATTCGAACCCGGGACCTCCAGTACGGAAGCCAAACGCTTTACCGCTCAACCACCGCGCCCTCGCGTTTTAAAAAAGTAGATCTTTATTTATTTTGGCCCAAATCAAAGTTTCAGCATTATTTTACGAGAGATTGTGACGATGGTCAGTAATAAGTTGTCCTCCTACTGAATTAACTCTTTCTTATGAACAATTTGTTGCCTGAATTACAAGCAAATTCCTAGCTGCTCTGGCCAAAAGTGGAAAAATATTAATACTTTTAAAATGTTTCGATTTACAACTGCTTGCTTCGAATACAAACTGACTTCCTCCTTAATTTGCTCAGAAATGGTGGAAATTTTGTTGATTCTGGTATCTCCTTGAGCATCATGCACTTTCTTGAACATTGAATCCATAAGGCTTCCCCTATTCTTGTCTTGAACAAGACTTTCACGTGGCAATTCATCAGAATTTTTGCCAATTTTGCTTCCGTCAGAGTTAGCCAATATTGTCTCTACAAATAAGACAGCTTTTTTAGTTTCAGCTTCTGAAAATAAGTAGTGTTTAAATCTTGGATCAATGAATGTGGCTGCCAGGAGATGATCCATTGTCAAATCAAATCTTGCTCCAAGTTGTTTCAATAGCTCATCTCGATATTGTTGGAGACCTGTTGGTGATTTGGACACTAACTCTTCCTTCAATGTAAAAATGCAAGGGTAGATCAAACTTATGCTGACATTGGAATCAGCACTCAAAACTGTTGTTGCTTCTGCTGTTGGTCTTAGAATTGGAAGAGAAGCTTTCAGAGTATCTTGTAAAGTTTGTGTTAATGGTTTTGGTGGATTTCTTGCACATTTCTTTTTAACACCACATTCTACAAGTGCAAGAGAGACAGGAATAGAGTTTTGGTCAATCCATTCCAGCAAATAATATGTACTATTGAATCTAGTAATAACATCTAAAGGAGGCTTTGATTCCTTCATTCCTTGATCAGTTTGATATTTGGACAACATAGTTTGACCAACAGTTGATGAATGAAAAAAAGCCAGCAATCCTGTGAACATGACTGATTAGGTTCTGAATGATTTTTTGAGCATCTAAAGCAGCATTGATTGAAAGTTGCACACCAAAACCGAGCTTGAATTATCCACAAAAAAAAGCATTACTTTTTTTGAAAATATTCGAACATTCGAAAATTTAAAATAATTTCGAATCGAATTCGAATATTCTTTTAATATTCGAAATTCGAATCGAATATCGAATATTCGCAGGTCCCTAATATTTTTGTGTGTTTTGTCTGTTGGTTGGTCTGTCCGTCACAGTTAGATAAAAAAAAATAAGGCTTTTGAAAATATGATTTAACCTTTACTGTTTTTTCAGAAATATTGCGATAGTTTAAGGATGGGAGCATACAGGAATTGAGCCAGGGACCAACGATAAATCCGAACTAAAGTCTAGTGCGCAAACATCAAGATAAGGCAGGTTTATACCCTGCTCGCCATCCTCCGTCGGCCAGCGAGCAGTTAATTATTTTCAACTTAGAAGGAGCATCCGAAACATCTTGCGAATAGGCGGATCTGACAGGGATCCGACTCTGACGGGGGCCGCCTCTGAGTTGTGTGTATCACACAAACTCTCTTTGTGATCTTGTTTTTTTTTTTAACTTTGTCATGATTTTTTTACATGACGTCCTATTTTCTTGTTGTACGTTTGGTGCATTCACGCCATCTTGTGCTACAGAGGCAAGCTTTATGAAGTCCTTGATTTGTCCACGTGCTTTACGTTACTGGGTAGCCTTACAATTTGTATTAGTTATATTCTTGAAGGACTATTTGACCCCTGTTTAGGGTTAGTTTTATTTCACATGGTAAAGTTTTTTAATATGGATTCGGTCGTATTTGTATTTTGTAGTTACATTAGAACAATAAATTAAATTTTACAGCAAACACAGATTATATCAGCAAAAAAAGGGCAGCAAAGATTACGATTACTGAGAAAACTGTCCTCTTTCAATATTAGCGAAAAGGCCTTGGCTATGTTTTATCACGCTCACATCGGCAATATTTTACATTTTAATATCACTGCCTGGTATGGCAATCTAAGCACTAAGAATAAAAATAAACTCCAGAGAATCCTAAATGCTGCTGGTAAGGTCATTGGCAAAAAGCAAACCCCATTAGGGCAGCTGTTTGAGGCAAACATCCTCACAAAATCTAAGAAGATTCTAGAAATAAAAAATCACCCTTTGGGTCAGGATTTTGCTATTTTACCATCACTAAAGAGATACAAGACACCGATAGCAAGGACAAACAGACACAAAAACTCTTTTGTTCCTCTGGCAATCAGATCATTAAATAGAACCAATCTAATGTAAACTTTTCATATGTTAATTGTGAGTGAGTCTGGTGTGAATGTACATTTTTTTTAAAATAATGTTTTGTTTTGTATAATGCACAAATTGTAAGACAAATTTCCTTACGGACAATAAAGATTATTATTATGATAAAAGAACGAGTATTCTTTCTCTGGCGCAGCCAGGGTCGAGTTTCGTTAAAGGGAAACAAAATTCATTGTAGTCCCTTTATCAGTTTCCACTGAGGGATTTTCTGGTGATGTGGCAGGTCTGCAGTAGTACCGCCCTCTGACAGGCAACGAGAATGTTCCTGGGAATGCCAAGGGCCTTGAAGGTATCTGTGAGGTCAGTTGTTATTATCCCCTCGGTTGATATGACAATGGGGTATATTGTTGTTTTAGAAAGCTTCCATAGACGCTTAATCTCCAAGCCTAGGTTCCCATATTTTCGTTGTTTTTCTAACTCAGTTTTTCTTAAGTTATGAGATAGTGGTACTGCAATGTCGATAATGGTAGCGACTTTTTCCTTTTTATCAATGAGCAGCAGATCAGGGCGATTAAAATCAACTGTTTTGTCGGTCAAAATAGGTCTATCCCAGTACATCAGATAATCAGTAGATTCGAGAACCTCTTGTGGTGAGTATTTGTAATAAGGAGAAGAAGGAGTATCCTTCCCGATCAAATTGTGTGTCAAAGCCAAGTGCTGGTGTATTAGCTTTGCAACTTGGTTATGGCGACCTAAGTAGGCAGATTCCGATAGGGCTGAACATCCTGCCATTATGTGTTCAATTGACTCACCAACATTTCCACATTTTCGGCATTTGTCAACAATATTGAGTTTTATTATTATTATTATTATTATTAACAAGGGTCGCCTGTGGGTCGAGACCCCCTTGGGGGTCGATTGACGATTTGCCAGGGGTCGACAAAGACCATTGAAAATATGGATTGTTATTGTCTACTCTTCTATTGCTGTATGTGTATGTGTGTGTGTGTGTGTGGGGGGGGTCGCGACAGAGTGGTGGATTGTAAAAAGGGGTCGTCGAGCTTAAAAGGTTGAGAACAGCTGCATTAGAAGTATCTATATTATGTGTCTTTCCATAGGGTTTTTAATTTTGGATTTTAGATTTCATATTTCAGTGTTCAGTCTTGGAGTAGAATTGTGATGTTGTGGGTTTTGGTGAATTTTAGTTATCTTCATCGTTGGTGAACATTCGACTTGGCTAAAAGAAACTAGCCGATGGGCGGCGGAGTCTACGAAGCTATTTTGCAGGTCTGGCCTTAGGCTAATGCAGCCTATTGCGACCGTAGTGTGCCCCGCACTTAGAAAAGAACCCGCCTAATAATTGGTGTAAATTATTAAATTAAACCATTTTATAACTTATAACAAAATTCCCGCAGCCTACTTATTTACATGAACTCCTTAAAATCTCATGAAATTTCAAAATATACAAAAAGGTTCTGAATATCTCAGGAAATTATTAAAACCTTTTGAAAACTCATACAAATCTCCTGCATTCAATAGGGAAAACGTTAATACTACGAGCGATTAAAGAACGGCATTATGTATCGGCCGTAATTGTGTAATCTGGTGAAAGAAGCTTCTCGTAAGTCAAACTTACGAAGATTTACTTTAGGTCAACAATTCTCGTATATAGATTGAAACATTCGGTAATTCTTGCTTTTGAGTGTGATCTATGTTGGAGATATAATTCTTAGGAAATACTGTGTAACTTCGCTACACGCAAGGCTCGTAAAGTAATTATGTACGTAGTAAAGAATGAATACAATGCAAAGACAAATTTATTTTCTAATACAAACTCTTAAATTTCACTTTTTGTTCGCTTCCCTACCCAACGTTGGCCAGGCGAAATCCGTTTTGCAAAGGGTCCCACAATGGTTACTTCCGGCCCTGCTATTTAGTAACGGGTGAATATACATA
>JADKLZ010084329.1:7875027-7886093 GCA_021533235.1 Biomphalaria straminea
TTTTTTGACTCTATTCAATACATCCTTTTGAGAAACCTGAATTTGTATGTGTGTGTGGGGCGGCCCCCCCGAAAGGAAAAGTTTTTTTTTTTAAGTTGCTAGAGTCTGAATCTAAACTAGAGCCTCTTTATTGGAATGCCGACTTGTTAGCCACTGAGCTAACACAGTAACGTTTTTTCAAACACATAACCGTTGGCTTATGCTTTTATTATTATTATTATTTTCACACGAATGGAAGATGTACGAGGTATTCAATATAAAGCTATAGGGTTTAAAAAAATTATTTTACTAATAACCTTAGTGCAACAAAAAAATATGGACATACCGGTGGTTGTTTATATCTCATATAGTTCGCTGCATGATTGGGAAATATACATTGGAATAATTAAAAACATTAAAAATACGATCTAGTACCGAGGCCAGTATTGTATGTATCGTTAGTTTACGGAAATTTACGCTTTGCACATGCGGAGTATTTAAAAGCGCGGATTGTACGATTTCATTTTTATTTATTTTGTAATTTGTGCTGAGTATACGCATGTGTGTTCTATACACGTATGCGACGTATATTCGCGAAAATACGGTGTATATATATATATATATATATATATATATATATATATATATATATATGGCTCCTTCTGTCTCGGAAGACAATGGATGGCCGAGTAGAGTCACTAGCTTTGGCTACGTCTTGAGACAGGGCAGAATCTGGAGTGTCTGATCAAGCCAATTCTGGATCGGCATAGTTTGCCACAGTTCGTGCATTTATATTCCTCAGTTTTAGGTCTGGTTGACAGCAGGGCAGCTTTCTTTTTCATTCTCTTGGCCGATGAAGCTTCATTTCTTTTGCATTCAGCAAAGTTCGTACCATGCTGTTCGGTCTTGGGCTATTTCCTCCCACATACTTTGGTCGATGCCCGTTGCCTTCATGTCTCGCTTGCAGACATCTCTGTAAGTTAATCCTGGGCGGCCCTTGGGTCTGGCTCCCTTTGCTAGCTCAGCGTACAGGATGTCTTTCGGGATTCTTCCATCTGGCATGCTAGTGACATGACTCAGCCAGCGTAGTCTTCTCTGATGAAGGAGAGCATAGAAGCTGTGAATGTTTGCCCGAGTCAAAACGTCCTGGTTGGTGACACGATCCCTCCAGGAGATGCACATTATGCGTCGCAGGCAACGTAGGTAGAAGCTATTTAATCTGTGTTCTTGACGCATGTAAGTTGCCCAGCTCTCACTGCCATAGAGGAGTGTGCTTAGGACGCAGGCATTGTAGACAAGGATTTTTGTTGCCGTGGTCTATTTGGTGTTTTCCCACACACGCTTAGAGAGTTTTGCCATTGCGCAGATGCCTTCCCTATTATTTTTGTAAGCTTATTGTCTAAGTCAAGGTTGCTGGCTATTGTTGTTCCAAAGTATGTGAACTCTTGCACCACCGTAAATGTGTGATTTTCGATGTATATCACTGGTGTTTCTGAAACATCTGATGCCAGGATTTTAGTCTTGGAGAGACTAATTGTAAATCCAAACTCCTGACAAGCAGCTGCCATTGCGTTCACAAGCTTCTGCAATCCTTCTTGTGAATGAGATATGAGTGCGGCATCGTCGGCAAACAGCAGTTCTCTAATCAAGATACGCCGTCTCTTCGTTTTGGCTTTAAGGCGTGCTAGGTTAAAAAGCTTCCCATCAGATCTACTGTGGATATGTACTCCATCTTTCAGGGATTTGAAAGCGCTGGTGAGTACAACCGAAAAGAAGATGCCGAATAGTGTTGGAGCCAGAACACATCCTTGTTTTATTACGCTCTTGATGAAGAATGGCCTAGAGGCGGAACTGTCAAATTGTACGGTGCCTTGCATATTTCTATGAAATGCTGACACTAGTTTCCTCGTAGCTTGTTTGGACAGCCGATTCTCTCTAATACAGCAAACAAGCCGGCTCTGCTGACAAGATCAAACGCCTTGGTCAAGTCAATAAAGGCTATAAAGAGGGCTGCCTTTGTTCTCTGCTTTTCTCCTGTAGCTGCCGTAAAGAGAAGATCATATCTGTTGTGGATCTACCAGCTCTGAAGCCACACTGCGATTCTGGGTAAACTCGTTCTGCCAAGATCTGCTGCCGCTTCAGTATTACTCTGGCATAAGACTTCCCAACAATGCTAAGAAGTGAGATGCCTCTATAACTGTTACAGTCAGTGCGGTCGCCCTTATTTTTGTAAATTGTTACAATGTTTGCATCCTTCAAATCTTGGGGGACCATTCCTTGCTCCCAGCACAAACTTAGCAGTTCATGGAGTGGCTTGATTAGGACATGCTTCCCAGCCTGAATGACTTCAGCAGGAATACCATCTCCTCCGGGTGCTTTCCCGTGAGCAAGCATATCAATGGCTGTGCTCAGTTCTTTTACAGACGGTGTTTCGTCTAATTCGCACAAAACTGGGAGTGGTGAGAAGTTAGATAAAGCAGTTGACGAGATGGCATTTTCAATCTGATAAAATTCTGCATAGTGCTCCACCCAACGCTCCATTTGCAGTGCACGGTCGCTAATGATTGAGCCATCTTTTGACTTAATTGGGGCACACTTGCTGGTGTGAGGTCCAAAGGCTTTTTTCATGCCCTCGTAGAATCCTCTGATGTTACCACAGTCGGCACAGGATTGGATGTTTTCACATAGATCCTGCCAATATTTGTTTGCGCACTGTCTTGCTATTCGTTGGGCATCGTTTCGAGTAGATTTGAGTGCTTGTAAGTTGCTAGGGGTGGGCTTCTTCTTGTATTTTACCATGGCTGCTCTCTTGTTTCTGGTAGCAGTTTCCATTTCTTGCAGACTTGCTTCAAACCAGTCTTCATTTTTCTTTGCTTTGTTGCCAAAGGCCAGTGATGATGTTTGGTACATAGTATCACGTATGAGCCTCCAGGTTTTTTCTACATCAGTCACTGAAAAGTTTGTGAAAGCTTCCTCTAATTTCTTTGTGAATTCGAAGCTAAGATCAGCATTCTTTGTGTTTGCAGTATTCAGGCGTGCTTTACTTTTTCCATGTGATGAGTGAATCTTAGTAGGCCGTAGTCTTGTCCGGCAAGACACTAAAGTGTGATCAGTATCAGAGTCCGCACTTTTAAAGCTACGTGTCAGCAGTATGTTTCCAATGTCTCTTTTCCGTGTCAGTATCATATCCAGCTGGTGCCAGTGTCCAGACCTAGGATGCCTCCATGAGACACAATGCTGTGGTTTTGTCCTGAAATATGTGTTCGTAATGCAGAGCTTATGGTATGCGCAGAATTCAAGAAGTCTTTGCCCGTTCTCGTTCATCCTGCCGATTCCAAAAAGCCCAAGGCAGTCTGGCCAGGTAATGTGGTCTGCGCCTACTCTTGCATTGAAGTCACCTAGAATGAACATGTGATCTTTTTGAGGAATAGTCTCAATGGCTTCCTTTAGGTCTTCGTAGAACTTGTCTTTGTCCTCTTGGAGTGAACATAGTGTAGGAGCATAGGCACTTAATAGAGTGACTTTTCCAGAAGTAGTCATCATACTTGTGCTTAGTAGCCTTTCCGAGCCACCAACTGAAGGAACTATTGTTGGAAGTAGACTGTTCTTGACAGCAAAGCCCACACCATGCATTTGCGTCTCTTCCTGTGCTTTTCCTTTCCAAAAGAAAATGTTATCTGCCTCACGGAGCATGCCGTCTTCGGCTAATCGGGTTTCTTGGAGAGCTGCAATGTCAATGCTTAGTCTCTTCAGCTCGTTGTTGATGACTGCGGTCTTCCTTGCATCGTCAACCTGGCGTAGGTCATCTGTAAGACCAGAACACATTGTCCTGACGTTCCATGTAGCCAGTCGCATAATAGGAATTTTATTTTTCATTTTTCTTCTTTTGTTGCTTGGTGCAAGTTTACAGCCTACTTGTCGTTTAAAACTAAGCTCTAAGCACCCATTAGAGCAGGCAGGCTATGGCGGATCAGCACCCAACTGTCTGGGGGCTGACCAGGTTGAGGCGGGCGGTAGCTGATCAGTGAGGCGCGAAGACCTCTTCCACCGTCAGAGACAACCCGTGGCGTCCATACATTACGCCAATCAAGTTGGACTTGTAACTGTTGTCTCCCGTGTTTTTTAGCCACTTTGCAGAAGCACCAGAGTGTCCTCTCCGGGGCGCATTCCTGGGCTTCAGATAAAGGGGTCATGGGTGGCCCATGCATCATGATCCCTCTCTCGACCTTGCTGATGTGATCCAAAGGAACGCAACGCATTACATTTGGCACCAACTCAGTTGCAGAAGCTGCCGGAGGGAATTCCGTAGCTAATACTCCCAACGCCTAAGGGGCTTCACTCCTGATTTGTCCTCGAGGTTGTCTCCTGAAGCCTTAGTACCGCAAGGCAGCGTGGGTTTGAAGTCAGAGTACCCCTCTCCTAGATGAATTGCCTTACTAGACTGACGAGCTCCATCTGCCCGAAGCTCCTGGTTTTGTGGCGCCAGGTATCCGCCTTCACCCCTTCACCTGTTAGTAAGAGCAGTTTCGCCGGGCTTAATATCTAAGCCACACGAGCAGGCCAGGTGCTGGACTTAGTTGTCAGAGGCAGAGGCGTCACTAGGGTGGGTGTCACCCGGTGCGGTAAAATCAGGGTGTCACCCCCCCCCCAGCGTTCCACTTATTTTTCAAATAAAAACTATCGTTGTTCAGTTGTTGTTTTTTGCCTTTAGGAGTATTTCATAGACAATGGGAGCTTATCCCCATTGACACCCCTGGCCATGACAACCTTGAAACCATATATATATATATATATATATATATATATATATATGTATATATATATATATATATATGAAAGTTTTATAATATACTGTTTGAACATTAAAGGAAACGACTATTTTCTCATTAAAAAAATATCTACCCTTATCCTACTGCATTTTCTATAGAAAAATAAAAAAAAATGATTTATGTTTTGTCATCAAAAGGAACATCCGAAACATGTAAAACAAACATCAAGCATGAAATTCTATGCAAAATTTCATGACGATTGGATGAATAGATATGGTCGAAAAAAAAACTGTTGCAAAAATCTAAACATACAGGAAACATACAGAGGTACTTAACATAAACCTTTACACTTAACATCACTTTAAAAACCCTTTACCTGTTACATCTAGGTATACAGCATTTTCTTTAGTTGTTTTTGATCCAAGTTTGGCTTTACAAAAATATTTCCCTTCATCTTCATCTACAAGGTTCTTTATTTCTAAAGATTTATTGCCGAATTTTAACTCATACTTTTCGTTTGTTTCAATTACTTTGCCATCTTTAGAAAACCAGGTGATTGTCATATTATAGTCAGGGTCACTGTACACATGAAAAAAAGGTGAGAAAAAAAAATAGAATAAAAGATCGCCTATGTCGAAGTATGTGTCAATCTTTGGCATTTCTTTGTCTAAACTCTTTTTTTTAGAAAAAGTAAACAAATTTATAAAATATTTTCATAAGTAAAGATAGAGTTGAAGCTAGGTGCTGAAACAAATGCTATACATACAAATATTAAGCATAAATGAATAGCAAAACCCAAGGATCAAGTTTTTAAGAGAGAAATTAGACAATTAAAGGCTACGAAAATAAATGACTGCTCCGACCAAGGCTCGAACCATTGACCATGGAAACGACGACACCGTTTAGCGATAACGCACTAAGCGAACTTAACCTCTAGACCAGTGGTTCCCAAACTTTTTGTCTCGTAAACCCCTTGACATGTTTTCTGGTTTCCCGTGGACCCCTGTTTGATTAACCAGTGATTGAGGAGTGAAAAAGTAATTTAAAACTAAATTTTAAGTTGAATTCAATATTTTTGTACAACAAATTTATTAACAAAATTGAATTTTGAACCCATTATGTAACAGTTAATATGTATCGTTAATTATCACCAAACGCATTGAAATTTGTTTTTAAAGGTTTGCAAGCTCGACTTCCATTGCTACGGAGATTATTTTTCATACAGAGATTTGTTGTTTTAATAAAAGGTTTCACAAAGAGCTGTTTTTCGTAAATTTCTTGAGCCATAATAAATTAAAAAAAAAACAAGGTTGCAAAGACAGTTTGTGTGGAAACACAAACTTAAAAACGGCCCCTGAAGTGGTCCACCCTGGCAGGTTCAATATTATCAGAAAGAACATACGAATGAAATTATATCAAAGACAAATGAATATAAGAATGTAGATAGAAGCTTGACAGATCTTATGTAGTGCCCCAGCGGTCCAGCAGATCAAAGGATAGGTGAAAGTGAATGTAAAGTTAGATGTGAATCTGGACCGACTGGTCTTATAATTGACCTAATTGTTTTGTGAAGGCTACTTCTCTAATTCGAATCCTCTTTTTTTATTCAGTATTGAATATGAAATTGACAATAAAACATGTTTACAGTTTATACAATCGTTCATGTTAAAATTGTTCATAAAACTGTCCAAACTTGACCGTCACTAGGTTTATCATCATACGGAATCCTTGGGCCTTTTTTGTTTGCCTCTTTTCGAGTTGGTTACTTAGATGGTACATACTTATAATATGAAAGAAAAAACGTGAAATATAATGCAATTTATAACATTATTAATTGTCTTAAATTAGGTCTGATTAGGTTTTTCTCTTTAAAAAACTGCTTGCATAAAATATTTTAAAAAATTAGATTTTGAGCTTTTAGAAAAGAAAGAAATAGCTGTTGCATCAGAACTTTGAATGACCTAAAATATTGCGAAGTCGGATTTTCATTTTCTCTTCTTCTTTCAGAGATCTAAAGGGGACGGACGGACAGACAGACAGACGGACAGAGCTGCCACACAAAACTAAAAGCGTCTTTCTCCCTTTCTTTGTGAGATTTATATTAAACTCGATTCCTTCTTAAATGAGATCCACTCTCGTGGACCCCCATTAACATGTAATGGACCCCCATTTCTTTTTTTCACTTTAGTGGACCCCTCGGAAGTCTTCGTGGACCTTTAGGGGTCCATATGGACCACTTTGGGAATCACTGCTCTAGACCATCGGAATGTCAATAATAAACATTCTTCTGGTCCAGAGTCATTTCGCCCGCATGCAAATTACCACCCCAGTGACCGGTATAACTTAATTCCGTACTGTCTCTCTTAAAAACTTTGTTCTTAGTGCACTTATTCATTTTTGTTTAATAAATAGTCTATACAAGACAGTTAAAAATGAACAAAAAAAGTTAAAACTTCAACGTAGTTCTGTACTTAGTAAAGAATGAATGAAGACGAAAGACGAATTTATTTTCTAATGCAAACTCTTAATGTTCATTTATTATCCGTATCCGTACTCAATCTTGGCCCCAAGTAATGAGTTTCGCATAGGGTCCCTTAGCGGTTGAGTCCGGCTCTGAGTCCGGCTCTGAGTCCGGCTCTGAGTCCGGCTCTGCTATTTAGTAACGGGTGAATGTAGAGTACATCACTTGTTCTCCTCCCCCCCCCCCTATTTTTTCGCAGCTAAAACTACGTGAGTAGAAATAAAAAAGAGTGATCTTTCCATGACTGCTTGGTCACAACGGTTAAGTCCAGCCCTGCTATTTTGTGACGGGTGAATACTTCTTGTTTTCCCCCCCCCCTCTTTTTTCGTAGGGTAACTCTAGTCCTACAAGCAGAAATAAAAGAGTGATCATTTTTTTAAACTTTTGTTCAAACTCTTGAGTAATGAAGAGAATTATATATAAAGATTATTATTTTCAGAGTTACTTTAACATGTACTTACTAGCCAGAAAAGACACATTCCAGCAGAGCAGTTTGATGTAGCTCCTCCATTACATTTTCAGAGTATTCAATCTTAGGAGCAATAGCCTCAACTTTCAGATGGTATTAACAATTCAGTATAGTTACATAATGATAATGGAAAATATTTTTTTTTCATATGACATTGGTGTTATTATACCAGTTTCCGGGAATAACCGAAATTATTTAAAGTGTAGTAAAGTGTAGTCAATCTGTACCATGTACTACCTGGCTTTATAGTGTTGATTTAGACATTTTAGCCTATTTGGACTAGCCACTTTCTTCCTTATCTTTGTCTCCTTTCTCCATTATTTTCTCTATATTCTTCTATCTTTTCATATCACCTCTCTCCTTCTTTCTCCGACTTCGTATCTCTTATCTTATCTCTCTTAACAGAAAACAATTAAACACTATGCGCATTTACTTGTCATTCTAGTGTTGTATGTTTCCATTTCTCTCTATCTCTCACAATTAGGGCCATGTCGTGCCCACTATCCCTCAAGGACCACTCTATCCCTATATGACAAAAGCTAAATTTCATTCAGTTTAATCATTTAAAGCAAGATCTGTTTACAGTTAAAATAGTAGAATTAGTAAAAATTTAATAATTTGGTAAAAATCTTATGAAAATATTATATGTTGACAATTTCACAAATCAAATCTTCGTAAACAACCCCACTTCCCGGACAAAGACAGTATCTTCTCTGGGTCGACACTGTCGAATAGTATTTTAGGTTGTGCGCTCTAATTGGGTCCATTGATTCTTTAAAACTCGTTCTTGTTTGCATTGTACTACGGTACGCCTAGTGACGTAACCAGAGTTTTTCCCGTTTACGTCATGGAAAACTTTCATTCATAAATTATTCTAACCAAGATTAATTTTACAACAATGAGACATTTTCATATCAAAATAACGGTCGAAATCGAGTTTTCCCGATGTGGCCAATGAGCTGAGAATTGTTTTCTCACGAATATGCAGATACGTTGAAATTTTAAAGAAAATAGTTAGAGCCGTTTTCGAAATAATATATATATATATATATATATATATATATATATATATATATATATACAAGAATTACTCGCTTCAGTGTATAGGATACAAGAATTACTCACTTCAGAGTATAGGATACAAGAATTGCTCGCTTAAGAGTATAGGATTGTCTAATAGTTTTTTTTTTTATCGATTAAAGTTTTGTCTATGTCAATAAATAAATGTGCAAAGTTTCAGCTTGATCGGAGAATGGGTGTGGGAAAAATAATGTCTGCACATTTTTTACCAGACAGTCAAAAATATTGAGTTGCAAAAACAGATAAATGTATCTACAAAAAGTCCCATATTAAAAAACCTGACTGGAAAGCAAATAACAAAATTCTGAAAAAGACGAATTATGTAAAAAGTTTCATAAAATATGTAAAAAGAAATATAAATATATGTAAAAATACATATAAAATGTGTACAAAGGCAAAAAAATGTGTAAAATGACATAAAATATGTAAAAAAAAT
Organism: Biomphalaria straminea; assembly: GCA_021533235.1. Classification (NCBI taxonomy): domain Eukaryota; kingdom Metazoa; phylum Mollusca; class Gastropoda; family Planorbidae; genus Biomphalaria; species Biomphalaria straminea. The sequence goes on from JADKLZ010084329.1 coordinate 7,884,282, forward strand.
ATATTAGTTACAAAAGGCACAGCATATGATGCCACGGCGTGAGGCTCATCTGCCCAAATCAGTGTAAGTAGGCCTACAATAGACATAGCCTATAACTCTAAAAAAATGACCAAAGCAAGAAAAACCATACCCTTAAAAGTAGTAGAGTAAACCTTTGTCCTGGTCTCTCAGGATGATAAATATATATATATATATATATATATATATATATATATAAATTATTTTCCAATTCATTAAAATAAAACCCTAGAGGGGCACCCACTCAAAGGTAAAATCACAAAACTGGCATTAAAGTCTGTCTAAAGAATCTAATTTCTTAAAGTATTCTTGGGACCTAAAGAAGAAGAAGTAATATGAAAAACAAAATTGTATTCCACTAAACAATATAGTGAATCTTCACCTTGTGTCCAATGTCCTCTTCCTTCTATAAGAGAACAGAATAGTGAACTTCTTTCTACAAACTCATTGCCATAACAATCAGTGGATAAATTTACACGGATAGTCCGTCTCATAAAACCACTAGAAATTAAGGAGCAAAATAACTCATCCAATAGTCCAATGGGGGGAAAAAAAAACTAGAAAAATTCATTACAACTTTTGTGAGCTATCTGACAGCCACAGAGCAAAAAGGGAAGCACTAGAATTAGAAGTTGAAATATCACCCCTGTAACCCTCCAAGTCAGGTTATTTCTAACCGATGCAGAAAATTCGTACAAAGCTTGTAAAAATCAGGGCACTTATAAAACCAAAGAACACCAACCAAAAATGCTTTTCCATATATACCAGCATATACTGAACTAGAAGGAAATGAGAAGGGTGATACGCTTGCAAGGTGTAGAAGAACAAATACACAATTGAATATCTGTAAGAAATTAAGAAACTAATTGTTAATAGAATGAATAAGAAATGAATAGCTTATCATTCAAATCACAAGAAAGACGACGCCTATTATAAGCTTTCCAGACAAGATCAACCTCTAAACTTTCACCTCAGAACCAGACACTACAGAATGTGACAGCTTATGTTCCGGAAGTTAAAAATTAGTACTAGCAAAATCTGCCCATGTGAAGTGTCACTCACTAAAGAACGCTGACCATGTCCTTTAAATCTACATTTTTTATCAAGTGGCCCAAACAAGACACTGGCCCCAAAACACACCTATAGAAAGAATACTTTACGGAGAGCTCTCTAATTTGGAAACCATCGCACAGTTCTTCTCGTATAATGATTTAACAGAAATAATTTTCGAATATACTAATGGGAACAAGGAAGAAGATTAGAAACAGCCTAGTTGAGTGTGATGCACTTTAAATAATCCAAAGTAAGAGACCTGTCTGAATCCATTGCAGTCCTGCAGAATGTATGGACTTGGACAGTAGCGGTCTTAGGGGGTGGCAAGTGGGGCAACCGCCCCAGGCCCCGCGCCTGAGAGGGGCCCCGCGCTGGGAGATTTTATTGTCACCAACTTCGAAAACGAAATGAGTGATTATAAACAAGGACTTGTTACTCTATATTTTCCCTGTATATTTGCTTTACCAATTGCCATTTAAGCTCTTAACTTACATTCTTGTTTCGAAATACCGTTCAGTTTCGGTATAGACAGCCGAGTCTAATAGGCTATCATTGTTTAACAGTTCACAATAAAAACACATATGTGGAAGCAACCAATCCTAATTGTTTATTTGGTATATGAATAACGACATCTAATCGGAATTTTAAAGGAAAATGTGTAGTGATAAAGTTTGTATCTACTCTTTGCATTATGAAAAATTGAAAATGAAAGAGTCATAACATTTGTAGTATCATAAATGC
>JADKLZ010084329.1:7894008-7906331 GCA_021533235.1 Biomphalaria straminea
CTATCTATCTATCTATCTATCTATCTATCTATCTATCTATCTATCTATCTATCTATCTATCTATCTATCTATCTATCTACCTACCTACCTACCTACCTACCTACCTACCTACCTACCTACCTACCTATCTATCTATCTATCTATCTATCTATCTATCTATCTATCTATCAATCTATCTATCTATCAATCTATCTATCTATCTATCTATCTACCTCAAGTAATTCTTCATTTGTTTGAGGCGCAAGAAACTTCTTTCACTAGATTCGACAATTATGGGTATTGCATAATGCCGTTTTTTTTTTATTGCGCATAGAATTTACGTTGTCCATATTGAATAACAACCCAAAATAACAATTTTTGTCTATATATTTTAGTAGATTTGTATGAGTTTTCAAAGATAATAATAATTTCCATATATTCCCAGGACTTTTTCGTATATTTTGCAATTGGAGGAGATAAATCAGTAGGAAAAATGTGTTATAAGTTATAAAATTGTTTAATTTAATAATTTCTACACCTAGAATTAGCGCGGGTCCTATGAAAGTGCGAACACCACTGCGTTCGCATAGGTTGCAGGGGTCTATGGGCGGCCCTGCAAAATAGCGGCGTAAGCTGAGTTGCCGGTAGACTAGTGTAATGTAATGTATGTCATGTAATGTATGTAATTTAATATATGCAATATATATGTTATGTATGTAATGTAATGAAATGTTATGTAATGTCGTTTTATTTATGTAATGTATGTAACATGTGCTATCTAATATATGTAATGTAATGTATGTAATGAAATGCATGTAATGAATGTAATGTAACGGGTAAACCCATTTTTGCGTAAGAGAAATACTTGAAAGAAACATTTGGTACGTTTGACATCGATCTGATTTCAATACACTGGATTGACTAGATAATACCCAAACTAATATCCGACTAGTATTAACATAATATGTACTGTCACAGAAATAATTAATCAGTTTTTTTAGCATTCAATAAGAAATCCTTCTACGTAAGTAATTTTAATAGTGGTGCTCTTTTAATAGAACCAAAATTACAATGTTCGCATATATTTACTTGAGAGAAGTTAAAATAAATGTATCGAAAAATGTGAGAGTAGATTATCGAAAAGCGATGAAAAGCTACCTCTTTTATTTGACATTTAGTACAAATTAAAAGCGACGAAATTTATTAATTGTATAATACTCTGAATGTGAATACACTTTTAAGGACCCACTGAAAGAAGAGAAGCCGCTAACAGTTGTTTTTTTTTTTTTGTGTGTTCTTTCTGCAACGGAAAGATGTTTGCGCTCCGTCATGGAACTACTTTAGCAATACATCACTACAAACAGCAATGTGCTTGCAAATGGAGGTACGGAAAGCACAGAGGGACATGACGTCACATGACGGCCTATTATATAGTTAGACTAAAAATGTCTTCTTATTTCACGAGAGATCGAGGAAACTGAGTTTTTATAGAATTTCATTTAAAGATTTGACATAGTTTATTTTTTATAAAACAATATCCGGAACAACTTTATAGTTAATGAAATATAAGTCAGTATAAAGATTTTAATTTAGTATTTATATGCTATTTACATTAAAAAACCGAAACAGCATACTAAAGATAATGTGTTTTTTGCAACGTTTAAGCATGAAAGTAAAATTTAATATAAGTTATAAGAGCAAACAAACATTCGTTGGCATTAATTTTTTTCCAAAAACCATCCGGAACAATCTATTATAGATACTAAAACTATTGCAATATTTCTGAAGGAATATTAAAGGTTAAATCAGATTTTCAATAGCCTTTAGTGTTTTTTTTTTTGTTAATCTAACCGTGACGGACACACAAAAGGCACAAAATTAAGCTTATCTCATTCTGATAGGGGCACTAAACAAAACATTATTAAAATCTTATTTGTAAACAAGTTTAAGAAATTATTTTAGCACCATGTCTTGGCTGGGCTCTACGCTAGTACACGAAAATCGCTGCATAAAAAGTCAATTTTAAAAATGGTGCGTGATATTTACATACAAAGTGTATTCTTGGCCTATATAAACATACATAAATGTTTTCTTTTAATTTTAGCAGCTATTTGACCAGAGAAAACACATGTAACTAATATTTACATATGTTCTGAACATTTCTAGTACATTATATAAATATACTTCACTTAGTAAAACTGAAAATACACAGATATTTTTTTATCTTTGTTAGCATATTGTAACATTTTTCTCCATTACATTTACGTAATTGTTTTAGAATTGGTGTATTTTTATTTTAAAAAAATTCGCTTGCATAAATAAGTTTATATATTAAACGTTTTGTTTTTAGAAAACCAAAAGTAGCCGATGTACCTAAACGTTTCAAGCCGCATGTAATGGTGAAATAATTAAAATATATATGTCTATTAATTATCCTCTTTTTTTAAGTAACGTCTGTATTGTATGAGATAAGATTGTTTATGTATATATGTATTAATGTATGTATGTATTTATTTATGTATGTATGTATGTTTGTATATATGCATGTAAATGTACGTATGTATGTCCTGTATACAAATTAAAATCGTTTGATCAATATTGAACACTACGGAGACTGTAGTAATGGGAAATTGCTCCCACAACAGGAAGGCCCCAAAAGTAAAAATAAATAAATTTATCTACAAAAAGCAGGACAAGAAATAAACCTGAAAGGAACACTAGCCGAGTTTAAAATAATCCAATAAATCCAACCCACTAGAGTAGTATTGTAGTAATACGCAAACTGAGTCTTGCAGGCGAGGGTAAAATCAGGACAGTATAGTTATAATACAAACCATATTTGTCAATAAACATCCTTTCATTTGAAAAGATTTCATCGAGATCCGGGCCTGCATACCAAAAAAAGCTGGCAAACTTTCGATCAATTATCAAATGATGACACGGCAACTTCGTGTATCTATACTCGCTAACAACTATATCTTTACTCTCTTCCGAAATTCTATCAACTCCTGTTAATAAGAAGAAATTTTAAAAAAAAGTTATTAAAATAAACTAAAACAAGTAAAATACACAAAAAAATACATTTAAAAAAATATATTATCTTTAAGAGCAATACATCTAAAAACAGTTATGTGAAACACAAGCTAAAAATCGGCCCCAGAAGTGACCCATGTAGAGACTTCACCAGGATTCGAACACCGGACTTCCAGTTACAAGTGCTTTACTTCTATTATTAGAAGTGAGATATATGAGCCAACAGTGGTAGTGGTCTGTTCTACACTTTGCTATAATAGCTTACTATGGCCTGGACAGTTTCCACCAAGCGGTTGGGGCGCTTCATTCGCTACCAGACTTGACGGGCTTTTTGGGACTTATCCTAGTACTCAAACCATCTTACAATTTATATGTCGTGGACTATAGCTAGAGCATAATGAAAACTTACAGCCTGCTCCTCGGTGAATGGCGTTAGCCTCCATGGTGGGCTGATTAGTCTGCATTGGTTTTGCCCATTGTATTAATTAGTTTGGATCAGTCATGTAATTAAATTTGTAGTAGATCTAGATTAACAAAAATAATTCTGTTCGAATAGACATATTTTAGCGGAGCCCGATAAAGGAAAAGACTCTATTAGTTTTGTGTGGAATGTCTGTCTGTCCGTCCGACCCGTTTAGATCTGAGAAACTAGAAGAGAAAATGAAACTCTGAAAACATGGTTTTACAGATCATTCAAAGTTCTTATGCAAGAGCTACTTTTTCTTTTCTGAAAGTAAAAAAAAATAATCATATATGCAAGCAGATTTTCAAAATCACCACTTTCACCACTTTATATAAAAAAAACTTCAGGGGAAGTCAGTTTGTTTTAAAAGGTCCTGGAGTTCTTTAATAATCACTCAAACTTCATTCATAGATCCGCGCAATGGTACACAAAATTTGCATCTAAGGTTACAATTGTAAATTTGTCAATAAATCATTATAAAATATACTTTCCATTTATTAGAATTAGAATACTAATACTTAAACAAGTTTACAAAGACAGTTTGTGTGAAACACAAACTCAAAATCGTTCCCCAAAGTGGTCCATCTAGAGAATTCACCAGGATTCGAACACCGGACATATCCAGTTCCCAGTGCTTTACTCCTCAGGCTCAGGCCATATGGTCGTTCACCACTGACACAGAGCAGCAGTGGAGTCCTGAGTGGCTGAGCAGCCCTATTTAGGAGTGCACTGCTCACCTCCATAGCATGAGGACAGGGCTAGAAAAGGTGCCCCAAAAATTGCCTGCTCTAAACTACCCTAGCCAGCCTACCGCAGTTGGCGGGAACCCTACACAAGCGGTCGAAATCAAAAGAAAAAGACGAGGATAGTTCCGCTTAACATAGGCGCATGGAATGTGCGCACACTTCTTGACAATGACACTTCTGACAGGCCACAAAGACGAACTGCACTAGTAGCCACGGAGCTCCACCGATATAACATTGACATAGCAGCACTAAGCGAGACTCGACTTGCAGATGAAGGTGAACTCTGTGAAAGAGGATCTGGATATACTTTTTTCTGGAGCGGTAGAAGCACTGAAGTACGGCGTGAATCTGGAGTCGGCTTTGCCATAAAGACATCATTATTACCTAAACTAGTCGGGTATCCCAAAGGAATTAGAGACAGACTCATGACCTTAAAGCTGGCTTTACTAAACGGGAAGAAACACATTTCCATTGTTAGCTGTTACGCACCCACCATGACCAACCCAGATGACGTCATAGCAAAGTTCTACGAAGAACTAAACTCCACCATATGTGATATTCCAAAAACGGAAAAGCTAATCATTCTCGGCGACTTCACTGCAAGAGTCGGCTCTGATCATCACACCTGGAAAGGAGTCTTAGGCAAATTTGGGATAGGTCAATGCAACAGCAACGGATTATTACTACTCCAGACCTGTGCTGAACACAAGCTGCTCATATCAAACACAATATTCAGTCTTCCAATGAGAAAGCGAACCTCCTGGATGCATCCCCGCTCAAGACACTGGCACCTCATAGATTACGTCATCATCAGACAATCTGACCGTCAGGACATACGTGTCACCAAATCTTGCTGTGGTACAGAGTGTGGAACAGACCACCGCCTCATTATCACAAAGCTCAACATTCGTATTCAACCTAAGAGACGTCCACAAAAATCTAAACCCCTAAAAAGGCTAAACACTGCCAGCCTAGCGGATGACAAAACTGAAACGTCGTTCGCAGATGCGATAGAGAACTGCCTCAAGTCCACCTCTCTAATTGAATCGAATGTAGATAAAAGCTGGGAATGTTTCAAAGAAGCTATCCATAGCACAGCATTAAGCATACTCGGACCTATGGAGAGATAGCATCAGGACTGGTTTGATGAAAACAGTACTGAGATCAGAAAACTGTTAGATGAAAAGCACAAGCTCCATAAACTGTATCTGAACAACCCAAACTCCCAGTCCACTAAAGATGCATTCACCAACATCCGCAAAAATGTGCAAAAACAGTTACGCCAAATGCAAGATACCTGGCTTAGCAAGAAAGTGGAAAAAATACAGGAATTTGCAGACAAGCACGACACGAAGAACTTCTTCCATGCCACAAACGAAATCTATGGACCCACAAAGTCAGGCTCATCCCCTCTATTAAATGCTGATGGGACAATTCTATTGACAGATAAGGAAGAAATCCTAAAACGCTGGGCCGAGCACTTCGAAAAGGTTCTCAATACACCTTTCATCATTCTTGTTACGTTATTATGTCAAGAACATTAACTCTTATGTTTATAACTTATTATGATGTATTATTTGAGTAGTCTCCCTAGAGTTCATGCTTTTGTTATGATTACATACAATAAGGCAGCAGCCTGGAATGTAAATACTAACTATTAAAGTGTCCATTGTTTTATTTGATCACTCAAGTGTTTGTTGAGTCTTCTGACTATCTAGCTATTAACATGGTGGCAGCGGTGGGATACGACAGTATGATGAGAAGAGCAAGTAATGTCATTTTCTGGCCAGGCATGGCTGTTGAGATCAAACAAATGGAACAGTCATGTACTGCTTGCCAGGAAAGAAAGCCCAGTAATCAGAAAGAGACTTTCTGGCAACACAGTGAGGAGATTAGCCCATGGGAAAAGGTTGGTGCTGACATAATTGAAATTCGAGGGAACCAGAACCTAATCACTGTGGACTATTATTCCAACTTCATAGAAGTGGACCTCTTGACAAAAATGACCACACTGGAAGTAATAAAGAAACTAAAAGGACATTTTGCCCTATTTGGAATACCAAAAGTCTTTGCTACTGATTCTGGAACCCAGTTCACAGCCCAAGAATTCAAGAAATTCACTGAAAAGTGGAATATAATTCATTTAAAATTAGATCCGGGTCATCACCAAGCAAATGGCAAAGCCGAATCTGCCGTTAAAATCATCAAAAATCTGATGAAAAAGGCAAACCAAAGGGGCGAGGATCAGTATGAAGCCCTTTTGGAACTAAGAAACACTCCTAGACAAGAATCAGGAGTGAGCCCAGCCCAACTCCTGCTAAACCGGATACCTCTTACCCTAATACCAAGAACAAAGGACATATATCTTGCCCCACCGGGCATACTTCAAAGAAAAAGAAAACATAAAGAAACTGTCAAAAGGTGCTATGATGAAAGAGCCCGTGACTTACCAACATTAACAGTTAACCAATCGGTATATTTCCAAGACCCTGGAAAGAAAACTTGGCGTCCCGGAAAGATTATTGGCCAGGAAACTCCAAGATCTTATAAGAAGTGAGGAAGCTGGAACGTACATACGAAACAGAGTACACATCAGACCACAGCGATCAACAAATATGGAAAATAGAAACATTGAAAGGCAAGACATCTACGACGATGACGAAGATTGGTGGAGAGATTTTAGAACAAGTGATCCAGTCCCAGAGCGAGACAACGAAACCACTGTCCCGTTGACCCCTCCTGTAAACGAAGACAACCAGCCATCAAATATGCAACCTGACTCAACCCCAGCCCAAACGAACAATCCAATCAACCCCTCACATGCCCACTCTGAACCAACCAACAACAGAAGACCCCCATCAACACGAGAAAGTAAAAAACTATTTGGCAAAAGGACTACTTCATGCAGTAAAACTACAAAAAGTAACTTTATTATCTTTGTGTTGATAAGGAAAAGAGAATGTTGTTAGGTTATTATGTCAAGAGCATTAACTCTTATGTTTATAACTTATTATGATGTATTATTTGAGTAGTCTCCCTAGAGTTCATGCTTTTGTTATGATTACATACAATATGGCAGCAGCCTGGAATGTAAATACTAACTATTAAAGTGCCCATTGTTTTATTTGATCACTCAAGGTGTTTTTTGAGTCTTCTGACTACCTAGCTATTAACAATCATAAATGAAGCGGCCATAGACAGGCTACAGCAAGTACCAATAAATGAAAAAAATGGATGACCCCCCCACGCTAAAGGAAACCGATCTTGCCATTCAATAGCTTGCAAGCGGAAAAGCCCCAAGAAATGACTCCATTCCCGCAAAGGTCTACAAAAAAGGTGGACTACCGCTGATCGAAAGACTTCATGAGCTATTTTTAATTATGTGGGAAAATGAGTCAATACCACAAGACTTTAAAGATTCCACAATTGCCCATCTATACAAGCGAAAAGGTAACCGCCAAATCTGCGACAACCATAGAGGGATATCTCTTCTTTCTATTGCTGGGAAAATCCTTGCTTGCATCCTACTAAATCGGCTTATGCAACACATAGAACATGGTCTACTACCAGAAAGCCAGTGCGGCTTCAGAAAAGAACGTGGAACCATTGACATGATCTTTGCGGCAAGGCAGCTCCAGGAAAAATGACAAGAACAAAATGCTGACCTCTTCTCAATATATGTCAACCTAACGAAGGCATTTGACACTGTTAGCAGGGAAGGTCTCTGGAAGATTATGTCAAAGTATGGCTGTCCACGAAAATTCATGACCATGGTGAGAATATTTCACGATGGCATGAAGGCCCGTGTCCAAGAAAGTGGTGAACCATCAGAGCCTTTAGGAGTATCAAACGGGGTAAAACAAGGCTGCGTCCTAGCACCTACACTGTTCAGTATCATGTTCTCCGCTATGCTGACAGATGCATTCACGGATATAGAAAACAAAGGAATAAATATAACATACAGATTTGATGGTGGCCTATTCAACCCGAGGCAGCTCAAAGCAAAATCAAAAACAAATTCAGCAGTAATCAGAGACTTGCTATTTGCTGACGACTGCGCCCTAAATGCCTGCTCTGAGGACGATCTACAGAGCATCGTCAGTGACTTCTCAAGAGCATGGTCAGACTTTGGCCTTACCATTAACACAAATAAGACTGAAGTCCTGGGAAAGCCTACTCGGATCCAAGCATCACTATAAATGGACACGATATAAATGCAGTGGACAAATTTACATATCTTGGCAGCAAATTCTCCAGAAATGGAAATATCGATAACGAAATCAACCTTCGCATCGCCAAGGCCAGTGCATCATATGGCAGACTATCAAACAATGTTTGGAACAGACGTGGTATCACCACAAACACAAAGCTAGGGGTCTACCGAGCCGTCATCCTACCTACATTGCTCTATGCCTCAGAAACATGGACAGAATACAGACGACATGCCAAGAAACTAAATCACTTTCACATGACATGTTTGAGAAAAATACTAAATGTCAAATGGCAAGACAGAATGCCAGATACTGAAGTCCTTCAAAGAGCAGGTCTGCAGAGCATCCACACAATCCTGATGCAGTCCTAGCTGCGATGGGCAGGACACGTATGCAGAATGGAGGACCACCGCATCCCAAAACGTCTCATGTATGACAATTAAGAGAAGTAAAGCGCTCGCAAGGTGGTCAAAGAAAGCGCTTCAGGGACACCCTCAAAGCTTCTCTAAAGGATTTCAACATTGACCCAGGCACCTGGGAGACAGAGGCACATGACAGAGTATCATGGCACCGCGCTGTGAGATCCGGCGCACAGGTTGCTGAGGAAAAAAGGACAACGCTTGCGAAAGAAAAACGCCAGAGAAGGAAAGCAAGGCAAACGACACTAGCTCCAGCTGGAATTACCTGCCCAGAGTGCGGCCGAACATTCCGGGCTCGCATAGGTCTCACCAGCCACATGAGGAGGCACAAAACACCAGTCCACAGCCCACTGGATGACAAAGTGGTCATCATCGAACCACGATGGACGAACTATATATATACTCCTCAGCCACTGCATCTGCATACATTCATTTAGCGTACACATATATTTTTTTTTAAATAATTATTATTAACCTTACCCATACATTCAAAATAAAGAGAAACAAAAAAAAATTCCTCTTACAAAATTAGATAAATTGGCCACACGAAACATAAATATTATTGACACACTTTAAGGTACAGATGACATCAACACATTTCCCCCGCTAATAAAAATTAATATCTCTATTGTCATTTGTCAGACAAGCTAGACATAGATCTAGCTAAACCTATAACTATATAGTTTTATATATAAATCTAGATTAAGATTTAAGCCTAGATCCAGAAATAACACATACTAAAACTGTACATTCATAGTTCTATTCTCCACCCTGAATTTTGTCGTTTTTAATCTTACCGTGATGACGAGAATTAAGCTTCAAGAATACGGACCTATGATCCGTGGTGAGTTAGAAATGCGACGCTAAAAGAAAATTTCTACATTTCATGATTGATTTAACGATAGACATTACTTCTTTCTCTACGGAAGAATCACGTCTCTCGCTAGATATGCACATCCTATTTGCTGAATACTATGACCTTATTGAAATCTGCCCATATCTAGTATATAAAAGGCAAAGAAAGGCGTATGTATGTGGGTATGTATATATGTATGTATGAGCCCAACGGAAATCAAAGCCGTTTGACCAATCTTGATAAAACTTAGCAAGGTAGTTCCTTGGGTACTACCTTAGACCGTACGTATGTATTGTAGAAAAAGGAGGACGCTCTTTTCGACGCTATAAACTAAGACATATGTTTTCATACAGACGGATAGAACAAAAGACTTGACATATCCCTTCTTAGTTATTAAAAGCGTTTTCTATTTTAAACTAATGTCGAATACATCTGTTGATTGTTTCATTTCGTAGGTGTTTGAGGATTACCTCCTGCTTAGTTCATTGTTATATTTGACACGGCGGAGAGCCTTAACAGTCAAGTAGGCTGCAGTGGCCTATGATACTCTGTCGGTCAACTAGTAAGTTTTATTCGTTTTTCCAATGCAAAAACTTTCAAATTTGCTCAATATTTCTTCTATTTTTAGCGGCCCACGAAAGGGGAAAAGACGCTATTAGTTTTGTGTGGCCTTTCCGTCCGTCCCGTTTAGTGCTCAGAAATTAGAAGAGAAAATGAAAATCTGACATCACGATAATATAGATCATTCAAAGTTCTGATGCACGGCTACTTTTTTTTTTCTAAAAGCTCAAAATCTAATTTTTAAAAATCATTTATGCAATCAGTTTTTTATAGAGAAAAACCTAATTAGTATGCCTTATAAATCGAACCTAATTTAAGACAATTAATAATGTTGTAAATTTTATTTCATCTCTGTTTCCTCTTTTTGGGGATGTAATCTCTGTTGTTACTATTTGGGGATGTAATCTCTATTGTCCCTATTTGGGGATGTAATCTCTGTTTCCTCTTTTTGGGGAAGTAATCTCTGTTGTTTCTTTTCGGGGATGTAATCTCTATTGTCCCTTTTTGAGAATGTAATCTCTGTGATGTTTCTGGAAAAAGGGGGTGGTTTTGGAAAGGGGGGGGGGAGCCAATAAAATTTTGTGTACCGGTCGCCAGCTGGCCAAATTGGCTTCTGCTAGGCCCACTCTGTGTGTTGTACGTGCAGCCATACATGCGCGAGTGTGTGTGCATTTTCATTTGATTGTTAGTGTCGTCTCAGTCCTCAAAAAGAAAATATCTTTGGCTATACTCACGCAAATTTTTAACTACCATTGGAGGAGAAATACTGACAGCAAAAGATTGACCCCTTGAACTGTTAAAAAAATTTGTTGCGTAACATCTGTACTCTCCTTCCTCAGCCTTGGATACTCTTGTAAAAGTCAGGACCCCGGTGATGGGATCAAAGGAGACATAACTACTTAAAGTGTTGTTACCACCTATATCCCCTTTCTTCCATGAGTATCTGAAATAAATAGCATAAGAAGTCAATAATACAAACACTGTGTGTAATGTTCATCTTGTATTATTTAGAGTAGGGACCTGCGAATCAGGAAATTTTTTTCGAATCAAATATCGAATCGAATATCAGAAAATATTCGAATTTCGAATCGAATTCGAATCGAATATTCTTGAAAAAACTTGACAACCAACAAGTGTAAAATAAAACTTCAAATTCAAAATTTTTATTATATTATATTTATTTAATACCGAAACACAAAATGTTAGCAATAATTAAATTGCAAAGCAGAACTTTTAAAAAAAGTAGATCTTTATTTATTTTGGCCCAAATCAAAGTTTCAGCATTATTTTCCGAGAGATTGTGACGATGGTCAGTAATAATTTGTCCTCCAACTGAATTAACTCTTTCTGAAGAACAATTTGTTGCCTGAATTGCAAGCAAATTCCTAGCTGCTCTGGCCAAAAGTGGAAAAATATTAATACTTTCTTTCCAAAACTGAAGAGGATCACTGTTTCGATCTAAAACTGCTTGCTTTGAATACAAACTGACGTCATCCTTAATTTGCTCAGAAATGGTGGAAATTTTGTTGATTCTGGTATCTCCTTGACCATCATGCACTTTCTTGAACATTGAATCCATAAGGCTTCCTCTATTCATGTCTTGAACAAGACTTTCACGTGGCAATTCATCAGAATTTTTGCCAATTTCGCTTCCGTCAGAGTTTGCCAAAATTGTCTCTACAAAAAAGACAGCTTTTTTAGTTTCAGCTTCTGAAAATAAGTAGTGTTTAAATCTTGGATCAATGAATGTGGCTGCCAGGAGATGATCCATTGTCAAATCAAATCTTGCTCCAAGTTGTTTCAATAGCTCATCTCGAAATTGTTGGAGACCTGTTGGTGATTTGGACACTAACTCTTCCTTCATTGTAAAAATGCAAGGATAGATCAAACTTATGCTGACAATGGAATCAGCACTCAAAACTGTTGTTGCTTCTGCTGTTGGTCTTAGAATTGGAAGAGTAGCTTTCAGAGTATCTTGTGAAGTTTGTGTTAATGGTTTTGGTGGATTTCTTGCACATTTCTTTTTAACACCACATTCTACAAGTGCAAGAGAGA
>JADKLZ010084329.1:7918843-7964781 GCA_021533235.1 Biomphalaria straminea
TATATATAATTTATTTATTTAACTTATGTTCGCAATGTGTTGATATTGTATGATGTACATTATTACATTAATCATTAACACAACCTTTTATTTGTACATTATATTTTATTATCTCGGTGACTTTGAAAAAAAATGATGGACTACACCATGATGACCATTTTTTTAAAACTAAAGTTACGTCCCTAGCACGGGAACAATTTAATTTTACTTTGTGCACATTCCTTTCCAATTCTATAGGCCGATGGCCGTATGTAAACAATGACGTCGTGGTAGTTGACCACTATCCAGATAATTAAAGTCTACTGTGTTATAATTATTCCCCTTGTATTGATTTGATCTCATTGACCTACATCGTTTGTCTCAATTGAACATATGCAATTCTCTGATTGACGGCTATGCCACAGGAGAACACTCGTTATTTTCAACCTGATTGCTGCTAGAACCGACTGGTTCCTTTTTTTCCTGTTCCTCTTTTACCCGACACAATAATTACTTTGTTTCTGCACTTCCGGTTATCCTGTTTCTAGATCTTAGTTCTATTTTTATTTACACTTAGGCATTTCTGCGACTGTAATAGACACACTTTAAATTAATAAGTCTAACACAATGAGTTCAGTTAATCATTTTTATTGTGTTCCATACTTCACTGTATCATCTTGTTCTTCATTCTGACCTCTCTTACACACAGCCCTGACTTACACATTTTCTATGCTGTTCACTCAATCATGCACTCTTCATACACAGGCACACACACTGTTCTACTAGCCATTCAGTACACATACACTTACTATCACAGACTCCGTGGCTGGAAAGGAAAAAAAAAGAAAGAAACAAAAAAAAAGATAAAAACAAATAGATGAGGGCATTTATCCTCTCAAGTTCATTCTGTTCTGCAGCAAGCCCATTCCTTGTTGGTTTTGCCCCACCTCCACTGCGTCCCTCACACATTGTTGACATATAACATCGGCCGGGCCATTTTGATTTCAACTGGAGTTTTCAGCCGGAGCAGGCACCTCACACACACGTGATATATTGAAGGAACCCGTTGAGTTACGTATGGATGGCAAGATTCTGGAATGGGACAAAAAGCCCAAGTACATAGGGGTCATTCTCGATCAGGAACTGACTATGTGCGACCATATCCAACAAGTAAAAGAGACAGCCTCCGAGAGGTTGAATCTAGTGAAGAAACTAGCTGGAACAAAGTGGGGAGCGAGAGCGGACGTGTTGAGAGGACTGTACATGGGTGCAGTTCGTTCTCATATGGACTACAGTCTTCCTGTACAGGTCTGGGCTTCGCAAACGACGCTTGCAAGTTTGGACTCTGTTCAGAACCAAGCCATAAGACTAATCTGTGGTACGTTTCGGACAACGCCAATTGCTGCTGGTGAGATCATGACAAACATCTCACCGTTGAAACTGCGCAGAGAGCGAGCCGTTGTACTAGCTCACGAGAGATATGCACGGCTGGAAGAGGGATGCCCTCTCAGAAGTCTGGTCGACAACTGGGAGGGTAAGAGACGACTCAAAAACCGACCCTGATTCATGCATGTGGCGCGGGGACTGGTCAGAGAGGCGAATCTGCCGGTGGAGCGGGCTGCTCTATCCCCGTCCGGTGCCTTCTTTCCGATGGAGGCTCTCGGCACGATCACGATTTGGAAGAGTCTGATTGACAGTACAGTAACCAAACAGGACAACCCAACACGGCTACTACAAGCAGCCAGGGAGACTATAGCATCATATCCAGCCGGAGTGACCACTATCTACACAGATGGTTCTGTGCAGATGCTCGAGGGCACTATGAAAGCTGGGTACGGAGCTGTAGTTCGACTCGCTGGCAATCCCGAAAGATACGAGCTCATGGGCCCTTGTCCAGGGAAAAGCAGCCTCGAGGCTGAGCTGGAGGGGATATTCCAGGCACTTGTCTGGGTGGAACGGAAGGTGCGAGAGGGAACTGCGTTACCGAGTGATGTAGTTCTCTTCACGGACTCGGTGTCCGCTCTTGAGGTCCAAGAGAGGCTTGACGACGGTGTCAGAAGGGTTTGGGACGTACTCACGGTCGGAGAGCGTCTCCAACGATTCGGTGCGAATGTCACTCTGCAATGGGTGCCCGCCCATTGCGGGTTGGCCTGCCATACGTTGGCAGACCACCTCGCGAAAATCGCGGTTTTAGCGAATGAGCAGGAGGATGATGAAACGTGCACTTATGTTAGTGCGCGGGCCCTCGCCGACAAGAAATAGTTGGCAAGTTGGTATCATAGCTGGGACTCTTCGGACAAGGTACGTGAGCTTCATAGAGCAATGAATAGACCAGACCAAAAGGATGCATGGTGGCGTTTGGGTCGAGCAGAGCAAGCGATTCTTGCTCAGTTCCGCACAGGGCACTGTCCGATTGGCGCGTATTTCGGACGGTGGAGGGAGAACTTTGATACGAGGTGCCGCCATTACATGGAAGACGATGAGACCGTAGACCACATTCTGCACGAATGCCGGGTCTTGCATGAAGGACGATTTGGACAAAGTGTTGGAGAAAATACTGGTGCGCGTAAGGCATTAGGGTTGTCCTTGTACGGGGATAAGGCAACCTTAAGATTCACTGCTCGCTTCCTCTCACGTGCTCTAAGGGAGTAGCTCTCAGCATGTTTATTACCAATGGGGTTTCTGACTCGGCACCTCACACATTCTTGACATACAACATCGGCCGGGCCATTCTGATTTCAACTGGAGTTTTCAGCCGGCGCGGCACCTCACAACTCTGATACTCACGCTAAAAGACTAATTTACAGCACAAGGCAGAACGATATGTAACGAGAAGACAGCAACTGAACGCATGAACAGTAGAACTCGATCTACATGTTATAAACATTATGACACTCATACTTGTCCCATCAGTAGTGAATAGGATGATTTGATTCTATCATTTATCTTTATTCGTATACAGATTACTTCAGAGACTTTATTCTCCGACATTGTTTTACGTCACTTTTTGTTTATTAGAATACTAAATATTTTTATTTGTTTAAACTGAATTAATCCGTTTCGGTGTTGTGCTATCTGTGTGCTCCGTTTCCCAAGCTGTAATGTGCGCTGGTGTATGATGCAGTTAGAAACCTCTAGACCTAACGTGATCAAACTAAATTATTTAAATAATTAAATGATTTTTATTAGACATCCTCTCCAAAGGCGCATGCTATCCACTGCACTTTATTAATGGAGCCCAGCAACTGGTAGAAATATGTGCCCTCTCTTGGCTATGCTGTTGAAACTTGGCGATTGTAGTTTGATTTGATATCAAAAGGGGAAGTTTTATCATCAAAACCATCTGTTGAAGAGTTTTAAACTAAAAAAATATCTGGATTTTTTTAAAACAAACTCAAAATCCCCTTAGCCACGCTCATAGTATTACGTGACTTTAGAATAATACTCAAAAGATGGTTATCGACCCCAGAACTATCTTTAGGGGGATTTTAAACTCAAAACCATCTGAAGGGGGTTTAAACTTAAAGCTCTATAGAGAAGAGGGTTTTAAACTCACCCCCCCGGCTACGCTCATAGAGATAGTTTTTAGCTTCAAACTCCACAGCACAAACTATAAATCCTTTGGATGGGATTTTAATCGATATTAAACTCTAACATAAACACCCATTAGCTGCGCTAAGGCAATTGATGGATAAACAAAAACAAACCATAAATTAGTTACAAAATTCATATTTCCCCAACCCCCACCCCCTCCTTCAGGTGACCAGGTACAAATGATCACACGCGATCATGCTTTAATTTACTTTTCACAATGGAAGGATAATGTAAGGATAGAATTCTTCTTACACTGTAATCTTTTAAAAATATTATTTCTACTACTTTATTTCTTTTTATAAATATGCATCAAATTATAATGAATAGTTTAAATAATTTTAACAGTTCTATTTTATATTACATTTTATTTTTCTCTCTAACATTCACTATGCAACATTACGAAAAAAAGATCATTTCAAATGTATAAAACATTATCTAATATTACGTTTTGAATTAATTCAATTATAGATAAGAATCTAAGCTAGTGAAGTGAAGTGGAAAAGAACAGTTAAAGGTTCTGTAGAACATTTTTTTCCCTTTCTTTGACGTTCTCAACATGGATTCACGTAATCTGAAAAAAAAACAAACAATTACATGGTTTCAATAATAAATAAGGCAGTTAGAATAGTGGGCCCAAATAGACAAATCATAAATCTTTATTGTAAACATTATTAATAAAACATTAATATTTGTTCAAATATCATTTTAAAATTAGTTCAAATTGTTAAAATACCGAGATATAAGAACACATTATACCTTTTTTTTTAACTTACAGACCTGAACATTATTCCTAGACTATCTGACCAAAGTGTCTTATCTTCTTATATGATACAGACGTTACTTCAAAAAAGAAAATGATTACGTCCTACGCGTCATGCATTCAGTCATGTATATTAACCAGTGACATAAATTCTGTAATAAATTTTTACGCACAAATGCATTAGAGTCAAAATGTGAAATGTTTTCTTGGAGGTTCAGCGAGTTCCAAGATAAATTATTCCAACATAGGGTTCCAGCGGTGGTTGATTTTGAAACCAATACGGTGCCGATGACCACGCATTCACATCGTATGACCTCTAAACCTTCCATTCGATGTTTTTTTTTTGTGTATGTGTTTTGTTTTTATTTTTATTTCTAGCTGTGTGTGATTTGACAGTTAAATATTATTTTGATAATTTTAGAGGTGGCCAAGCGGGCCGCATGCAAGGTGGTCACGGGCCGCATGCGGCCCCCGAACGCCGTGTTTGACATGCCTGCTGTATAGGCACTGCCGTTTCTTTGGATACATCAGTTGCGTGAAGAGGGGGGGGAACTGGTGTGTGGGCGACATCTTTCCGACCACATCTAATGCCCAGGCATTCAACTCATTTCCATGAGATTATCCATAGTTGTTTCCCGATTGGAGGAGGCCATACAATAGTACAGTAGTATCCTTACATCCATTGTGGGAATAAAATATTCTTCTCCATTTAAATATAAGGATTATTCTTTTAAGGCCTACTCACTTAGCGATTAAAAAGCAACATAAGTCCTATATTTCTTATAAAGGTATGGTGTTCACTGTATGCATGTGTACAGATATCGATAAATTATGAAAGTTAATTAAATTTGATTACACGTTGACCTAGAAATCTTATCTTATATATGGTTATGGGTCGATGTTATAGAAATGCCCGGGCCGATTTTGACACCCAGTCAGCCCCTGTCTATATGGCATATGATGTAAAGGTCATCTGATTCTGTGGCCAACGGCTACCGAGGGTGTAATGTATATGTGTTATATATATATATATATATATATATATATATAAGAAGAACTTTGTTTATTGTGTGAGTGGTCACATGCCACCGTTTCTTTTATGAACATTTCCCATTGTAAGGATAAAAGATTGTGGCTGGATGCATATAATTATTCTTGCATTGTTATCTTTTAAAATATTGTTTTTACAACTTTATTTCTTTATTACACATCTGCATCAAATTATTTTATACAGTTTTAATAATTTTAACAGATCCATTTTATAATACTGTAATGACTCTGACTTGCGCACCATCATTCAGGCTAGTGCACAGGTGCGCACTTCTAGTGAACGGACTAGAACAGGATATTGACATTGTGAGGATAACGACTTCGCCCACGTTGAGAGTCAAGATGGAGAAACAGTGCTAAATGAACTTGTTGTTTTGTGTTACTGTGATGTCATGTAAATAAACATCTATGTCCACGTTGAGTTGCCTTCACTTGAAGTTATTACATTGGTGTCAGAAGTGAAGATTATAGACAACTCAACGAGAGGAGGTAGGCTTTAATTACAATGACATATTTGAAGCTATTACATCAGCTCTCAATTAAACAGCTGAGACAAGAGCTTCGGGACCGAGATTTAAAACACTTCGTTAGCAAGGAAAGGCTTACGGCTCGTCTGCGGCAAGCATTAATTGAGGAAGATGAAGATCCGGAGACCTACCAGTTCGAAGTTGAACCTGGGATTGGGGATGTTATTGGCAAGATCCAGGAGTGTGATGACGCATTTAAGGAACAATTGAGCACGATAAGGATCATGATAAGGAACATGAGCAGGGATATAATGCTCAACGTAGATGAAAGTGTATTGGAAGTGGAAGAACAAAGAGACCAAAGTAATCATATGGTGTTGCAACCGAAAGAAGGCATAAACTCGTCCGTGAAAGGGCAGCTGCCTGGTCATTGGAGCGCTGTCTATGACTGTGTTGTGAGCAAGTCTGACAGGGGTGACTTTCAAGGCGAGGAACGTGATAACGATTGCTACGACGATCTCAATGGGATATACCGAATCGAAAGGAAAGAGACAAACGAAGGAGCTGAAGTCTGTTATGTGCCTGAAACGTTTGTTCCTGATTTAACTGCAACGAGTACCTCAATCAGCCGGACAGATCAAGACAACGTTGGGTCTGCGTCCAAGCCTGTTGCTATGGACCTTAAAGACCTCTGCCTATCTGCCGGTGCTCACGAGGGAAATGTGAAGCTCGACAATTGCATCCAGAACTTGAGCATGAACTGTACGTGCAGCGAATCACATAGGGAATGTGGATGCCAAGAAAACCATCAACAAGGCATGTGTACTTCTGCCATCATCATCGACAATGGCATGGATGAATGTCAATCAACCCACTCTACGTCTGAGCTGTCAAGAGGAAAACATCTTCCATTTGAACTTGAGGAGACCTATCTCCTGGATGTTAGACTGTTAGCTGTGGATGAATGCGGCATATCGGACCCTGTTTGCAACGTGGCTGCATGTGAACCTGCAGCTTCCATGAGAGGCGTCTGTCGGAAGGGTCTGCTGAAACAGCGTGTCCTGTCAACGGCTGTGAGGACGAAAACAGTGCTCGACACTATCTTTTTGTGTGTCAAACGGTCACGTCATCGTCTCAACAACAGCCTGGTCAACTGGAGAAAGAGAAAGCGGCACTGGAGGAAAACAATGCGGATGGCTTTGTAGGGAACACCCTAACTGCAGCCTGTGGCTCCCACTGATCGACCTTCACCTGAACTGTTAAACTTCAGCTGCAGTGTTTCTTTTCGGGACGAAAAGTGCTAAGACGGGGCAATGTAATGACTCTGACTTGCGCACCATCATTCAGGCTAGTGCACAGGTGCGCACTTCTAGTGAACGGACTAGAACAGGATATTGACATAGTGAGGATAACGACTTCCGCCCACGTTGAGAGTCAAGATGGAGAAACAGTGCTAAATGAACTTGTTGTTTTGTGTTACTGTGATGTCATGTAACATAAACATCTATGTCCTCGTTGAGTTGCCTTCACTTGAAGTTATTACAATACATTTTATTTTTCTATCTAACATTCAATTTGCAACATTACAAATAAAAACATATATCCGCATAACATTATTTCAAATGTATAGAATATTTCGAAATAATACGTTTTGAATTGATTAAATTATAGATAAGAATCTAAACTGGTGAATTAAAGTGGAGTAATACAGTTAAAGTTTGGTGGAAAATCTTTGTCTCCTTTTTCTTTGACGTTCACATTATAAATTCAGGTCTTCTGAAAAAAACAACATTTTAACTAGTTATATTAATAAAGAAAGCAGTGAAATAAATTAAAACATAGAAAAATCACAATGTTGTATACGTTGTCAATAAAACATTAATATTTCTTGTAATATAATTTTAATAAAGTTCATATTGTCAAAATACCTAGATTTAACAACACATTTGATCTTTTTAACATGCAGACCTGAACATTGTTCCTAGATTATCAAACAAAAGTGTAATTAAAATATAGTCAAATAAAAGTACTTATATATTCGAATAAATCTAGAAAGTTATATCTAGAAAAAAAAAGAAAATTATATCTGTTGCTCAATTAAATTTCCCCAAAAAATCATTCCCTGCATAAAAAGATTTCAACTAACCCGTAAATGACCTAACCAATTACAATATAACCTATCTTTAAAGACTATATACAACTTTAATACCAACTGACTATTCTTTGAGCCGAATGATTAGCTACTAATTTAATCACGAACCATATTTTTAACTCTTTCTCTCCGAACTGACGATACCAACGTTGATTTCACCAGAATGTGGTAAATAATTACGGAGAGAAAGAGTTAAAAAAATAATGAACAGATGGAACATGTACGAGAAATCCTGGCTGAATGATAATATAAAAATAATTTACAGCAGACAGCTGTTGAATACATAAACAGTGACATCACTAAGGTCCTCTGTACTAATTATAACTGTGCATGTGACTTTATAATTTAAATTATTTAATTTATTTTGTAGTTCAAACCACTGGCGTCACTTCTCGGATTATCGTTAATTTTGGAAGGGGGATTAAAATGGTTATGTTCTGCGTGTAATTTTTGATGCCCTTTTTATAATGTGTTCTAGGAGGCGAAACTGTTTAGATGAATAGGACGTTTAAACGTTATACGATACCAAACATTAGTTGGAAAAAACAAAGGCGATTGATCCCAGTTCTGTGTAACATAACATTTCGTTATACGTCGGTCATAGAAACAAGATCCTTACATTACCAAAATAGATCGAAAAGTCTCAAAGGGGGGTAATTACATTTTTACTTACTACAAGTAATGCATTCATGTGCAAAACAAAACTAACGTTTATTCTTAAGTAAATAGAAAGTTTTTTTTTATGTAAATTAGAAACAACCTGAAATACATATCCGTTCTTTGTCATACAACTAAGGTTAGTGTTCTCGGTATTCATTTAGAGCCAATATTATTTTTTTCGCCACTTTGAAATCATGTACAGTTTAGATTATTGGGAGGGCGCGGTGGCTGAGCGGTAAAGCGCTTGGCTTCCGTACTGGAGGTCCCGGGTTCGAATCCTGGTGAAGACTGGGATTTTTATTTCGGTATTTTCGTGCGCCCTTGAGTCCACCAGCTCTAATGGGTAGCTGACATTAGTTGGGGAAAAGTAAAGGTGGTTGGTCGTTGTGCTGCCCACATGACACCCTCGTTAACGGTAGGCCACAGAATCAGATGACCTTTACATCATCTGCCCTATAGACCACAAGGTCTGAAAGGGGAATTTTTTAGTTTATTGGACTAAATGTGCCTAAATAATATTGTTGTAACCCTGCCTTGCACCAGTGCATGTGGTGTGCATAGCGCACTAGTGAAGGAAAACAGGAAGAGATTAGTCACTACGGGACAGAAGAGTACATCGGTGATTGAAGAGAGTCTACATTGTTGACAAGTTAGAAGCCAACGTTTGTGCTGCCTGAAGGTTGTGGAAGGGACCTGGAGCGAGGCTGGGAAAGCTGTCGTTGGTCCACGTTCAGGTTGCAGGTGAATGGACTGTTATAATTACTAGAAAGATTCTTGGAAGGCTGACGCCTGTTATGTGTTTGCACTGTTAATAAAGACCTAGTTCATTGTTAACTACTGCCTTTCGTGCCTACCTAAGTTATTACAATATTTTGATTTAAAGCTTTAGTGATGTTTTTGTCAAATAGCTTACAATGACGTTTATTTGCCTATTCTTATCTAAGTACTACACAACTGCGCTAAATCGGAATTCTATCTTGTTTCGGGTTTTCGCTAATATGTTCACATTGCGTCATTGATTGTTAGGAGATTAGACGCTATTTGTTATTTTGTGCTCCGTCTGTCCGTCCGTCTGTCCTGTTTATATATCGTAAATTAAAGATACTGATAATCCGACATCATATTTAATATTATTCGCAGTTCGGATGCAACAACTACTTTTTTCTTTTCTTAAAATGAAAAATCGATATAGTAAGTGTAGATAACTTATGTATTTTAAAAAGTACATTGATTTAAAAATAATAATAATAAAAATACTAATTAACACATTTAAAACAAACTTCTAAGCTTGTAACATTATCGTATTGTTTCAGTGATTTCAAATTAAACAAAGTAGTTTTTCATATTTTTTCGTGAACTGCAGTTTGTAGATAATGAACCTAAATAAAGGAATGTTTGTTTTTTTTTTAACGGAAATGTTTTTTCTTGAGATTTCGAATAAGAGATTGGCCCTGTGCAAAACCATTCGATGAATGAGATAATCATTATATGACATTAGTTACGCCAGGTTCACATTTAGCTTCACTTTCACCTATCTCTTGGTCTGCTGAACCGTTGGGGCACCACACATGATCTTTAAACCTTCTTTTTTTATTCTTCTCTGTCATTTGCCTTTGATAGAATTTCATTATGAAATTCTTTCTGAAAATATTGAAACCTATGGTAAGACCACTTTGGAGGCCGATTTTGAGTTTGTGTTTCCACACAAACTGTCTTTCAACGTTGTTATTTATGCATTTACTTTGAAGTAAATAAAAATCTTAATGAAAAAAAAATTGAATCCGATTTTAACTATATCTTGATAGTGACTTAATAATTATATGTATTTATCTCTATATTTATTCCTTATATATTTGAATAGTTTATTTAAATGTAAAAATGGATATTATGTTGGTTGCCTTTTTATCAATAATATTAAAACAAAAAAATATTTTAAAAATTAAGTTACAAAAATAACTTACACAAAAAAAACTCTAAATTTCATTTCACAGAACTTTGAAATATATCCTCCGGGAGTTCAGATTCTCCTGTAATTAGAAACATCTTAAGAGCAAAGGATATGTAAAGAGAAACACAATAATGTATATTAAAATGTTTAATATAATCTATTTATCATAGCTATTTAATTGAATTTCATTTTCAATTTGGAGATAGAAGACTAAGAGTAAGACCACGACTGCTTTATCGATCCTAATGGAAATTTGCTGTGATTACAAGGACTCTTTTCTTATATAAAGACAACATAACAGAAACATACACATAAAAAAGATACAATATAAATAATTCATTCAGCGACTACACACAAGGAGCTTGGTCTATTTCATGTTTCCTGATCGAAGAGTGGCGTTGATAAAATCTGACCGAGTAAGGTACAAACGAGTTTATGTACCGCTCCTGTTCTTGTCTTGATTGATAACACTCACCCACTTTCGCGACGACTTGACGTAATTATTGTTGTCTTCCAAAAATGTTGCTATTTTTCTTAGACATTTCTGTTCAAAAATGTTTCATTAAATATGGTTGTGTTCTGCGTTCTAGGAGGTGAAACTGTTTAGATGAAGCGTTGCCGTATGTTAGCAGATTTTGTATAGTCGCACTGTAAAAATTATCTTGGATCTTCTTATTAAGTTTAAAGCTTTTCAGGTTAAATAGGAAAAAATTATCCCCGTGTTAATGTTCTTTGTCACTGATGACGACTAGATATTTATATGACTTCGATTGTTCTATCGATGTGGTCTTTATCTGGAGTTGTTTATCATCTTTCAGAAAACTAGTGTAAGTTCTTTAGTTTTTGTGACACTGAGTTCTAGAAAGTTGTCAGTGTAACAGTTTGAAAACTGTGGGAAGCGTGGTCGAGAGGCTAAAAGGCGCTTGAACTTGGATTGGCTTGGCTACCTAGAAGGGGGCTCGAGGTTCGACACCATACTCGGGCAGACTTGTGTTTACTGAGCGCCTAAGGGCAGCACGGAAAACAAACTCCTAGATACCCCCACTGGTCCACAAATGAGATTGGACCAAAGCGCTCTTAGCATGCTATAAGCATGAAAGTAGCGCTATATAAAAGGAATAAAATAAAATAATAAACTCTTCTATAGAGCTTCGATTGTTTCGTCTTCTGAAATAAGAGTCATAGACGCTTCTTATGTCATTAGTGTAAAGAGTGTACAATACAAGAGAAAGTACACAACCTTGTGGAGTACCCGTACATAGTACTCGAGTTGACGATTTTACCTTGTTGACTTTAACATATAGGGACGTTGGGTTGAAAAGTTTAGAACCCATGCTTGCACGTAAGGGTTGACATTTAAGTTACTTTGTGTATTATTAGATGTGGCTGTATGGTATTGAAAGCCGAGGAGAAATCTACGAAGAGGACTCGTGCATATGTTTTGGGTGTACGGTGTCACAGCCCAGTTTTAGAACCCCTGTGACATGGAGTGACATACAGTCACATATTGTAATATTCCGTGCTTTCTGCACGAGGGGAAGCGAGTGAACTTAAAATAAGGTTCAAATTTAGTCAGTTAATGTTGAACTCCGGCAGAGAGTAAACGTAGTAATTTTACTCTGACTGTAATATATATGTTGCATTAAGTTGATTGAAAGTTCTGAGTGATAATATTTCTTATGGATTAATACTTGTGCCTGGTAGTTATATATATTGTGTGGCATGATTCGCCAGTATTATTATTCTATATTCTTTATTGGATTAAACATATTGTCTGCAGAAACGGAGTTCCTTCATTTGTCTATATGTAAGTGTAAAAGTCGCAGTACTTAGTAATATTACACGACTACCAAAGTAGTCCACACAGTAAACCACATAAACTCGAGACCAGAAGAGGTCTCTAATCACAATCTGTCACACAGTAATATCAGACGTGACATTCTTGGTGGCCAGTATTGTATTAACTGACATATGGTAGTCAGTTAACATGTCATTAATGACATGACGAACCTACAGCTCTCCAATTAGCGGAGGAATACAAGAACTCTCTCCTCTTCTGTCAAGATGGCTCCATAAACACCGCTGCGGAACGGAGAAGTAAAATAAACATCTAACACTAGATCTACAAGCCAGCAGATGCAACAAATGGATATCTAGACCGATCTTCACTCAACTTTTAGATCCAGGTACGCTCTAAACTACTACAAGCAAAATTGGTACAGTAACTTAGACCTAAAGAAGCAGCAGTATTTGAACACAGATGCAAGTGCAAGAAACACGAGCGAGTCATATGACGTCATTTTTTTAATTCAGTCGCTTGGCCTCTACACCTTGGCCTAGCGTATTCGAATTAGGTCAGCAAAAGAACTGTTATCTACAAATAAAAAGTGAATTAATTGAGCTGCCTTCGCAAGTCTTGAGAGATAATTCAACAGATAATTCAAGTAAACCTATTTAATATGATTACTATCCATCACTCAAAAAGTAATTAATATACTATCTTGTCTTGAATACATCAGCAAGAATCAGCAGTCTATAAAGAAACTACAAATCGACAGAAACTCAAAGAGCCATTTTGGACTTAATATCAATTGATTGTCGCACCAGGTCAATGCCCATTCAACTTAGACTCTTGTGTGACCTACTTTAGAGAGATGAGAACTTATTCAACTATCTTCTCATGAAACTCAATACACAACCATCTGATGAGCTGCAAATTGAGTGAACAGTTCCCGGAGAAAAGCTGCAACACACTGAAGTGCCTGTCCTGGTCTACCTGTCCTGATCAACCAGACGTCATTCAAGTCATCATCATCGGGTGAACGTCTTTTAGACTCGCCCATGCATTTGTCACTGGCTGTGTCTACACCAGTACTATGCAAGTATAACCTGGGCACAGTTATACTCGTAGCTATAGCAATCTATATAGCAATATAGGTGTCATACCAGTTTCATAAATAGATTTATTGTAAATTATTTGACTCATTGTCACTACAAGAGTGAAGAGGAGTACCACACACTGTTACTTGCAAGCGATCTACTATCAAGTCATTGCCATTGGATTATTTTTGTCTCTTTTGACATCCTTTGTTTGAAGTTCAAGTATCCTTGGATTATACATTACAAGTCATCGTGCTCATATATTTATTTTATCATTTCAAGTATTGGATTATTGCAATTCATATTGTTCAAGTGCTCACCATTGGATGTATTATACGCAAGTCATTACCCTGACTATACTTGGATTATCATCTTCATTGGATTATTAAATAAGTTTATTGTGTTATTTCACTGGATTACTCATTTGGATTACTATTGACTATTTCAAGAGGGAAGATCTGCACTAAAGAAACCACTGTAAGTTGAAATGAATTTTTGATAATTGATAAGTAAGAATTATCATATTGATTAATACATTGTACAAGTATTGCTGACTATCAGATATAGTCAAAAGAGAACAGTCACATTTTTTTTTCATCTATGTTAATTGTGTTATTTCATAACTTCTTTTAGGGAGTATTCTATTTGTTCTTTGACCTCTATAAGGCCCAATGCGTTTGAGGCTCTCCTTGTTGGTACGGAGGTCATAGAATACAGTGGGAAATTATTTATTTAGTTGTAGAGTCTTGTTAGTATCTTTGTCAGTGTATTTAATCTGTATTTATATTGTTGGTTTGTTTAAAAGTTCTGTATCTATATATCTGTATTTCTCCTGTCACATTTCTACTTTTTATTGATTTCTTTAAAGCAGACTGTGTTGTTTTATATATTGTTTCTGTGTTTGTCTTTTGCTTATATTGTATATATACCTTTTCCTCTTATTATTTTACTTTTTTTTTCTATTTTACACTGGCACTATAGCAGACATGTATAACATATGTTGATATTTTATGAGTACTTACATTTGAATATTTATGACACTGAGTTGTATAACTCATTTTGATCTTGATCTAGATCTACATAGTTATTTAATATTTCACATTACAATTTTCATCATAACTATTGATTGATTTTTTTGATTGTATGTACACACATGTAAAATAATACACATATTTTGTGACAAATATATCATAGCACATTTTTCTCACTTATTTATCTATTTGAGTACACAAAGCACTAAACATGTCTTCCTATGACAAAATTTTAGAGCTTGTTAAGGTAATGGAACTAGAAGGGGAAGAAAAGAAGGAGTTCATTAAAAAAGAGTTGGATAAATTAGAAAGAAAAGAAAAAGAAGATAGAGATAGGGCAGATAAAGATAGGGAAATAGCTGAGAAAGCAGCTGAAAGAGAAGAAAGAAATAAAGAGAGAAATCACCAGAAAGAATTAAAAGAACTAGAGACCAAACAAAAAGAACTAGAGGCAAAACAAAGAGAGAGTCAGGACAAAGTAGAGTTAGCTAAATTAGAGGCTGCCAAAACTAATCCCAGTATTTTGACCCAACAGTCCACCCCAAAACAATTTATCTCCAAATTCCATAAGTTTAACCTCAAAGATGAGACCCTTGAAAATTATCTAGTACAATTCGAGCATATTGCCTCCACTCACAACCTTACAAATGAAGACATGGCCAAACATTTGTTAGCCAATTTATCTGGGGAACCCCTCAACATCATTGCCACATTAGCAGTAGAACAGAAAAAAGACTATGCTGCAGTAAAGACCAGACTTTTAGAGCATTATGGGAAAAACTCGGATTTTTACAGACGACAATTTAGGGACACGAAACTCAAAAAGGATGGGGACTTTAACAGAATTATATTTGATATGAGGACTAACATGATAAAGTGGTTAGAGCTTGCAAAATGTGACTTTAAGGACCCTACACAAATACTGGACATGTTACTGATTGACAATGTGCTGAACAACGTTACTGATCTAGTATTTACATTCCTCAAAGAAAAAAAGATCAAGACAGAAACTGACCTCATCACCAACTTAAATTTGTTTAAAGACAGCCACCCTGGACATACCATTGACAAAAGGGATCTACATCAACTAGTAGCGACTGCAACAACATCCAAGAACAATAGTAATGACAAATACAAGTATTCTAACAACAAGACTTGCTTTAATTGTGGAAGTAAAGGTCACGTGAAACAGCAGTGCAGAGCCCCTAGAAGCTACAGCAACAACTACAGATATAGAAGCTACACTAACTTCTACAACCCAAACAGCTATAGGCAAAACAACTACAACAGTAATTACAACAATACATCATATAGACCACAACAGAGTATAAGCCCAAATGAAAGAAGAAATTTCTCAAACAGCTACCAACACAACTATAACAACAACAGACAACCAAGAAGAGACACATTCAATTACTATGCAAATGACTATTCAAACAATTACCATAATAGAAACAGAAAGGATAGAAACAACAGCCCAAACTATAGCCACGACAATGATAGTGATAGTAATAATAACATTAATAATAGTACTAATGAAAGCAATGACAGACCAAATAACAACAATGAAATTACAACAACAAACAATGACAGCAATGACCACAACAACAACACTATTGAAGTTCATGCTGACAACCTTATTAGAGTAGAAAATTTATCAAGTTATACTAGATGACAAACCATCATGAAAGAATTTAGTAAAGTAGCAGATGTAAAATGGGTTGACATTAGAACTCAAGATAGAGCAAACAAAATAGCTTTTGTGCATTTAGACACTATAGATGATTGCTACAGAATTATCAAGGCATACAACAACAAGTTATTTAGAGGAAGATACATTACAGTCAAATAGGAAAATATTTAATTCCAATACATTCAGTTGTAAAACTCAAGAATTACTTGTTAGGAAGATTTTTTACCATTAAATGTGATCACAAACCTCTACTAGCACTCAAGAGAAAAGATTTAAAAAATGATAGGATTAACAGATGGACACTCATTCTTTCAGACTATAAGTTTGATTTGCAAAGCATTCCAGGACATGAAAATGTAGTAGCTGACTTTTTATCCAGATATATGATACATGAAAATGAAGCAAGTGAAAACAATGACATTAAACACATTAGCCAGGACATTTTAACAGAATAAATAACCATCATGTACCACTTAGAGTTAAGTAACATTAGATAACTAGGTCAACTTAACATTTTACACATGTGTCAAATAGGTCATGACACTTTATTGTCACACTTTTTCTATAATGTCAGCATGACATTTCAATTACTATTGAGCTATTATGCTTATGATCAATAACAGATCATTTATTTATGTATTGTATTTTTTATCAACTTGTAATATGACAATTACCAGATGTACTTATTTGTATGTACATATTGTTGTTTTACTACTGAGCACGCACAGCAATGTAAACAATGGGATATAAACAACAGTGAACTACTTGAACTGTTGACCTGATTTTTTTTCAAAACAACTCACAAATGTAAATATTGTTGAATTTTCTACACACTTGAATACTACAATGAATGTTTACAAACATGAAAATTTTTTTTTACTATTGTACTACAGTATTACACTTAGACTATTTATAGTAGTCTCATGCAGGTCAAACTTGAACTTGATTGACATGTCACTATGAACTGAATATTTTGACACAGCACATTACAAATGTAAATAAAGATGGATCATTTTTCTTTTTGAAATTATTTTGAGTAAACTTACTCAGTATGTCAAATGATACACATTGAAATGAGGTGTTCAACCAGAACTATATGAGAATATTGGATGTGAAATAACTTTATAATTTTTTTGCTTTTTGTACTTGGTCTAGCACATTGATGACATGTACAAATTTTTTCATTTCAACACAAATGCATGTACAACACTTGATGGAGATTGAATCTTTAAAATGGATTGATCATATATGACAACATTAATATATTGAATGAACCATGATTATTTTTGAACAATTAAATTAATTTGAATGACTTCTGCTTGCAAGTGAATTAAGTATATAAATCTTTACACTGTTTGAAGTGAACTCAGTACTTGATATGATGTTGTACATATTACTAAAAGTATACAAGATGAATAGAACAATTGAAAGGAAGATAGAACACTTAATTGTATGATGGAGTAAG
This sequence comes from Biomphalaria straminea, assembly GCA_021533235.1. Classification (NCBI taxonomy): domain Eukaryota; kingdom Metazoa; phylum Mollusca; class Gastropoda; family Planorbidae; genus Biomphalaria; species Biomphalaria straminea. The sequence goes on from JADKLZ010084329.1 coordinate 7,936,523, forward strand.
ACTGTATATATTATTTTTCAGTAATATTAATCTTAAATGTATTTTGTCAAAGATTTTTGGTCAAAAATCTTTTTTGGGGTACGGGGCGTATGTCACAGCCCAGTTTTAGAACCCCTGTGACATGGAGTGACATACAGTCACATATTGTAATATTCCGTGCTTTCTGCACGAGGGGAAGCGAGTGAACTTAAAATAAGGTTCAAATTTAGTCAGTTAATGTTGAACTCCGGCAGAGAGTAAACGTAGTAATTTTGCTCTGACTGTAATATATATGTTGAATTAAGTTGATTGAAAGTTCTGAGTGATAATATTTCTTATGGATTAATACTTGTGCCTGGTAGTTATATATATTGTGTGGCATGATTCGCCAGTATTATTATTCTATATTCTTTATTGGATTAAACATATTGTCTGCAGAAACGGAGTTCCTTCATTTGTCTATATGTAAGTGTAAAAGTCGCAGTACTTAGTAATATTACACGACTACCAAAGTAGTCCACACAGTAAACCACATAAACTCGAGACCAGAAGAGGTCTCTAATCACAATCTGTCACACAGTAATATCAGACGTGACATACGGACACGATTGTAAAGCTGGTCTAATTACTTCCCCTAGCTGCTTTATATGCAAATTGGTGAGGGTCTCGGCTTTTATTGAATTTTGCTACTAGTTGTTTAAGCATATATTTTTAAGACATCTCATAACTATAGATGTTCGGCTATAACTATAGATGTATGATCTCTGAAGTTTTCCAGATGTGTGGAATTACGCATGTTTGCAACGAATGGTTAAAGATGTGAGAGAAGATAAACTAGATTTATTCCGCACATAGCTTGATAAGATTTCTACTAATTTTATCTGGTCCAGAAGCTGTTGTTACGTTAATTCCTAAATATAAAAAGATCACTTCATCTTCAGTTACATAATTAATTTTCTTTTATTTTTTGGCCAGAGTTTTGAACATTTATTTTTATAGGTCACCAAAATCTTTTTCGAAACGAGAAAAAAAAAATCATTTTGTTCGTGGGCGAATTTCTCATTACCCACAGGGAGTTATTCTCGTTTTTATGGCGCCGCCTTTTGTTTACTTTGATCCTTGATTTTTCAAAGTTATCAATTTTTTCTTTGTATATTATTCACTTCTATTATTGATTTTTTTTTTCATTCATAAACCCTTCGTTGCTAGCGTTATACTTCGTTTTCTTTTCAATAAAAAGATGTTGGTTTTTTTTTGGTCATCCAGAACTCAATGTTTCCATAGACTTGCATTGTTTTTGAATAATAGATACGACTTAACAGTTTCTGTTACTTCGCTTACAATTAAACAGTTGTTAACAAAGATTTAACAGTTAGTTTTCTCAATGTCTCCTCTTACTTTTTCTTCAGCCTCTTTTGACCACATCTTCACCGTTTTTATAACTCTCTTTGTTGTTTTAAGAGTAGGTTTGGAATTAGGTATAAGATGGACTTCCATAGAGTAAGATTCTCCAAGTCGGTATAAATTTTCAAATTGTAAGCCTGCTTAATGTTTACGTAGCATTTGTCGAGTGTTCTACCCTGCCTTGTGGGGAGAGAGACGTACTGACTATAGTTTGGCAGTGTGTTCTCAATATTTAGGTTGTTGAAATCCTCAGTTACGATACAAACAGTCTCGGTGTTTTAAATATATATTATGAATCACATTAAAAATGTACGCCCGATGTAATCGCTGTGTCAGCCATCGGTGCTATGTATACAACAATAACACACAACTGTGCCAATTCTCTAGGCAAGTAGTAATGCCTAAGTGTGACACACAACTGTGCCAATTCTCTAGGCAAGTAGTAATGCCTAAGTGTGACAGACACACAATTTCAATAATATTGTCACGAAATTTTATTCCCGATGTTCACTTTCTTGGCGTTGCAATATTCCTCATTTATATAGTCCTCGTCCTTTTGAGTTTTGACTTCCCGCTAGTAAGTGTTCTGTCTGCTCTATAAACATGAAATGTATCGAGATCAACAGAAGAGTCGGGTATCGTGTCATTGAGCCAGGTTTCAGTGAAACAAATTAAGGAACACTGTAACTCTCACAAATACATATATAGAGATAATTAATAATTTAGGCCGACAAGCCGACCAGCGACGTAGCGTGCGCCGCTATTTAGCGGCGCGGTTGCGGGCGGGAGGGGCATGGTTGAGCGACATAGAGAATTATATACACAGAAGAGAACATTACTCCCCCCCCCCCCTCTGTCTTTTTTTTTCTTCTGAGCCGCGCTCTCTCTCGCAGCGAAAAATACGTGGGATAACTCTAGTCCAACTTGCAAGATTAAAAAAAAAAAAGTTATCTATCCATGACTTTTTTATGGAGGGTCGGTGTTTGTCCCGCATGGTTGGGCGATATTTAGAATTATATATGTCCAAAACCAAACAAACTCTGTGTGATTATTATCATAAAGTAATTTCAAGATGTCGATTTTCGGCTCATTTACCAGGCTATAAATAGAAGATAGTATAAAAATCAATTCTAAACAAGAGCTAGTATCTAAACTATTTTCAACTCTGAAGGAATTTCCGAAACATGTAAAACATTTTACAAAACAAACATTTTAGTAAAATTAGTCACACAGCATTTACAGTTGTATAATGATTGTTTGTAATGTTCAGCTGATCGTATAACTACCAAATTGTTTCCCCTTTCGCTCTGTTCTTTTTATCTCCCCTTCTGTAGTGAATAACGAATAAACTCACCCGATTACAATATGGACAAAGTATTGTTTTGGGAGTATTCGGTATAGTTAAAATAATCTTGTTTCCTTGTTGGATAAGCTGGACCGCGATCTCTTTATCTACTTGAGTAACTTTTGAGGCTCTGAAAGAAATCTTCAATAAGCTAAAATGTCACTTTGACTCGGAGATAGTTAATTTTGACTGGCCACTTCTTATTCAGTTGTCATGCATTTTAGTTGCCGTTGACCAAAGATAGTTAAATAAAAGGTAAAATTTTCGTATGTTTTCGTCCATCGCCAGTGGGAGGTTTGGTAATGACTGAATTAGGGAGCTTTTAGAAAGAGGCATAAGATTTGATAGTGACTTAAACATTTTACCATTGTAGAATTGTAGCTGTTGCTTTTGAAACATTTTGTAGAGTAAGAACAATGAAACCATTAGAAGCAGAATGCCAATGACGAGAAGATAAATCCACGTGTGAGGACTTTTATCTGAAACATTTAGTAAAAAATATATATTTCTAAATAAACATTTACTTTACGCAAAGATAATTGGACAGATCACGTAGGTGACAACATGACTGACATTAAGAGAAATAAAAAAAAGTATTAGGACAAAACCAGAACGAGAACATAATATATAGCTCAACGAAACTAAATCTGACTTTTTTAGATCTCATCGTAGTTTGTCTAAGCAATATACTTTCTTGGAATGGGGGCGATGAATTACTGGTGGGGGGGGGCGACGAATTTCTTGGGATGGGGCGATGAATTTCTCGGGGAAATTTGTTTTATGAGTTGTGAGGTTCTTTGAGAAATGATGATTATTACCTCCTATCCCAAACTTTCTATCTACACGTTGTCAGGAAACGGCAGCCGTCAGATTTCAAACATAGGACCTTAAATTTATTTGGCAAGGAATATATAGGCAAGGATTTTCCCCGCCCTTGACAGCAAGGTAATGCCACGATAGTCGATACCTGGAGCATTCTTATTTGTTGCTTTTTTATATGATAGTAGCATCTCGAAGTTCATGGTGATTGTATATTTGTTCCATTTTAATTCATAATTACATCGACCTCGGCATATTTTTTCATAATTTACTTCTTCAATAATAATAATGATAATAGTAATAATAATAATAACCGACAAAACTGTAGATTACAATCGCACTGAAAGAAAAAAAAAACGCTACCATTATCGACATTGCCGTACCACTGTCTCATAATTTAAGAAAAACTGAGTTAGAAAACAAACAAAAAATATGGGAACCTAGGTTTGGAGATTAAGCGTCTATGGAAACTATCCAAAATAAATAACAATATACCCCATTGTAATATCGACCGAGGGGATAATAACAACTGACCTCACAGATACCTTCAAGGCCCTTAACATTCCTAGGAACATCATCGTCGCTTGTCAAAGGAAGGTACTGCTGCAGATCTACTACATCACCAGAAAATTCCTTAGTTGAAACTGATAAAGGGACTACTATGAATTTTGTTTCCCTTTAACGAAACTCGACCCTGGCTGCGCCAGAGAAAGAATACTCGTTCTTTTATAATAATAATAATAATAATAATAATGTATAATACATAATAATAATAAGAAGGTTTATGTTTGAGTCTAAAGATTAAGGAGTGCAATACTTCAAATAGATACGCTGTCCCAGCGACGACCTACATATTTTGCCCAAAACACACACACAATCATAAATAGGACATTAAGATAACAAGGTACGAAGTACAGGTGTGGTTAGACTCACCTGGTTCTGACTGTCTTTGAAGTTGGAGTCTAACATGAGATTTCACAATGACGTAATCATAATCATTGGAGATATTCAGAGTATAATAACCAACAACAGCTTCATAATCTTTTTCTTTCATACCAGTCGTGTCTATGTAAGCAATATTTGTTGTTCTATTATAGAATGTAAATTTTGGTTCTTTTCCTACAAGATCTGCTCTGCTGCTATGATGAATCCATCTAATTCCAAAATAAATAGTCGATCCATGTTATGGAATATCAAATATTAACAAATTACATCTTTATAAAAATGATTCATTTAGTAGTGTACGTATTATATAGTGTTAACAATACAAATCTAAATATCAATTACACTGATTAAACTATTTCAAAGAAGGGAGATTTTTTTAGTATAATATTCGCTAGATGGGGAAAAATACTGAAAGAATGGGGACACAAAGCTAAGCAGCCAGCACAATGACTCTCAGACCCAGGGGCGGACTGGCTATATGGGCATTCGGGCAAATGCCCGGTGGGCCGGTACCCTTTTGGGCCGGTAGGTCCACCAAAAAAAAAGCCGCGTGAATGCCAGTAAATTGTTTTAAAATTTTAGAAGTAACACTTTGAGCGTCATGATAAAAAAAACATAGTTAGGATATTAAATTACCTTCAAACAAGTGAACTTAATGTTCTGTCGTGTCTGTAGTCTGCTCTAAGATGCAGATAAACTAGGTATACAAGTTACTGATAAAGCAGTATGACCTTTTGAGTTCCCCTTTCAGATCTTGCGTTCTACAGACATAAGGCCCTATGTTGCTTTGACCAACGGACCCAACGGTTAACTAACAACGGTGTCATCGCAGTCTTCATTTAGATCCGAACCAAAGACCCCAGGTTCGGAAGCAAAGGGCATAACCACTCAGCCATCGCCTCCCGTAACCTTGTGATCTGGACATTTAAATAATGGAGGATGAAGAGTTGTATTTGTAAACTGAAGTCCGTATGCCTGAGAAAATGGTGAGGAGTGAAAGTGAATCATAAATATTATGTTCGTTGATGGAGGATCCTCATGGACATGGTTGCAGAAATTTGTTCACATTAAGATATTCCCTATTCCGAGTGTTATACTTTATTCATTTAGTAATACTGCTCATCGGATGGTTTCAAAACCATCTAATAAATTATTCATATAGCTAACTACTTTCAATACATTATTAAACTTTATATAATGCTTTTGAGGACAGCTATAATTAGATGCCCATAAGAGCGTATAATTTGTGGGCCGATTTTATAGAAATGCACGGGCCGATTTTGACACCCAGTCCGCCCCTGCTCAGACCACTTTGTAATCAAATCTGATGATATATCTATATCTGTAAATACGCCAGATCCCACCCTAACTACTGTACATCAATACACCTTTTTAAATTGTTTCCTTGGTATAATAAACATGTACATTATTTTACATCTAAATATAGTATTATTTGCCAGCGATATAACGTTGTGCCTGTATGTAAATTTGTGCGATTGTAGATTCTCAAATTATAAAAACCCCTAGACACCCAAAATTAAATTTTAATCCACCTTGTCATAGGGAGGAATTTAGTATCGTATGAATGACTTTGGAAGAGAAGGTAGACAACAGCTGTAGTAAAAATTAAGCAACAACAAAAAATTGTCTCCATGGACAACTAACTATTTTTAGCGGCCCCCGTCAGGGGTAAAGCCGTTATTAGTATTGTACAAAATGTATGTCTGTCCGTCTGTCACACTCAGATCTAAAAAGAACTTGAAGAGGAAACAAAAAATTTCACTATGCTTTGTGGATTGCAAAGTTTAGAGGCAACGGCTAAGTTGGTTTTTTTTTTTGTTTATCAATATAATTATGCATGGGATTGTTTTCATAAACATATACCGATTCTAAAACAATACATAAATGTAATGGCTATAATGTAGCATTGCAGCGACAGACATGGATAACAGATATAATGTATTTATATTATCACTAGGGTTGCTTAAGTGTGGAGTGTATGTTCGCAACAAATATAAATATTAGTTGCATGTGATTTTGTTCTTGTCAACTAGCTGCAAAGTTCAAAGAAAACATTTATGTTTGTTTATGAAGGCTAAGAATGCACTTTGTATATAAATATCACGCGCATTTTTTTTAAATGAACTTTTTTATGCAGCGACTTTTTTGATGTAGCATGACCTCGGCGGCAAGATATGATGTTAAACTAGTTCTCACCAAAAGTTTTCAAGAATGAGATTTTTTTTATTCAATGTTTAGTGCCAACATCAGGATAAAAGACGCCTTTTGTGCATTGTGTCTGTTGATCGGTAAGTTTGTCACGTTAAGAAAAGAAAAACACTAAATGTTATTAAAATCGGATTTAACCTTTAATGCTCCTTCCGAAACATCCCAATAGTTTTAAGTATCCAGAATAGATTGTTCCGGGTGTTTTTGTGAAAAACAAATCAATGCCAACGAATGTTTGTTCGCTCTTCCAACTTATATAACATTTAAATTCCAAACTTTTAGTGAATGTCGATATCGCATTCATTCGAGCCATGGGTTAGTCGTAACGCGGTTCCAAATACTTAAAATCCATTAGCTATGATATGAGAAAGCCCCAAACTGGACAACATGAAGATATGAGATATTAAGATATGAAGATATTAACTTACCTGTAGCTGAGATTTTGAGTAATATCAGTAGTCGCTAAAGCTGTAAAACTGAGAATGCTGCCCACTTCTGGGTCTATCACTTGCTCCGAGTCTGGCTTTGAGACCACATGTATGGGCACTGAATTACAGCACAATACAAGTAAGTATATTTTTTGTTTTTACTTTTAAAAAGATAGATTGAACTGATAAATGTAGGTCAAGGTTGTAAACATAATGAACAGCTTTACGACATTTCGAGGAAATAACAATACAACGAATACAAAGACATTTGTGTTATTAGCAATGAATATTATGGTAAGTATAACAGTTTGTCCAAAGTAATACAATTTCAAAGATTTTAACGTAATTACAACAATAATATTCTTTTACCGACAAAGAGATTTTGTAATTTTTTGGAAAAAAAAAGTATTTGTAATATGTCAGAAGAGAGATTTAAGATAATCTTTTAGCATTGTTTGTATCTTAAAAACAACATTTGCCTATTATTGATTATGAGATTTCTGTTTATTTTATACTAGACAGATATTACCCGCTGCCCGCGGGTCTTAATTTGCGTATTGCTGATGTAGTCAGTGATATAGTGCATTAGAAATAATTAAAGAAAATAATAATGTTTAAAGTAAAGCGAATGCGTGAATTCACATTAAAAAAGAAATCATGAATTGAGCTATAAATAGAAACTTGACCTTAATTTACGCGATATTAAGTAATAGTTGCAATCATGTAAAAATGCGTTAAAAAACAAATTTCAATGTTAATTTGATTAAAATATGAAATGAATGGACTATAATTAGTATATTTATGTGTTAAAGCTTAAAACTATCTTTACGAAGAGAAGTTATATCATCTTTTAGTTGAATTACAGTTTTAGACCTAGAATGCCTAGATCTAGGTCAATCTAGGAATAGAGAGATGTGTAACCTTTCGGTAATGTCTAATGAAAGTATGTTCAACAGGATTTTTATATTCGCAGATACAAAGAATGAATTTATGTAAAAATCCTTTTGAAACACAAATTCGAAGCTTAATTTTGTTAAATAATTAAATCATTATACTATACTAGTCGACTGGCGGCATATCATACGCCGCTATTTTCCAAGGCAGGCCTTAGGCACTGCAACATATGTGACCACAGTGGGTATCGCACTTTCTTTGGACCCGTGCTTATTTTTAGGTGTATAAATTATTAAATTGAACCATTTTATAAAACATAACAGATTTCCCGCGGCCTCTTGATTGACCAGGAGCCCCCTGGAAATCTCCTGAAATATTATTAAATGCTATGCCGCCGGTCGAAAAAGTCCTGGAAATTTCCGGACATTATTAAAATCTTTTTAAAGTAAAATAAAAGGCTATGCTATTTTGTGAATGAAAATAGTGCGGATTTGGATATATTATTTCCCATTCACAACTTGTGGCGCCATGGGATCTTCCCAATGGCTTAATATAAGTAAAGCGAATGCTTGAATTCATGAATGAAAAATACTATGAATGGAGTAAAAAAAAATAAAAAATAATAGCTAATTGACCTTAATTTACGCGATATTAAGAATATAGCTGCACTCATGTAACAATGGTTTAGGAAAACAAATTTGAATGTTAATTTGATTAAATGGACTATAATTAGTAGGCTATGTTCATGTTCAAAATCATAAAACTATATTTGCGAAGAGTAGTTCTATAATCTTCTTAGAGTTGAATTCAAGTTTTACTATTTAGATCTATATAGATCTAGATCTAGGAATAGAGAGATGAGTTACCTTTCGTAATCATGTCTAATGAACGAATTTATGTAATTAAAGTACTTTCTAAAGTGAAACCTGAAAGTATACTCTATTTGTGTATTGTTGTTCTAGTTTCAATAGTCTAACGACACAATAATCTGGAAATACTTTTAATAATATGACAATAATCTGAGAAGAAGAGAATTATGTAAACACCACTTTCATTCACAAAATAGTGCGCATTGGGATGCACCAACTTCTATTCACACTGCGTGCGTGCGCCATGGGATCTTCCCCTTACTTATTTATCTCTTGAACCTTTGAACTTTGAGGAGAAGAGAATTATATAAACCACATTCATTCACAAAATAGCGTTGCGCCGCATGCTATGCTATTTTGTGAATGAAATAGTGCGGATTGGGTCCATTCACACCTTGGTGCGTACGCCAGGGGATCTTCCCTATTTACTCGTTGTTGTCTGACCTAATTCTTTGAGAAATAATATATAGATTTTGTATTTTCATGCGTCAAAGTAAAAATCTATAAGTGCAAAGTGTATATCTTAAAATTAGATCTAGATCTAAATCCTTTCGATCTTTTCTCATGTCTCAACATTTGTAAACAAAGCCTAGATCCATAAAATAGTATCGCTGTAATAGACTTGGTCAAATTTATTTTTTTTGAGGGTCTTAAGTTTGTTTTAGGGCTACAATACATACACTACGGCCTAAGTTGGTACCCAAGGAACGTGTCTGCCAAGTTTAATGAAAATTGGTCACGCAGTTTTGATTTCTATTCGATACATACATACATACATACATACGCTAAACATTCAACTTTATAGTATAGATTTTATTAAATTTAAAATTAAACACTCTTTAATTTTGAAGACAATTTAAAAATATACATTTATGTTGTCCTTAGGCTACGGCTTATTGGTGACGTAATTAAAAAATATCAATTATATTACGATTCTAACAGTATTTTCATTAAACAAAAATAAAAATGAATAAACGGGAAAAATAATAATTATTAGAATACGGGGGGGGGGGGAAGCTCCAGATTACTACAGACATCGTTGGATTTAGGTGAGGGGGGGTAGAGATGATTCCCGGCTAATCACTTGATCTCTACCAACAACCCCCTAAGATTGACGGGTACGTTATTTGGTAATTAAGCAATTTGTGTAAATATTTAGTTACTTACGTAAATGTTAAATGAAAATATTTATTGTATATTATGGCTTAGGTATATTATGTATATATATATATGTTAATATATATATTATATTAATATTATATATTATACAATGTTTCATTTATATAAGTAGGCCTATATATTCTAAAATAATACATTCTTACAAGGAGTCGCAGACTATTCTTTAATGTCAAGAGCAATCATTAGCAATAATTAATATCTTATCATATCTTACATGATTAATAGTTTTCATTCTGCAGCGCAATCCCCTTCCCAGGAAATCATGACTGTAGTATGTAATTTTTGTATAAATTAATCATATTTATTTAAAGAAAGAATTTTGAATTAATGAGAAACTTTTTAGAGTATTACAGTAAAAATTTAGATGACCTCTGAACCAAAATTTTTTTCCTAGTCGCCTTATCCCAAACTTTACTTAATCTGAGATTTTTTTTTTTGTTGTATAAATAAATTTGTGACTATAACTCCAATTTACACATAAATCCTAAAAAATAAATTCGAACAAAGTCTTATTGGTCTACTCAATTTCAACTTCAATTTTTCAATATATTTTTTTTCTTAGAGCTTTAAATTATAATTTTGTAACAAAACTGTAACAAAGCAATGGAATTGAGATGCTAAAGAAAGATCCTAGGCATCACATTTAAAGATCGCATCACAAACCAAGAGATTAGAGACAGGGTCACTGCAGCGATCGGACCCCATGATGATCTGCTAACTACGGTGCTTGCAAAGACCTTCCTTCAGGGAACTGTACCAGCAAAAAGAAGAAGAGGCAGACGGACAAAGCCATGATAGAATGAAAGAATGGACAGGCCTACCATTGAAAGTACTTAATCACTTAGCCACCACTTGAATGTATGTGTTTCTTTTCCTAAATTCCTACCTGAGTTGCTTTCTTCACGCTAGTGGCATTTGTTTGTTTGAAGTAAGTTGAATGAATACTTGAAATCTGTTCTTTCAATTGATGTTTAAACAAAACAAATACTAGACAATATTAAATTGATGTACTTTAATATTAATTTTTAACAAAACATTTTTTAACCATGAAAATGTTAATTGTTTCTTATTTTCAAATGAGGACATTTCTTGTAGAATAGACAAAAATGTAACTCAGTATAAATGAAGAATTGATAGGGTCATATAATCCATGTAAAGAATTGATAATAGATTTTAGGAAATATAGATGTCATGTTGAAGAAATTCAGATAAACATCCAAATCGTAGAGTAAGTGCAAGAACATAAATACTTAGGTAGAACCATCAACAACAAATTTAAGTGTTTTGAATACTGTCTTAACCTTTACATTACAACAAACGTCTTCAACTACTCTTCTATCTTAGAAAGCTAAGAAAATTTAAAATCAACAAAACGAGAATTTCTTTTCTATACAGCAACCAACAGCAACAGCAGTCTAATTAACCTTTGCATCAACTGCTGGTATGATAATTCTTCACTGGCACAAAGATATAGACTAAATAGACTAATTAAAAATCATCGTATATCAATCGAACACAGCTACCATCGCTTGAATAACCTTTTTAATGAAAGATGCCTTTTCAAAACACTCACGATTCTTAAAAACAACCTGCACCCACTAAACCGCTGTTACTTCATATCTGAACGAAGCGGTCGTCTCCTTTCCATTAATACTAAAACAGAAAGATTTGAAAACTCCTTTATCCCACTTTCGGTCAGAGTGTTCATCTGTCGTCATCGAGAAGAACACAGAAGCGCTGGTTATGTGTGTGTATGAATTTCATGAGTGTATGTTGTTGGTATCTGCATCTATATTGTTATGTTACAGTAATTACTCTGAGATGTTCAATGTAGTCAGGGCCGGTCCTAGCCATCGCGGGGCCCTATGCGAAACTGATTGCGCGGGGCCTATAGTCTGGGTGGGAATAAGGAAAATAAGTGAAAATTAAGATTTTGTTTTCGGCTTTCCTTTTTTTTTTTTTCATTCTTTTCTAAGTACAAAATTGCGATCAAGTTAGCTTTACTGTACGAATCTTGCAACATATGGCATATTTATATGCTAGTGACTATAAAAAGTAAATAAGGTATGGGAACTTCCTGTTAAGGTGAAAATTTGCCGCATCATTCTATTTTATTATATGAAAGCAGACAATGTCTTTTTTTCTTTTATCGCGCGTAGGATTGGTGTTTTCCGCAATGAATGACACCCACAAATGACAATTCTGTCTATTTTTCAGATTTTAATACGTGCAGGAAATTTTCAAGAATTTTTCTTATATATTTTGCAATTAATAATTACACTTTGAATTATCGCGGGGCCTATGAAAGCGCGGGGCCCACTGCGACCGCATAGGTTGCAGTGGCCTAAGACCGGCCCTGAATGTAGTCAAGTCAAATAGGAATAGGACTAATAAAATTATTTTATCTTATTTTGTTTTAAAAGTTCATTGTCTGAATGAAAGTTTTCAAAAAAAAAAAAAGATCAAGATAAGGTAAATCAGTGAGCCCATATTTTATTTTGCTGAAGTAAACTGATCCACGCTTCATATGAGTCTTTTTTTCACTTGCTGTAACCTGTTGTTTCGATTTACCGAATGGCAAATCCCGAATTTTACTTATTTGGACTTAAGTACTTATATCAAATATTTGAAAGGAAAAAAGCAGGGTTTTGTAAGATATAACCGCATAGCCTTACTTTAATTATGATACTCACAGAGAACATTGATACACGCTTCTCTAGTGGTCTTGCCAAAAGGATTAGACACTAAACACATAACACACATAATGTCATCTGGCTTTTGCACTGATTTGATTGTTAGTGAATCAGACTTTACCTCAAACTTGTCTCTACCTTGAAAAAAAAAGTGTAACATATGTTGAATATTAAAGGTAAAAAAAACCACACACATCATTATTAGATGTGAAGACTTGGGGTAGTACAAATTTAAACTATCAAATGATTGATTACAATTTTAAAAAAATAAGACTAGTGTCTTATGAAAGACAAAGAAAATTTGAATGATATAGTCAGAAAAAGTGTCTGTGTTATCACATAAACTCAGAGGCGGAATCAAACCTAATTCGCTCTTGGACGAGGAGTATTTTCACCTGAAGAAGAAATCAGCTTTTGAATATCTTATCTATTTAATGTCAATCTTAACGTTGCACACACACAAATTGCGTTTTATCGATCTGGGGGCACTGATTACATTTTGATCTATATTATTTTGATGTCGTTTTAGGTTTTGATTATATATATACAAAATATAGTCTATTGATTTCATTAGTTAATAACATTAACCTTAAATTGTGCTAGAAAAGCATGTTTACATAAATGTGTTCCTTACATCTGCGAATTTAGAAGTCCCGACGTATATTCTTTCATTTGACAAGACCGAAATGTTAAAAATCTCTCTATCCTAGGTCTAAAACTCTATTTCAAAGGTAGTTTTATACTTTAACACATGAACATACTTAATACAGTTCATTCATTTCATATTTTAAACAAAATATCAGGTGGCCGAGCCTTGCTCGGTTAAATAATTTCATATACCCGAAGTCATTTTTGGATTTTTTTTTTATAATTACGAAAATGAACGATTGGATAAAGACTACTAATTCGAAAAATTTCTTTAGTATTCTGTTTGTTCTAGATCTATATGTAAATTGGTACGTTCAGACATTTAATTTTGGAATTAGTATATTCAATTATGGCTTTAGTACGAAACATCGAGTGACGCAAATTTCTACGTTATTGGGGAAAACTTCAAATACTTTCTTACTAGCCAATAATAGTAGGCCTACGATAGTTTTACGCTGTCTAGACTGTAGGAGGACTTAAGAGACTTGATATTTAATCGCCATGTACAATTACATATAGAACAAACAGAACACTAAAGAAACTCTTCAGATTATTTTACGGGATATGTGCCCTGCTCAGCCAGACTGTCAGACTATAAGAAGTTCATACCGGCTTTTGCCATCCATCTATCCCAGTGGTGCTACTGGTGCTACAGCCCATGGAAGGATATGGCCTTCTTTTACACATCCCTCCATTCAGATATCTTCTAGGCCTTTCGTCACCACACCCTAACCCCAAGTTTTTTACTGAGGTTTATAGTTAAATCAAAAGTGGCTGCAGCGTACGCAAACTCGTTGACCGCTTAGAATATTGTGTGTTGGTTTCCTTTTCGAGTCGATATGAAGCTCGAAGTCGCAGATCCTCAAGTTTCCTTAAACGCTCCTCAGAATTTTCTAGCGTAAAGATATTACTAATGATTGGATTTGCTCTAGCTGAAGATGCTCTGGGATTTATCGTATTTGAAGACTGATGAGTCACTGGAGACAGGCAATTTATCGAGGTTGAAGGCTGGTGAGTGACTGAAGACTGGCAATTTATCGAAGTTGAAGGCTGGTGAGTGACTGAAGACTGGCAATTTATCGAAGTTGAAGGCTGGTGAGTGACTGAAGACAGGCAATTTATTAAAGTTGAATCCAGTTCATTTAAAATCAAAGAAAGGCGAGGGACTTTAGCTGGATCAGCGTCATCGTTTCCTTCTCTTGAATCTTGGTTGAAGTTGAATAACTGGCGTTTTCTTGGCCGCGGCATCTTCCTAGTAGCAATAGTTTAAATTGTTTTTTTTTATTTTAAAACAATACAATTGGTATACTATATTATACTACTGAACATTAAAATTACGAATAATAACGTTATGTCAATAAAATATTAACTTCACGTCAATAATAATAATAATAATAATAATAATAATAATTTTGAATTTTGTTTCCCTTTAACGAAACTCGACCCTGGCTGCGCCAGAGAAATAATACTCGTTCTTTTATCATAATAATAATAAAATTATTATGTTTATATAAATAATGTTTGTCTAAATGAATCTATATAAAAGACCTTCTAAAAAAAAAAACAAAGATTTAGATCGAACAAAATTATAATAATATTTGTCTTCTATAAATTTAGAGTGGAATTGGCAATGCTGTTACATCTAGATCTAGTCTAGGAAAAAAAGCGATTGAAATCTGGCTGAAATCCTATAGCTCAGACGTTGACGTCTAGATCTATTTGTTTTCCTGAAAAGTTGTGAACATCTTTTCTTCTAGAAATTACAACAGAAAACCTATTAGATTATTATTAGATCTCTTCAACGCCGCAAACCTCCTGCTATTAGGGAAGAATAACGGCGAGCAACATGGCGGTTTTTTCGACGGAGAACTGAGAATCTAGCTGTAAGTCTAGAATCAAGACCTAGATCTAGACGTAGATTGTTTGTTTGTTGTTTTACATGTTTCGGATGTTCCTTCAGAATTGAAGATAGTTACTTCCTAGTCCAAACCTCCCGCAGGACGACGGGGGATGGGAGCGGGCAGGGTTTGAACCCGGGACCATCGATAAATCCAAACGACAGTCCAGCGTGCAAACCGCTCGACCAGGCAGACATCCAGATTCGGCGTCCATATCTTTCTTTTCGGCCTACATTATAGCTAATTAAAAATATACAATTAATCAAATTCTTATTTTAACGTGCCTTATAATAAAGGGATCAAGCGATTAATTTGTAGAAACACTTGGAAGCACTTGAGCGTCTTCAGATAACCACGTGCTTGATTGATGTTCACTGTTTTAAACCTTCAACTACGGTGCGCAAAAAGTTGTGTCTATTCATTCATTCAAACGCGATAAAACTTGTTGCAAAGAAATGCTTTAGTGAACGGCTGTAAGCCAGTGACGTAGGAGGTGTACTTTTTTTTTTTTCATTTCTTGCTGTGAGCCTAGTGACGTAGGGGGTGTCAAGTTTTTTTCCTTTGACGTCACTTTCATTCATAAATTTGAAAACTTTCATTCATAAATTCTCCATGTCATTCATAAAACCTTCAAACCAAGATAAATTTTTCGATAATGAGACATTTTTCAAACCGATATAACGGTCAAACTCGAGTTTTCCCGATGTGGCCAATGAGCTGAGAATTTTTTTCTCACTAACATTTAGATACGTTGAAATTTTAAAGAAAATCGTTAGAGCCGTTTTCAAAATAGAAGAAATATATATATATATATATATATACAAGAATTGCTCGCTTAAGAGTATAGGATTAATATATAAATTTGTTTTTCCAAACCATTTTTCATACATTCGTTAACTATAGCTGCCAACTCATATTGACATACATTTTAATAGTTCCATTTATAAGTCGCGTACATCTACTAAACAAAAAAAAAGTCAAGCATGCGCAGAACGAAGCCTCCACTCTCGCGAAGAAAGAAACAAATAAATTCAAAGGTGATAGATCTACTTTATACGTATGAACATACAAAACGAAGTCTATTCATTTCATATTTTTATTAAATAACTGTAGGCTTACAAGCCAATGTTTTTATTTTAAAACAAGATTAGAAAGAGAGTTGGTGTGATACACAAACTCAGAGGCGGCCCCGTCGGAGTCGGATCTCTGTCAGATCCGCCTATTCGCAAGATGTTTCGGATGTTCCTTCTAAGTTAAAAATAATCTACTTCTCACTGGACGAATAAGGATGTCAGCGAGCAGGGTATAAACCTGCCTTACCCTGATGTTTGCACACTAGACTGTAGTCCGGATTTATCGTTGGTCCCTGGCTCAATACCTGCATGCTCCCATTCCCTCCTGTGGAGGTTTGGACTAGGAATTAAACTATCTTTAACTCTGGAGAAACATTCGAAACATGTAAAACAAACAGACACATAACCCGGGAGCGTCGAGATAATCAGTTTAGCACACTAACCGCACGACAAGGCAATCTAATAGCCTGATATATACTATATATCACAGGAGCGATTTTAAATAATCTTTCAGCATTGATCTGTAGACATAAACTTCTGTTTAGCACTGTTAATATATATCTTATTATTATAATTATTAATAATTTGGATATAATTTAGATTCAATTTACGTAAAATAAAAAAAAAGCCCAGATAATCAAAAGAATGAATGCAATATTAAATTTAAAAATAAAAGATTAGTTTTAGTTTTTATTATAATATTTCAATGTAGATCTAGACATAAACATCCGGAACAATCTATTATAGATACTTAAACTATCGCAATATTTCTGAAGGAACAGTAAAGGTTAAATCATATTTTCAAAAGCTTTTAGTGTTTTTTTTATCTAACCGTGACCGACAGACAAACCAACAGACAAAACGCACAAAAATATACTTCTTTCATTCTAATGGGGGCACTAAACAAGTTTTTTTTTTAAATCTGATTTTTTTTAAAGTTTAAAGATTAGTTTCGAATCATGCCATGGCCGGGCTTCACGCTAGCGGTCAGTACGTGAAAGTCGCTGCTAAAAATTCATTTTAAAAAATGTTGACGTATTGACGTAATTGTTTTAGAATTGGTGTTTCGTTATTAAAAAATCGCTTGCATAATTAATTTAATAAATTAAACGTTTTGCTTATAGAAAACTAAAAGTAGCCTTTGCACTTAACTTTTCAAGCTGCATTTAATGGTGAAATAATATTTTTCGTATCTCTTCTAGTTTTGGCGCCCCGAGTGTGACAGATGGACAGACGGACGGACGGACATTTTGCACAAACCTAATAGCGGCTTTACCCCTTACGGGGCAGCTAAAATGTGCGTGATATCTACATGCTGAATGCATTTCTTATTGTAACATTTCCTCTCTTACATTTACGTAATTGTTTTAGAATTTGTGTTTTCTCATTAAAAAATCGCTTGCATAATTAAGTTTATAAATTAAACGGTTTGCTTTAAAAAAAACTAAAAGTAGCCATTGCACCTAAACTTTTCAAGCCGCATTTAATGATGAAATAATATTTTTCGTATCTCTTCTAGTTTTGGCGCCCTAACGGACAGACGGACAGACGACATTTTGAACAAACCTAATAGCGGCTTTTCCCCTTACTGGCCGCTAAATATAGATTTAGGTCATTTAGTTATTTTGATAGCTCCATTCATTCGCTTTACTTATAAAATTATTATTTGTTTAAATTGTTTCCAAAACACTTTTAATGACTATATCGACAGAGATACGCTTATAAAGACCCTAGGGCAGCGGGTAACTTATAATGTAGTTTATAATAATAAATCTTAACCTTTCTAAGAACTAAGTACTTGAAAATCATATATTTTAATTAGGTTTTGACGTCATAATTTAAACATCTTGGTATTTTGTTTGAGATCGAATGATTTTATTTCATGACATCGAATTAACAAATTATTCGTACCTTTTTGAAATTCAATGTTTTGCCCATTGATAAACCAGACTGGAGGTGAAGGAGGATCATCGTTTATCGGTGACTTGGCTTTGCATGGGACTGTGACGTCTTTACCTTGAGACACTGTCACATCTTTAGGTGCTTTGTCTTTGTCGAAGTAGGGTTCACCTTTTTATAGACAAAAAAAAAATTGGAAAAAATTAATATTATAGTAGAGTTACAAATATTTAGAAATTAAAACAACTAAAAAAAACAATCAAATGGTGGCCGAAGATCCATAGCCAGACATAATGCAGACATTTTCACCTTTAAATCTGCAAAAAACAAAAAACTAATAAAACACCGTCATTAAATACACCTACCATAGAAGTTATACCAAACTATTTTAAAACATTAGGGATACATTTTCAAAGCATTGGGAACAAAACAGCAGACTTAACAATTTTATTAGAACGTGAAAAACCAGACATAATTGCAAGATCATAAACTTGGCTACATCCTGATAGATAGAATGCAGAAATTTTTTATATTTATCATGATTTTTTTAAAGAAAAGAATAGGACAGACAATCATGGGGGATAGCAATGAAAGAACACTCTTATAGTAGAAGATCATCACCCTGTACAAGAACAAAGGGGACAGAAGCGACTGCAACAACTACAGGGAAGTGTCACTACTAAGCATTGTAGGCAAAGTCTTTCCTTGTGTAATACTTCCCATGATACAAAAACCTAGCTGATCGAGTCTATCCAGAATCACTGTGCGGCTTTCGCTCAAGTAGATCCACAATTAACATGATTTTTTCTATCCGTCAACTTCAGGAAAAGTGCAGAGAGCAAAGAATGCCTTTGTACATTGCATTCATCGACCTGACAAAAGCCTTTGATTTAGTCAGCAGAGAAGGCATATTTAAAATTTTACATTTAATAGACAGTCCACCCAAGCTGCTAAATATTATTGTTTCTTTCCACCAAAATATGATGGGTACAGTGAAGTTCAAAGGCGCCTGCTCCAAAAGTTTCAGAATAAACAGCGGAGTCAAACCCTCTTTGGAATACTCTTTACAAAGAAAATCTACCACGCGAGGGAAAAATCCAGCGAATGTGTATATCTGCATTCCAGACTCGATGGCAAACTTCTAAATATTGCTAGACTAAGGGCCAAAAGTAAAACCAGAATCTACCTCATTGGAGATACTCTTCACGGACGAGGCAATGGTAGAGACACACTCGCATGAATAGCTTCATTCACTAATGTCTTGCTTGTCTAAGACTTGCAAAGAGTATGGGCTAACCATTAGCACAAAGAAAACGAATGTTATTAGACCAGCTGCTACAGCACCACCATCCATCCTCATTGACGATAACAAGCTAGATGCCGTAACGAATTCTGCTACCTCGGATTTACAATTCAAGGCGACCTGCCACTAGAAGAGATCATAAAACGGGTAGGGAAGGCCGTATCAACCTTTATTAGACTTCTACTAAGAGTTTGGGAAAACCAGAAGCTCACCACAGCGACAAAAATGGAGATGTTCATGCGTTCTTAGAACGCTACTTTACGACAGCGAGTTGTGAACACAAAACAAGAAAGAAACAAACCAAATTTATTCCACATGCGCTGCCTTCAAAAGACTTAAAAATAACATGGAAAGAAAGAGTGTGTAATACTGATAACCCTTGCGAGAACGAGACTCTACGGTCATCAGGCAACACCGTCTGCGCTGGACATATTCGCAGAATGAAGGACAATTGTATCCCGAAAATCATTCTGTATGGGCATCTTGCGTCTGGCTCTAGAAAAACTGGTCGCCCCCACCTCTGTTACGTTGATATTAAAAAGTGATTTAAAACATTGATACTGACCATTGGGAAGAAATAGCCTTAGACTGCACTAGTTGGAGAGAGACGGTGACCATGAAAGCTATGGACAGCGAGAAAACATGGGCCTCAGCTCTTGAAGAAAAACATGCCCCAGTGAAATGGTCAGCTCCTCTACCAACAATAGCGAAAGTCGCCTTGACATGCAATATATGTGAAGGAATGTGTCTCTCCAAAATATTCACAGCCATATGAAAAAAATGTGTTTGAGATGAACTATTGTCGTTTCACGGCTGAAAGAGGCCAATGGGGTTTACTGCGTGATTGGGAAATGTACACTGGAAAGCTTTATGAAAATCTAATTATAAACTCCAAGAAAACGATATAGTACCAAAGAAGATATTGTATATATCGGAAGTTTACGGAAAGTCCTGTAGTGCACATGCGTAGTATATACGAGTGCGGGTTATACGATTTAGTTTTTGTTTATTTTGTAATTTGTGCAGGGTACGTGTGTGAGGGCTATACACGAATGCGGTAGTTATATAAAAAAAGAAGGTTTTATAATTTACTGTTTTAAAACTTTAGGGAACGACTTATTTCTCTACACAAGACTTTTCTACCCCTATCCTAATGCATTTTCTATAGAACAATAAAACAAAACAAAAAAAAATTATTGATCTATGTATTGTCATCGAGTAAGAACTTCTATGCAGAATTTCATGACGATTAGATGAATAGATGTAATCGAAAAAAAAATCTGTTGCAAAAATCCAAACATTCAGGAAACATACAGATCTACTTAATATAGACCTTTACTCTTTACATAAATGTACAAACACTTTACCTGTTACATCTAGGTATAAAGAATTTTCTTTGGATGTTTTTGATCCAAGTTTGGCTTTACAAAAATAGTTTCCTTCATCTTCATCTACAATATTCTTTATTTCTAAAGATCTATTGCCGAATTTTAACTCATACTTTTCATTTGTTTCAATTTCTTTGCCATCTTTAGAAAACCAGGTGATTTTCATATTATATACAGGGTCACTGTACACATGAAAGAGAAAGATGATAAATTCTATGTAAAAAAAAAGGCCGTCTATGTCCATATAAGATTGTCCATCCAATGCATCTCTTCGTCTCAACAAATTATAAAATACTTCAATGACTATACAATACAGTTGAAAATGAACAAAATATTATCTATCTATCTAGCTATTTATCTATCTATCTATCTATTTATCTATCTAATTATCTATTTATCTATCTATCTATCTAATATCATATATTATATTTACTTTATTTATTTACGTATTTATTTGGGTTAGTCAATTCAAAGTTACTTTTAACTTTTACTTACTAGCCAGAAAATACACATTCCAGTATAGCAGATTGATTTAGCATTCCCATTACATTTTCAGAGTATTCAATCTTAGGAGCAATAGCCTCAACTTTCAGATTGATGGCAAGAACAATTCAGCATAGTTAAATAAAGTTAATGAGATTTATTAAAGTGTTTATCATATATCATTAATATACCTTGAACATTTTCCTAAAATAACCAAAATTATGTAATCTGTAAAATTATGTAGCATTTACCAGGTTTTATATGACCGATTTCGGCCATTTTGGCCTTTTCCCCGCTCTTTGTATAAGAAGGTCAAGTTAATAAAGATCCTGTAAAACATATTTAAGTCCTTGAACGCTAGTATTTGTAAAGTTGAAATGGACAGGTCACTTTCTTTCTCTTTGTCTCAATTCTCTTTCAATCTGCCTCTTCCTATATTCTGCTCTCTTTTCGTATCCTCTCTCTGTCTCTCTCTCTCTCTTTCTCCGACTTCGTACTAAGTATCTATTATCTTACCTCTCTTAACTTGTAAATCTAGTGTTGTATGTTTCCGTTATCCCCCCTCTCTCTCTTTCACTTCGTCTTTACAACCAATGTCTAAAAGATCTCCCACATATACTTTTGATTTGAATTGAACTGGCCCTTTCATAACGCCTGCACACAAACATACACTGGCTTGAATACTTTTGTCGAGAACCTCTCAACTGAATGTTACAATTCCAATATTAATACCCCACCCCCTCTATAATTTTGTTTTTAGCAAGTGATCTGTTGCATCAGCCACAAAATAATAATAATAATAATTATCGTCGAGTCCGAAGATTAATGAGGAATGCAATATGCAATATTTCCCATGGCTACGCAGCCCGAGATGTGACCTACATATTTTGCCACATCAAGGGTAAGCATAACCATTGTCCGCCGGTGGTCGATTAAGATTTTCTTTTCGCCGTCTGCGTCTGCTCTCGGCAGCGGATTTGCTTTTGGTTTCAAATGTGTATCTCGTGACCTTTGTGAGTGACCTCCAGATGTCTCGTACCGAGGCCGCATGCAGCCAGGTCCTTCTTCTATGTCAGCTAAGGCAAGTTGGTGCTGGTCTTTAAAGCGTTTACCTGGGGCACATATGTTACATATATATATACATTCAACGTCAATTTGAAATTCCTTTAAAAAACGCGATAATCCTTTCGAAACCAATGTTGGCTCTAGATCTATGTTTAGCAACTTAAGTCCAATTTACAGTTTTTTTTATATTTTTTACTTAGAAAAATTGTACTGGTCAAACTAGACTTCTTTTTTTTTTGAAGTAACGTCTGTATTATATAAGATAAGATAAGGTGTGGCTTATTAGCTAGTAATTCTTTTTTCAGTGATGTACATGAACTGTCCAATTTCTAGGAGAACCGTTTGAGCTGTTTTTGAGATCAGATTTACAAGTTCCTAGAACAAGGTTCCTGGCTCTTGGTTCCAGGTTTCATGAATAGAGGTATTGTAAACAAATAATAAATATTTAGAAGTGTAGAATTAAATTTGGCCTTTTAGGTAGCGTTAGTTTTGTATTATGTCTTCTCTCTAAAAATAATAGGGTCTATATTGCAAATAATAAAATAATTTCACCGCGGTGGTTTCGATTGACAAATGTGTTTAGTTGTACTACGCACACAGACAATATTTAAAATTTTCGTGTTTGTTTGTTTGTTTGTTTTGTTTCGGACACGAATATGCTCCGGAAACTAAAAAATTCGGACTAGTGAGATCTTCCCACATGGAGTGTCACGCACTAAAGAGAGCTGACCATGTCCTTTAAATCTGCATTTTTTCAAGTGACCCAAACAGGACACTCCCCTGGACACACCTTTGCAAAGAAAACTACATGGAGAGCTTCTGATTGGGAAATTATTGCACAGTTCGTCTCGTATAATGATTTAGAAATCTGAATGGTCCAATATAATAATTAGAACGAGGAAGAAAAAGAGCTGTTTGGTTGAGTGTGATGCACTTTGAATAATCCAAAGTAAAATTCCTGTCTGCTGATATTCCATGCAGTCCTGCAGAATGTATGGACTTGAACATAATTCATTTTAAAACGAACACTCGAATATTGTAAAACCAATACCTGAGTAAAAAATAATGTGTTTAATCCTAAATTACACTAAAATACTTTCTAGAGTTAAACTGCCAAGAAATATTTACACTATTAATAACTCCTTTGGTGGAGCGGTGGCTGTGCGGTTTGCTTTTGAACCGGGAGTCCCGGCTACTAATCCTGGTGAAGACTGGGAGCATTAAATTTAGGGATCTTTGGGAGCCTCTATGAAGAACAAACTACTTTGGGCAGGCCTACTTTAAAGAATCTCAGATAACCGAGGAGCGAAAATCGTAAACTGACGGACCCCGAGTGCGATGGATTGATGATGTAGAGGCAGATCTGCAACAGCTTTGGGACGAAAGGCCCAGAAGAGATCTGAATGAAAAGATGTGTGCATGCAGGCCAGAGCCCTCCATGGGATGTAGCGCCACTGGGATGAATGGATTGTGAGCCTCTGAGTCCACCCAGTTCTAATGAGTACCAAACATTAGTTGGGAAAAAGTAAAGGTGTTTGGTCATTGTGCTGACCACATGACACGCCGTTAGCTGTGGGTCGTATAAACAGATGGAATTTACACCATTTGCCAGTAATGCCATACAGATCGCAAGGTCTGAAAGAGAGAACCTTACTTCTACCTTTATAATCACTCTTGGTACATAGTATATTTACCAAAAATGAAAGAATTTTTTTGAAACAAACTACCTTGATTGGTTTCAGTTATTTTTAATAAGTACACTTGTCCTGGATAGATTCTAGTAAACGTTGGGTCGTGGACGGAAACACCACACGCCAACTGACCCAACTCCTTGTCTTTTCTTAAAACATACGTTATATGTAGATTACCTGAATAGGACGGGAAAGTACGACAGCTATACTATAAAGAAGAAAGTAAGGCGTGCTTGAGTGCGTATGTATGTAATGTAGGTAATTTTTGTAATTTATGTAATGTATGTAATATGTATGTAATGTAATGTATATATTGTAATGCATGCATTGTAGTGTATTGAAATGTGTGTAATGTAATGTATGTAAGTTAATATCTGTAATGTAAGTAATATATTGTAGTGAATGTAATGAATATAAAGGAATGTAATGTAATTTCTGTACTGTAATTTATGTAATTTATGTAATGTAAGTAATATAATGTAATGTAATGTATGTAATATATGTAATGAACATAAATTATGTAATGCAGTGAATTTTATGTAATGTATGTGATGTAATGTGTATAATGTAATGTAATGTATGTAGTGTATTGTATCTAATGTAATGTAATGTATGTAATGTATGTAATGTATGTAATGTATGTAATGTATGTAATGTATGTAACGTAATGTGTGTAATGTAATGTGAAGTATGTAATTTATGTAATGTAATATATATATTATAATGTATGTAATGTATGAAATATAATGTAATTTGATGTAGTGTAGTGTATGCAATGTAATGCATGTAATGTAATATATGTATTGTAATGTATGCATTAAAATTTATGTAATGTAATTTCATAATTTAATTATGTAATGTAACAAATGTAGTACTATAATATATAGTATGTAATGTATGTGATGAAATGTAATTAATGAATGTAATGTAATTTATGTAATGTAATGCATGTATTTATATATGTTTGTATGTATCTCTCGGAGTAATCAAATCCGTTTGACCAAACGTAATCAAACGTGACATACATTTTCCTTGGATACTAAATAAAAAGTTACACAACTCTATAAAGTATTTTATGATGACCACTTTTGTCATCCAGGGGGCTGAGGGCTTTGCAGTGGGGTTTTGTGTCTCCTCGTGTAGCTATTGAGACCTATGTTAGGCTGCACACTGGACAGGTTATTCCAGCAGGAGCCAGTGTCATTTGCCTTGCATTTCGTATCTGGAGTTTTTCTTACGCCAGCGTAGTTCTCTTCTCTCCAGATACCTGCGCTTGAGTTTTCACAGCGTACCGCCATATGTTTAGTCCTGTGCCTCTGTCTCCCACGCAGATTAGTGTATGCTGAGCGCTTTCAGAAAAGCTTTTGAGGGTGTCCCATACTAGACTTTTCCACGGAGGCAATACGTTGAGGCGACGGGTAGCTGGAATCCTCTGGCTATCGAGACCAGGCGCCAACTTGCTTTAATAAACGCAGAAGAGAAGAACTGGTTGCAAAAGGCTTCGGAACGAGACAGGTGGAGATTAGTTACAAACGGAGAGATATACACATTTTGAAGCTGTAAGAAGTTCCACTTCCGAGGACAGACATAGACGGTGAGAACACAATCTAGCGGCGGACAACGGTTATGTCTAAGCTAGAAGAGGCAAAATATATAAGTTATAGTTTGGGGTGCATAGCTACGTAAAATACTGAGATCCTCATTCATCTTCGGGTCACAAAGATGAGCTTTATTAGAATGTACAGAAATTAGGGATACTTGCTCGTTAATTGATTAATTAATTAACGAAGCAGCCTTTAAGAAAAGAGTTGAATTGAATGAAGATTTGATCAGGTAATAATGAGGCATTATCTTTAGTTACAAAATTCCTTCCACGATTGACCCTGTAACCTATACATTTAGAATCATTGGACGAAATAAAATCTCAAATAGTGGGGCCCCCTCAAGCGCGACCTGGGGCTGCTGCCCCACTTGCCATCCCCTAAGGCCACTTCTGGCCACGAATAAAACTGTATGATATACAGCGAATTCCAGTATAACAGATCCAATAGTTATTCTTAATAATGCTAGAATTATCCATTATTCGGGTTGACCAGGGTGGGGACACAAAACAGCGTGACGCATTGGTTAAACCTATTATAACGCAGCCACAACGTCTGGCCTATGGGTATGTCTGTTAGGCATAAATCCAAAAGCAATATTTCTGAACTGTGATAATCACTCTTTCAACCTGGCAGCTTTTCATTCTGCTGAGATAGAACCAACAATTGTCACTTTTTTTTGTACCTGTACATGAAGTGTTCAACTTTCTTTTTCCAAATTAACCCCAGAAATCCTTCCTTTTAAAGTTATTATCACATCATTCCTTTTGAAGTTCTTAAGACTGATAGAAAATTTTCATTCACAAAACTCTCTTGCCAAAACTAATTTTTCGATAATGAGGCATTTTCAAACCGATATTACGGTCGACCTCAAGATTTCCCGATGTGGCCAATGAGTTGAGTATTTTTTTCTAACTAATATGGATATATCTTGAAATTTTAATGAAAATCGTTTGAGCCGTTTTCGAAATAAAATTTATATATATATATATAAATATATCTATCTATATATTCATACATACATACATACATACATACATACATACAAGAATTGCTCGCTTAAGAGTATAGCATAAACTTTTTTGACAAATCGGGTAAACCCTTTTTGCAATCTACTTTTATTTTTGCAGCGAGAAAATAACCTGAAAAGAACACTGGCTAAGTTTGAAATAAATCTAAATCCGATCCGCTAGAGCAGGGGTGGGCAAATTACGGTCCGCGGGCCACATGCGGCCCGCCAAAGTGTTTTATGCGGCCCGTGAAAACCTAAATAAATCATTGTAAATATCTACAGACATTATTGAAACTTTTGATTCTTATCATTTGTAATGAAGAGGCTAAAGAAACATTGTCTCCAAACGTCTTTCTAAAGAGTTTTGAATAAAAAACGAAGATTATATTTACTAGCAATGCTATATAAATTCGGTAAAAGACATAAGTCCTGTCCATTATTTATTCAATGCTATGGATAACTTTTTGAAAGAGTTGGGTTGGCTTGAACAAGATGGCAAGGTTAACAACTGATGGATCTTTGAGAAAAACATTTTTTTAATACAAAAAGAAAATATTACAACCATAATTTAGTAACTTGAAAGTTTACACATAGCTACATTAAATACACAGCATAGATGGGAATTGTATAGTTACATTTTTATGTAATCATGGGCCGTCCCTATGTCCTTAGACATTGTCGAAGTATGTTCCTTATGAGGTCCATGACTATTAAATGGCTCGCACAGGTACAACAGTTTGATATTACCGAAAAGGAATAGTGAAACTTTAACTTAATGTTATTGTTCGAAGTACACTAGGTTTTTAATAAATTTCAAAATGTTTTTTTCCCTTTATTTTGTATATTCTTATTTTATTTAGGGCCACCAATTCACTTCGCCTATAGCCTCCAATTATCCAAGGCTGGTCCCGACTGGCAGTTCCGAAAAGTATGTAAAGATTCGGAATTAAAACATTCTGATGTTCGGTAACACAGTTGTATTCACTGGCCAATCACTAGATCAATATGGAATCTAAAGGAAGAAATTGTTAGGTTCCTTGATGGACATTGAATGTGACCCTTTCCTAATATCTTTAATGAAGAGTTGAAGACTTACTTCATGTTGATCATCGGAAGCATTTTAATTTGTTGTTTGTACATGAAATGTATGTGCTTCTTCAATCTTTCCAAACAAAACATATATATATATATACATATTATATATATATATATATGCGGCCAACCTAGTCACCAAATGTCACCACCTCAAAGTTGGTGCCATTGGGTGGACATCCCAGTTAATATATTATGAACTCAATTCACTACCATGTTGTGAGAATGTGAACACTTTTAATCAGATGTGAACAGTCAGTTGAGAGGGAAACTTGGAAGCAGTCACTAGTATGTAGTTGTTACAAGAAGTTGATTTGATAAA
>JADKLZ010084329.1:8011449-8021847 GCA_021533235.1 Biomphalaria straminea
TACAAGAATTGCTCGCTTAAGAGTATAGGATTAAGAGTTGATAGAATTGTGTGCTTTATTAAATAATTAAGCATTATTGCTATTTATGGATATCTGGAGTTGGAGTTGAACTGTGTTTGTTAATAATTGTTCTAAATTATAATATTTAAGTAACCCCATAAGTCTTAGACTTTGTACTTGTAATAATTGCATTTATGATAATTACAAAGAAGAAGAAGAAAATAAGTACAAATGTTTTCTATTGCTGCTGATGTTTCGTATTCTTCCCCCCCCCTCTCCTCCCGACACATTTTCGACGCGATGGCTCTGTTCAGCTCCACTAAACAAGTTTGATTTGTTTCATATGTTTAGCTCCTGCAAAGTTTTATTATAGAATGTAGTTGAATCCAGTTAATCGGACTAATAGGACACGATCTTTTGGTTCCTACTAAACGAATGGTTTGATTAACCGCATTTCGTCTGTATATTAGAACTTGATTCAGCGACTTTAGAGATTCTGTCCAAATAAGCGGCTAATCTGATTAGCCGTAGACCACTGTATTTATCAAGCCGGATATGAATAAGATCGTTAATTAACTATCGCTCCACTTTCAAATATTCTTCGCCGGCAATTCATCTCATAGGAAACGATGGAAATAAAAACGTAACATAAATAGAGGAGTTCTCCTTGAGAAGGTATGGTACTGCCTCAACTCTGAAACATAAATAGAGGAGTTCTCCTTGAGAAGGTATGGTACTGCCTCAACTCTGAAACATAAATAGAGGAGTTCTCCTTGAGAAGGAATGGTACTGCCTCAGCTCTGAAACATAAATAGAGGAGTTCTCCTTGAGAAGGTATGGCACTGCCTCATCTCTGAAACAGTATTTGTCAGTTTCACCTCCGTATAATCCCAGTTTCACCAGAGGTTCAAACCAAGGTATCTCCTCTGTCTCTCTTTCCAACTCCTCCCTGCAACAAATAAAAAATCAGGAACATCTTTTGGAGCCATTAACTATCTTGTGACGGGAGCCACGCGAAGGAATACGAGTAGTGCATCAATAAGTGAAACATGGCGATAAAGGCAGAAGATTTAAGAAATCGGTGTGTTTGTGTGCCTGTCTGTGCACGTGCGTTCGTGTGTTTGTGTGCGTGTCTAGGTGTTTGTCTGTCTATCTGTGAGCGTGTGTGTACGCGCGCGTCTGTTTGTGTGTACGCTTGCGGGTGTGTAAGATTTATGATGAATGTTGCCCTGGTTACATCGTTTAAAAAAGATTGTCTAGTTCTATAATTATTGGAGATTTAAATGAAAACAATTTCAAGGACGTCCAATTGATTGTTCAAGTTGCTAACTAAATCAAAACACAAATTGAGCTACAAACTGGAAATACAACAATGATTGTTCAATGACCAAAACGTGCTAAAACTTATATTTAGACTATTATTTATTTGAGGGTTGTGAACATTTATTCTACTCACCTGATACACCTAAAGTTAGCATTTTATAGTTGGTTTTGTTTATTTGCATTTTATAGTTTGTTTGATTTTTTTTTATTTGCGATAGTTAAAACACAAAGTCAGACTCGGCCCCCGAAAAGGTTGCATAGTTAGGCACAATGCTTAGTTCCAATATTCTCTGAAAGAGTATCAGAAATACAGAAATAATCGATTATCTCTATATTACCATATATAAACTGGTTAACATCCCATTACTTTGTAACAAATAACCTTTTTCTTTATAAGGTCTACCCGTTAGTAACATCAAATCTACACAATAGGGACAAGATTTCTGGTTAGAAGAGGAAAAGAAAAGCAATAGCGTATAATTCCTGCATAACAAATATTTGTTGACGTTTAAGACCAGTTTAAGTGGAAGTAACAGTACCAGGAAAAAGAAGAAGAGGCAGACAGAAATCTGCACTATAGATCGCAAGGTCTGAAACGGGAACATTTTAAGGCAGTGCTTCCCAAACTGTGTTCCACGGAGCCCCATTGTTCTGAGAGGCCTGAATAGGTGTTCCACGAACTACTGGAATAAATAACTAGTACGCCACCTGGTGATTTAATTTTTCTAACAAAAAATATGCACTAACAAAAAATATGCAAAGTTCCTTTAAATACTCAAAATGTGCTTAGTGTTCCACAAGGAAACAAATTTAGGAACAAATTGTTTTTTAAGGCAAACAAATAAGCGGGATGTTTTGTTCTAGGGTATAATACTATTTATTGAATCACTTCAGAAGAAAGATTTCTGGAATGAGATTCAGCATAGAATAAACACAAGATTTGAATCACAACACCAAGTCCTCTGAACTGCATCATAGCCACCAGTATTTTACAAAAAGCTCCATATTTCTCTAGTTTTATGACATTCCTCCCCCCATACAGAGTGCACTAATTGACGATAAATTTATTCTTCGGTTTTGTTTCGTCAATACATTTGGTGATTACAGTTTTTAATTTGTATGGTTAAAACATCTCTGTTAACAGAAACTAGGTGTCTGCCTTCTGAGACACTCATTGCTTCACACACAAGCATTTGTTCATGTAATTATTTGGATTGGTTCCTATGGAGATCAAAGCGCCTGAATGCATTCACCATCATTAAAATTTCATTTTTCAAAAATTTAACGTAGTAATATTAACTTGAAACAACAAAGAGCTCATAACGAGATTAACGCTCGATTTGGACGAAACATGTTCTTGTCGTGTTCCATTGGCAGAACTGAGATGAAGTCCATTAAAAGTAGAAAGTGTTTTTTTTTTCGCCCAGCACTTTTTCTGCAGACCATTGCTTTAAGTCTGCTTCTTCTTGAAGTTACCTTCCTTTTAAATTATTCTCACAACATTTTGGCTAACAAATATACAACACATTAATCTAGATTTCGATCTAATTATATATATATATATTGGTTTCCCCTTCTCTTCTTGTGATATCACTAAACCAAAGGATGGATTCTTGTCTTCTTATCTTCACTTCTCTTCCTGTGATATCACTAAACAAGATGATGTATACTCTCGTTCCGAATACAAAGTTTATATCAACTCACTCTGTCTGTGTAAAATGTCTGCACACGTTATTTCCCACACCCTATCTAGGATCAATCTGAAATTTTGCTCAATTATTTCTTTTACCTGACAACACAAGAGTCACTCTAATAAAATTATTATCAAATAGGTAATTAACTATTGGTTGTTTTTTTTCGGTATCTAAAAAGGGAAAGAAATAGTATTTGACTGATGTGGTGGTATATGCTTAATCAGTCCCTTGCTTCAACTACAAGTGGACACTTCGTAATCACATTGTTGCCAGCCATGATGGGGGGAAGGGAATAGCTTAGGAATTTGGTCACACAGACCTTTACAGAGTTTTTCAGCCAAACTCAAAGTATGAGTCTTTCAAGATCTACATAAGAGTCGACTTAGACGATCTACTTATCCACAAAAAGAAACGTATAAAAAATACAACCTAAAATAACGAAACCTCTTTCAAGAAAGGTTCAGAATCTTCTAGATATATGATCAAGTAAATAGTTATAATTATTCTTTTTTCTCTTTAAACTGTATTGGTTGTTTTTGTTTATCAAAGACTTACAACTTTGGGTTAAAGGTTTTGTCTTAAATCCCAAGCAGATTATTGCTACGATTGTTAACGCCAACGAACTTTGCTGAATACTAATTGGACTGGATTCCTGCAGGTGTGAAAACATAGTGCTGTTTGTCCATGAGTTTTGTATACCTGCGCTGTCATCCAATTTTCAAATATTTTTATATCCGAGACTTTGTTTTATTTCCTTACAATTAATAACATGGGTTAGGGGGGGTGTGGGGTGTGGGCTGGTCTTATTCGACCTGAGAAACCTTTCTACTTCATCAAATTCTCTTTTGGCTTTCTACACTTCTCTACAATGGATACATTCTCGATCCGCTCACCAAAAAGAGGCCTGCCTTTGGTATACGTTCGTCCCCTATACGGCCTACGTGCCCTGCCCAGAGTAACTGTCGGACAATAAGAAGTCCCTCTATACTGTCCATACCGGCGTTTGCAAGGACATCGCTGTTTGTAGTGCGGTCTTGCCACCGTATTTCCTTGATGGAGCTCAAAGCATCTTTGGTGAAAGCGCTCAAGTAGTCTTAGTTGCTTTCTGTATAGTGTTATATTTCAGATCATATAGAAGGGTGGAGAGAAAAAATAGCTAATAGTAATTGACACCTCGATAATCGTCGGGCGTACACCTATTGAATACCTACAAATTATTGAAACCTCGATAATCGTCGGGGGTACACCTATTGAGTACCTACAAATTACTGACACCTAGATAATAGTCGGGCGTACACCTATTGAGTACCTACAAATTATTGAAACCTCGATAATCGTCGGGGGTACACCTATTGAGTATCTACAAATTACTGACAGCTCGATAATCGTCAGGCGTACACCTATTGAGTATCTACAAATTACTGACAGCTCGATAATCGTCAGGCGTACACCTATTGAGTACCTACAAATTACTGACACGTCGATAATCTTTGGAAGAACAAACAGTTTGACATCATTTGCCGCACGGAAATAAAATGTCTAATTTCTTTATACTGTGGTTTGAATTATCATTGAAACATAGACCTACGTGTAAGTTATACGTACATACAAACACTTTGAGAATCACCTTTTTTCAATGTGCATTATTAAAAGGTATTAAAGCCTGTCCCTCTTCATTCAGAACATTGTATATACGTGTGAGAATCCCTCAACAAAAAAAGAATTTTTTAAAAAAAGGGGACAATCTATTTCTCCCTTTGCTATCTCAACACTTGGCCAGTTGGTCACTGGGTTAATTAAATGGAAGGTCAGTCAGGAAAGAATAACAAGAAAGAAATAGGCCGTTAGTCTGTGTCTGTGTATGTGTGTTAGCTCTCTCGCGTGTGGTAGTATTAAGCTCATTAACTATTCCACTGTCTGAATCACATGACATAACCCACCAATGACAACACTGATAGGACAAAATGCCGTATTGAGACTACTAATACTTCCGTGATATTTACCTATGCTAATAGATTTTGTCTCGGTAAACACGAGACAGTGGTTTTAATATTTCACTTGATTCGCATGTAGTTATTTCAACGATGGGGGTGGTGACAAAGAGGGTCTGGGTTCTTCTATTAACTAGACCTCTGAAAATAGCAAAGTGGGTCATTGGGTCTTATTCGCTGACGGGGTATATTCCATAAGGTAAAAAAGAAATAGACTAAAATGTAAATGTAAAGAAATATTTTTTTTTCTTCTTCTATTTAGTTCTTTACGACACTCTACATCAGCGGTTCTCAACCTTTTAAACTCGGCGACCCCTTTTACAAACCACGACTCTTCCGCGACCCCCACCCACTCACACACAGTAATAGAAGAATAGACAAAAAGAATCCATAATTTCGATGGTCTTAAGCGACCCCTGGCAAAACGTCAATCGACCCCAAAAAAGGGGTCGCGACCGACAGGTTGAGGACCCCTGCTCTACAGACTGAAATAAAGAAACAACGAAATAAAAGAACAAAGTAATTGATAACAAGATTTAAATTATTCGTCATTCGTTCAAGTCAAAGTGGACAATTGGACAATAATCAGACTTTCAAGCCAGGAGTGGACAATTGGACAATAATCAGAATTTTAAGCCAAGAGTGGAAAATTGTAGAATAATCGATCATATTTAAAAGCTTCTATTTATTTTTTTTTTCATATAGTTGCAAAATTCTGCTATAAAATGTAAACTATTCGAAATTGAATACTGGTGGTTATATAGAGCTTCTGTCATTATCCAAACATATTAAATTACTATATTATACAGAAGATAAATAGTAAATATATACATTGATGCTTAAAAGATGTAGTTGTAGATAAAGCCTTAAAAATATTAAACATCTTCTTTAAGGTCTTCAGCACAGAATACAAGACCCAAACTTTAGAATAATTTCTGAGTTCACTGTACAAAGCCAAAATTAAACCCAAGAATTATAATAGTGAAAACATTAAAACCCCATATATTCTTCCTAAGTAGGCCTATACTATTTTAACGATATGATAATCACAGTCGAGATATGAGATTTATTGAAACTGTGAATTCTAAACATGTCATTTTGTTCTACTAACCTCAGCCCCGACTCAGTTTTTCCATTTAAAAAAAAAAAACTCTATTTAATCATAAAAGGTCTGACTATTTTTATCAGAACAAAATATGTTAATCACCACTCATAAGGCTTCAATTACTTGGCCAATACTGTCTATACACTCTGGCATAGTTCCCCACAATTACCTATATTTACACCGTAAACACAAAGTATCCACACATTGGTCTGTTGCAATTCCCCCACACACCCCCCTTTTCTTCTTCCCCTATCCTAACACTTTTTTTTTTAAAGTGATAACTATGTGACCTGTAGAAGATATTTCGGGAAAGAGGTCATCTATTTTTAGGCCAATCTTAGAAGAAAAAATGAAGCGGATAAAGTACATTCAGAGGAAAGAGGTGTACGAAAAGAAAAGATGAAGATTGTCGGGGAAAGTTTCAGTTTTGACACGAACTCAGGTGGCATCTCCGTAGTCCGAACTGAGAAAAACTTGCAACAATTTTTTTTTTACAACACTTATTATGTTGTTGTTGTTGCGATGTTTTCTTAACGGAGATTTTCACACTGAAAGTTAATCAGAGTAATCTGCCCTTTGTTTTCACTTGTCATTTACATTCTTTAAGCAATAAAATGTAGTGAGATAGAAAAAGAAGAGAGAAAGCGATTATCGGAAGAAATGTGGGGGACGATGTAATGGAACCTAAATTAGGACGTAGGAAAATGAAAAGAGGAAGATTGGGAAAACTTAGGAAAAAAATAAAAAACAAAATAGACAATATCATTGCTGCTATATAGAAAGCCTGTGGTTTTTCCAACTTAATACTAAACAAGCAACGTATAAAAAATATTTTTAAAAAATATTTAAGGGGCAGAAATGAAAATATACCCAAATATATCTCAATATTACATGAATAAGTTACCGTTTTTATTTAAATCAAAATTAATTACCACTAAAACTTTTTATTTAGAGAACAAAATACCAAAATAAATGAAGAAAAGGTCACGGAGATGTGGCATTCCATTGGATCCTTTGGGAAAACACATTTTTTTTGTCTCAAGGCCGGAAACTGCTTGTATGAAGAAATCTTTGCGGTGTCTAAAAAGCTACCGAACATTTCTTTCATTGAGATTAAAAGTTAAGAAAAACAACAACAACAGCTAATGAATAGGATGAGGGATAGAAGTCAAAATATAATATAGAATTAAACAGAGAAGCCGAAGAAACGTCATATAGGGTACGAAAGACCAACCTTTTGTTGTAGGCCTGGGGGTGGGGTGGGACGGATAATTGAAAGTGCTATCAGAATTAACAGGCCTAAAGTATGAGTGAACCTCACCCCACCCCCGGGCTACGTCCATGGTTGATCATTAAAATGACGCTCCTTTGTTAAAACTGAATAAAATAAAAAAAAGAACGGGTGTTGTCATGGCCATTATAAACAATATAAAGCCTGGGAACAAAATCAACGGGCGTAGCCGGTGGGTACTGATAGTTTTATATTTATAGATTTGTGTACAGAATTAGAAATGGGCGTGTTACACGCAACGCTAAGAACGCCTCTGGTACAGCAGTGGACATGCTAACTACTCCCTTCTTTAGAAATAGGCACCCCAGCTTAAACGCAGGTAATCAAGGACCCCTGCAGCTCTAGTGATTCATCTTTCTGGTCAAGTTAATTCCCACTGTCAACTAGTGCTCACTGACACCCCCATCAGCTTTGAATATTCTGTCTATAGACTTTAGGAATACATGGTCTTAGGATCCCATGGCGGCGGGGGAGTTAATCAGTTCCCAGCAGAAGGATTTGTTGACTAAGTCAGCATACACAGTAATGGAGCACTATTGATAGTCGAAAAATTGCCACCCCCGCACTTCTAGTTTTCTTATTCAGGTCCGCCCCCTAACCATTTAGGCCCTCTACTATGTCCCCTTGACTATTTATGTCATCTATCATGTCTCTTGGCCATTTAGGTCCTCTATTTTGTCCCTTTGACCATTTAACTCTTTCTCTCCTGACTGACGATACCAACGTTGATTCTATCAGAATGTGGTAAATAATTACGGAGAGAAAGAGTTAAGTCAATTATCCTGTCTCCTGACCATTTAGTTCTTCTATCATGTCCCCTTCACCATTTAGGTCCTATATTTTGTCCTCCTGACTAGTTTGGCAAGCATTCAGATGACCACATCGCCAACTCTTTTGCCTGTCATCTAAATAGACCTCTAGATCTATTGAATTCATTTTTTTTTTCAGGCCTGCATTGTTTTCAAACTGGATTTGACCGGAAGTATTTTGTCCGTTGGGATTGAACGCTATATATAGTTTCATTTTTTAAAAAAACAACATCCTCTTTTCTGGTAGTGATTGCTATTTGAACACTGTAGTGAACTGATTTATCAAGAGAAATCGGACGCTAGTTTGAAAAGAAGAAGAAAGAAAGCCCCATTGTTAGAAGAGGTTCACAGATGATGTTGAATAAAATAATTGACTCGGGACATTGTTGATAGACAATTTGTTGAAGTCTGAACTGAATCACAAGAGGCGCGGTATTTGAAGATAATTATTTAGATGTGGATCGAACGGACGTGATGTTCGTTGCTTAAAAAATATGAGAGATCAGCCTCTTTTTTTAAATCATAGCACATTATAAAAGTATAGCACATAATAATCAGCAAAGCACTTTGCTAAGATAGCATTCTGGCAACAGTATTTTAGTTTGATAACAGAATAGCGCTTTGTTTATACAGAACTCTGCTAAATTCATAGCACTTTGATAGAAGTAAAAAGCTTTAATAACAGTATAGCACTTTAATAACAATATGGCGGTTTGACAACAACATAGCGCTTTTGAAAACAACATAGCGCTTGATAACAACATAGCGCTTGATAACAACATAGCGCTTGATAACAACATAGCGCTTGATAACAACATAGCGCTTTTGAAAACAACATAGCGCTTGATAACAACATAGCGCTTGATAACAACATAGCGCTTGATAACAACATAGCGCTTGATAACAACAGGTACTGGGCTTTATCCGGGAGGTGGGGTTGTCTTCGAGGATCTGATTCGTGAGTCTGTATACACATATTATTTACACTAGATTTGTATAAAATATCCAAATTTTTACCTATGCTATTTTAACTGTAAATAAACCTTAATTTTAATGAGTTAATTATATGAACTCTGACTTTTTATAGAGGGAGAGTAGTCCTTAAAGGACTACGGGCACGACATGGCCTATACTGTGCCGATGTGCCTAAAACTAAAACCAAACCAAACCAAACAACATAGCGCTTTGATAACAACATAGCGCTTTAATTAACAGCTTTTATTTTCGTTATATTTTCCATATATTTGCTTTATTTTGGAATTTTTTACTTTATTTTCGATATGTTTGCTTTATTTTCGATATATTTGCTTTATATTCTCGATATATTTGCTTTATGTTTTCGATATATTTGCTTTATGTTTTCGATATATTTGCTATATATTTTTATCAGCTATTTATTTTCGCTAAGAATTTTTATAAAGCTTTACCTACTAAACGCTTTCGACGGAAATAAATGTACTATGCTCAGTTGCCTCACGCAATCTCCAACATTTGTATCTACTCTGGGGTAAACACTTGTATCTACTCTGGGGTAATTGTCGTGCTTTTTGCCTTTAACTACTAGAAAGAGAGAGAGAGAGAAAGAAAGAGAGAGAAAGATGAATACAATTCAAGGTCTACTCTGTGGATAATCAGTATAATTACGTCCGTTAAGCTAAGAGACCGTAATAGTACATTCACGGATGCGATACGAAGTCTTGGTTGAATCAAATTGTAAGGAGAGAGAGAGAGAGAGAGAGAGAGAGAGAGAGAAATAAATGGGGACAAAAAAAGATGAAAAGTGAAAGAGAGAGAGGGAGAACAAAAAGGAAGTTTGGAAGAGTGAAAAAGAAAAAGAGAAAAAGAGTGAGCATTGGAATGAATATAATACATGGATGCCTGAGATCTGATCAATTCTCATGATTGGACTTCTTTTATTTCCTGATTGCACTCCAGTCATTGCTCTATCACAAAAGAGGTTTTATTTAGTAACTATTTCATATTAGTCCTTTTTTCTCCTAGGCCCCTGACCTAAATCTTCAAACAAAGATAAAATAAAACAACAAGAACATATGTCAATGCGGAGACGTGGTACTGTCTGTAGTAATGTGGACA
Source organism: Biomphalaria straminea (assembly GCA_021533235.1). NCBI lineage: Eukaryota > Metazoa > Mollusca > Gastropoda > Planorbidae > Biomphalaria > Biomphalaria straminea. The sequence goes on from JADKLZ010084329.1 coordinate 8,021,757, forward strand.
CCGTGGTACTGTCTGTAGTAATGTGAACCCCGTGGTACTGCCTTTAGTAATGTGGACCCAGTGGTACTGTCTGTAGTAATGTGGACCCAGT
>JADKLZ010084329.1:8031224-8047280 GCA_021533235.1 Biomphalaria straminea
GAGAGAGAGAGAGAGAGATTGTTATGTGCATAAATCGTTTTCAAGCTGTAAGAGAAGTCGCATCGAATCTAGGAACATCGATCTTATCTTCTCTTATTTTCGATATTCAATTACATAGGTTATGGTTAAAAAAAACAACAACTTTACTTCTTATATAAATAAAGTTCCCCTTTCAGACCTCGTGGGCAGATGATTATTCTGTGGCCTACGGTTAACGAGGGTGTCATGTGGCCAGCACAACGACCAACCGCATTTACTTTTCCCCAACTACTGTTAAGTACCCATTAGGGCTGGGTGGAGTCAGAGGCGCCCAAGGATCCCGAAATAAAAATCCTTGTCTTCACCAGGATTCGAACCCGGGACCCCTATTCAGAAGCAAAGCGTTTTACGCTCAGCCACCGCACCTCCTTAACTTCTTATAACGACTGTAGAAAACAACTCCCTGTGTCAGTTGTATTTCTTCACGTCATTCTAGTGTAGTGCTAAAGATCCCCATGTCTAGTCAAGGTATATATATATATATATATATATATATATATACACATCTATATACAATTTATTTTGTTTTGTATTGCTAGTCGTAGTAGCGCATTGTCCAGAACTAGTTTCATTGACATGGCTCACATCACAATATACTGGACTTAGCTGCACTAAAGATATACAAGCTAATAATGGATGAAAAAGGGAGATTATATAAATACAATGTTGTAAGGTAATTACATTGACATTGGTTTTAATCATGTCGATCATGTTACGAGATATGACGAGTCGTCTTTCTCTGTGCTGTCTCAGTGATCGTGCCTAAGAAATCGTATGCCAGTATGTCGTAATCTTCTCTCTACATATAAATCATTTGGATCATTAGAAAGACTGGGACGCGGCGGCTGAGCGGTAAGGCGCTTGACTTTTCCATCCGGAGGTCCCTGGCTCAAATCCAGGTGACGAGTGTGATTATAATTTCGCGATCTTTGACCTCCTCTGCGTCCATCCAGCTCTGTGGTTACCTGACATTAGTTGGTCAAAAGTAAAGACGGTTGGTCATTCTGCTGGCCACATGACGACCTCGGTAACCGTTGATAACAGAAACAGATGACCATTAAATCATATGCCCTGTAGATCGCAAGGTCATTAGAAAGAATCATAATTTAAAAATAGAGACTAGTAGAATAACAAGTGGCCTGGCAGTGGGGCAGGCAGTCCCAGCGTTAAGTCACATAGTTGACACCTAACATTAGGTAGTCTGATGTTCATCCCATTGGTCGTGTTAGTTTTATGGATGGGTAACAAAAGGAGGATATGTCCTACATTTTAGGATCGTGACATGGCCATCCTTAGGCATAGGTAGGCTATAGCCACTTTGACCTGTACAGAAAGAAATGTCGAAACTTGTTCTCAATATTATTGCTGGAGTATAATAGGTTTTTAAACAATTGCATATTTTTAGTTTTGTTGCTATTTATATTTTATTTTTCAATTCAATTTGGGGCCACAAATTTTATTTTGCATAAGGCATCAAATTATTCAAGTCCGGCCCAGATCGTGTCCTCCATTTGACATATATAGGCACAGAGTGTGATGTGTAGTCCGTTTTTCACTCTGTTAATATCTTCAGTTGCATCATTTTCATGAATCAAACACAATTCTTAATGTACTCTGGCTTATTAACCCTTTCTCTCCTAATTGACGATGCCAACGTTGATTTGGCCCCCCAAAAAAAAATCTAAATTGGTTTTTAACTTTATAAACTGTAATTTGTGTTGTGTAAAAAGAGCATGCATTCTCTTATATAACAAACAAAAAAGTTATTGAAGTTTAACCATAAAAGGAGAGTGAAATACAAAGGAGCAAAACGAAGAATACAATCGAAACGAGGACGTTAATAACGGAGAGAAAGAGTTAATCCGAGACCAATCGTCATAGAAAGCCTGAACATTGACCTGTAACTCGGCCAGGTGTTTGTCGTTTGGATTTCTCGATGGTCCCGGGTTCAAAACCTGCTGCTGCCATCCCCCTTCGTCCTGCGGTAGGTTTGGACTTTTGACACATCGACACAATTTAGACCATGTCGTGCTCGTATCCATCTGGACTTTTTCTCCCTGACAGAGGAAATTGCTATATTTTATACAACTAAGTTATTAAAATAACGTCCATTCAACGAAAAACGAGTATTAAAAAAAAGTCGCGTTGTAGGTTCAATTTAATTCTTTATACAGTAATTCTACAGTCTTTGATTAAAGAAAAAACAATTGGTCAATTAATTACTGGTTATTAATTATTTCTTTTGATACCAACAGAGGAAATAAATCCTTCAGTATTCACAGGTATGGCTAAATTTGTTGGATTTTGTCTCTTTAAATAATTGTACTCATTATTTCTTCTACATCCATTCACGTATCAAGTGAATCATTTTAAATCATTATTTATTGAACCTAACAAAACAGGAATCATCTAGAAACTGTAACTATAAGTCATTCATTTCTAACTAATTATTTTTTAACATTGAATAAGGGAAATTAATGTTACTATATTGAGAGATATAGTTGTAATCGCGGAGTTTTTCCCCTCGAATAAGCTTTTATTTCATTTATTTTAAAGAAAAAAAAAAGTTTTATATTTCGCCAGTTTAAACTCATGTTCCGACTTGTTTTATGAACCATTGATTTTGTTAATGTCTCTTAACGCTTTTAGCATTGTGCCCAGTGGAGCGAACTCCACTAATACATTCTCTAAGAGACGCTTTTAATGTGAGCATTATTTTCAATTAGACAAAAAAAAATAATGTATTTTTACAAAGGAATATAATTCGTCGGTTGTCTCTCGTTTTATTCTGACAAAGTAATCGATCGAATCCTACATCTAATAGATCGATGCCTCATTAGAATAAGATTAAAATTCAAACATCCTTAGTAGCATATCGATTTCTAGATTTAAAAGAGCGATACTTTATTAGATGAAGATGAGACTCTTATATTGTCATTCTTACATAGCGATTCTTAGCTTGAATATATGCATGTTAAGTTCTTTTTTTATTACTTGGCTCAAAGTTACTTAGGTAAACTATAGATAAACACAACTTGGATTTCTTTAGTTGTAACTACAATAAATATAATCATTTGCTTGTAATACTGCAGTGTCTTCATTAGAAATATCCAAAAGTAACTACTAGAATCACTGAGAAAATATGTGGAAAAAAAAAACCCACTCACATTCAAAAACACGGCGTGTATACCGTTCACATTCACACCTTGGGATATAAACAAAGGGATATAACTCTGCCTGCCCCCTGGCAATGCATTTACATTTATTGTTAAAATAAGCTGATACCTCAGAATCGACATTGTAATACATTGATTCCTTTGACCTAGAATATACCTCTTGACAGGCTCTCGATACAATTAAAATAATATAAAGCTTAAAATTACCAATTCTTTCTTCAAGGTTATACAGTTTCGAGGGTAATCTGGGTTTTTTTGTCATGCTACTGGCGGAGCGAACCGGAAGTATCCATAGCGTGGGAGGCGACCAAACGTGCCCCCTGCCAGGAAGGGAAATATTGTACCCTTCGGTCGCTGGGCGATGTCCAGAAATAGCCTGTGTATTCTGAGGCCCCGGTACTTGTGTTTAAGATAGAAATAAATCTTGAAGGTCCCTTGCAAACAATGGAAAGTAAATCATTACAGTGTGCTATAGCTAGTGATTGGCGTCAATGAAAGTAATATACGGCTCAGAATATATCTATTGATCTCTGGTCATAGTATGCATGTTAATTACACTTGTATGCCAATATAAGAAAGTCTAAATGAGGGCGATGCTTGAATCCCGGTAGATCCCGGTAAATAGTTACATAGGGACTAGTTTTCGTGATCTAGGGTTTTTTTTATTTCATTCCCCTATGTTATTTTTTAAATTGTTACTTGTCTACGCATGGGTAAGTCAAACTACTTTTGGAAGAGGTTAGTGGTTGGTTGTGACTGATGTAACATGTGTGGCATTGTCATCATTTGGTCTTAGGGGAGATGACAGTTTTCTTTTCCAGTGCGCATGACAGTAGAGCATGCTCAGTCCGCTATGACGTAATTTGACTTTTGTTGCTACGTTTTGGGACGGGAGACCTTTACGTGCTGCAATAAGGAGACAAGCAAACAAGTCGGGATTCGAACTGGAGTCACGCTTGACAGATAGTAAGATAGTAAGATACCAGTCACCCACTCATCTCTTCGCAAACAATCAGTTTACTTCAAGTAGGTTACCAGTAAAGGACATGAGTTCTTTAACAAAAGTATACTTATCAACTAGCTTATGCTAAGTGGTTAGAAATCAAATGGATCTTAACTCTTTTATAAAGCAAATGTTCCTTCGAAATTCTATTCTTAGAGTATCTCATAATTACATAATTGCTTGCATTCACGCGTACTTTTGTTCTGCTATCCTCTAACTCTAACACTTCTATAAACAAACAAACGAACGCTCACACACACACATTTTTTTTCCGAAGCACGATCTTCAATAAACGTTTTCCGATCCATCAATCGGGCGAAAGCTTCGGGGGGTGGGGGTGGAAGTCAAGGCCAAACCTTGACATGCTTTGCATTTATTAATAATGTCTTCTCTGCCAGAGACGTGTTAGGCCTATTGGTCAAAATGAAGAGATTTGACATTTTTAGTCAAAGTGGGTAGATTTGGTCTATTAGTCAGAATGAAAAGATTTTGCCTTTCAGTCAAAGGGAGAAGCGATGTCGTCTTTTTAAAGTCAAGAGATTTGGCCAATTAAAAAAGGCGAAGAGATTTGGTTTTATGCAATATAAAGAGAGATTTGAACTTTTAAACACATACTAGTCGACCTGCGGCATAGCATACGCCGCTATTTTCCAGGGCAGGTCTTAGGCACTGCAACATATGCGACCACAGTGGGTCCCGCACTTTCTTTGGACCCGTGCTACATTTTAGGTGTATAAATTATTAAATTATTGAACCATTTTATAACATATAACAGATTTCCCGCGGCCTCTTGACGACCGGCGGCATAGCATACGCCGCTATTTTCCAGGGCAGGCCTTAAGCACTGCAAAATATGCGACCGCAGTGGGTCCCGCACTTTCATTGGACCTATTCCTTTTTCCAGTCTATATTTATTTATGTCTATGGACCCGTGCTAATTTTTAGGTGTATAAATTATTAAATTAAACCATTTTATAGCATATAACAGATTTCCCGTGGCCTCTTGGACTTGATTTACCAGAAGCCCCTGGAAATCTCATGAAATGTTATTAAATATTGGCCTACGAAAAAGTCCTGGAAATCTCCGGAAATTATTAAATGTCGATCTAGATTAGTTTCAAGAGTCTTACGACACAATAGGCCTATAATCTCTTCCGGCTTCCACTTTTTTAACCTCCCTTCCATTCACTACACAAATTCATAAGAGAGAAACAAATATTTGTGCATTGTACTTCATTTTATGTCTAGAATCTATGTCTTTAAATTGTGTTTAATCTCTAAGACTGAGGATCATGCAATTTTTTTTTCATAATTTAGAAATCATAATTCAATAGTAGATATATATACATGTGTTTTCAAGTTACTTCCTTTTTCCGGTCTATATTTATTTATGTCTATGCTATTTTGTGAATGAAATAGTGCGAATTGGGTCCATTTACACCGTGGTGCGTACGCCATGGGATCTTCCTTATTTACTTGTTGTTGCTTGCTTGTTGTTGTTTGAACTTTTGTGTGTTTAACCTCAGACTTAGAGGAATATATATATAGATTGTACTATTAAATTTGTCTCGTACAATTTGACTTATCTAGCATTAGTTGACTTATCTAGCACTAGTTGATTTATCTAGTAATAGTTGACTTATCTAGCACTAGTTGACATTACTAGTTGACTTATCTAGCACTAGTTGACTTATCTAGCACTAGTTGACTTATCTAGCACTGGTTGACTTATCTTGTACTAGTTGACTTATCTAACACTAGTTGACTTATCTACTACTATTTGACTTATCTAGTGCTAGTTGACTTATCTAGCACTAGTTGACGTATCCAGTACTAGTTGACTTATCTAGTACTAGCTGACTTATCTAGTACTAGCTGACTTATCTAGTACAGCTGGACTGAGGTGGCTTCCTATTAATATTACTAGTACAAAATACCTGTTACGAAACATGAATGTGTACTTCTATTTGTTTCTTGCGTTATGCTGTCTTGTTTTGAAATGCATTAATGTAAAAAACTATGTATTTGGTCTCTAATGGTTAACACCACTGTAGTGTGATCTGTTGCTAAGCAACAAAGAAACATTACCTTTTTGTTTTTTTCGAAAGTCAATTCATTAAATTAAAAAAAGGTTTAATTAATCGAAAACTAAAATTAAATGGATAAAAATACATGCAGTTAAGGTTTGATTTTTTTTTTAGAATTATATGTCTTAATCAATGTTTTGCTGTAATCATGTGAGTTGAGTTTGAGATGTGATCTTTTCGCTTTGGTTCAAGAAATAGCTCATGTACTGTAATCAATCAGAAGCGTGTTTGCAATCGTAAAATTTGATGACGATTGAATGAGTAGAAAAGGTCGAAAAATCGATTGTGAATATCCATGGAAAGTTCAGATCGAGTTCATGCTAATAATAAGCGTTGTAAAAATAAATGTCCAGCATTCGCTTTTTTTTTTTTAAGGGTAAAACACTGACAACTTATCTACGCAGCCAGACTACAATGGTCGAAATATCAGCTTTATTTCTCTTGGTTGTTGAGTTTTTCACTCTTGTACTTTAGATTTAGACCATGTTTTGACAATGAAGAAAGGCTTAGATAATTGTAGGAATAATGGACCTCATTCACCAATTGTAAATGGACACATTTAGCCACGTCATAATATTGATAAAATAATGAAAATTACATATTGTGTAACAGCCTTACGTATTGCGTAATTTGTATAGAACATTGATAGAAAATGTTGTTTCTTTATGTTTGGTGAATGAGGTCCATTACTCAAAGAAGGGTTTTATTACATATCAAAACTCATTCAAAAATGTTGCAATGTCTTTTTGACGCTAAGTCACTTTTAAAACAACACTTTTATTGTATGTTCTTTTTCTAATTAGCTTGTCTCGCGATGAGTGGCCATCTGTGGACATACAGGGGCACACGAAGCCATCCATCATTTTTTTTACAAAACTCTGGAAGCACACTAGAAGATGGAGTTGACAAGGGCAGACAACTCCCGGTGGAGTCCACTCTTTGTTCGTCTGCTGGCTTCTAATAGATTCTCCTTATTTACCTCGAAGCCTTGCACTCTGAGCCCGCCAAACGGAGAGTTAGACAAATACGCCATTGATCCGTTGCCCGTATGTATTGAGGTGAGTCCATTCTTTTTTGTTCGCCCTTATTGTCGATCAATGATCCATATCAAGTTAATTATTGAATATCTTACCTGCACTGGCCTTTCTACTTGAGATTAATTAAATCATCGACTTTTATATTAATAGGTTAAAACGATGAATGAATATATGATGTATTATTTGACTAAATTTATGATGTATGGGTTGACTGAATGTATGATGTATTGGTTGACTGAATGTACGATGTATTGGTGGAATGAATGTGTGATGCATTAGTTGACTGAATGCATGATGTACTAGTTGACTGAATGTGTTCTGTACAAGTTGAATGAATGCATGATGTATCAGTTGACTGAATGTATGATGTATTAGTTGACTGAATGTGTGATGTATAGCTTATTTGGTTCCCGGTCACTTCATCCCCGGTCACTTCATCCCCGGTCACTTCATCCCCGGTCATTTCATCCCCGGTCACTTCATCCCTGGTCACTACATCCCCTGGTCACTTCATCCCCCGGTCACTTAATCCCCCGGTCACTTAATCCCCCGGTCATTTCATCCCCAATTAAATATTTTATATATAAATATGATTATGTAGAATGCTTTTTGACATTTTATGACATGTTACTAATGCGTTTATGTGTTTCCTCTTCCACATTATATTCTTAATGAGAAATCTTATAATATCTGGATGTGTACTTAACTATAGCGTAATGATCAAAGGCCAAGGTGTGGTGCAAGGAGTGGGTATCTTTTGAGAGATACAAGTTCGATTAGAATAATTATGACCATGCGGCTGATAACTTATCATCAAAGGCCAAGGTGTGGTACAGGTAGTGGGAATCTTTTGAGAGATAAAAGTTCGATTAGAATGATTATGGCTGATAACTTATAATCAAAGGCTAAGGTGTGGTATTTTTCAATCGCTCTCTCTTGAAAATGGGCGCGTCATTTTTAGCCTTGAAATAAGGTTTTATTTTTTTTTAATACAGGCGGACTTCATCAATCCTAGGGATATAGTAGTTATAGGAATTTATATTTCTATCGATATTTCATTTCTACATACAAATTGTGTTATAGAAGTTTATTTTTATCAATATTTATTTCATTTCTACATGTATATGTAAGTATGTATTTTTTTTATTGATATTCACTTTAGATATCGAAACTGGTGGGCCTATATTTATGTGAACATAAATACCCATCATGATGAGGTTCCTATAGCAGTGGCGTAGCAAGGTACCCGTGGGCCCGGGTTCAAGAATATATTGGTGGGCCCCCTCCCTCAATAAGACGACTGTAATGTGTAACAAAACAATTGAGTAATCGGAATGTATCGGTACATTTACCAAACGAAATTCGAATACAAGTAGAGAAGCTTTTTAATAACCTTATTATGTTATAGGTAGAACTCCAAAACGAATTAAAAGTCAATGTTTGTAATTTTTTTTAACAGAATCAAACGAGTTAAGGAAGTTTCAAATATATAAAGTAGTGTTTTATGAATTCTATTTCCCATTCTACACATTGACATTCCTAAAACACTAAAACCAGTATCTAATTCTACGTCTATTATTTAACAGTAAATAGATGGATGGAATATTTATTTATTAACATTATTCTGGCCCTCTGAATAGGAAAGTAAGAAACCTCTCAATGCGCTAGCGTCATCTTTTGATGAAACAATGGCCGGAGATTATTCTAGTACGCAGTCATATTGGAAGCACCATCATAGCTCTATCCTCGTAGTTTATTTAAAGATAAATGGGGATTTTTTTTAATTACTTGGAGCATTTGTTCGGCCAATTCTGCAGACTTCTGATTCTCACTAGTAGGAAACCCTAGTAATGACCTAATTGCTATCTTTGGATATTGTTCCGTCATCGGATGTCACTGAAAAGCATAAAAAAATAATAATTTGATAAACTTTTATACGTGTTGAGTCCAACCACTAATGAAAGAGACAAATGGTACAGAAGGATGTATAAAATACAAGTACTTTTGCCAGCATTGCATTGCGCAACAGGTCCATAATCTTTTTTTGAATCTGTGGGGCTTTGATCTCCTGTTAAATTTCAATGTTCTTAGCTATTTCTGAGGTTTTTGTGTAAATATATTGGTATTAACTCTATTTAAGGGATAGGAATCAAATTTCAAGTAAATACAAAGTATTGGTCAGAAAAAGGTTCTATTGCATGATCAATATATTCTCGTAGATATTGTTATAAACCGCTGGATAGTCTAAGAGATGAGCCGTAGGTTTTTCGAGCTCTAAGTTTGAAAAAAAACCCTGTCTGAATCCATCCAAGAACAAATATGAAACAGTAAAAAAAAAACAAACCTGCGGACCGTAGGTCTGTTTGGGAGAGACCCAAGTCAATGCATATAGGGCATTGCTGTTTCCAATACCACCGGCACTCCAGACACATGAACTAGAAATCATGGCAGAAGGCCAAGTGGTACCGGGGGCCGCCACCATTTTCCTTCATTATACCAAGCTAACCGTGCGGGATACGCCATTATTGAAACATTCCCTTGAGGAACGGCGCATGGATTCGTGACAGGGTTGTGGGAGCTTTCGTGCCGTGCTAGAGGTGAACTCTCGTCCACCCGTGGGTACCCCCACGGGAGTCCTGTTTGTTACCCTTTCGCCTAGCCACTTCCTCTGGTGAGCCGTTTCCACGCGAGCGCCACGTTGAGGCAGGGTAACGTGCTCGCGTGTTATCAACCTGCTCCCTAAGTTGGTCTCCTCATTTAAAATATTAGTAATAGCAAAAATCTACAAGTAAGCAATCAAAATAGAAAATTAATTTTACATAATTTAAATGCACAATAATTTTTAAAACAATTAAGCTTTGAGAAAATTGAATAATTAACAACTGTATCGAATTAGACGTAATTGTTGTTGTCGCCCCCTTCATCCTTTTCCCTTCCCCCCCCCCCCCGTACATTCAATAATATTTTCTTAACCGGTCATTTCATCCCCGTCACTTCATCTCCTAGTTCTCTTGTGGACCCTAACTGGTCAAGAGTCGTTGGCGCAATGAGCCCCTTTGCGAAATTGTTATTATGGCCACAGGCTGTGGGCCCCTAATGATCGTGGGCCCGGGTTCATTGAGCCCCTTCGCGCCATGGATGCTACGCCACTGTCCTATAGCCTTAAAATTAATTGCTTGAGTACTTATTGGTGTGACTCTCTCTAGCTCTCTTTCTCTCTCTCTCTCTATCTCTCTCTGCCAGTAGGCGTCGATCTGATGCATTTTTTCCCACTCCACAGCATCGTGTTTAGGTTTTATAAGTGATAAGGAGCTCTCTATTTCAAATAGCCAACATTGCCTGGCTACCCGAAGTGTTAGAGAAATGCCTCTGGAGTTCACATTAAGTAGTAAGGGCAGATCTATCCTAGTCTATGAAGGATATGAATTCTGGCTCAAGAAGAAGGCGCTGAACGGAAACATGAACTGGAGATGTAGCAAACATCAAACACACAAATGCCCGGTAACATTAGTTACTGCCCAAGATGATGTAATCAATCAATCATCTACTCACAATCATGAATGTAACAGAGATAAAGCCATTGCAAAGAACGCAGTTGAAAAAATGAAAAAGAAGATGTCGGAAACCACAACACCGGGGGCTTGCCAGGCTAATGTAATTGTCGACTTCGACTTACCACCTTCTGTTCTGATGGCTTTGCCCAGAAAAAGTGTAATAAGCAGGACTCTCAGACGACATCGTGAACGACTCAGAAACAAAGACATTGGTGGAGCTTTGCCATCTCTTCCAGCTGATGCAAACTTTGAGGTACCAGCAGTGTACAAAGAGTTTCTATTATACGACTCCTTGGAGAAAAGCGGAAATAATCGATTTCTAGTTTTCGGTGACCGACAGTTACTAGAATGGCTAGGACGTAGCAAATGTTGGTTTGCCGATGGTACCTTTAAAGTTGTCCCCTGTTTATTTTATCAACTCTACACAATTCACTTTCAATATGCACAGGGTGTGATTCCACCAGTGTTGTACTGCTTGCTCCAGGACAAAACCAGAGTTAGGCTATGTATGATAGATTGCTGGAAGCAATTAAAGAACTTTTACCAAATGTAACACCAGAAATTATTGTTACTGACTTTGAGAAAGCCGCCATGACAGCTTTTCAAGAGAAATTTCAGCTATGCAGAGTAACGGGATGTTATTTTCACCTCTGTCAAGCTGTATTACGTAAAGTGAATGAATTGGGCATGAAAAGTGACTATGACGCTTGTAACGAGTTACGTGGCATGGTTAGATGTCTTTCGGCTTTGACCTATGTACGTGAAGAACACATTAGTGATTCCTTTGAATTACTCGCCGAATCCATGCCACGACATGATAGGATGCTGGAACTGTTATCCTACTTCGAGCATACCTACATACGTGGTCGCAGACAGCGTGGCAGGGGAGATACCTATGCTTCAGCTTTATTCCCTCCAAGTACATGGAATAAATACCTGGACGTAATCGGCGGTGTGGCGCGAACAAACAATGTTGTGGAAGGTTGGCATCACGCTCTCCAATCTCTATTTTCATGCCACCATCCAACTATGTGGACATTTCTAGATGGTCTTCGAAAGGATAGTCAGTTGCACAAGGCATCAGTTTTACAGGCTAGCGCCGTCACTGAAGAACGGCCAAGGAAGAAATATGCAACACTGGCAAAAAGAATGACAAACATAGTTCATCAATATGATTCGATGGATCGTCTTCTGTACTTACAATCGATAGCATATCTATCTTATTGATGTAGATGAACAGAAAAAAAACACTTTTTTTTACATTACCTCTATATTTATATATTCTTAATTTTTATAGTTTTTAATGCCTTTTAATTTTATTCAAATCTAACATGTAACAATTATTTCATTTAAATAAAAAATGAATACATTAAATATTGCTCATTTAATGATTTTTAAATTACAATTTGTCGATGAAAATATCAGGGGATGAAGTGACCGGGGATGAAGTGACCAGGGGATGAAGTGACCGGGGGATGAAGTGACCGGGGATGAAGTGACCGGCCACCGCTTATTTAATATGTGGTGTATTAGTTGACTGAATGTGTTATGACTAAGTTGACTGAAGTTATGATGTACTAGTTGACTGAATGTATGATATATTATTTGACTGAATGAATGATGTACTAGTTGTCTGAATGCATGCTGATTTAGTTGACTGAAAGATTTATTAGTTGACTGAATGTCTTATTTATTATTAGATTGAATGTATGCTGTATTAGTTAACTTAGTGTATGCAGCGTTATTTGACTGAGTGAAGAGATGATGCATTAGTTGATTGAATGAAATTTGTATTATTTCAACAGCCTCGTTCAATTAATTATCAACTATCAAACAGACTTCTTAGCAATAGTATTCATTTTTTGTAATGATATTATTTTTATATTTCCAATCACGATTATAATTATTAGCTATGGACATTTGTCACCCTTAGCTTATGTCAGGGGTTCACAACCTGTGGGTCGCGACACCCTTTGGGAGTCGATTGACGATTTGCCAGGGGTTGCCTAAGACCATCAAAAATATGGATTGTTATTGTCTACTCTTCTATTGCTGCATGTGTGTGTTTGTGTGTGTGGGGGGTCGCTGCAGAGTGGGAGATTATAAAAAGGGGTCGCCGAGCTTAAAAGGTTGAGAAACGCTGGTTTATGTTGTTGAAAACATCAAAGAACAGTCTTTTATCTGAGAAATTTACCAAAGTGTGGGCCAACGGGAACCGCTTATAAAGTTGCGTAGAAAAAATCCGACGCAGGTTTTGTTCGATGTCCGCTATTGAACCTATCTGGCTACACAACCAGACGTAGAGGTTACTAGAGCTGAAACCCTCGGGCTCAAATCTACCTTTGGCGTCTTCTGCTTCAATAAACTGGTTTAAATAAACACGATAGTAAAGTTTAATTGACATTGCCCAGTGATTGCTGTCAAAAACAAATGAAGGCCTATAGCAATAATTATTGGTTTTGCTGTATCACTATCTATCTCAATATGTTCGAAAATTGAATATTTTATAAAATAAAAAAGTATGAAAAATCAGAGATTGAAAGTTGATTTCAATTACAAAATATCGCATTTTCATTTTTTTAACCGAATGTGATCCATTGTCCTTTGTATTAAAGTAATAAAACAATAGAACGGCTGCAGATACCTTATATCTCTTATGGATGAACGGGAATAGGGGGCATTGTGTTTACATTCTTAAAATATTTTTTTTTAATTATTCCTTTACATATTCAACAAATCTAACACGTCTAATATAAATTTACTATCAATAAAGAAAGAATATTAAAATCAGTGAATAAATAAGAAATTATCGTTGGTCAGTCTATACATCGCTATGTTAATGTGTAATGCATAATAGTTTGAGCCTGTTAATCGGACCACATTTGGATGCCATTGTTTAGATTCCAAGGCTTGCCTGATTTCCCCATTTCGACCTTATATTAGGATATGTTTCGTTACTTTTATGTCCCGATAACAGGCTGGTGCAATAAAGCGTGGCTTGATTAATTGGATGATATTATTAGACATAAAAAAATAACCAATGAGATTCTATGTGCTGTAAAAAAATGAAACACAGTATGATTACGATATTTTTTTTCTTTACATTTTCAAACACAGTGATTATAAAATCAAATTATAAATAAGCTCTCCGTCTGTCTGGATCTACCCAAACAATTCTTACACAATCTACAACTACTACAACGTATAGTGCAGCGGTTCTCAACCTTGTAAGCTCGGCGACCCCTTTTTACAATACCCAGCCTGACGCGGAACCCCCCCCCCCACGCACATACACACAGCAATAGAAGAATAGATAAAAACAATCTATTTTTTTCGATGGTCTTTGAAGACACCTGGAAAATAGTTAATAGAACCCCAAGGTTGAGAACACATGGTATAGTATGTTATAAATATACAGGAGAACGTTTGTCTCCCTTTCATAGCTTCAAATAGTGACTTCTGCTTAGTTCGTGCCTTTACGCATGAAATCATTTGTGACGTCAATAATGTCAGTAGCACAGCGTCATTCAGACCTCTTCATTCCTACCATTAGACTATACAGCACTCTTAACTTGGAAAACAAACTTATTGCCGTTATTAGTATTACAATAATAGCCCAAGCGTTAACCCTCTATTACCTCCCCTTTGTCTAGATGACTTTTAAGGGGTCGTTCGTAAATGACGTCACGCAAAAAATGACCCTTTTTGACCCCCTTCCCCTTGTCACAAATTATCAGAACACCCCCCCCCCCCCGGGCCGGGGGGGGGGGGGGGAAAAAAGAAAAAAAATATATTTATTTCAAATTATTTATTTCTCATCAATTTTTTCCCAAAGAGGTTTCATGTGCGATAATATACACGGGAAGATTTTCTTCTTCTGCTTGAGGAGCTGACTCGAAAATTAAATTGCCTTTAATGAGATTCTCATCTATTCATTCCACACTCTCCTCACCTGCGTTTCCCAAAACTACAAGGACTTCGTTGTCTTTTTTTTTTAACAATTATTTTGGCTTTCTGTGCACTTGTTTTTTGGATGGTGGGATGAACTTTTTTTTTTGTGATTTTTCAAAAGAGTTAACGATGCAAAGTAGAGTCCACACTCACAAATTTTGTTCTGAAGTTGACCGGAAAGTGATGGGCAGAATTGATCGTAGGGGATTGCCTTTTGAGATAAATGAAGAGATTGGAACAAACTTGTGTACTTAAATTTGGATTCGCTGGATATCTCAATGTTGATTAAAACTACCTGAGAAGTTCATGTTAAAATGAGTACCTTAATAAAATGTTATTTTTCGATGATTTTTGAAGATTAAAAAAGTATTTAATTGTATTTTTCTCTGAATTATAAATTTGTGACGTCTTAAAATCGCTAACCCCCCCCCTTTCCCCTTTGTCACAAAGTGTCACATTTTCTCAACCCCCCTCCCCTTAGAGCGTGACGTCATTTACGATTGACCCCTAACAACGTTAAAGCACGAAGCGTGATTTATTAAATGGAGCATTGGGTGTACCCGGTGTTAATAGAATTATCCTATTGGTTAGTTTTCTTCTTCTTTCTTCTCGTTTGGTTAGTGAGACGAGACAGTTCTCATGATAACAAAGTCAATACGTTACATCATTAGCAGGCCTCGGGAGGTGCGGTGGCTGAGAGGCAAAGCGCTTGGCTTCTGAACCGGAGGTCCCGTGTTCGAATCCTGGTGAAGACTGGGATTTTTATTTCGGGTTCCTTGTGCGCCTCTGAGTCCACCCAGCTCTAATGGGTACCTGACATTAGTTGGGGGAAAGTAAAGGCGGTTGGATGTTGTGCTGGCCACATGACACCCTCGTTAACCCTAGGCCATGGAATCAGATGATCTTTACATCATCTCCCCTATTTGTTTATTTACTGAGCAACTAAGTACCATTCATGTTCCAAAATAGTCCGAGAAGAAACTATCTAGACTAGAGCAAGATCATGACTTACCTTTGTTCTCATAATTTATGTCCCTATCTATCTATCTATCTATCTATCTATCTATCTATCTATCTATCTATCTATCTATCTATCTATCTATCTATCTATCTATCTATCTATCTATCTATCTATCTATCTATCTATCTATCTATCTATCTATCTATCTATCTATCTATCTATCTATCTATCTATCTATCTATCTATCT
>JADKLZ010084329.1:8074949-8091916 GCA_021533235.1 Biomphalaria straminea
AGTTGATCACTTCTTTCATGTTGTCCAGCAGCTTTCCTTCGCAGAGCGTATAGAGAGAAGTTAATCCCTTCTCAGCAGCTTTCTGTGGCATTTTCTCTCAAAGGATTAAATTCTTCCACAACAACGAAAAAAAAGCTAAGAAAACTTTTTTACATTTAACATGGAAGCTGATTCCGATGTTTCTTTCACCTTTCCCATAATGCACTCATAAATTTGACTTATGAAATCTCCCTCCCACCGCTGAAAAATATATTTTAAAAAACCTACCTAACACTCAGATAATTACCCACCATGTAAATGAGTGTTTACTACATCTGTAATAATTTGTATTTGTGTCTTTAAAAACAAGTCAAATAAAACAAAAAAAAGCTATGAAAAAAAGAAGCATGTATTGATTAAAATTACATTCATAATTGAAATCAGTCATGTGATTTATTTTTAATACATCTAAACCATTCTAGAGAAACAAATATAAATGTATGCGTCGAGTATGCGATTAAAATATCTTTATTTATTTTCTTTTTTTATTACGCAATTTATCACGCTCACATCGGCAATATTTTACATTTTAATATCACTGCCTGGTATGGCAATCTAAGCACTTAGAATAAAAATAAACTCCAGAGAATCCTAAATGCTGCTGGTAAAGTCATTGGCAAAAAACAAACCCCATTAGGGCAGCTGTTTGAGACAAACATCCTTACAAAATCTAAGAAAATTCTAGAAATAAAAAATCACCCTTTGGGTCAGGATTCTGTTATTTTACCATCACAAAAGAGATACAAGACACCGATAGCAAAAACAAACAGACACAAAAACTCTTTTGTTCCTCTGGCAATCAGATCATTAAATAGAACCAATCTAATGTAAACTTTTCATATGTAAATTGTGAGTGAGTCTGGTGTGAATGTACATTTTTTAAAATAATGTTTTGTTTTGTATAATGCACAAATTGTAAGACAAATTTCCTTACGGACAATAGAGATTATTATTATTATTATTATTATTAATATCAGGTGGCCGAGCCTTGCTCGGTTAAATAATTTCATAAGAAAGGGTATATACCCGAAGTCATTTGAGGATTTTTTTTTATAATTACGAAAATGAACGATCGGATAAAGACTACTAATTCGAAGAATTTCTTTAGTGTTCTGTTTGTTCTATATGTAAATTGGTACGTTCAGACATTCAATTTTGGAATTAGTATATTCAATTAAGACTTTAGTACGAAACATCGAGTGACGCAAATTTCTATGTTATTGGGTAAAACTGCAAAGACTTTCTTCCAAGCCAATAATAGTAGGCCTACGATAGTTTTACGCTGTCTAGACTGTAGGAGGACTTAAGAGACTTGATATTTAATCGCCATGTACAATTACATATAGAATAAACAGAACACTAAAGAAACTCTTCAGATTATTTTACGGGATATGTGCCCTGCTCAGCCAGACTGTCAGACTATAAGAAGTTCATACAGGCTTTTGCCATCCATCTAAACCAGTGGTGCTACAGCCCATGGAAGAATATGGCCTGCTTTTACACATCCCTCCATTCAGATATCTCCTAGGCCTTTCGTCACCACCGCTCTACGCAATTAAAGTGTAAACAATTTATTAAGCACTTAAAACGCAATAACTAATCATACATTGGTACATTTAATTTCATTACTTTCCTTCCATAGTTCTATAATAAATCAATCTTCAATAAAATGGTGCGCAAATGTTTAATTAGGTCCATTGATACTTTAAAAATCGTTCATGTTTGCATTGTACTACGGTAAGCCTAGTGACGTAATCAGCGTTTTTCCCGTTTACGTCATTGAAAACTTTCATTCATAAGTTGGAAAACTTTCATTCATAAATTATTCTAACCAAAATTAAGTGTACAACATTGAGACATTTTCATATCGAAATAACGGTCGAACTCGAGTTTTCCCGATGTGGCCAATGAGTTGAGAATTTGTTTCTCACTAACATTTAGATACGTTGAAATTTTAAAGAAAATCGTTAGAGCCGTTTTCAAAATAGAAGATATATATATATATATATATATATATACAAGAATTGCTCGCTTAAGAGTATAGGATTATTATTATTATTATGTTAGAAAAGAACGAGTATTCTTTCTCTGGCGGAGCTAGGGTCGAGTTTCGTTAAAGGGAGACAAAATTCATCGTATTCCCTTTATCAGTTTCCACTGAGGAATTTTATGGTGATGTGGCAGGTCTGCAGCAGTACCGCCCTCTGACAGGCAATGAGAATGGAGGAGATTTAAGAAAAAAATTTAATGACCTTTTGTTTCCAACTACTAACCATTTCTATATCTGATCATGACTAGATCATAATCTCTTTAGAGCTAAAAAACTAAGGAGACAATGTTACATATACAAAGATAATTGGTGTCACGGTAACTTGATACTTGCTTCGTGATAAATTTACGATATGTTTTGTTGATATTATTAGCACTTAGTATAAGTTATTGCAAATCGGGCAAAACTTTGAAGATAGTTGTTTTCTCGATTTAAGAGGCCTTTATATCTAATATATAAAATTTACTTTGCTTATTATAATTTTAAAAGTAGTTTGTAATTGGCTCAGTATGATTGTTATCACCGAAAGAGCTAATGGTTTCAAGCGCCCCATCGTCTATAATAATAATAATAATAATAAGGCTTGTCCTCGAGTCCGAAGATTATTGAGGAATGCAGAATTTCCCGTGGCTCCGCAGCCCCAGCTGTGACCTACATATTTTGCCAGATCCAGGGCAAGCATAAACATTGTCCGCAGGTTGTCGATTTAGATTTTCTTTTCGCCGCCTGCGTTTGTCCTCGGCGGCAGAATTTCTTTCGGTCTCAAATGAGTATCCCGCGGCCTTCGCGAGTGACCTCCAGCTGTCTCGTTCTGACGCCGCATGCTGCCAGGTGCTCTCTTCTATGTCAGCCAAGGAAAGTTGACGCCTAAGCTGGTCTTTGAAGCGTTTCCGTGGGGCGCCTCTGTTACGTCGACCCCCTTTTAGCTCACTAAAAAAGACTGCCATTGTCAATAAAATGCTTCCAATGGCATGCATCTCACATTGCTTCTGAGAAAAAAAATCCAATCCCTGGCCTTAAAGGTTGTGACGATAAAGCAAAACTTTTTAAAATCAACATATTTGTTTTCTCTTAACTAATATGGTGCAGTGTATATATAGGATAAAATCTACACCCTCCTGTCCCTCCCAAAAAATATTTTAATCATTTTGACTATTTGATGAACGCATCTTGCGAACATTAGATGGCTGCCTGGTGGTTACATTTTCAAACCGAGCCAGCTTGTTGTAGACAGCCGTTGACTTGTAGCACCAGACTGCTGGTAGACAACAAAATCACTCTAGGCGTATTAAAATTCTCTTAAAATGGCGCGTGGTGGCTGAGTGTTTAAATGTTTGGCTTCTAAATCTGGGGCCCCGGGTTTGAATCTCGATGAAGACTGGGATTTAATGAGTACCTGACTTTATTTAGGGGAAATTATTTTATGATACTGATAATAACCAATGCCATGCAATTGTTTTGTAATTAAATCAAAAAGTTGAGATTTTAGATAGTTGTTATTCTAATTATGTTACAAACGTTTCAAAGCGACAATGAATCGGTCAAAGGAAATCGGTTGACGGGATAGATTAATAGAAAAGTGATTCATAAACTTTCCGGATGTGACACTGCAATATATCAGCATTAGCAACCTTGACCTATCAATCTCTTTGTTAGAAGATCTATTCCAGGGAGACAAGTAAGAAATCATTCTTTCAATACCGGTAGTATTGGGGAAAAAAATCGAACTGAAACTCATTGAGGGCGGAGTACCACATACAAAACAGCAACTTGAAATTCTTCAACGTGACGTCAACTGGATACCTGATAACACGATAACAGGGTGTTGCAGACGACCTAACGACCAAAATGGCGTCTGCTCGGCTCCAGACACTGTATGAGAATAACGCGCTCTTACTTAATCTTATCTATTGCAGATTAAGAAAATGAATTACAAATTCTACTAAGGCATTGGTTTCCCTGGCTAATTGAGACAACAAGATATGGGCTCTCAACCTCAGTACGGAAGAAAGAGCACTTAAAGGAATTCGTTCTTGATATGTCTGACTAAAGTTAGAAAGCCTTCAGGATAGAAGACTTAAAAGTCAAGTAGCAATTGTACATATAACTCTGAACCATAATTTTCAAGTACAAAAACAAAATTTAATAAAATACTTAGAAAGACACAAAGATAAAGGCAAATACTTCATTCCATGGGCTAGGAAAAATTTGTACAAATGCTCCTAATTCTTCCCTTGTGCTATTAGAGCATGGGATGGGTTGCCTGAGCTAGCCAGGAAAACCAGTGTCTTGTTCCATCTCCATTTTGTCAATGAATAAAAATAATGTCTAAATCTTGAAAAATCTTCTCAGATGTGCTATGGATACTTTAGGCGACAGTCAATAACACAATTTGAGACCCGCTGACTGATGACAGAACGAATTATGTAACCAAACGATTATTTACGCTTAGCGACTATTGAACTCGGGCGTAGACTTAAGCTTAGACTTACCACAGACTCACACACACATATTAAACACGCTCACGTCTATCAAATGACCGACATTTCTTCGCTTAAGTCCTCATCAAAGAGACCAAATCAATATGTTATATCTCGCAGTGATGATGACCTAGATGACCGCCGGCCGATGGCCTTCGCTTCCCCCCTCCCCGGGGGGAATTGGAGAAAAAAAGGGAGGGGGAGGGGAGAAGGCAAGGTCAAGGCGGTGACAGGTTCTACTGTGTAAGGGGACGTGGGAGGAGAGGAAGGTGGGGGGGGGCGCTCTACGCCATCTCGTTACCGGACATTGACCAGATATATGGAGGGAGTGGACATGATGGGAGAAGACAACGTGTGCTCCACTCCTACTTTCTGTCTATCTACACATTAACCCATTGAACTCACACATATTTAAAAAAGAATATATATGTAAAGTGAAGCTTACTCTTGTCATTTCTTGAGACTGTTGTGTAAGTTACAGATCTAGTCATCCTGTCAATAAAGGGAGAGGCATATTTAATTAATCTAACAGCATATTTAATCAAGGCTTCTTTTATTTTATCGTTATTACGTATGTGGAGAAAGCCTGTCTAGCCGATGATGTGGTCGAGTTTAAAATCTTTTCTCAGCACGGTCGAATAATTTAACACATGTCCTTGCGCAGGACGCACTTTTCTATTTTTAGATTATTGGAGAAAAGAGAGATAACTCTAGGCTACTTACACCATTGCAAAGTATAAATCACAACTTTAAATTATTTCTAGAGCGTATACAATTTCCTCTGGATAATGTTTTTCGAGGATTGTATTTCCCATCATAATAAGCTGTCATAGCAACGAAAAAGTTGAATACATTTGGTTTCTATTGCCACAACATACATTCATTCGAAAAATTTTTGCCCACACATCCTCCCCCCTGCCTACGGTACCTACCCCAACACCATCACTAAATATCGCACTCACTGTTTTTCATTTTATCCATTCGGACCATCCATGTTTTTACCGTTCCTACTTTATATAACAAGCCCTGACACTGACAGCATGCATACCATCTATACCAGACATATCAAACTCAGTGTTTGCGGCCCGCTTGGCCAAGAATTATCAAAATAATGTTAAATTGTTAAGCATCTCTAATTTTCAGGTAAAAAAACAAACAACAAAAACGTGACAATGAAATTGTTGAACATATTCAGTATTCTTTAATGATAAGATGTGCAGACAAACAAATGATTTTCGAAAATGTATGTTTCATTAAATCGTATGTGATCATTACTTTTTTTTTTAATTTTTATTAACTTCGAATTATGTCTATATTTTAAGTTATCTTTTAAGTTTAATGCTGATTTTTTTTTTACTTTTTAATTATTAATTTTTAATAACCGCATCATAAATAAGCAATAAGTTAGACTTACAGAAAAATTATCAATGGTAAATTATCAATTTTTTTTTATTTCAGTAATTACTAGCCCCCTTCATTTTAGTTTATTCCTGAGGTCACCTGACAATTTACATTAGTTTAGTGACAATTTAATTTCCCAGAAAAAAATGGATGTAAATAGTGATGAAGAATCAGTGACAACAACAGCAACTGCTACTAAAAGAAAAATTAAGGACAAAAATAGATCGTTTCAATAAAGATGGGAGTTAAATTATTTATGCAAATAAGATTCACATCTAAATATACTATTCCTGCATTCGTGTGCCTAAAGAGTACAATATCAAACAACATTACGCTAGCCACAAAAAGGCGAATGATGCTTACACCGGAAAAATGAGACAAAAATGAGAGATGGCAAGCTACTTCAATTGAAAAGTTTTAAAAGGCAACAAATAGTAGTTGTTAAACTGAAAAACGAGAGTGAGTCTGTAACGAAAATCAGCTACATTTTGTCAAAATTAATTAAAACCTATAGAGAGTCATTTATTGAAGGTGATTTTATTAAGGAGTGTGTCGTTAAAGATGCGGAAATCCAGAAAAGGTAAACGCATTCAAAGAAATAACGTTAACTAGGAACACTGTGACAGATAGAATAAATGACATGTCAGTCAGCATGCGTGAACTATTAAAGAACAAAATAGTTGATTTTGAATTATTTTCATTGACTCTCGATGAGTCGATTGATGTAACGCAGAGATTCCCAAAGTGGTCCATATGGACCCCTAGGGGTCCACGAGGACTTCCAAGGGGTCCATGAAAGTGAAAAAAAAGAATTGGGTGTCCGTGACATGCAAATGGGGGACCACGAGAGTGGATCTCATTTAAGAAGGAATTGACTTTGATATAAATCTTACATTAATGGAATCACCTATTTTATCATACAAATATACATTATTTATACTTTATTATAGCTAGGCCATTAAATTTTTGTCTTTGTATTGGAATGAAAAACATATTTTAAATTTTAATACCTCATTTAAATAGCTTAATTTGGTCTAGAGTTAACTAATATTTAACATGGCTGAATCTAAATATAAAATATACGATGGTGTTAATTTTCAAAAAAAAATCTTCATTTCTCGTCGAACTTATATTACCTACGTGTCTTTTATTTAACAACATTTTATGTAATGACACCATGAAACCACCTAAGCTGGAGGATTGTTGGAGACAAAACCACCCTGATAAGATTTCAAAAACTGTTGAACACTCCATGATAAAGTTGAGAAAAGATCTACAGTTGACAAAATATTTGCTTTCTAATTTTAAGGAAAATATAATGGTTTGCTGTGTCTTAAAACATCTTGCAAAATTATGAAAATGACATAAAATTTGCGAAACAAATGAATGATTTAGCCAGCCGCTGAAGTTTTTAAAACTATTTTGTACACATACCTGCATCTAAGAATTCATCTAAGCAACAAATAGTTCAAAGGTCTATATATGAACCGAGTTGTGCCTTTAATGAAGCATTTTTGGGCACATGTTTGTTTATTTATGGATAAAGAAATTAATGACAAAATTTCTTTTTGTGAAAACTGATAATTAACAATTAGGTCGAATACACATTTGATGTTTTGAAGGAATCTTTCAAAGAAAAAGCAAACCCTGTAACTATTATATCAGAAGCAACAAACCTTTCATGGTTGGGTCCTACTACGGATAGTGTTCCGGGTGTTACTAATACACTAAGTAACTAAAAGTAGTAGATCTAAATTTGCAGGAATATCTTCAATTTGTTATCAACGCAGTTATGAGAAACTAAATACGCAATTACTTTCTCAAATGTGAAGAGAAAATGACAAGAACATTCATCAGTTGAATCACAAAGCACAGGAGAGGACCAAATTACAGCAGAAATAATTCTCAGCACAATGGAGTGCGTGATGTATGTGTATCTGTTAATGATGTATTTTTTTATTCAAATTATATGGCTCAAGAAGTCCATAAATAACAGCTCTTTGTGAAACCTTTTACTAAAACAACAAATCTCTATGTGAAAAATAACCTACTTAGCAATGGAAGCCGAGCTTGCAAACCTTTAAAAACAAAAATTTTTCAATGTGTTCAGTGATAGTTAACGATACATATTAACTGTTACATAATGGGTTTAAATTTCAATTTTGTTAATAAATTTATTGTAAATAAATGAATTCAACTTAAAATGTAGTTTTAAATTACTTCTTCACTCCTCATGTCATTGGTTGGAAATTATTTAAACAAAATGCGTAATTTAAAATAGATAAATTCAATATAACTTAAACAGGGGGTCCACCGAAAACCAGAAAACATGTCAAGGGGTCCAGGAGACAAAAAAGTTTGGGAACCACTGATGTAACGGATGTAGCACAGTTGGCTATATTTATATTCATAAGGACCTTTGACACGAATTTTTAGATACATGCCGAACAACTTGAGCTCTGTTCTATACATAACACCACAACAAGCGAGGGTGTTTTTTTTTTTTTTTTTTTAGAAATTACAGGGGATGATATTGCAGTACAATTTACCTTTGCTAAAGCTAGCTAGTCTAGCAACAGATGGCGCAAGGTGCGCACCAGCCAAGATTGCTAATGCAAAGCTGCTTGCACAAATAAGAGAGACTGGTGCTAAATTTAAATTTGATAATTCACCAAGAAGCATTATGCGCAAAGTTATTAAAGTTCAGACGGTTATTGATTTTATTCGTGACCGTGGCTTAAATCATCGCCAATTTTCAATGTTTCTGGATGACATTGGACATGAATTCTATTGTTTTTTTCCACTATGAAAGCTACAAAAAACTTCACCTTTCAAGATTATCTGATCGAAATTTGTCATTAGTGATGAAAGTGTCAGTGAGAAATAAACTTGTATCCCAGAAATGATGTTAAGCATCAGGACAACGAAAATAATTCGTAACCATAGTAATTTTTTTTTATTAATACAGTAGCACTACTAAGTTAGCTAAGGGACAGGTATTTCACTAATTACTGCATATTCTACTGTATTGTTTCTAATTTACATAAAATTAGTAGGCTATGTTATCCAACTGATCTTTGGCTGCGGCCCTTCAGGTCATTGTTAGTTTTTTGTGCGGCCCATACACCTTAATGAGTTTGACATGCCTGATCTATACATAAATTACAACATAGTGTCTACGGCAAATAAAATATATGCAAATTACTTAACACCACAATATTGTCATCTAGTACTAGTATAAATTTTTTCATCATCAAAATCTTTTTATTCTCTGTTCTTTGTCCATTTAATCAATTTCGTAACACAATTGGATCCAGCAAATCACTTGCAAAATTAAAAAAGGAAAAGTAGAATGAATTGTGAGATGATACCCCTCACTATTTTGGTACAGCCACTCACCCATTTTACAGATCTATCTCAAGAATCTTACCTGGTAATGAACATCTAATACACAACAAAACCAAAGAATCATACACAACACTTAAGAAGCTGTTACAAGAAAACCTAGTGAATAGAATTAAGTGGGGGAGAGACCTTGGGGTGACAGAATTCAAGGACACATTCATAAACCTACACAGCAAACATATCACACCAAGAGCTAGAGAGATAACTTATAGACTTATCTTTGGGATGACCCCTATAGCTAAAAAAGCAGGTAGTTGTCCGTGAATGCAAATTATGCCATCTTGAAGGTGCCGATAACGAGGAACATATTTATTTGGAATGTCCATTATTCCTTAAAGTAAGAGGTGCTGTTAGGGACTTACTAGAAGCTAATTGTGACAACTATGTGAATATTACATTGTCTATTGTTTTAAACAAACTGCCAAAACTAAAAAATAAAATGCTAATACACTTTAACTTGATCATTGTATCCGAATACAGTAGTCTTGTTTGGGCTAGCTGGCTGAAAGCTCTACATAATGACAAAGTGTTTGATCCAAATCACTTGGAATTGACATTTCGGAAAATTATTGATTTTAGGGTAGAGAATTATCTAGTTTAATTTTCATTTGCTTGCAGTAATCCAGTGACATTTTAATGGTTAAGCCTTATGTCTTTGTTATTATTGTTATTAAATAATATTGCTATTACTATTATTATACTTGCAATTTATCAATTGTTTATGGATTAATACCTGTGAATCATATGAAAAGAGGCAACACGGCCCATAAAAGAGGCGTACAAAGCCCAAAAAGAGGCAAAGAAAAGAGGCCCAAAGGCCCAAGGATTCCTGTGATGATAAAGCCAGATTAGAATGGCGAAAATTCTGAGGTTTCCTCTGAAAGGAAAAAAAAAAAAAAGAATGAATTGTGATCCTTAATTCCAAAGCCATGCTTCTAGCTCTAGCATTTACGTTTTTCGTGTAGACCCAAGATGATCGTTGCGAAGTGTCAAAAATATCGCCTGGGCAAACATATCTAGTTAATTAACATGCGCTTCCGAAGCTGCACTTCCGGTTCAATGATGTCACTCTAAGATATCATTGAGATGATTTGAAGCGAACGATCAAAACCGCCATTGATCACGCGAGTTGTGTCACGTGTCGCTGCGCGGTAAACAAAAATATATTTTATGTTTTATGTCGTTCGGAATTCCTGCGAAGCCTTCTATATTCAATTATCTCCTCTTTAGTTGGTTTTCCAATTTTATGTTCCGGTTTTGATTATTTAATTAAGCAATCAGAGACAAAAACGGGAAATAAAGGCAAGCGATATAAAGAAATGTCGAGTGTGTGCAGTGGCAACATCCTAATGAAAAAAAAAAAAGAAGAATGAGATAGATTGGGAAAGATTTGGAAATAGATTTAAAAAAAGGAACTATCAAGGCAGAGAAGCAATGTCAAGGTAACGAAGCAATGTCAAGGTAATGAAGCAATGTCAAGGCAGTGAAGCGATTTCAAGGTAATGAAGCAATGTCAAGGTCATGAAGCAATTTCAAGGCAATGAAGCAATGTCAAGGTCATACAGCAATGTCAATGTCATGAAGCAATTCCAGGACAATAAAGCAATGTCAAGGTCATGAAACAATTTCAAGGCAATGAAGCAATGTCAAGGCCATGAAGCAATTTCAAGGTCATGAAGCAATTTCAAGCCAGCAATATCAAAACAAAAAAGCAATGTCAAGGCAATAAAGCAATGTCAAGGCAACGAAGCAATGTCAAGGCAATAAAGCAATGTCAAGGTTATGAAGCAATGTCAAGGTAATGAAGCAATGTCAAGGTTATGAAGCAATGTCAAGGCAATAAAGCAATGTCAAGGTTATGAAGCAATGTCAAGGTAATGAAGCAATGTCAAGGTTATGAAGCAATGTCAAGGTAATAAAGTAATGTCAAGGTAACGAAGCAATGTCAAAGAAGCTTTATTTAAACAAAATCACTTTTGCCAACTAATACACTAAATTTCCTTTGTGTTACAAGCAAAAGTAGTTTCAAAACTCTAAAAAGAATACAAGATTTTGAATACATCCTTTAAATATTTTTAGATCCTTAGTTGATTAGTTTAAAGCTGTCGTGTTCCATTGTAGAGCTTAAAAATGAAATATATTTCTACTATTAATATTGTTTGTCACATTCGAAGTGGTCAAGAGAACTGAATTATATTCATGCCAATAGAAATGTCAACATGCCTAGCTTGAGGTCAATAGAGAAGCATCTAATAAAAAGGTAACTCAAGCCACCTTACATTTTACTTCTTAAAAACTAATCAGGATTTCTTTCTGTCTAGTTTTAACATACACCGCTGACACATTTAGATCTCATTTGAGATCCGCTTTGTTTTATTGTACACTAACTGCATGTCCTCGCTGCTAAGCAGCTAGAAACTAGGACGTCTCAGACTGACAAGAGATAGCATCTGTTTCCGTTTACCTCGACCATTGAACCGTGACGACCATTCATTACAGGTGATACCTATCATTCCATTCAATCATGTCGGCAGCAACAGCAAGAACAATCATATAAACAACGTTGTCTGAGAAACTTTGGGATTGCGGCTTTAAAATGCGTAGGTATTGGGTTTCAAATTGAATCTAACATCCCGGCAACTTCAGTGCTTTCGGTTTATTCAACTTGGGAAATAAAAATATCACTTAGTTTCTATAATCATGATTAACGAGTGTTTGGAGGCCAGCACAACAACCAACTGCCTTTCAATTCGAATTATATTTATCCTATATTAGCTTAGTTTATCATCTTATCATAGTATCATCTTATATTTTCATATTATTTTATCTTATTTTATCTTATCATCTTATCTTATCATCTTATCTTATCATCTTATCTTATCATCTTATCTTATCATCTTATCTTATCATCTTATCTTATCATCTTATCTTATCATCTTACATATATTATTTCAAAAAGAAGATAATTACGTCCAACGCATTTTCAAGTGTCAATCTAGTTATTCATATTAAATTAGCTCACACATTTGAAATCCAAAAGCAAGTATTGGAGATTGTCTTCGATGGCGGAAAAAAAAATATAAATAGCCAGCTTTTTGGTGTATCCGGTGTACAAAATAAAACAATTGTTGCTAAGCTAGGTTTTTTTTTTAAAGGTATAAGATTATATTTTGTGTACATTAAGCACTGCAGAATAAAATTCTCAAAAAATTATTCCATTTAATTAAGCACACGATGCTTTTGATAATTGTGTGATAATCGACTTTCACTCTCTGACATGGAAAACTAACTTGATCTAGCGGTAATAAAGAGATTTTATACAAAGACCAACTGTCACACCATTGACGTACCGTGAAAACTAAAGCTTTAATTTATCTCAGCAGGTAACAGTGATGCCCGAATTAGGGTCCTCTTTATCTTGTATTCTTCTCATTTTAGTCTCATCAAATCTACATTCTTTATATGCCCATCCCCTGTTCTAACAAAGTGACGAACCTGCTGCGTACACTTTGTGAGAGACATTTTCTCAGCGGATGTTCTACTCTAGCCGACTCTAATTCTATAATGCCAGAGTATCAGTTTCAAAACTTGCGATCTATATGTCAACTGTTTCTATGGTCGACGGTTAAGCACAACGACCAACATCCTTTAGTTTCCCCCCGGTCAGGTCCCTATTACAGTTAAATACACTCCCTGGCGTACAAAAAATACCTTTGCCCGGTTTCAGTGTCGAGACATCTCTGTTCGAAACCCTAGCACTATACCACTCAGCCACCTCGCCCATTCATCGACGTCGAAGTTTTCGACTTTTGTTCAAACGATGGCATCGCTAGCGCCTGCTCGGGGGCGTGAAAATGCTGTACTTAGATGAACAGGTCACTTGGCGTCCCCTCACAAAGTATCGAGCTTGCTTAGTACATTCTGTGCTGAGCCTTTATGTCAGCAAATGTTGTACTACAATGTTATACCAATCTACCTGAGCAAGATAATTTGACTTCCCATCAACTTGGAGTGAAAAGACATTCTTCATTTGGCACTTTGCACAAAGGTCTAATCCTTCAGTGCGCTGTGTCGTAAATAAGAATATTTATTATTATACTTCATTCATGACTATCAATGTCATAATAAAATAAGACTTGTCTTCGAGTCCGAAAATTAATGAAGAATGCAGTATTTCACATGGCTCCGGAGCCCCAGATGCGACCTACATACTTAGCCACACCCAACGGAGACATAACCACTGTCGATTTAGATTTTCAGTCGCCTTCTATGTCCGTCCTCGATGAGGATTTTTTGTTTCGGCCTCAGATGTGTATTTCCAGCTGTCTCTTCCAAAGCCACCTCCAGCTAGGTACGCTCTTCTATGTCTGTCCGTGTAGAGTTGTAATAGTATCTACATCGGCGCACTTTAATAAACAGTTAAAAACTGCATGAAAATGCGGTGCCGGGCCCCATGAATAAAGGGGCTTCGGTTGGCATACTCGAGTGACCTGTTAAGTGTTCGCATCAAGCAAACCACACGTTTCACGTAGAACTCAAACAGGTTTTAAACATTAAAATAAACAATACAATAAAATCTGCATTTGTAAGGTTTCTTCGTCAGCTTATAACAAACTGCTGGCACTCCAATGAAAATAGTGCATCTAGTGCTACCATGATATTGTTACCACTACTCTGAAGGCGCGGGTAAGATGGGGGGGGGGCTTGCGTGACTGATGGACACATGTGACCTAGGCCAGTGTACCACAGGCAATCATGCGTAACGAGAGAATAGACTTTCCGTTAAAACAGAAGATAATACTAACCACGCCTACGGGGTCCATTCACCAAACGTAAACAAACAATATTTTCTCTATATGTTCTATACAAATTACGCAATCCGTATGTGTGTCACATGATCCGTATTTTTCACTATTTTATCAATATTATGACGTGGCTAAATTTGTTTATTTACATTTGGTGAATGGACCCCATTCATATGTTAAACTAGTCGTGCATGATAACTTAAACTCAGCTAATTCTTTTGCTTTTCCTGACTGATTCAATATTATAATAGCAATAGCAATAGGGGAAGACAGAGCACTTGTACAAATCTGTCCAACGCCTTTATTGTTATGTCATTCTAAGTATTGTAAAGCTTTTTTTTATTTAAGATAAGATAAAATAAGATAAATGTATTGGTCTAAAAATGGTATTTCAGTTTGACTATTAACTGTCTACCTCGGCATTAGCTACTACTATAACAATAACAATATAGATGCCAACATGTAATGGAGTATTTGTGTGTCTGTCTATGCGTTTCAAAGGTGATGAAGAAAGGGATCATTAATTTTTGGACTTTGAGAATGATGAAATCAAAACAGGGTTTGGGATTATGTTAAGAATGGCAGACGATCTAAAAACATTAAAGAGTTAAGATGTATTTTAGTAAAGTAAAAAATAGGTCATCTGTTTCTGTGGCCTACGGTTAACGAGGGTGTCATGTGGCCAGCACAACGACAAACCGCCTTCACTTTTCTCCAACTAATATCAGGCACCCATTAGAGCTGGGTGGACTCAGAGGAGCCCAGAGATCCAGAAATTAAAAATCCCAGTCTTCACCAGGATTCAAACACAGGACACCTGGTTCAGAAGCCAAACGCTTTCCCGCTCATCCACCGCGCATCCCGTGTTTTGGTAGTGAGTTTCTTCTCACGGCGTCCTTCAGTGTAATCGTCATTAGATCTGATAGAGCGAGCAAAGGTATCAAACAAAACATGAAACGCACACACACACACACACACAACATGCACAAACACACACACACACACACAAAATGCACAAACACACACACACACATTTATTATTTCTAATCTCAAGCTCAAGCTACTTTTTGATTTTTAGCGGCTCCCGAAAGGGGAAAAGACGCTATTAGTTTTGTGTGGCCTGTCTATCCGTCTGTCTGTCTGTCTGTCTGTCTGTCTGTCTGTCTGTCTGTCTGTCCGTCTGTCTGTCTGTCTGTCCCGTTTAGTGCTCAGAAAGTAGAAGAGATAATGAAAATCTGACATCACGATAATATAGATCATTCAAAGTTCTGATGCAACGGCTACTTTTTTTTTTCTAAAAGCTCAAAATCTAATTTTTAAAAATATTTTATGCAAGCAGTATTTAAAGAGAAAAAACCTAATTAGTATGCAATATAAATGAAACCTAATTTAAGACAATTAAAAATCTAATATATAGCAACATATTTCTCATTTTAATTTGATTAGACACTAAAACTTTTAGCAGCGACAAAGAGAGTTTATGTGATACACAAACTCAGAGGCGGCCCCTGTTGAGAGCTCAAAGCACGAAAGATGTATATTTCTGTCGTTTATCTTTGATATAATTTTGTTTAAAATGAACTTTTAGCAGCGACAAAGAGAGTTTGTGTGATACACAAACTCAGAGGCGGCCCCCGTTGAGAGATCAAAGCACGGAAGATGTATATTTCTGTCGTTTATCTTTGATATAATTTTTTTAAAATGAACTTTTAGCAGCGACAAAGAGAGTTTATGTGATACACAAACTCAGAGGCGGCCCCCGTTGAGAGATCAAAGCACGGAAGATGTATATTTCTGTCGTTTATCTTTGATATAATTTTTTTTTAATGAACTTTTAGCAGCGACAAAGAGAGTTTGTGTGATACACAAACTCAGAGGCGGCCCCCGTTGAGAGATCAAAGCACGGAAGAAGTATATTTCTGTCGTTTATCTTTGATATAATTTTTTTAAAATGAACTTGTAGCAGCGACAAAGAGAGTTTTGTGTGATACACAAACTCTCTTTGTAATCTTGTTTTTTCTCGATTTTATAAACTGATTTGAACTCATTAGATGTGTTTGTTCACATCGGCAGATCGATACAAATGGATTGTGTTTTTTTAATTAACAGTACCTCGCTTAAAAAACACGATCTCTATTTCGTTTTTTAAATATTGAACCAAGAATTGAAAACAAAAATATTTGCTTTCTTTTTTTTATTTTAAAGAAAACCATTCGAAGTCAGGCTATGGGTAATTTATATATTAAATATTTTAAAAAAATGTAATCACCGAAAGACATCTTTTAATATCCGTCAATTTTTTTTTTTTCGAATTCCTATTCTGATAAAAAGTGTTGATCAAACAATATTGCCTGGTACAATATTAAGCGTAAGTCAGACAAAAGAGATGAGAGACTATCACAATCGATTCAGTCTGTCATTGGTTAGTTCCCAAAGGGCACCAAAGAAAATATCAGTACGGGGAAAAGAGAACCTAAATCAACCACCAAAAGCCATGGCTATGACAATATTCCTTTAAAAATCCTCGAGGCAATAGATGTTTGGGCAGCCAGGCTCCAAATAATTACTTGTTAGAATAGTTCCTGCTTAAAGATTTAAATGTCTCCCTTGAAGTAAAGCTACCAGTACTGTATTTGGTTTAGGTGAATTATGAACAAACATTAGAAAGGCCTGAACTGGATGATGAACAAAAATTGAAAAGGTCTGGACTGAATGGTGAACAAAAATTGAAATAATCTGAACTGAATGAACAATAGAAAGGCCTGAACTGGATGATGAAAAAAAAAA
>JADKLZ010084329.1:8096563-8107348 GCA_021533235.1 Biomphalaria straminea
AATAAGAAAGAGAGAGGAAATAAGAAAGAGAGAGGAAATAAGAAAGAAAGAGGAAATAAGAAAGAGAGAGGAAATAAGAAAGAGAGAGAGTCAGGGACAGAGAAAAAGAAAATATTAAAAGAGAAAAACAGAGCAAGAGAGAGAGAGAATTAGAGAGTAAGATAGAGAAAAGGGAGAGAAAAAGAGAACGTTAGAGAGAGAGTAAGAGAAAGAGAGCTAGAGAGATGGAAAAGAAAGAAAGTCAGAAAGATAGAGAAAAATAAGAGAAAGAAAGAGAGAGAGAGAGATGACGGGCTTAAGTTGACCTGTGCTTTTTTTTTAGTTTAAGTTGACCTGAGTGTCCCACAAGTCCCACTAGGCCGTTAGAGGTTAAGTCATCTGCGTCTCTCTCCAGACTTTAAGTGGATTTGTTTTCAGTGACCGAGAAGTCGTTAGCGTTCTAAAGTTTGACTTCAGCTATTGGCGAACATCTTCAGTGTAACTAGTCTCCGTCAATCAATATCCTCTCATATTTCTATATTCTACGATAATTGTATAACATGAAACATTTTTATTTTTAATGTTTCCTATCTGATAACAAATTTCAAACATATTTATCTTGTGTAATAATAAATACTAGTCGACCGGCGGCATAGCATACGCCGCTATTTTGCAGGGCAGGCCTTAGGCACTACAACATATGCGACCACAGTGGGTCCCGCACTTTCTTTGGACCCGTGCTAATTTTTAGGTGTGTAAATTATTAAATTGAACAATTTTATAACATATAACAGATTTCCCGCGGCTTCTTGATTTACCAGTAGCCCCCTGGAAATCTCCTGAAATGTTATTAAATGCTATGCCGCCGGTCGAAAAAGTCCTGGAAATTTCCGGACATTATTAAAATCTTTTTGGAGTAAAAAAAATATGCTATGCTGTTTTGTGAATGAAAATAGTGCGGATTTGGATATATTATGTCCCATTCACACCATCCTGCGCCATGGGATATTCCCATTTACTTGTTATTATAAGTAAAGCGAATGCGTGAATTCATGAATAAAAAATTCTATGAATGGAGCTAAATAATGGCTAATTGACCTTAATTTACGCGATATAAAGAATAGAGTTGCATTCATGTAACAATGCTTTAGAAAAACCAATTTGAATGTTAATTTGATAAAAATATGAAATGAATGGACTATAATTAGTATGTTCATGTGCTAAAGCATAAAACTATATTTGCGAAGAGAAGTTCTATAATCTTTGCGTAGAATTCGAGTTTTAATCTAGATCTAGGAATAGAGAGATGGATTAACTTTTCGTAATCATTTCTAATGAACGAATATGCGTAATTTGTGATATTAATTAAAGTACTTCTAAAGTCAAACCTAAGAGTAGACTCTATCTGTGTATTGTTAATCTAGTTTCAATAGTCTCACGACACAATAATCTGGAAATACTTATTCTAGTTTGTCATAATATTAAAAGAAGAAGAGAATTATATACACCCTTCTTTCATTCACAAAATAGTGCGGATTGGGATACACCATTTTCCATTCATACCGTGCTGCACCATGGGATTGCCATTTACTTGTTGTTGCTTACTTGTTGTTTGAACTTTTGTGTGTTTGAACTTGTCGACTTCGAGAATTATATATATATATATAGATTCAACGGAATTTTTTTTTCATTGTAATTTTGGGATTGTTTTTAATAACCATTTTAGTCTATTCGCCCTGTTTTAATTATTTTTAAATTATTTCCTGTCTTTCGTTAGTACAAGGAAATGTTATCCTCATGACAGAAATGTAAACTTCACTGTAAATAGTTTATTTCCCTTTTTACTTCTAAGCCAGAAGTAATTATCATATTTTTATTATATATTTTTTTAATCAAGCATTATTTTGTCAAAGGAATTGTATATTCTTAGCTTATTATCGAAAAAAAGATAACTGCTGTGTTACTTTGCTGTGTATTTTTATTGCTACAAACGTTGTATGTAATAAGTCTTATTTGACAACTTATAATGAGTATAGAGAAAATATTTAAGTGATGTAAAACAACTTCTGCTTTCACTTTCAGAAAAAAAAAAACATAAAAAGAGTCATGTGACATATTGTATGAATACGAAAGAGTTGTTTCCCTCTTTACCTTCTTGCGAGATAGGGATTGAGGTAACTTGAGTGGTAAAGTGTTTGATTTTGGGATTACGAGCCGAGTGGTAGCAGGTTCGAATCTCGATCAATTCTTTAATTTTGAATTTCCGAATTTTGAGATAGCTCATGAGTCCTCCCGTGTCTGATGGTAACTTGCAAGATGTTTAGTGCATAAATGTTAATTTCTGGCTTTTGGTGTTTGAATTTTATTAGCTACATTTATTAAAATAAATGAGTGAATCAGTGTTCTAATCAGTGAGTTATGAAATGTTAAGATCTTGAAATGTAATATAAATATTGACATTCCCATACGAGAAAAAATCCTTGTTAAAAGAATGTATAAATCTTGTAGACAAATTGTAATGATATATTTATAGATCTAGACTTAAAAGACAGAAAACAATGTTAAAATGTTCCTGAACATTAATTTATTAAACTCTTGAATGAATGAGGCCTACATGCTGAAATACCCGAAGACTCTGTAGTCTGTTCAAGATAGAGATTTTTTTTTAGCTTTCTAGACAATTTTGTTTTTATGCTTCAAAACAGTATTTTTGTCAAACTAAGGTTTTCTCAGAGAAGGGGGGAAGGGGTGGGGTAGAAAATGTTCCATTGTTTTAAATCTTAACAATTATTAGTTATTTATAGAAAGAAAAGCGGCGTAGTCAGCCGTATTGTACCAATAATTAGGTTGTTTATTAAATTTAATCTGCCTCAAGTTTATTGTTTAGCTAATATTTTTACGTAGATTTCAGCTAGATTCTAGATTTAGAAGTAGATCTAGAATTTTCTTAATTTTAAAAGAGTTCTAAATCAGAAGTCTAGATCTAGATGTCTATAAAGTGAAAGTTTCAATAACTAATTACCTATTCATGCAATGCCCGCTGGCCTGATGGGTAGCATCGTTCAAGGTGATGACTGTGTCAGACGAGTTCGATACCCAGTTTGACTGAGACTAAGACTAAGATTAACACTGCTTTATTGATCCTTATGGAAATTTTTTGTGATTACAAGGACTCTATTCTCATATACAGACAACACAACAGAAACATCTATATTATATTTCTCAAAAGAATTAGGTCAGACGTGCAACAACAACAACAAGTAAATAGGGAAGATCCCGTGGCGCACGCACCACGGTGTGCATGGACCCAATCCGCACCGCACTATTTCATTCACAAAATAGCATAGACACATAAAGAAATCAATAGACCGGGAAAAGGAAGTAACTTCGTGAAAACACATGTATATATATATCTCTACTGTTGAATTACAAAAGATTT
This sequence comes from Biomphalaria straminea, assembly GCA_021533235.1. NCBI lineage: Eukaryota > Metazoa > Mollusca > Gastropoda > Planorbidae > Biomphalaria > Biomphalaria straminea. Next base: position 8,099,982 of record JADKLZ010084329.1, read on the forward strand.
CAATAATTTCCGGAGATTTCCAGGACTTTTTCGTAGGTCTATATTTAATAACATTTCAGGAGATATCGTCGCAGGGGCTCCTGGTAAATCAAGAGGCAGCGGGAAATCTGTTATATGTTATAAAATGGTTTAATTTAATAATTTATACATCTAAAATCTGTTCCTAGATCTAGATCTAGATCTAAAACTCGAATTCAACTCTAAGAAGATTATAGAACTTCTCTTCGCAAGTATAGTTTTATGCTTTAGCACATGAACATACTAATTATAGTCCATTTAATCAAATTAACATTCAAATTTGTTTTTCTTAAGCATTGTTACATGAGTGCAGCTATATTCTTAATATCGCGTAAATTAAGGTCAATTAGCCATGTTTTTAATCTCCATTCATAGTATTTTTCATTCATGAATTCACGCATTTTTACTTATAACAAGCAAATGGGAAGATCCCATGGCGCAACATGGTGTGAATCGAATGGGAAATAATAGCCTATCCAAATCCGCACTATTTTCATTCACAAAATAGCATAGCATTTTTTTTTTACTTTAAAAAGATTTTAATAATGTCCGGAAATTTCCAGGACATTTTCGACCGGCGGCATAGCATTTAATACCATTTCAGGAGATTTCCAGGGGGTGCTCCTGGTAAATCAAGAGGCCGCGGAAAATCTGTTATGCTTTATAAAATGGTTCAATTTCATTATTTATACACATAAAAATTAGCACGGGTCCAAAGAAAGTTCGGGACCCACTGTGGTCGCATATGTTGCAGTGCCTAAGGCCTGCCCTGGAAAATAGCGGCGTATGCTATGCCGCCGGTCGACTAGTACATTTAAATTTAACAGGCACAACATAAAGAGTTCATTCAGTGACAACACACAGGCCGAATAAGAAATGAATGAGTATTTTTTTTTTAAAGCTCTTTTCTTGTTTTAATTGACAGAAGCCGCCCACTTCACGACGACTTGACGTAGTTATTGTGGAGCGGGTGGATGTTATTGTCCAAGATTTTTCTGATTTTCTTGTACATTTTTGCTCAAAAAGTTCATTTAAATTATTTTTTTAAATTTAATTTTCTACAGTTTAATGGAGTTATTGAATTAAATTTTTTTTAATCTATTTTTTTTCTTTATGTTTTTATTGTTTGTGTAATTGTTTCACCTAGTTGTCTTTCTTTGTTGTTAACATCTGACCGTGGAGATTAATAAATATAGACTGACCGATTAAAGAGTTTTATGAAACGAAAATTTGTTACTTGCATTACAAAAGATAAGTATTTATATCTATTTCAGCCATAACCTATAAAAGTATTACATATTTTCACTAGTTTTTTAATCTCTAAGACTGAAGATCATGCAATTCTCATGAAAATCGAAAATCCAAATACAATAGATCTATGATGCCCAACCTAATTAGACTCGGGGGCCATTTTAAGTTCCGACACTCGTATCGCGGGCCACATAACCGAAAATGTACAAAAATGAAATAAAATCGACATGAAAAACTTTTACTGGAAACCTGTGAATTTAGTACTTAAGCTACATTACTTATTGGGATATATTAGACTACATGTTTTAATGGGATATATTAGGCTACATTACTTAATGGGATGCTGTATATATATATATATATATATATATATATATATATATATATATATAAAACTATTTTTTCATTTACTCATCGGAAACTGGCCATGTGAGAAATATTATAGATATCTTTACCAACGACTCATTTTCTTGTCTATCTGTTAATATTTCCATTGATCCTACAATCTTTAGACATAGTTTAATAATCGCAGCTCGTTCAATGTTATGGTACCAGTCCATCAGAGATAAAGTGAGCGACTTAACGTACGTTAAGAAACATTTTTCCACCTTTTTGTTCTACAGGGAAGGGGGATTTTTACGGACGTTTTGACGGGCCGGATGAAACCACGTCGCGGGCCGGATCTGACCCGCGGGCCGTATTTTGGGCATCACTGCAATAGATATACATGTTTTCAAGTTACATGAAGTTATTTGTTTTTTCCCAGTCTATGTCTATGCATCTGACTTATGCAGTTTTTGTTTTTCTGGCCAATGGTGTGTTGTTCCTATTAAAATAAATGCTGAAAATTGTAGGTCAGACGTCAGACAAAACATAGCAGTCTATTTATAGACATGACATGCTTATAGTTTATGTAAACAAATTTGGTTTACCATCGATACTTTGGTAAACAAAGCTAATGATCTGGCGAGTAGGATTTGTTACCGAAATAGAATCGGACAGGTGTGCTATAAGAGGTTGATAATGTTAAATAAAAGAGAGGAAAAAAGAAAAAGAGAGAGGAAGAAAGAGTGTGAGTGAAATAGAGAGAAAGAAAGCGAGAGAAAGAGAGAGAGAGAGAAAGAGAGAATGAAAAGAGGGAAAGAGAAAGGTAGAGAACGAGAGAGAGAGAGAGAGAGAAAAAGAGAGAAAATAGAAGTTCAACTTTGACATTAAACGAGTCTAGACATACAGTATGTATTAACAAAAAGACATATCACTCAACTTGTAATGATTTTTTTAAGGAGTTTGTGCGTCTTCTTAAAATTAATAGACGTCTAACTTCTAAGTAAGTTCTAAGTATATATTATCAAACATCAGCATCACTTTTAATCACCGACGAGCTCTTTTTTTTTGTTTTTTGAATGAAGTGAACTCCTTATACTCCTATAGCCTTAGAAACCCAACATTGAAAGAATTAAGTTCTGATCTACTGTAGATCTACACCAAATGGGCCCGGGAGCAATGACCCCCTTTTGTGCCATGTTTGTTACGCCTCTGGGTGTGGGTAGACCAGGCTTGAGAGACTGGGGCAGGAAGGGTGGAGAAAAACAGAGCCAGAAAAGAAAGTAGATTAAAAATTCCTCCGTTAAGTTATTTTCATTTTAACCAAAGTATGCTCATTACAAACGTTTACTTCGTATTGACACACTCTCTAGAGACACACTTATTAGACGCACTTTCTAGAGATACTCGTTAAACCCACTTTCTAGAGACACACTCATTAGACACACTCTCTAGAGACACACTTGCTAGACGCACTTTCTAGAGACACTCGTTAAACCCACTCATTAGACACACTTTCTAGAGACACACTCATTAGACACACTTTCTAGAGGCACACTTGTCAGATAGACATGCTCTAGAGGCAAGCTTATTTGATATAGGATACGTATTAAGGACCTGCTTGTTAAACTCGGACTTGCTAGACAAGTTTGCAATAAATTGTTATCGACGGTCGTTGAATTGTAGCACAAAACTGATGATATACCGATGTGTTCATATCTTAACGAATAAAACTTGAAATATCTTGAATAACATCCTTGTGAACAATACGAAATATACGTTGTATTATAATATAGACAGAATCAAGTTGATATGCGATAAAATCAATGTACTAGTCTTAAGTAACAATATGTTTTTTTTAAACACAATCTAACTCACTACAATAACATAACATAGACACCTCACATCCTTGTTCGTTTGTCCTAACTCAAACCAATGACGACAATGCCACCTATCTTGCATCATTCACAACCAATTACTAACCTCTCGCCACTGTCACCATAGAAACATACACACATACGCACACACTTCTTAACAGACATGCACTTGCATAGATAATAATAATAATAATAATAATTTTATTTATAAAGCGCTGTTAACAAACAGAATTGTAGGCTCAAGGCGCTGTAAACAATTACAAACATATACATTCGACATAACAAACTAATCTAAAAAAGTTCTAAACAAATAGGTCTTAATGTTCTTCTTAAAAGTGGTGAAACATGTTGTCTGTCTCAGATCAATTGGGAGTGAGTTCCAAACCTTTGGTCCGTGAACTGAAAAAGCCCGCAGACCGTAGCTTTTGAGGGAGAAACGTGGCACCACTAATAGCGTTGAGTCCATTGAGCGTAGGGCTCTCTGGGGGACATATGGAGTGATAAGTTCGCTAAGGTACAAGGGCATCTGATACCAATATTCTTCTTTTGTCATTCTTCAATGATTAACTAATTTTTTTTCCTTATATAATAATAATAACCATGGGTGCTTTTTTCGCAATCTCAAATCGTTGCTAACACTTCACAAATCATACTCTATATAAACCAATGGCTCTCAACCTGTGGGTAACGACCCCCTTTGGGGTCGATTAACGATTTGCCAGGGGTCGTCTAAGACCATCGAAAAAAATGGATCGTTTTTGTAGATTCTTCTATTGCTGTCTGGGTGGGGGCCGCGACAGAGTGGGGGATTGTAAAATGGGGTGCCGAGCCTAAAAGTTTGAGAACCGCTGTTATAAACTCTTCCTCCACACTGTTAAAACTTAGCTCTCCGTCGAAGAATATGATGTTAAAGATATCGTTTGAAAAATTGAGTCGGCCTGAAAAGGAAAAGGGGGGGGGGAGCTTGGAGTTAAAGAACGTAAAAGATATTAGCATATGCTTAGCTAATCGATGTATTGATTCAATTGGGGCGTATAGGGATGTGTACAAATAGGAATCATTCGCGATCAATGAGGTGACTGTCATTACAGAGTGTCACCTTGAGGTGAATATCTTTAGTGAATGTCACCTTACCTGTCTTTCGAATCACCTTAAAATTGTATGAAATATTAATGCAGGTTTACTTAAATTGGAACACCTCAATCGTGACTGATTAACGGTTGCATTGTTTCTTAATGCCTAGATGGTGTGTTAGAAGCGATGTATGTGCAAGTAGACACAGACACACTGACGAACACAAGTTTAGAACCACTGGAGATAGAATGTTAATGTCACGGTTCAAATATTTATCGCGTCCAGGGAAAGAACGAATTGAATTAGTGATAAAAGCTTTTCTATAATAAGATAATTTAAAGAACCAAACTTAAAACAAATAAAGAGATGGGTTGATGCTTTAGTAACTTTTTTGAAATGAAAGTAACACGTCAGCAGCAGTTGTAGTATTTTACATTGTGTATGTGTGTTTGTAGTGTGTGTGTGTGTGTGTGTGTGTGTGTGTGTGTAGAGAGAGAGAGTGTTTTGTGTTCTGGTAATGTGTACAGAATGATTTGTTGTTGTTGTAATGTTTGTGTAGTTAAATAGTGTTTGTGCGTATATGTTTACGTAGCTAATGCAAGTGTGTTTTTGTCACATTTGTATAATTGAAGTTTGTGTGTCTGTTGTATGAGTTTGTAGTGTGTTGTGTGTTAGCTCGTGTAGTGTGTCCAAGTGTGTTTATGTGTGTGTTAGTGTAATGTGTGTTAGTGTAGTGTGTACAAGTCTATGTGTAGTGTATGCCAATGTGTGTTTGTGTAGCATCTAAAAGTGTGTATTTGTGTAGAGTGTGCGCGTGTTGTGTGATAGCGACTTCATGCGTCTTACAATGGTACAAAAACACATTTGTCTTACAAAGATATGGCATCACTAAAATCTTACAATGACTTTGACATCAACATAGTCTTACAATGACTCTGACATGACCTTGGTCCCACTGAAACGATCTACTCTCCACAATTCTTGTCATTTAGTTCTTGTCTACATAATTTATACAGTTCTTTTAATTGCATTGTTGCTAGGAGCTTAGCTTCATCAATGCAGAAGTTCCACTGCAACCAGAACCAATCTAAATAGCTCTAGGACATTTGCGATGGCGACTTTAATTATTTCCTTTACTTGAAGAACTGTAACGTTCAAAGAATCAGGTCATACTTAGTGCTGCAATACGTTCTATGTAATCACCTTTTATTATCCGATACTACAATCATGCAGTGAAGTTAAGAGATTATGGAAGCAGTTTAAAATAACAATGATTTTAGTTTATGCAATGCTGTTAACAAATATAATGTGGACTTAAGCGCTACGAGAACATAAATAAATACGACAACTAACCATGGAAAACTAATCTAAATAAGTTTTAAACAGGTAAGTCTTAATGTTCTTCTGAAATGTAGTAAAGTATGCACTTTGTGTGAGCTCAAAACCTTTGTTACGTTACTGAAAAAGCCCTCAAACCGTAACTTTTGAGGGAAAACCTCGGCCAACTAGAAAGAGTTGATTTCAAAGAGCAAAGAACTCTGAAAGAAACATAAGCAGAGATCCGTTCATAAAAGTGCAGTACATTTCAGTTTGATAAAAGCACGGATGACAAAATTTGTGGACACCTTGTAAAGTGTGTAAAGTGTAAAGATTCTTGCACTCACTGGAAGCAAAGGTGTGTACGCAAGAGAGCAGTAGCAGAATCGAGTCTCGTTTTACGCACAACTAACAGTGCAGCGCTGCTCTGAATTCGGTGCAACTTAGCAACATTTTCATCATGTATACCCACCTTCGCCCATCACTGTATTGCAGAAGTCAAGGCGCGAGAATAGAATGTCACAGCTAGGATTGTTAGTTTAAAATTGTGTGGTTGCCTTTCTTTTTAGTTCTCTTGTTATGACGTTTCCCTTGAAGCGTAACAAAATCTGTCACTGACCTGTATACTAAACTTCTTCTACGCTCAATTTCGACATTGTGTTATCAGTAATGGCGATGGCATTACTTTAAAAGTGAAATAAGTAAAGTGAATTAACTCTTTCTCTCCTAACTGACGATACCAACGTTGATTTCGTCAGAATGTGATAATTAATTACGGAGACAAAGAATTAACCCTTTTAGACCTTGAGATCTAGAGAGGCATATGAAGTAAAGGTCGTCTCTTTCTATGGCCTACGGTTAGCGAGAGTGTCATGTGGCCAGCCCAATGACCCAACTAAAGTCAGGTAACCGTAAGAGTTGGATTAATTCAGGGGCGTCCTAAAAAAATGAAATTCGTCCCCGGGAACTCACGGCCAGGGCCACCACACCCACTCAGTTTGAGAACAACTGAATTATTCAGAATTAATCATACGCTAAGTTGCCTTTTCAGTCAATTTTTGTTCCTAACTCTCGTCTGCGCTAAAAAAAATCTTAAAATTAAAAAAATCGATCAATTTTGTTGATAACTTGCATCTGACCTTGCTTATCAAGCCATCAAGGTTGTTACCACCTATATGTGAGCTTGCTTTCCCAGGTCTATTATAAATATTTTAGCTTTTTATTCTCCACCAGATGCTCGTAAGAAATAAGTTTCTAGTCGACGTTTAATTAACGAGTGAAAAAAAAAGTCTCAACTTGTGAATTGATCCAAATGTAAGAATACTCAATCTGGACAAGATTAATAATTTCTGCATGGCTAATATTAGATGCCAAATGTGACATTCTACTTTATGTAACAAATATGTTCAAATAGAAAGATTGGGTAATCAAGCTATGGGCGTCACACTGAAGTAACGTGCCTTTACTTTTTACCTCAGCTTGTTACTGGGCAGTGGCCTCAGTTTT
>JADKLZ010084329.1:8145357-8160863 GCA_021533235.1 Biomphalaria straminea
AGACAGACAGATAGATAGATAGATAGATAGATAGATAGATAGATAGATAGATAGATAGATAGATAGATAGATAGATAGATAGATAGATAGATAGATAGATAGAGTTACAGCCGCTATGTACAGTCTCTGCTGATATAAAACTTGTACTAGACCACGAATATAGACATTAACGAAACTAGTTTACTTTCCATTGTAAGAAGTGATGAGAATAGAGAGAAAAAAAAAAGATTAGGGGGTGGGAATTAAAAGATGGAAAGAATCTGATAAGTTGGTAAAAGAAGATTGACTGAAGTCATTGAGCTACCACAGAGTACGGGAACTATATTTTGATCGGCGGAAGATGACATTTCAATTCAAGTACATAGCCAGTAGTCAGACCGAGACTTAAGTAGTTCCGGTAGTAGCTCTTCAAGACGATTAGTGCTGTAATCTGCTCTAACAACGTCCTCTCTCTCTCTCTCTCTTTCTCTCTCTCTCTCTGTAACTTTAATACTCTAGGTTAACTCTAGCTTAACTTGGGTGTACCGTTGTACCGTTTAAAAATGGCCGAGCTAAGATAGAGCAACATTCTTTTATTATACGCATCGTCTTGAAATATTTCTAAATATAGTAACATTACTTGTGTCAACAAACGTCATCAAATAGAACTTTCCAGACAAAAATTATAAAGAATTTTGTTTTTAATTTAAACACAATGATAAAGCTTTTATGGCCAAAGGTGGCAAAAGAACTCAAACCAAAATAAATGAATAAATAAATGTCTAAGCATCAAGGCCCACTGTAATAAAAAAAAAAACGATAATAGACTTCAGTCTGGAACACAACGGTTTATTGATTTTATTATTTAAAGGTTAATCGACCTTGTTTTGTTTTTGTTAATGTTATGCTCAGAACAACAATAATCCCAAATTAACATATTGTTGTAACTGTAAGATAAGTTTAACAGGAAATAAATACAAGTGTTTATTCACTAGGACAAACACATAACATCCTTCAGCTTCCTCAGAGTCTTACTACTAATTATATACCAGTCCTTTTGCAACTTAACCCGAATGTGGACCAACGATGGCCTTACCCGCTTCGCTTCAGGTCAATTCTACAATCTTCAGGCAGCACTAAAGTTGGCTTCTTAGTTTCCAAAGATTCAGACTCTTCACAATCCCTGATGTACTGTTATTCTCACTATCCTAGTGTCTTCCTGTTTACGTTCAATTGTGCGCACCACAAGCACTGGTGCAAGGCAGGGTTACAACAGTATATTGTTTCAGATAATATTGCATATAACATGGCTTGTCAAATCATCTTATTTCTTGCTTCGTACATCAATGTCATCTTAGATATTTTCTCAGTGGCAGAGAGATCGATACTTAGCCAAACGTTTCGTCTTGTTGCTTAGGATTTTAACGCTGACCAGTGTCCTGAAATGGATGTAAAAATCAAAGTTGACATACTGAGCTCAACACTGTAAATGGTGACACAATGCTTCGCGATACCATGAGATACCTCGCTTGCCCTAAGATACTCCGCGATGCCCTGAGAGACCTCGAAGTGCCACAAGGTGGTTAAATCGTTTTTCATTGCCCAAAATGCCCAACGACTCCATTATTTGTTAAAGTTTTTACCTTAATAAACCAAATTTATATTTTAAAAAATCAGAAGAGTGTGAAGTCTCTGTTCACCTGGTGGAAAATTAACGTAACAAAGACCAACAAAAAATAACATCGAATAACAACATAGCACATGCTAACATATAAAATAACATACTATAAAACAAAGCACGTAACATAACACAGACCAGCTTAGCATCGTTCATCTTAACATATCCCTTAGACCAGCGGTTCTCAACCTTTTATACTCGGCGACCCATTTTGTACAATCCCCACTCTGCCGCGACCCACCCCACACACACACACACATACAGCAATAAAAGAATAGACAGTAACAATCCATATTTTCGATGGTGTTATGCGACTCCTGACAATTCGTCAATCGACCCACAGGTTGAGAACCGCTGCCTTAGTCTGTTAGGTAATCGCCGGGTCCAATCGCTGTATTAATCCTGTTTCTTATCTCTTCATTTGTAATGTGGTCTTTGTAAGTGACTCTTAAGATCTTTCTGTAGAATCCCCATTTTCATTGCTGGAATCCTCCTCCCTTAGATCTGCAGCGTCCATAATTTGCAAGAATATACGAATGTTTCCGTACCATAGTCTGAGGAAGTGTTGTTTATACGCCTCATCAAGTCTGCTAATTCTTCTTATGTCGTCCGCAAAGCGTGTTAGTGCTTTATTCTTGGTATAGTAACATGGAGCCCCGGCATGTAGCCGATTATCTCAAGATGCGATTTTGTTTTTTTTTAAGGGAATTTATCACAAGCCAGGCTCAGAAGAAAATCTAGAAGCTTGTTGAGTTGGTCACATGACACACTTGTCAACCATAAGGCAACAGAAACATAAGCTTTTCATTATACGACATATAAACTTAGACTTAATAACATACTATCTTTGGTACAGAACGGTTATGTTACTCTAATTGTTCATTTTTGTTATATAATAAGTCATAGTAATTTAGTAATGTCATACTACAGTCATTCCCCCACTCCTGTATTATTTACTGTGGTCTCATTTGTTTCTTTCCGGGTTCGGGAATTATGTATAGATCTACATATTAAAAATGCACATGTATTTAATTCAATTATACTTATCTTCTGTTCACAAAGTGTTCCAAATAATTAGTAAAACAAAACGTGTCTGTAATAAACAAAAATCATTCAATGGAAAAAAAAAAAAAAACAGCAACTCCAAAAGAAATTCCTTTAGATTCAAATTAGAGTTATAGCCCTTAGAAAACGAGGCATACAAAATTAGACAACACTAAAAAAAAAGAAGTGTAAGGGCTAATTACAACAAACTGATTTTGTTTTGGGGCGGAGAGAGGGTGGGGTGGTGGTCCACTGTGTAATTACATCCCATGATTCATTAGCGAGAGAACGTGGCACATTGTTACTGGAGAACAACAAGCAAGATTGGCGAAACTCTACATACTCGGGGCGTAAAGGAAGGCGGTTCTATGTCGACAGGGCTCCACTCGCAGCGGGGCGCCAAAATGTCTCAATTAAGGATATTCAGGAAGGTTTTTTTTTTAATTTAAAAAAGAAACAATGTAATTGTCAATGTGAGATAATTAATTGTTTTAAAATTTGTCTGATATAATTAGCTAACTATTAAACCTACTCGAAGCAGGACGTTTTGGCGCCGCCGTTTTGGCGATGCCGTTTTGGCGCCGCCGTTTTGGCGATAGGGACGTTTTGGCGCGAAATACATTGTGTACGTTTATTGTATTATTTCTTTAAAAAGAATTATTCGTATCTATGTTTTGCATGAGTGTTTGTGTTAAGACATAGTTTTCACTTACAGAAAAGGAAATATTTGTGTTCGCTATTTTTGGTATTTAAGTTAAATATTTAATTATTGTTAAATCTCTAACATTACACAATACCAGGATATTTTATACAGAGACAAACAAAATATATATTTTTTAATCCCCCCCCCCCTGCTCCCAAGAAAAAAAAAGTAATAATAACTTAATAATTTTGACTATTTCATGCACATAGATACGAATAATTCTTTTTAAAGAAATAATACAATAAACGTAGATAATGTATTTCGCGCCAAAACATGCCTATCGCCAAAACGGCGGCGCCAAAACGACCTTCGCGCCAAGACGGCGGCGCCAAGAAGGCGGCGCCAAAACGTCACGTACCGAAACTTACTTGAATTAAATAAGTCAAACGTTTCTGTATTCTAAGTATTCTTACTTTCTCATTACTGTATTTTGTACAAGTATTGATCTGCTTCAGTGGCGTCACTAGTAGGTGCAGGGGGTGCGGGATGCACCGGATGACTACCATCAAGAAGTGACACCCAAGTGGTAAAAATGCACTTTTCCACAATGCGACATTTCAAAACAAAAATTACAGCCTCAAATGTCTCTCATAGCTCAGTAACAATATGTCCCAAACCGTCTTAATTATATTCTATTTGACTTGTAATCTTATCTTATCTTGTATAATATAGACGCTACTTCAAAAAAAGAAGATGATTAAGTCCTACGCGTCATACATTTGGTCATTAATATTAACCAATTTCTTAAATTCTGCTTAGTCACTGGTTTTTCCTGGCTAGCTCAGGCAACCCAATACATGCTTCTTCAATGTAGACGCCAGGAGAAAAAGTTTCTGAAGCTCAGAAATGCTGTAAAATGCTGGGGCTCCCCCCAGTGACAACTCTGAGTGAACGTATTGTTTTAAAATGTTAATAAGCACATAGAATTTAGCTCCGTTGCGCTTCTTTCAAAGCCTAGGGTAGCAGGCTCCCTCCACAGAAATCAGTCTAAAGTGATTTTAAAAGCCTTTCCCAGCTGGTGACGACGAAATTCAGAAGTTCTAAGGAGGTGCAACACCATGTTAGACAAGGGCGGGCTTGTTATTTTATTTATTTTCTTTCGGCTTTCGTATTAAGGCTGACTTTTCTAAACGTGTTTCGTCTTGTCTAATGAAAGGTCTCACAAATGTCAATCGACTTTCAGTTGCCACTTCCCTTCGATGGCCAATGTCTGTGCGGGAAAAGATTTCTCTGTTGGTAACAATATCTCGGAATGTTGTTCGTAGGATCCTTCTCAGTCATCACCACTCAGCCTCTTTTCAACATTCCACGTCTCGAAGCGTAGGTGGCCGTTGGGAGAATGACTGTATTGACTAGTGAGTAGATTGGTTTAATGTCCAGATATGAGGCAATAAGAGTGGCCAAGGCGAAAAAGGCGCCGAACCAAAAATAAAAAGCCGAGAGAAGAAGTAGGCCTATATGTAATTGACCTAACCCACCCATGCCACGTATGCGGCCGGCTTTTTAAAGCGAGGATTGGACTTTACAGTCATTTTCGAGTCCATAGGAAATGAGAAATATGCTCATCTTCGACTAAGAAAGAGGCGGCAATAAATATAGATGGTTTTAATCTACAGGCTAATGGATACGTTTGTTCATCATCATCATCATATCTTGCCTGTGGTCCCTTCCGGGCCATAGGCCACCAACCAGCTTTCTCCAGGCATCTCGGTTCTAGGCGAGTCTCTCCAACTGTCCCCATGTCTTGTCCATCTGCTTGGCATCTGCTTCCCGATCGCGGCGCCATGTATTCCTGGGCCTTCCACTCCTCCTTTTTCCATGGGGGTTCCAGGTTAGGGTTTGCCTTATTTTTTTGGATGCCGGCTTGTGCAGGGTGTGACCTAACCATCCCCAGCGTTTCTGAAGAATATCTACTTCAATGGGCTGCTGTTTTGTTCTTTGCCACAGTTCTTCATTCGAGATCTTGTCTGGCCAGCAGAATCCTTCTCGGGCGGGTATTGATGAATACCTGGATTTTTTTCATGGTGGTTATGGTAATGGTCTCTTTGCTCCTAAAACTAGTATTGGCTTAACAATGGTGTTAAAGAGCCTAATCTTGGTGGTGGTGCTTATTCCCCTAGATCCCCAGGTGTTCTTTAGCTGATGGAATACTGCTCGTTCAGCAAGGCAGTAATTTTTAAAAGAAGGCTCCTGCTTTCCAATCCGACATCTAACATCGTGGAATGTATCTCCATCGCTTGAGATAATGCTGCCGAAATAGGTTAACTTTAATAAATCAATTAGTGTAATAGTAAAGTAAGAAAAAGGTATATAGAAATTGCATATTTTAATATAATATTCAATTAAAATTTAACATATACAAAAATGAATGTAATGAAACATTTTGGCTATTCATCTGTCACTGTTTACTTCCCATCACTGTCCGCAATAAAGCGGTTATAAGCCCCCCTCGAAACAAAAACAAAAAAAAAAGCGAATTAGTGAGTCCGCGAAAAGATGAACCTCGAAGTAGCGCCATCTGCCCAATAGATCACAAGGTCCGAAAAGGGTACTTTATTTACTTTTAAGGAAAGATAAATGACATCCAGACTCAAACCTATTCTTACTTATTAAAGAAAAAAAAGAGAGAGAAATAGTTCAAAGTTTTGATTGAGTCAATAGTAGTGTCTGCTGAACTCTTCTTACTTCCCCACCTACTCACCCATTTACATGATACTCCCTTGGTCAGTAAAAAATAAACATTACTTCCTTTTAAAAAAAATAAATTTTTCGTTTTCAGAAAAGAAAAAAGTAGCCGATGCATCAGAACTTTGAATGGTCTAAAATATCATGATGTCGGATTTTCAATATCCTTTCCAGTGTACGATATCTGAACGGGACGGACAGACGGACGGACAGACAGACCACATAAAACTGATAGCATCTATTCCCCATTCGGGGGCTGCTCGGAAAGCTTAATCTTTCAATAAACTTTAAGCCGCTTTAAATTTTATAAATATATCATTTATCGCTACACCGCTTCAGACTACATCATGTTTATTTTAAATCCAATTTATAGAGCCAAATTAAAATTAGATTTTCCCCCGATTTTTTTTTCTCAGAGATACACATCAACTGTTAAATTTCTAGGAAGATCGTTAGAGCCGTTTTTTTTTTAGATCAGCGTCCATGTTCATCCATATAAATGTAACTTGAATAGAGGTTTTTTTTTATAAATAGAATGATGGATAAAAGACCACTATCAGATTCATAAATTGGGATTTGATATTTAACAACTTTTTAATATATTAACTTTCTTTTGTCACTTTGAACCCTAAAGGGGAAAAAAAGAAGAAAATGTCTTTGAAATCAAAAGTGTCTATACTCATCTCATGTTTTTAGATCAAAGTTAATTACGTTGGTCAAAGGCGAAACAGAACAGGGCCCAGTAGCTAATGCCTGGAGTAAATCTAATTGGAATAATGGTCGAGTACTTTCACTTGAATAGAGATCTGATAACAAGGACATATTACTTTACCCAGAGACACACACACATACGCTCTCACACGCGCACACAAAATTGGGTGAATTTTATGGACTCTAGTTGTATTGGGCCTTTTAGCCCAAGGGGACAAAATTTCGTTTTCCTGAACTGTCTCAGATTTAGCTCCCCTTGTCACTGGGTCCCCGTGAGAGGTCTGTGCTCATATTTACGACAAAGGTATCTTTTTAGTTTGAAATTCGGTAATGCTTGCTTACTGTTTGAGAGCATAAACCTTACCTTTCAATGGTAGAAATCATAAAGGGAAGCGTAGATCTATAACTAAACATCACATTTTTGTATGAGAGGGTGTCATATGTGTCATATCAAAGTATTTTTGTCGCCTTCTAAAAAAGTATTTATAACGATCTATTCATCATGTTCGCTTGTACAAACTAAGACTAACCCTAGCATTGGGATAAAATAAGTATAAAATCTCATCATCGCTAACTGGTCGTATGATTTGTGCGGAGTAAGAGCAATTCACTTTTCTATATTAGTCTATGTAAATATGCGCGGCAGATGGTGTTTAGGTCATCTGTTCCTGTGGCCTACGGTTAACGAGGGTGTCATGTGGCCAGCACAACTTATGTCAGGTAGCCATAAGAGCCCAATGCTTTACCACTCATTCACCTCGCCTCCCCCTCCCCTTCATGTCCTGGACAGTTAACATAGACTGCGGTCAGTAGCGGCCCGAGTGGGTGGTAAGTGGGGCAACCGCCCAGGGCCCCGCGCCTGAATGGGGCTCCGCGATCGGAGATTTTATTGTCACAACCTTGATCACTACATATTTTCATAATAAAATCCGATTGGACGTCGATTTTTATAAACAAAATAAACTTTTTGGATTGGTTGTTTCCGACATCGTGCGGCCAAGGGAGTATTTTTTTTTAAACTTGTTTAACTTAAAAGAAAAATCTTTTATGCAGAACAAATACAATATAATATATAAAACACTTATGTGGCCAATAGTAGGCCATGTTCTATGTTTTGTAACAAAAAAATAGGCCCACAGCGTTAAGGCGGACATACTGAATTATTATTGTTACAACGTTAGAGACGGATTAGCCCGTTATTGTAATGTGATACGGTATATACAGTTTACCTTTAGAGCCCCACACAAGACACTGGCCCAGGGCCCCGCGCACTGCTAAGGCCGTCCGTGACTGCGTTCTCGCCTTGATCCAAGGAACATTCAAATCAAGTTGTATAAAAATAGGTCAAACGGTCTTAATTTGTGTAAGTAATGTACATACATACAAACATACACCTCAGTCTCACATTATCCTATATACATTAGATGTAGAGTGCATTATGTTAAAAAAGATACATGCGATATTTGATACGTGATACGTGATACGTGAACAGTGTTAGGTGC
This sequence comes from Biomphalaria straminea, assembly GCA_021533235.1. NCBI lineage: Eukaryota > Metazoa > Mollusca > Gastropoda > Planorbidae > Biomphalaria > Biomphalaria straminea. Next base: position 8,153,660 of record JADKLZ010084329.1, read on the forward strand.
TCCGCGCTGTGTCTTATGCAAATAAGTCAAAGGGAGGTAACACTCAAATAACGAAATCCAATCACACAGGCGAAAGTCCAACTATATAAGCTAGTCGACGCTGATAGTAAATGTCGAAAAAGTCGTTTGATAATTCCGAAAACGAGAACCGTCGAATGTCGTCAAGTTAAATCTCTACGTTCCTGAAAACTGCCTCTCTCTAAAGTCTTCAGAAGTATTCTGTTTACATTTCAATATTCTTCCTAAAATCCTAGTCTAGTTTTTGCTAATCGCGACATTGTCTCTGAGCCTAAACTTCCCCTATTTATGAAACAAATAACTAATTCCTAATCCTGCCATAAAAAACTGTGATACCTAGCACATGTTGCATAAATAATACTTTTTATGTTACGTGATACTTCATACGTGATACTTTATACATTATATTTGGTACGTGATACTTGATACGTGATACTTGAGTCGTGGAATCCGAAGACTGTCGCTCTGAAACTTATATGTGTTTAGAATGTGTTCCACCCACAACAAGGCCGAGCTCCCAAACAATTCAATGTGTCCAGTTGGACGTTCTGAACTCGTTAGCGACCAAGACAAAGCCGGGCCATCAATAGTTAATGTTCAGTAATGGCCAGTGGAGACTAGGGTCAAGCGACTACAGCCCGACACGTGTGACATTATCAGGCACAGTAGATGACCCCCCCCCTCAAGCCGAGTTGAGATTTAGAAAGGAGCCGGTGCCGACCGTTAACAAAAGTCTATTCACAAGGACTCGAAGGAGGTTGACAATGATTGTTTACTATGGGATGGTGTGTTTAGCACAAATAAAAAATAAGAAATTATTTTTTTTCAAATACCTTTTTTTTTTTTTTAAATCAAAGTTTATATTAAGCGTTGATGTACCAGTTTTGATCAGTCACGTGATTAAATTTGTAGTAGATTCCAGACTAACAATAACAATTCTGTGCGATAAGAAATATTTTTACCAATGGACATCATTCACCAATCTTAAATAAACACGATATTGATAAAACAATGAAAAACACGTATCACGTGACAACCACGATGGATGAAATACTTTGTAAAGAAGATATAGAGAATCACGTGGCTAAATGTTGTTTGTATACGATTGGTGATTGAGGTCCATTGTTTTTTTTGTTTAGCGCAATTTCATGCTTTTAACTTTTTCATTACGCAATGACCCTATCACTTGTCTGGACAAGTTGGGAAAGGGGTGCATGGAGTTATGAGGCCGTACCTGGTTAAATGCTACCGTGATCGCTTAAAAAATTCTTTCTTTTTTTTTTAATGTCGAACAACCTCATTTTGTGGATCAAGCCTTTTCATACTAATACACTAACCACTGTGCCAACGAATCGCTTATAAAAATAGAAACTTAAAAGCTGTGACCTTTTTTTTTTAATTCTCCTCTAAGTATAAACGGGACTAACCCCGTCAGTCAAGTACCATTTCTTTCCCTTTTTCAATACCCAAAAAAAAGAGTAATTTTCAATATCTAATTGGTTATTTTTTTATATTGATTCTTGTGTTGTCACACAAAAGAAATAATTGTACAAAAAGTTCAGCGTGATCCAAGATTAGGTGTCGGAGAAATAACCTGTATACACTTTTTTACCAGACAGAGAGAGGACATACGTTTTGTAAAAAGCTTATATGAAAGTGTACTCAGACACAAAATAGACGTTATCTCAAAGTTTGTTGGGCAGAGGCTGTTGCCCACTTCTGAACACCAAAGTTCTTTTCATAGTAATAGAGTCACGTTGACTTATATTAAGACAGACGTAAAGAAACTACAACAGACGCAGGAATATTTGAGTAAAGTAGCACTATTAGTAAAACCACTAAATTTAGAGTTACAGAAGACTAACAAGTAAAATAGGAATAATGCATAAAACCCTAAAACATAATTTACTAAAATATAAAAAAAAGTACATTTCATCTAGCACATGTTAGGACCAATACAAATAACAATGATTCTCCCCTAGTGCAATTATAGCATGCAGCGGGTTGCCAGAATCAGCCAAGAAAATCAAGGAATTAATAGAGTCTCTTATAAACATCATGACTTGATTGACACGCGGATACGTGAAGGACGTTATTATCTTCTGCTTTGAAAGAAACGTCTGTAATTGATAAGATAATACAAGAAATAAAAGCATTATAATTTGACGAACATATATTTTACATCTAATTGGAATAAATCTCTGACAAGCAACTCGGACGACAAGGCGATTACAATAACACAGCTTTAATGTCAAATCAAAGACAGACGAATCCGCCTTGATTATACACAGAATCTAAGAGACCCAATCGTTAAAGAGGGTCTGAACACCGACATGCAACGTCACAACATATGGGCAGTGAAGACCAATAACTCGATGCCACGTCACAGGTCTGCACGACTTGGCAACGAGCTGTTTCTCTCTACCGCCCACACACTGTGACATCACAAGTCAGTGTTGAGGTCTAATATTACGAATTGTCTCGGTTTAACTCGGGCGGGATTCGTCTCCCGTCAACTATCTGTGCTTCTTTGAATGTCGGTGAACAAGGCAGGGTTATAGCAATATTTTAATTAAGAAGTCTTCATTTACAGAACACTAAAATATGGTGGCATCTTCAAAATATTTTTTTTAAATTTTTTTTTCGATATAACTCTTCATTCACCTTCAAAACTCATTTTCTTACAGAATCCATTTAGATCTGACGGCAAACTGCAGGATAGCCCCCTCCCCCCCCCTCTCCCGGTTGATCGTGCCAGTTTAAATGTGGATACGGATACATGCATGACACATAGCGCAGGGAGCTTTAAATATTGTCATTTTTCAATGTTATTAGCGATGACGTCTTTTCAACCCTCGTGTTCCTCTCGGCTGTCTCTGGGTCTGTCAAGACTGACGCAGGAGAAATTATCTGGAGATTTGTCAAGAGCTCTGCAGAGAAGTAAAGAAAAAAAAATTCGAGGGTTGTGTCCCTCTACGGTCGCCCCTACTCAGGAAGTAGATGTTATTAAACTGAGAGATTTTAATGGAATGAATGAAATCAAAGAGTGAGCTGTTGTCGGTTTTTATTTTATATTAATATTTAGTTGACTATATTATTTCAACATAAAGTTATGTTTATAATACAGGCGTCTCAGTGGCGTTGCTAGGGATTCATCATTTTGGGGCCCAGTGGGCTTAAACCTCTTTAGGGGGCCCTGCATTTTAACATTCGACATAATGAAATGAGATAATGGCGTAATATTTACTATATAATGTAAAAAAAAAAAAGATCCAACACTCATTGGGGGCCCCTCAAGTAAAGGCCAGGGGAGATTTTCAAATTCTTCCCCCATCCCCCCACCATAACTACACCACCGAGGCCCCTTCTTGACTTCAAGTTAACAACACATAAATAGTACACAAAGAGAGATATTTGGCATAGTGTCTGTTATATTGCGCCTTTGATAATGATAACATCGTTGCACGAGGAAATTGGCAAACCTTACGGAGTTTGTGGTTGTACATGCACTTACATGAGGACATTTTGTCGATGATAGTTCGTGACCCAATGTTTTCATAGTTTTCCCGCATGTTTGCTGTTCACTTAGCAGATCGAGAGTTATAAATAATTTGACCTAACTCGCGACCTTCTTAACTAACATACATTCATACATAACTCTAAATACACTTGCAGCAGAATATGTATTCACCAAAAAAAAAATGAAAATGACCCTCAGGTGTGAGTTTGTTCGTAGCTGTAAAAGCTGGTACTAATTGAGGTCTGTTTGTTAAGCTGTGAACGCTTTTTTTTTAAATGTTAAGACTTTTTAACTAATACATTTGAACAATTCAACACCACAATTCCACAAATTGCCTAATACAAAACATTATTTAAAAAATAGCCCTCTAACTAGTCTTACTGCTTATATTTCTTACGGTGTCCAGAAAACATTTTTTTAAAAAGCCTTTAAGAATGGAAACTTGTTTTTGAAATATCGTTACTTGGCGTATTGAATATCTGTCACCTATTTGGTGAGTACAATACAGTCTAAAGGTGGGAACAGATCTGAATGTCACTGTAGACAACAGAATAGCGCAGGAGCAAACAGAACATCTCTCTACGATGACGTGAACACAAAGGCCAGGCCTGGCCAGTTTAGTAATGTCACGGATATTGATCTGTAGACTCTAGTTCTTCTTACCATTGTAGATTTCGTCTTTTCATTCTAAGAGGTTTTTTTTTTAATGTTTTTCCATCTTACTGGTTATAAAAAAAAGTAGTTTAGATAAATAAACACGAATTAAAGTTTTTAAACGCCTTTAAGTTGAGGGATATTAAAAAATGTTTGTTAAGTACTGAGATTGATTTCAGATAAATGTTATAATAATGGTTTACTTATTCCAAAATACAAAGAACATGCATAAATGTACCCTGCGGGACCAAGTAAAACAAAGGACGTTTGGGCCACGAGGCCTTCATCAGCTACAAAACAAACAAAAAATAACAAACAATTAACACAAAAGAGTCTTAAGGTCCCGCTTGGGTACATTTATGCATGTTCTTTGTATTTTCTATACAGTCGTTTACCCCTGCAGCAGTACATTTTATTATTTTACTTATTCCACCTTGAGTTTAGTCTATTGGACCTCTAGGCATTCTCTGGGCTTCTATTTGTGTTCTAATGACTCTATGACAATGTCGCCCATCCTCATTAGATTCTTGCAATTGAAGCAAAGATCGTTTTATAGTGGTGTTGTTTCGGCCTTGATGAGGTCATCTTGTGTTACAATCTTTCTTTTTATGATGCGGCGACGTCCATACTGGTCTTATTTAGTGCTCAAATCTTTCTTTCTAATGTGCTGTGACGTCCATGCTGGTCTTACTTAGTGCTCAAATCTTTATTTCTAATGTGTTGTCTCGGTTCTCTGTTACGAGTGCCCCAATGGATTTGATAAAAGTATATAGTATAGTTCGTTCATCGCGGTTTTATGATGACCACTTTTGTCATCGAGTTACTAAAATAGTTATCTGAGAAAGTTCTGTGGTTCTGGAAGATACGATTGAAAAGGTATAAATTGATGAAAAGGGAGTTAGTCGGGGGTCCTCGCAAAGTAACGGTACGTGTAAAGCGATGATCCTCGCTTAGTGACGATTATTGTTGAAGTATAAGTCCTTGTTAAAGTCCACGCATAGTATTTGTTCTTATAGAGCGATGGTCCTAGTAAAAGTTAGAAATGATACTAGAAGTCTATTAGTGAGTTTATTAAGTTTGAAATTGAGAAATTGTTTGGTACAAGTATTATTAAAGTTTGTTGGAGAAAATACAAAAATAGTTCTGTCTTCATTTCATATGAATTTGTCAGAGTCATTAATAATACAATCCTCGGCATGTGTACTATAGAAAGCGTCACATTATTGGCACACATCGTCACAATGATTTATATCATGTGTACTTTTCCGTTATGGTAGAGTGATATAAATCTGAATTTCCGAAAAATGTTTTGCTTTTTCGTGCGTGTAAAAGAATGTAGCTTGGATCTATATTGGCGGTCTTGTAGCAACATGTCAAAACAAAATGTGCCATGTTCAGTTACCGAATGTTGGTGCCCCCGTGGGATATTTTAGATTGAAGGGCAATAAGACTTAGCATTACAGTGTTACAGTTTTTTTTAACGGTTTGAACTTTCTGGACCTAGAAATGTCTGTTACCGAGCTAATCTGGTTGTTGTGGAGAATGACTAGTGGGCCCTAGAGATTAGAGAAGTATATTTTATGTAATTGGATCTCAGGTCAGCTTACTCTTAGCCTTAGCATTTCTGTGTTATTTCTCTACGCTTTTTTTCTCTTCTCTCTCTTATCTTCTCTTTCTTTATTCTCTCCCTCTTTTCTTTCTATTTCTTTCTTCTCTCTCTCTCTCTTTCTTTGTTATTTTTTCACTTTCTTTCTCTCTCTCTTCTTTCTATCTTTCTTCTCTCTCTCTCTCTCTGTATTTCTTTACATATCTTCTCTCTCTCTTTCTTCTCTCTTTCTTTCTTCTCTTTCTAGTTCTTCAATCTCTATATATCTGTTTTTATCTTCGTTTGTAGTTTCTTTTGATTGTTGTTTCTCTCTTCCTTATTTTCATACTATGATTTCTCTTTCTTTTTTTTTTTCTTACTTTCTTAAGTTTTCATTGTCAGTCATTTCTCTCCCCCTCTCTCTTTCTCTTTCTGTGAGATCTCTCTTTTTTAACTTTTTCACCGTAGGCCTACTATCTCTCTCACCCACACTTTTATCTTCTTTTCTTTCTCTTTTCTAACTACATTTCTCTCTCCCTCTATGTGATTCCTTCTTCTTTATTCTTTTTACTCTCTCTCTCTCTCTCTCTCTCTCTCTCTCTGTGTATCTATTCATCTCCTTAACTCTTTGCCTGCCTCATTATTTCTGTAGGACAAATTCTTTGCTTCGATATGAACAGGTTTTGTTAGGTGTGTTAATGCCCTCTGCGTGGATTGGTTACAGATAGGCTTCACATTTCTATTCCATTCTGACATTATTTTATTGAACCCAACCTAGATGTAGAGCATGTGGACCAGCCTCTATTGAGTCTAGGCAAACATGAAATGTCAACAATAGAAGATAAATAAATATAGTTTACAAACAATGTATTCATATGGAAAACAAAAATAATAAAAATAATATCTAGTTTGGAAGATAAATATTTATTCAGTTTTTTTTCAAGAGAGTTTGTTTTCACTTGATATTTTTGTTGTTTTAGTTGGGTTGTCAACGACAATGTCTCTACTGTTATGGTTTAGATTTATTTATATTTCTTTGTACAAGAGCGGCAGATCTGAAGTGTGACAGGTGTACATTGTTTATTTATGTCAACTCTATTCTGTCAAGTTTGTTTGTGCACAGGTTTGTTGACAGGTTTTAAGTTTATTTTAGTCTTTTGTTATTATTTTGTTTTTATCTTCTGAAGTTCAAAAAGTCAAGAGTGCCATAAGTTCGTTCATCCAGTGGTTCCTTATTTCTCTTTAGACATATCTCTCTCTTTCTGACACTTTTATTGTCACTTCATTTTGTGTTTTCTTTCTGTTTTGGCTTGGCTCGCTAGCTTTCCAGTTGTCTCTATATAGCTCTCTCTCTTTGTCTCTCTCACTTTGTATCTCTCTCTCTCTTTGTCTCTCTCACTTTGTATCTCTCTCTCTCTTTGTCTCTC